>JAVIAB010000160.1:31583351-32328351 GCA_032433765.1 Megaustenia siamemsis | reverse complement strand
CTCTCTCTCTCTCTCTCTCTGTGTCTCTGTCCCCCTATCCTCCATCCAAATTATCATTTTCTCTCTACCCCTCATTTTACCCAAGACCCATTTATAAAGAGAACGGGGCTTGTATCGTGTCAACAAATGACATGTCTATTCTAAGAATTGATCGCTTACTACATTTAAGTAAACTCCCTTACTATTTACATAAGCTTAAAATAACTTGAAAATGTAAATCCACGAGTCATTTCATTGTTAACTATTGTTAGAGTTAACATTTTCAAAATATAAACAAAACTACAGATACTCATTCCACCATCAAATGGCACAAACTATGTGGACAATTATGGTTCCAGCAGCTCGCAGTCTGTACATAAACCTAGTTTGTCCATTTTAGAATGTCATAAATGTTCCATATCGCCACTCTGCGTTACAAATTATAATTTTAGTTGCCCGAAGATTTCTTGCAATCATCAGTTGCTTTTATTTGTGTTAAATCATAAGTTGATATGAAATGGGAGCCTGTCTTCTTAATCCTTTAGTTCCATTGAGTTCATTCCTTCAGGTGCCAGCGTGGTGAGTTGTTTACCAACTTTCTATTTAAACTTTACTTAATTTTTTTGTTGTCTTTTTGCCTTTCAGCGACATGTCCCAGATCAATGCTTTATAGAGTCCCCTGCTTGATGCACATCTTTGCTTGTAGCTCATCATCGCTTGGTGCACATCTTTGCTTGTAGCTCATCATCGCTTGGTGCACATCTTTGCTTGTAGCTCATCATCGCTTGGTGCACATCTTTGCTTGGTGTTCATCATTGCTTGGTGCACATCTTTGCTTGTAGCTCATCATTGCTTGGTGCACATCTTTGCTTGTAGTTCATCGTTGCTTGGTGCACATCTTTGCTTGTAGCTCATCATCGCTTGGTGCACATCTTTGCTTGTAGCTCATCATTGCTTGGTGCACATCTTTGCTTGTAGCTCATCATCGCTTGGTGCACATCTTTGCTTGTAGCTCATCATTGCCTGGTGTTCATCATCGCTTGGTGCACATCTTTGCTTGTAGCTCATCATCGCTTGGTGCACATCTTTGCTTGTAGCTCATCATCGCTTGGTGCACATCTTTGCTTGTAGCTCATCATCGCTTGGTGCACATCTTTGCTTGTAGCTCATCATTGCCTGGTGCTCATCATCGCTTGTAGCTCATCATTGCCTGGTGCACATCTTTGCTTGTAGCTCATCATCGCTTGGTGCACATCTTTGCTTGTAGCTCATCATTGCCTGGTGCCCATCATTGCTTGTAGCTCATCATTGCCTGGTGCTCATCATTGCTTGTAGCTCATCATTGCTTGTAGCTCATCATTGCTTGTAGCTCATCATTGCTTGTAGCTCATCATTGCTTGTAGCTCATCATTGCTTGTAGCTCATCATTGCTTGTAGCTCATCATTGCCTGGTGCTCATCATTGCCTGGTGCTCATCATTGCTTGTAGCTCATCATTGCTTGTAGCTCATCATTGCTTGTAGCTCATCATTGCTTGTAGCTCATCATTGCTTGTAGCTAATCATTGCCCGGTGCTCATCATTGCTTGTAGCTCATCATTGCTTGTAGCTCATCATTGCCCGGGCTCATCATTGCTTGTAGCTCATCATTGCTTGTAGCTCATCATTGCCTGGTGCTCATCATTGCTTGTAGCTCATCATTGCTTGTAGCTCATCATTGCCTGGTGCTCATCATTGCTTGTAGCTCATCATTGCCTGGTGCTCATCATTGCTTGTAGCTCATCATTGCTTCGTGTTCATCATTGCTTGGTGCTCATCATTGTTTGGTGTTCATCATTGCTTGGTGCTTATAATTACTTGGTGTTCATCATTGCTTGGTGTTCATCATTGTTTGGTGTTCATCATTGTTTGGTGCTCATCATTGTTTGGTGTTCATCATTGCTTGGTGTTCATCATTACTTGGTGTTCATCATTGCTTGGTGTTCATCATTGCTTGGTGTTCTTCATTACTTGGTGTTCATCATGTCTGCTAATCCACCGTCTTGTGAGACTACCTTTTCCCCTCTTCTCGTTGTGATAAACCTCCCTGTGGAATGCTATCTTATGGTGATTGCGTTGCATGTCCAAACCATTTGAATTTATGTTTATTCATATGAGCCAGCGTTGGTGGTACTCCAACTCGTTTCATTATATCCTCATTTCTGATTTTGTCTTTTGTTATCACATTCAGTTTTTTTTCCTCAACATTTCCTTTCTGAAGTGATATATTTCTTTGCTTCTTCTTTGGCAAATCTTGTACAGATAGAGAGTGTTGGGATGAATATTGTGATGGTTACTGTGCTCTCTTTGTACTAGATTTTAAATGTTTGATCTATAAAATGCCAAATTTAAAATGCAAAAAAAAAAAAAAAAAAAAAAAAAAAATACTCAGATTAACTTTAAAATATATTTTAAAATTGTTTGTACCGATGACGTGTAAGGAATATACCGTATTTAAACAATAAATAAATCTGCGTATTTTGGAAAGGTATGATCACTATTACGTCAGGTAGAAGAAAGTCTTTCGTAGACTGGATAGACCCACAACCAGCGTTTGTGCGAAAAGAAAATAACTAAATCTGGACTGAATTAATGAACGGGCGAGTTCACTAACCACTTCGTTACATTAGTTTCTCCTAACAGAATAAAATCAATAATGTATTCATAATTTAAATCAACATTTATTTTGAACAAAATCGAAGTATTTATTCATAAAAATAACTCAGTGAAAAATGCCGAACTGCGTCAAATAACTCCTTTGATGGAGTAACTAACAATGACTCAAAGAGCCATAAACAAACGCTACGAAAACGCCAGATTAAGAGGAAGACCGAGAAAGAGATTGATAAAGGGAATACTAGAGTCACTAGGAGGATAACACCTGGAAGGCCAACAGAAGAGCAAATAATCGCAGATTGTATCTCCCCTCGACGTCAACGCAATAGAGGAAGAATAGAAGAAGAAGAAGAAGAGAAAAAGAGAAGAAGAGAAAAAGAGAAGAAGATGGACTTTGAACATCGATCTTAAGTAAGTTGCACAAGGAGAAGAGAAGCAAATAAAGATGGACCATTCTCTTTTCGTGAAAACCAGAAAAAGAAGGTTCGAATCAAGGTGGAAGCAAGTTTTATTTTTCTTGGAAGGTATAATTAAAAAAACGCAGCCCCAACACCTCACAGCGATTGCACTGGGCAAGCTGCCTTTATTCTCCGGTCTTATAAATCCTGCCGGCAGACCCCAGAAACGAGACAATGCCGTAAAGATTTGGTTTCCTTTCACTCACTCACGAGATTTGACGCTGAAAAAAAAACCGTAGCAATTGAGGAAGATATATTTTTTAAAATGTCTCAATGTGTTGTTGTTGCAGTATATTAATGTACGCTAACAATTTTACATAATTTATGAGGATCGATTACAATGACCGTAGTTACACCTCAATTTTTTTCATCCGCTATCAAGGTGACGTAATTTGGAGAGGGGCAACATTTGCAAAACTTTGTCATCAACAAAGAGATGGATAAGCTAAATTAAAAAGTGTGTAAAAGTGTGTTACCTCCGAAGTCGGAGTTATCTGCCTGTGCGGCGAGGGACCCCTGTGCACACGGCTGCCAGGGAAAAATGGATTAACACGCAAAATTCAGTTCCTAGTCTCTAGGGACTTCGTCAGAGTTGAAAGCTGGCGAACGCAACAACAACAACAAAACTGTGTATTTTTTTTAAACCAACAGCATCATCGGGTTGCTTGTCCTTCACAGAAAGATGCACTTAACAAAGCCTGTCTGAAAGAATCGCTTTCTCTAACTCACTAGGTCTCTCACTTTTTCTGTTGTGTACCTGGCCTCTTTCATCCTGAAACCAACTTCTTCTTGGTCTACCCCTCATGTGTGGCCCAGGAACCAAGCCGTTTATTATTGTTCTTTCCAACCTACCGTGTCTTTTGACGTGGCCATAGTATACTAATTTCCTGTATAAGATGCTCTTTCTATGATAGTTCTTTTCTGTTCACACTTTAAATGCCTTTATTGCTCTTTCTCCGTTTCTAAGGTATCTAAGAACTTTCTTGTAGCATTTTTGTTTCGAAAGAACTAGTTCTCTCTCTTCATTTTTGTTTGATTGTCCATGATTATTATATAGTGTATTGTTGTCTGCGAAGTTGTCCATGATTATTATATAGTGCATTGTTGTTTACGAAGTTGTCCATGATTGTTATATAGCGCATTGTTGTTTACGAAGTTGTCCATGATTATTATATAGTGCATTGTTGTTTACGAAGTTGTCCATGATTGTTATATAGCGCATTGTTGTTTACGAAGTTGTCCATGATTATTATATAGTGCATTGTTTTTTACGAAGTTGTCCATGATTGTTATATAGTGCATTGTTGTCTGCAAAGTTGTCCATGATTATTATATAGTGCATTGTTGTTTACGAAGTTGTCCATGATTATTATATAGTGCATTGTTGTCTGCGAAGTTGTCCATGATTATTATATAGTTCATTGTTGTTTACGAAGTTGTCCATGATTATTATATAGTTCATTGTTGTTTACGAAGTTGTTCATGATTATTATATAGTTCATTGTTGTTTACGAAGTTGTCCATGATTATTATATAGTTCATTGTTGTTTGCGAAGTTGTCCATGATTGTTATATAGTGCATTGTTGTTTACGAAGTTGTCCATGATTATTATATAGTTCATTGTTGTTTACGAAGTTGTTCATGATTATTATATAGTTCATTGTTGTTTACGAAGTTGTCCATGATTATTATATAGTTCATTGTTGTTTACGAAGTTGTCCATGATTGTTATATAGTGCATTGTTGTTTACGAAGTTGTCCATGATTATTATATAGTTCATTGTTGTTTACGAAGTTGTCCATGATTATTATATAGCGCATTGTTGTTTATGAAGTTGTCCATGATTATTATATAGCGCATTGTTGTTTATGAAGTTGTCCATGATTATTATATAGTTCATTGTTGTTTACGAAGTTGTCCATGATTATTATATAGTCCAATGTTGTTTACGAAATTGTCCATGATTATTATATAGTTCATTGTTGTTTACAAAGTTGTCCATGATTATTATATGGTTCATTGTTGTTTACGAAGTTGTCCATGATTATTATATAGTTCATTGTTGTTTACGAAGTTGTCCATGATTATTATATAGTCTATTGTTGTTTACGAAGTTGTCCATGATTATTATATAGTTAATTGTTGTTTACGAAGTTGTCCATGATTATTATATAGTTCATTGTTGTTTACGAGGTTGTCCATGATTATTATACAGTGCATTGTTGTCTGCGAAGTTGTCCATGATTATTATATAGTGCATTGTTGTCTGCGAAGTTGTCCATGATTATTATATAGTGCATTGTTGTCTGCGAAGTTGTCCATGATTATTATATAGTGCATTGCATACGTTAGATTTACTAGCTCCTGCGACTACGTTCACGTTCGTCGAGCACTCCAATCTTCAATAAATTATAAGCTGCACTTTGGAGGTGTTTTTTTTTAACCTATGCTATACAGACGATTAGAGGCCACAGAGATGGGATTTCTCAGAAGAATGTTGAAAGTTCCATGGACAGCTAAAAAGACCAATGAGGAAGTTCTCAAAGAGGCCAACACAAAAAGGAAGCTCTTAAAAAAACATCAGAAAGAAACAATCAGCATTTTTCGGGCACATCATGAGAAGAGGAAAGTTGGAATACTTGGTTACAACTGGCAAAATAAAAGGAAAGAGAGATCGCGGACGACAAAGGGAGAAAATACTGGATAGGTTGGTGTCATGGCATGGAAAACAGCCAACAATAGAACTGATACGATGCACTGTAGATAGAAGATTGTGGAAGGACATGATCGCCCACGCCAACCGGTATGGCACATGATGATGCTATACAGGGAGCAGAAAGAGAGGAGGAAAAAGAAGTGCCATCAGGACGCTGACGATATATAATCAGCAGGGAGATCTCCTTAAAATCGAATAATAATGACATATCAAACTGCTACTTGTAGTGTAAAAAATAACTGCAGCAGCCTGGCCTGTCCATAAACGATGATGGCTTTTCCACATTTAACTTTTCTTACTAACTAATCGGACCAGAAACGCAACACGAGTTAAAAACAGGACGACTCAAATTGAGAGTAGCGTCCTCGTGGGAAATCTACTTCAAAACTACCACGTCCTTAATTACTTTCAAGATGGCATCTGGGGAATCAGTCTACGTCATCACTACGTGTGTAAATATTAAGTTATGGTCTAGTATCGCTGTATTGAACACACTCTTAATGTAATAAACAAGGACATGTTATAGCACTTCCAAGTCAATATTTTTCTTTTTCGCTGAGGGTTCAAGATCAGTTAATCAATATCATCATCCAGAAGTACCTGCTGGCCTATGTGATCATGTTTGTCCACAATTGTTCTACCTCTACTGTTGTTTATCTACTCCGCTGCCGACTTCCATAATCCTCACTGTCTTACAACTTTTCTCTTTGTTCCCTCTGTCTCTTCTCTCCAGACTTTTTTTTCCAGATGTCACGACGTATTCCAGCGGTTCCCTTTTCCACTATATTCCAAAGAAAAACAAAATGATTGTGCCCCCCCCCCCCCCGGTGTTGGTAGTAAATGTGTTTCCATTCGTATCTTCAGAAATTCCTTGTTTACTTTTTTTTTTTTTCTTGGCTGTGCATGGTAATCTCATTATCATCAAGTTGTGTCCCCCTTGCAGAACGTGCTCTCGAAACAGCCAATCGGAAAGAATCTCTGTCTCTAACTAGACCTCCCACTTCTTTCTGTTGCCATATTCAAGACATCTTGGTCTTCCCCTGCTTCGTTTTCCTGGAACCATGCCTTCCATTATTGTTCATTCCAGTCGAATGCGTTTTTTAACGTGGCGGTAGTCCGTAGTATTTTAATTTCCATTATATGATGATGTTTATAGGCCAGTTCTTTTTTCAATTTTAGGTCTTTTTATATGTTTACTTTTGCTTTTTCTTTTCATTATCCAAGATATTCTAAGGATTTTTCTGTAGTAATTTGTTTCAAAAGAAGCAATAATTTTATTCATTGTTGTATGCGAGATTGTCCATGATTCACAACCATATGTTGATATTGGGAAGCTACATACATTCAGTATTTTTTTATTTTGCTGCCTTTTTGGTAATGTGTAATATGCTCATCATGGCATTTAATTTTTGTGTTGCTATAGCTACTCACTTTCGTTGATCTAATGACATTCTCCATTATCAGTTCCTACAGATCCCAGACTTTTTTTTTTACACTTTTAAGTTTTTCTTTGTTGATGCTGATTATGTGTTCCCTTTGTGCTTTCTCGGTGGACGTTGGATATTCGTTTTCTGTGTATTTAAATTAGGGTTTTAGCACTTTACCGAGTTTTTCTGTTAATTACATTGCACTTGTTTTTTATTTCGCCACTGTACACTTCTAGCGAAGTGCCTAGAGACCAGGAACTCAATTTTGCGTGTTAATTTGTTTTTAATTATTTAAAAGAGACACCCCCCCCCCCAATCACGCTCCGTGGATTATTGGGAATATAAAGTGTTAGCGTACATTTTTTAAAATTATTAAATGAATGCATTTTTTTTATCATTTTGCATTTGTGGTCAGTACTACACCAGAGCTGTGTATCTTTTAGTAAAAGAAAACTCCGATACATATTTAATGCTCGGTGAAGTTAAAAACTCAGACCCTAACATTTGGCGGCGACTGCACTGGACAAGTGGTCGTTATTCTCAGGTCCTATAAATCACATCCCTTCCCCCCCCCCCCCCCCCCGCCGCCCAACTTTCTGGCAGACACCTGTAATTGGAAAATTCCGTAAAGATAACTACTTTTATTAGATGGTAGAAGTCATCGATCAGACTTGAACCATCCCAATTGTCCTCACAAGACCAGCTCATTAAGCCTTGCTCTAGCACAGCCCGCACTCATAATTTACAGGAAACACTGAAGTGACTGTAATGTAGTGAAGAAATAATTCACCAAGTAGAAATGACATAAAAACGCAGAATAGCTCAGGCCAAAATAGCATTTCAGAAAATGAAAAATATCTTATGCAACAAATCTATGTCAATAAAAAATGAGAAAGAGAGTTCATTGGTGCTATATAGAACCAATTCTGATCTATAGAAGCGAATCATGGACAGTAGACAAACAAATAAAAAGACGATTAGAGGCCACAGAGATGGGATTTCTCAGAAGAATATTGAAAGTTCCCTGGACAGCTAAAAAGATCAATGAGAAAATTCTCAAAGAGGCCAACACGAAAAGGGAGCTCTTAAAAAACATCAGAAAGAAGCAATCAACATTTTTCGGGCACATCATGAGAAGAGGAAAGTTGGAATACTTGGTTACAACTGGCAAAATAAAAGGAAAGAGAGATCGCGGACGACAAAGAGAGAAAATACTGGATAGCTTGGTGTCATGGCATGGAAAAAAACAGTCAACAACAGAACTGATACGATGCACTGTAGATAGAAGATTGTGGAGGGACATGATCGCCTACGCCAACCGGTATGGCACATGATGATGATGATGAGAAATGGCAACAAGCATTTTTAACAACGGGACAAATGTTTCTCTAACCACTTTTAGGCCATTTCGGGGTACTGGTGTTTTTCATGGCGTCAGAGAGTAAAGTCCGCATGCGACTGCAATCGCCACGAAGCGTTCAGGTTAGAGTTTTCCTTTGAACTACATTATTATAGTGGTTCTCAAAATGTGTGCCTCGACTCCCAGGGGCGTTGCCAAACTTTGGTAAAGGTGCATCGTCGAGGATATTGTTGTATGCCTAGTCAGTGGTTAAAAAAGCCAGAAATGAAAAGATCCACTTATGCTTAATTATTTACGTACATAAACCAGTTTCTACAGGATATCGTTAATTCTATTGTAGCTCATTATAGGCCTACCCAATCAGGAAATCAGAGTTTACTAGACATTTACGATCGTAACTGCCATGATGGCGCTGCCGGCATCAGCAAGGAAACGGGGACGCAAGTGCCAAACGTTTGGAAACCACTGCATTATCCACCATAAGGTACCATGCCTGTTGGCGTAGGTGATCATGTCCCTCCACAACTTTCGATCTCGACATTTATTTATAATTTATGTTGTTGATCTTCTGCTAAACCATTCTCTTAAGCTGTCTTGTATCTTTCCTCTTTGCTTCCCTCTATCTCTTCGTCCCTTAATTTTCCCAGTTTTCACAATTTATTCCAGCTGTTTCCTTGCATTGCTTGCCATAAAATGACGATTGCTTCTTCCTATTTTTGGAAATTTGCTCTCTTTTTGCTTTGACCTCTTTCAGAACGTTTTCGTTACTCTGCTTAGCTTCCCTTGGTATTCTCTCCAGTGATTTTCTTATCTGTTGTCCTTTTGTCCATGGTTCACATCTATATGGTAAGACTGACTCTACGTAACGTTTAAGAACTCTTTTTCTTGTTTCTATTGTCAAAAATAGATTGTACACTGTCTTCCTCATTTTTTTTTTTGGAAAGCTGCTTTTGCCTGAGCCATTCTGCATCTCACCTCTGTTGTACATCTACCATCTCACCTCTGTTTTACATCTACCACCTCACCTCTGTTGTACATCTACTATCTGAGGTTCCCATTGTTCCCAGATAAGTTGCAAAAGAGAAACCTGGAAAACATCAAACAAGAAAAGGAAAGGATGATTTAAATTTATTGGGACTGTGTGAAATGAGATACACTGGATCAGAGGAGAAATATTCTGATGAATATAAAATCACATATTTTGGAGGCACTGAACACCAAAGAAGAATAGGTATCATCGTTGATGCAGAAAGAGCAAGAACAGTGAAAGGCTATTGAACAATATCTGACAAAGACCTTTTAGTGAAATTGAATGGAAAGCCAACAAATGTTAATCTCATAAAAGTTTATGCATCAACAGCAGACTGTCCAGAAGAAACCGTTGACAAATTTTACCACGAGCTTAATATGACACCTCGTCAATGGGAGCCACATGAAAACATTATAGTTCTAGGGGATCTCAATGCAAAAGTAGGAAAGGAACTGCATTATTATAGGAACTAAACTATTCCTCCATCCACATACACAAATTCTGCTGAAATTATAAGACAGAATATAACAGAGAATTATAACTGAAAAATTAGCAGACAATATAACAGAGAATATCAACATGTACAGTCAGCTGTTTTGAATGGAGCTGAAATTGGAATATTTTATTCTACCTTTATCACTCGACGATAGTCCCCTTCATGTTCGTCTTTAAATGGGCGTTGTGTGGGCGTAAGTTTGCATTGTGTGCATTGTTAACAGAAAACTGCGGTATTTATCTTTTCAAGAAACATCCGGGACATTAGATAAGTTTAGTGTTTGGAAAATTGAAGCTGTGGAGAAGATTGTGAACAGTTTGGAAAATAAAAATGGAGCGAAGAAACAAAGCTTTGAAAGAAGCAAAAAATAA
This sequence comes from Megaustenia siamemsis, assembly GCA_032433765.1. Classification (NCBI taxonomy): domain Eukaryota; kingdom Metazoa; phylum Mollusca; class Gastropoda; order Stylommatophora; family Ariophantidae; genus Megaustenia; species Megaustenia siamemsis. The sequence continues at coordinate 32,317,859 of JAVIAB010000160.1, read as the reverse complement.
ATAATAAATAAATAAGAAGCAAATTGTAAATCTAATACTAGCGAAACAAGTGAGATGGCATAGATACAACCTATGTGGAGAGATGACATCAAGAGTAAGACAGAGGTGGTGCGAGACAATGCATAGTGAACGTAAGGAATATGATAACACCGCGTCCCATTGGCTCTAGACTCTAATGAGGCGAACAGCAATATGATATTTGAAGTATACAGAAAATATGTGCAAAGTATAGATATTGTATGCGCATATTAAACCACACAAATATTGAACTTAACTCACGCCCTGAGTTAATCAAAACAAAATAAAATGCGTCATATACCCTGCCTGGTGGGAGCCGCGATAGCTCAGTGGTTAGTGAACTGGACTACAAAGGACAAGCGGTAGGGTTCGATCCCAACCGGCGGCTTCCGGGTTCACCCAGCCTTAAATGGGTACCTGATTTTTTTCTGGGAAAGTAAAGCAGCACGGGCGTAATACCGACCACATTACCCCAAAAATCATGTGCTGAAGGTCTGTAAAATATAGGGTCACTAACACCATATTTCCCTATACGCCACTTGGCGTGACGGGGGTACTTTACTTTTTTTACTACCCTGCCTGGTGGCGTAGGTGATCATGTCTCTCCACAACTTTCAATCTCGGCAGTAATTTATCATTTCAGTTTTTTACCTTCTGCAAAAACCATTCTCTTAAGTTGTCTTGTATCTTTTCTCTTTGCTTCCCTCTATCTCTTTGTCCCTCAATTTTCCCAGTTGTTACAATATATTACAGCTGTTCCCTTCTCATTACATGGCCAAAAAATGATGAATAGTTTCTTCCTAATATTGGATATTAGCTCTCTTTTTGCTTTGGCCTCTTTCAGAACGTTTTCATTACTCTTCTTAGCTGTCCATGGTATTCTCAACATTCTCTGTAAAACCACATTTTTACAGTCATCAAAGATTTTCTTGTCTGTTGTCCTATTGTCCATGATTCATATCCATATGTTAAGACTCGCTCTACATAACATTTAAGACATTTTTTTCTTGTTTCTTTTGTAAAAAAAATGGATTAACTTTAAATTAAGATTGTCTAAAGTAGTCTGTGAGAAGCTATCGTATCAGACGCCTATAGCCACAAACATTAAAGATATATTTATTTTTTAATAGACACTCTTTTTGATGGGCAGTACACCTATGGGACCAACGATCGCCACTACAAGTTCAGCGGCCTACAGCTGGTAAATCACATCGCACTTGGGTCACTATAATGACAGTCTGAATTAAAGTAAATTGTAATAAATGGCGGGGATCGCCGTAGTCCCTGATGACGTGGGTCCGCTGATTAAGGCGACCTAGCATTGCAATATCTCAAGGATGAACGAGCCCACAAGTCTCCAGCATAACCCGTGAAACCAGAAAAGTCATTTCAACCGCTAAATCAATTATCAGAGTATAATAGCCGGAGTCTTGTATCAATACTGTCACATTTGATCATTAACATCACTATCACCATCATTGTTGTTTTTAGAATCATTTTAACTACACACCGGGCGAATATACAGGTACTTCCATGTACCACTTCGAGTAGATCCCAGGAGAACCCTGACACACGTGCACGACCTCCGCAACATGGTCTGGGATCCATGGTCTGGGATCCACGGTCTGGGATCCATGATCTGGGATCAACGATCTGGGATCCATGATCTGGGATCCATGGTCTGGGATCCACGGTCTGGGATCTATGATCTGGGATACATGGCCTGGGATCCACGGTTTAGGATCCAGATGTGGTCAGGTTTTCGCTGACAAATTTGATCGTACAGCAGTCACAATTGTATAATTATCATCATCATTGAGTGTTGTCACCGCATCGAAGGTTGGCTACCATGGAGCGCCATTTTTTGTTTTGATGGTGCAGGTTGTCATAGGCTGACTTGTCCATCTTTTTATGTTACCCACCCATGTTAGTCTTGGTCTGCCTCTGCCTCTTTTACTTTGTATTTTCCCTTCCAAGATTACTTTTAGTTGACTGATGTGTCTTATAACATACCACAAAAATCTCATTTGTCTTGTTTGAATCGTGTTTAATAGTTCTCTTTCCATATTTAGTTGTTTTAAGACTTCATCGTTTGTTTTCTTTCCATTCAATTCTTCCTATACTATTTGTCTATTACTCTTTTTTAATTTAACTGACAACGGTTATTTAACGTGCGCGAGCGCACACGGGACCTTCTGTTTATCTCCGCTATTCGAGAAGGCTAGACATCGGATCTCACTAGCCAAGAAGGGTAACTTCGCGAAGAGACGAAGAATTACTTTTTTCTCTTGTTAACCAAATTATCGCTGCCTTTGATGAGTTTGAACCCGGGTCCTTCCAGTGCAGAGGCAGGTGTCCTACCTCTAGACCACCCACCCTCGCGTCATTACTATTCCTTAAACGGTTAAAGTTCAAACCATTACCCACAGCCTGTGAATTAGACACCCATGAGATGGCGCAAGTGCAGATATTCTTCCTTTTCATAGCAACAGGTTAACAAATCAGTTGGTGGTATACACATTGTACTTTTCCTGCAATATTGTTTTCCTTTACTGTTATAACAATAAAAAGGGCAACAACAAAGTCTGTCTCAGCGGTCGAAATGGTTTGTGGCTGTCATAAAACAGTAAACTCTCTTAAGTTTTTTCAATTTTTTTGGTCATCGCTGGCAAGGTGCCGCGAGTCTGACCCACACTGTTCATTACGTTGACACTAGAATGAGTTCTGCTGTGTTAAGTAGAGCAGCTATTTATAAATGGAAGTGAATCATGGACAATCGGACACTAAAGTAGGTAATCTGTTGTAGGCACAGAGATGTAATTTACAGAAGAAAGTTGAGAAGTCAATGGGCAGCTAAAAAGGGCAACTAAGCGTTTTAAAAGAGGCCAAAAATTTTTTTTTAAGTAGCTTATTACGAATATCTGGAATTAATGGTCATCATATATTTTGACATGTGACTAGAAGCGAGCCGTTGGAACTTATTGTAACAACTTCAGAAATGTAAATGGAAGGAAAGAAAAGAAAGAAGAGCGAGAAAAGATACTAGGCATCTTAGAAGAATTGTGAGGTCAGAGGCCACGGTGTCCTAGTGGTTGAAGCCATGGTGTCATAGTGGAAGTTCAAGGACTTGAACTTCCATATGTGGCACTATTATTGTGTGCCATAACATCACAAAGTTGAACATAACTTGTTAACACTTATCTTTAATGGCATAAGCTACGTTTGTAGAAATTGACAACACGGTATGGAAAAGGGGCGGGGGGAGGGGGGATGAGACAGAGAGAGAATAATGTTCGTTTTATATGGAAAATTAAAATGTGGCTAAAAATGTATTTGCAGTTTTAAAAAAGACCACAATACATAATTCCCACGTTACGATTCAGATGTCTTTTTCAGGGAAAACAAATGAGATAAACTAAATCATTTAATGTCAGTTTAGAGAGAAAGCACTTCCATATTGTCAATTTTCCACGTGGTGGACTATCAATATTACGGAACGAAAAGAACGTTTTATGTAGGTCATATGTTTATGTTATATCTTTATGTTATATGTTTATGTCGTATGTTTATGCCATATGTTTATGTTATATGTTTATGTTATATGTTTATGTCGTATGTTTATGCCATATGTTTATGTTATATGTTTATGTTATATGTTTATGTCGTATGTTTATGCCATATGTTTATGCCATAAGTTTATGTCATATGTTTATGTCATATGTTTATGTCATATGTTTAAATCATATGTTTATGTCAGATGTTTATGTCATATGCTATGTCATATGGCTATGTCGTGTGTTTATGTCATATATTTAGGTCATATGTTTATGTCATATGTTTAGGTCATATGTTTATGTCGTATGTTTACGTCATATGTTTATGTCATATGTTTATGTCATATGTTTATGTCATATGTCTATGTCATATGTCTATGCCATATGTTTATGTCGTATGTTTATGTCGTATGTTTACGGCATATGTTTACGTCATATGTTTATGTCATATGTTTATGTCATATGTTTATGCCATATGTTTATGTCATATGTTTATGTCATATGTTTATGTCATATGTTTAGTTTATTGGCGTTGAAGTTGGGCTGGAGAAAAAAAATGGGAGGGGGAGGAGGGTGGGGGGGGGGCAGCCGAATTTGGACAGTACCCAAAACATCAATAAAGAGGAGATGGAAGGGATTGCATGAAAGGTAGGGACATCGATGTTACGGAGTCAGAGAAAGATATTACAAATAAAAGTAAAGAAACCGAAGTTGTGACGTCACTATAATGTGAATATTAGAAGACAATTGTAAAAAATGAAGTAAAAAACGTGGAGTCGCTAATCGGAAGCGGGCAGAGAAGAAAGAAAACAGGAGTTGTGGCGTTAGGATAGGTCTATTGGGGGTTGTTGTTGGTGTTGTTATTGTTGTTGGTGTTGTTATTGTTGTTGGTGTTGTTATTGTTGTTGGTGTTGTTATTGTTGTTGGTGTTGTTATTGTTGTTGGTGTTGTTATTGTTGTTGGTGTTGTTATTGTTGTTGGTGTTGTTATTGTTGTTGGTGTTGTTATTGTTCTCGGTGTTGTTATTGTTGTTGGTGTTGTTATTGTTGTTGGTGTTCTTATTGTTGTTGGTGTTGTTATTGTTGTTGGTGTTGTGATTGTTGTTGGTGTTGTTATTGTTGTTGATGTTGTTATTGTTGTTGGTGTTGTTATTGTTGTTGGTGTTGATATTGTTGTTGGTGTTGTTATTGTTGTTGGTGTTGTTATTGTTGTTGGTGTTGTTATTGTTGTTGGTGTTGTTATTATTGTTGGTGTTGTTATTATTGTTGGTGTTGTTATTGTTGTTGGTGTTGTTATTGTTGTTGGTGTTGTTGGTGTTGTTATTGTTGTTGGTGTTGTTATTGTTGTTGTTATGGATACAGGGTCTATAAGGTGTCGCCCTTCGACCCAAATTTCTAGTGGTAAACATGTAAGATAAAATGTCGGGTAATGAATATATCTAATAAATGTTCGGGTAGCGCTGAAGTCTAAACAGTTAAAGAACTAAAGGAAGCTCTAATTGTCATGCCAGATATTGACTCTAGAATTAGAGAATTAGAATCATTACATCGCGGGTAGCAAGCAAAAGGAACAGGAGTCGTAGACAGAAAGCCCGAAACACACAACACAACAAGCCTTCAATAAACAATGCGAGAACACTAGACTCAAATCTCGACAACGAAAAAGATGGATTAATGGAATATTAAAAACACTAAAAAAAAAAAAAAAAAAAAAACAGCTGGAGAAGCCAGGCCAGAAGAATAACAGAATACCTCAAACTCCATCCTCTCCCCTCTCCACCCACCCTCGACGCTGACAGGCAAATGAGGAAGGAAACAAAGAAGAAGAAAAAGCAAAAGTAAAATTAGTTTTGACAGACCGATTGATCGTCTCTGTAAACTGCACACACGACTATCAACATCTGTACACACTTACCGTCTGTACAACGAATCTTGAAATATCTCTCCACAGAATGTAGTATTTAATGTTACACCTTTTGACTTTCATAATCTGTTACCAAATGATAAAGACCACACAACCCTATACGGAAGCCTTACTCTCATGTTATGATCTAACGTAGCCCTGTTCTAACCTTTTAGTGACCTGTTCTACAGAGGTCAAGAGGTCAGAATCGGTCAAGATCAGCGGCTTCTAGGTTCACCCAGCCATATATGGGGACTGGATTTTTGCTGGCAAAGAAATATAGCTCTGGTACACAAATGTACCGATTGTTTAAAAGAAAATTAAAAAGATAAAATATGGGCACTATATTTCCTTGACGCCACACTCCACGAGAGTTTTTTTTTTTTACTTTATTTCTAGTCTAAAATTACCCGCACATTCTTGTCTTCCGGTAAATCTAAAGGGCAGCAATAAAGAAAATTGTTACACATTTACTTCCCTTTATTTAGCTTCCCGTTAAAAAAAATTTGGCGTTCGAAATATTCCTTCACCTTAAATAAAACAGGTGCAAATAAAACCAACTTGTGTTAATATAATAATTATGTTCACATAAAGTTTAAAAACAGTTCCCTGCTAATACTACCTTCTTTGTTTTTGCAATGATAATTCTTTAGTTTTATAGTATAATACGATGTATTTTAATAAAAACGTATGGTTATGGTTATGGTTATGGTTAGTCAAAGGCCCAGGTATCACTACAAGCGAATTAAAGTCCCTAATTATTCAACTACCAGTACCAGTGGAATCATCCGAATTAAAAACTCATCCCACAGCAGGTTATAAAAAAAAAAAGGTAGTGCAGTCCACATCATAGCAGCTACAGCACAAGCCAAAAGACATAAGACCTTAAAAACTGTATTATTAACTTATGCCCTAAACGTTTGTGTCTGCTCAGTTAACATTTTACTCACAAATAATTCCATACACTGTTAACTGTTTTAACCTTAAGGTGACATTTTAATTATAACCATACATTTTTTAAATTAAAAACAAGGTTACCGGAACTCAATCACCCATCTTCACCAAATTGTAATATACCAGGCCTCTGACGATCGATTATCCATACAATTTTCGACTATGTATTTGAGATTAGAGGCCACAGAGATGGGATTTCTCAGAAGTATGATATACTAAAATAAATAGAGCAAATTCTGACCTATGGAATCGAATCACAGACTAGACAAACAAATGAAAAGACGTTTAGAGGTAACAGGGGCATGATTTCTCAGAAGAAAGTTGAAAGCTCCCTGTACAACTAAAAAGACCAATGAAGAAATTCTCAAAGAGACCAACACAAAAAGGGAGCTCCTAAAAAACATCAGAAAGAAACAATCAACATTTTTCGGGCACATCATGAGAAGAGGAAAGTTGGAATACTTGGTTATAACTGGCAAAATACAAGGAAAGAGAGATCGCGGACGACAAAGAGAGAAAATACTAGATAGCTTAGTGTCATTGCATGGAAAAAATTCATCAACAGAACTGATACGATGCACTGTAGATAGAAGCTTATGGAAGGACATGATCGACTACGCCAACCGGCATGGCACGTGATGATGATGATGATGATATTTAACTGTATATAAACTGTTTTATGTTATTATATTTATATTATATTTGTATTATATTTGTATTATATTTATATTATATTTATATTATATTTATATTATATTTGTATTATATTTATATTATACTTTTCAAATTGAAATTAAAAACAAGTAACAAGTTCTACAAGTTTGCGGAAACGCTTTCTGGACCGTTCCAGTTGGAAAATAGCTCTGGTTATAATCGTATGCATTTTGTAGCAATTATGGAAGAAGGTGCCCTGAGTTTATTACATTCCGATCATTCTTAACACTGATATTATATAAGTGAGTGGTTCCAATTTGTGACGCCACGGAAAAAAAAATAATTTTCAAGCTTCAGATATTTTAAAAATATTATTTTAATATATTCATGATGTTAACATTACATATTTCTAATGTTAACTAATTTCACATTTTCTGGTAAAAAGAAATATTTAACCTTATAGACTCATGATTGTAATAAGACATATTTCTAATACATGTATTAACTAATTTCACATTTTCTGGTTTAAAAAATATTTAACCTTTAGCCACAGATGTTTTTATAAATTTAAGTTATAACTTCTAACCATCGTTTACAAGGACCGCACACACAATTATCATCATGTTTTATTTATGAAACGGATAAAACAGTAAAAATTGTAGTAGTAGTAGTAGTAGTAGTAGTAGTAGTAGTAGTATCAGCAGCAGCAGTAGAAGCAGCTGTAGTAGTAGCAGTAGCAGTAGTAGTAGTAGTAGTAGTAGCAGCAGTAGAAGTAGCTGTAGTAGTAGCAGTAGCAGCAGTAGTAGTAGTAGTAGTAGCAGCAGTAGAAGTAGCTGTAGTAGTAGCAGTAGCAGTAGTAGTAGTAGTAGTAGCAGCAGTAGAAGTAGCTGTAGTAGTAGCAGTAGCAGTAGTAGTAGTAGTAGCAGCAGCAGCAGAAGCAGCAGTAGTAGTAGTAGTAGTAGTAGTAATAGTAGTAGTAGTAGTAGTAGTAATAGAAGTAGTAGCAGCCGCGGCAACAAGAACAATAATAACAATAATAATAACAATAATAATAATAATTAGATCCACACTAAAAGGTCCATACTAAACAGCAGAAATATTTTCTTCTTTTTTTTTAAAGAAATCGTCCACAATGTGAAAGTTACACCAACGGCCGGACGATATCCACCTGTTTCTCGAACGTTCGTTCCGGCAGCGCGTGTGATGAATGAGCGGGTTCAGTAGTTGCGCTCAAGTTCTCGAGGACGATTAGGCGTTCCCAGTTAAAGAAACGTTTTCTCCCAGATACCCCTTGCCTTCCCACTGACGACCCAGACTACATAAACAGGCATCTTGTTCTCCTGGGCGGCCGACATAATATTATCACTTTCCGGAACTCGAGATTTTAGGACTATTTTCTTGTTACACTCTCTGAACCTTAAGAAATCAGTGCCTAAGGGCGTCAAGGAAGTGGGGTACAGAGTTGGTTTAGTATTGTCTACGTTGTGTAACACAACGATGATTCGATTCGCTCAATGTCAACAAGAAATCCCCTTCCTTCATGTTTTGTTTTCTCTCTCCTTTCTCCTCGATATTGCATGTACAAATTACACTGTTTAAAAAAAATGTATAGAGGTCCCCGTCACGCCAAGTGCCGTATAGGGAATATGGTGTTAGTGACCATGAATTTTACAGACTTTCGGCACATGATTTTTGGGGTAATGTGGTCGGTATTACACCCGTGCCGCTTTACTTTCCCATTTTAAAAAATCCAGTACCTATTTAAGGCTGGGTGAACCCGGAAGCCGTCGGTTGGGATCGAACTCTACCTCTTGTCCTTTGTAGTCCAGTTCACTAACCACTGAGCTATCACGGCTCCCAAATTACACTGTAGTTTTGTTAATTGTCAACAGAGTAGATTGATTTCAAGCCTGGGGTATCATGGTACCAGTGGTGAGAGCCAGGGCCTACAGAAGTACGAACTAGGGCCTCCGGTTATATGAGCCAAGTGCCCTAGGGTTACGCGAACAAAAGTTTAATTTTAGAAAGCACACATGCCATATGTAAGACAAGATACAAATGAATTACTAAACAGTAATTGAACAAATGTATTGATAATGTATGTAGTGTCATTATTTTACTCATGGTGTGTTTACATATACTCGAGTTAAAGATATATCTTTAAGAGTTTTGAATATAAACACCTTATCTGTTGAGTCTGTTTACCTTATTATTTAACAACTTTTTAGTGTTGTTATTGTAATAACAATAATATTGTAACATTAATATTGTAATAACAATAACCTATGATATGCTGATGTATGTTTACAGTATTTAATTCAAATACGACTACAGCCTTTCCAAACATTGGGTTAACATGAGAGCTACACCGCTGATTAATGTGCTCTTGGGGATACATGAATGCACTTAGTGCTACCAATGTCAAACAGGGACATTAAAAACAAATATAGCAAAAACAAACGTAACTATAATTAAATGAAAACATTGCGTTAGAGTAATATACAATGTAACTAAAAGAGATACAATCAAAAGAGAAGATGTTAGACAAAGAATGTGTGTAACACTATTTCGTGTTACATTTAATTACATTAAATCAAGTGGACTTTTAGACGTATTTAACACATTTATCGACAAGTAGCATAAACAATTAGATGCAGAAACAAAATATATAAAGGACAGCCTTCAAGAAAATGAATTAATGAAAAGTGCCACTTAAACCTCTATATTGGGAGCAAGCCGCAGAATTCCATCAAGAACATTTCACTTTTTCTTTCAGAGTTGAGAGGTAGGAGAGTACACAGAACGAGAGAGAGAGAGAGAGAGAGAGAGAGAAAAGAGAGTGAGAAATGGATATACTATTACCAAAACTGGACAAAAAAAGTACAGGTGCATTAAACCGTCAAGCACTTTTGACTGGCACGTGAAATTTATTTTAAAAATACACCGCACTCCGGTCGCTGGGTTAAACAAAATAATAAATTAAAAAGTAGCAAACGCCCGTTCAATTAAAAAAAAAAATAAAGTTTAAGAAATGATTATTTGAATAATATAATAATGAATAAAATATGAATAATATGATATTATACTGGGAGCAAACATCAATAATAAAATATAACAAAGAGAACTCTTTAACCTATTGTATAAAAAGAGGAGAGAGACTGGGATGCATCCTATCACCAAGCTCGTTCAATACACTGAGCAAATCTTTAGAAACATCATAGAGATGCCAGGCCGGAACAATGGAAAGATAATCAATAACCTAAGATATGCTGATGATACTGTACTACTAGCAGAAAACCATAAAGATCTACAACAATTACTTAATGAAATAAACTTGACAAGCAAATAATATGGATTATATTTTTGAATATAAAAAAAGACTAAAACTGTGAACATAAACAAAGATAATACTCAAAACCTACAAGTGGATATCAAAGTTGAAGGAATAGACCTAGAGACAGTTCAGAACTACAACTAACTAGAACATACTATAACCAGTGATGGAAAATGTAAAACTGAAATAAACAAAAGAATAGGAATGGCAAAACGTAATTTTAATGCCTTGAGGAACATACTAACATCAAAACAAATAACATCAGGGCTAAAACTAAGAATATCAAAATATTATAGCTTCTCAACATTCCTGTATGGCGCGGAAACATGGACATTAGACAAGAAAACAGAACAGAAAATTGAAATCTTGGAAGGGAAAATACAAGGTGAAAAAGACAGAGCGGAATGGCTCTCCATGGTAGCCAATCTTTCGGTGCATCATCATCACTTAATGAGTGATAGGTTGTCACTCAATGATGATGATGAATAGTTAGGTTTTTTTTCATTTTTTTTCTCTTTCTTCTTCTTTCTTTTCTTATTTGCCTTTCAACGTTGAGGGGAGATATAATTTGCGGTCTTTTGCTCTTCTGTTCGCCTCTGCTGCTGTTATGTTTCCTAATGCTTCTAATATTCCATCGATCCACTTTTTTCGTGGTCGTCCCTTTGGTCTGATGTTCTCGCAACGTTTATTGCGAACTCGTTGTGTTGTGTTTTGATTACTCTGCCTTGTCACGTGGCCAGACCATTTTATCTGTTGTTTCTTTATATATTATATGGCGGAGGTTATTCTAGCTTTTTTCTCAGTTCTTCATTTCTGATCTTATCTCTCAGACTGTTTCCGGTCATTAGTCTAACACATTTCATCTCAGTAGAGGTTATTTTACTTTTTGTTCCTGCATCTCGGGTCCAGGTCTGGTATTGGTAGCACAACGTTGGGATGAAGATTGTATTGTATAGTGCTCGTTTTGCCTCCAGAGTTATTTCCTTGTTGGACAATAGTGGTGATAACTGTTCAATTACTTGACAAGCTTTGTTGCATCTTGAGTTTTTTTCCCTGTTGTTTGTGAATTGCCGTTTTAGTTGTCTGCCGTCTATAATAATGTTCTGTTTCTCTTTTGCTATATTCATGACTTCTGTTTTGTTGATGTAGATTTTCATGTTGTATTTTGTGCCCATGCTGTTGAGTCTATTGAAGTGTTCTTGTAGGTTTTTTAATTGTTTTCATGTATCAGTTCCTGATCTTCAAATAGAAGCTTGTGATTCTCCCCTGTCTCTTATATAAAAGCCTAAATATAAACCTTACAAGGTGATTATGCATGGCATGCGACCTTTTATTCCCCTCATATAACTCTCTCTGTCCAGTCACAATAATGAAATAATTGTGTAACAGATAGTTGCAAATTCAGTAAATAATAAAAATAGTGGATAATTGTGAAACATGTTGTTGTTTACTTAACTTTACTTTGTAACATTCTCCCAATACTCCATCTCCTCTTTATGATATTATTTAGCTTACTTTGTAACATTCTCCCAATACTCCATCTTCTGTTTGTGATATTATTTAGCTTACTTTGTAACATTCTCCCAATACTCCATCTCCTCTTTGTGATATTATTTAGCTTACTTTGTAACATTCTCCCAATACTCCATCTCCTCTTTGTGATATTATTCAGCTTACTTTGTAACATTCTCCCAATACTCCATCTCCTCTTTGTGATATTATTTAGCTTACTTTGTAACATTCTCCCAATACTCCATCTCCTCTTTGTGATATTATTTAGCTTACTTTGTAACATTCTCCCAATACTCCATCTCCTGTTTGTGATATTATTTAGCTTACTTTGTAACATTCTCCCAATACTCCATCTCCTCTTTGTGATATTATTTAGCTTACTTTGTAACATTCTCCCAATACTCCATCTCCTCTTTGTGATATTATTTAGCTTACTTTGTAACATTCTCCCAATATTCCATCTCCTGTTTGTGATATTATTTAGCTTACTTTGTAACATTCTCCCAATACTCCATCTCCTCTTTGTGATATTATTTAGCTTACTTTTTAACATTCTCCCAATACTCCATCTCCTGTTTGTGATATTATTTAGCTTACTTTGTAACATTCTCCCAATACTCCATCTCCTCTTTGTGATATTATTTAGCTTACTTTGTAACATTCTCCCAATATTCCATCTCCTCTTTGTGATATTATTTAGCTTACTTTTTAACATTCTCCCAATACTCCATCTCCTGTTTGTGATATTATTTAGCTTACTTTTTAACATTCTCCCAATACTCCATCTCCTCTTTGTGATATTATTTAGCTTACTTTGTAACATTCTCCCAATATTCCATCTCCTCTTTGTGATATTATTTAGCTTACTTTGTAACATTCTCCCAATACTCCATCTCCTCTTTGTGATATTATTTAGCTTACTTTGTAACATTCTCCCAATACTCCATCTCCTCTTTGTGATATTATTTAGCTTACTTTGTAACATTCTCCCAATACTCCATCTCCTCTTTGTGATATTATTTAGCTTACTTTGTAACATTCTCCCAATACTCCATCTCCTCTTTGTGATATTATTTAGCTTACTTTGTAACATTCTCCCAATACTCCATCTCCTCTTTGTGATATTATTTAGCTTACTTCGTTCGACGCTCATCCAAACGCAATCCTCTACATTAATCAACTCCTATCCAAGAACGCACTCCACAACCGACAGAGAAATGCGTGCAAGAAACTGTTGACAAGTACAGAAAGCGATACTATTTAATAAATACGAGTACATGTTTTAAAGTGGAGATAATGATGAAGGAAATCTGATGCAAGACATCACTGTCTGCCACCCTTCTCCACTGTAAACTCTAACCTGGTTACCTGCACGAAGTGGAGAGAATGTGTCAGACAATTAGTGCGCTGTCTGTCAACGTAGAAACGCAGCACACAAATAGTAACATACAACATTTTGAAAGATGGTTAATTAGAACAAAAATGGTAGACAAAATTTTAACAGGACAGAAGTATGGTATGATAAAGGAAGAATTTAGAATTAGGTGGGGTAAACCACAGTCAACTATAGATTCCACAGTCAACTATAGATCCCACAGCCAACTATAGATTCCACAGTCAACTATATATCCCACAGTCAACTATAGATTCCACAGTCAACTATAGATCCCACAGCCAACTATAGATTCCACAGTCAACTATAGATCCCCCAGCCAACTATAGATTCCACAGTTAACTATAGATCCCACAGCCAACTATAGATTCCACAACCAACTATAGATTCCCCAGCCAACTATAGATTCCACAACCAACTATAGAATGGACAAAGGAGTAAATACATCAAGATGCACCAAGATGTAAAGAGATGCGAAGCTGCTGTAAAGCTGATGAGTGTCATTATAGATTCCACAACCAACTATAGATTCACCAGTCAACTACAGATTTCACAACCAACTATAGATTCCACAACCAACTATAGATTCCACAGCCAACTATAGATTCCACAGCCAACTATAGATTCCACAGCCAACTATAGATTCCACAACCAACTATAGATTCCACAATCAACTATAGATTCCCCAGCCAACTATAGATTCCACGACCAACTATAGAATGTACAAAGGAGTAAAGACATCAAGATGCAAAGAGATGCGAAGTTGCTGTAAAGCTGATGCTTGTCATTATAGATTCCACAACCAACTTTATATTCCACAGTCAACTATAGATTCCACAACCAACTATAGATTCACCAGTCAACTACCGATTTCACAGCCAACTATAGATTCCACAGCCAACTATAGATTCCACCGCCAACTATAAATTCCACAGCCAACTATAAATTCCACAGCCAACTATAGATTCCACAATCAACTAAAAATTACCACAGCCAACTATAGGTTTACGTTTTTAGCTATAAGAGCTACTGTAGACGGCTAATGTTACTCTACCCACAAACGCTCCTGCTCGCAAAGCTCAAAACGTCACGCTAGTTCATGTTTTCCTATTTTATCCTCTGCCCACAGGCCACCTATATAGTTGGTTGTGGTTACGCTTGTATAATGAATTTAGTGGAATAAATGTAGATCTTGTTTACGGGTAGAACGTAATTGAATAAATATAGGAGAACTCACAGGCAATTTGACATCGTGGTGAATTAGTACAAATGTGAAGAAATGTAATGTGATATTGTACGACCATGTGTCACATTTAGCACTTTATTGTTTAGACAAGATTGCAGTGAAATGTTAGAGTAAGGAAGGAAGGAAAAATGGCAGCCATCTCTTCAGAAGTAAAAAAAAAAAAAGTAACGTGCCCCCTTCACGCCAAGTGACGTATAGGGAATATGATGTTAGTGATCATAAATTTAACAGACCTTCGGCCCATGATTTTTGGGGTAATGTGTTCAGTTTTACGCCCGTGCCGCTTTACTTTACCAGAAAACAATCCGGTACCCATTAAAGGCTGGGTGAACCCGGAAGCCGTCGGGTTGGGATTGAACCCTACCTCTTGTCCTTTGTAGTCCAGTTCACTAACCACTGAGCTATCGCTGCTCCATTCTCTTCAGAAGTGGTGAAAGTCAGTATTAACAATTCTAGAAACCTTGGATTCAGTGGCTCTCAGGAAATTACTCATGACAGAGTGTTGAACATTGTATGACGCAGACATCCGCGCTAAAAGGTGTGTCACTCTGGTCGGAATTAAATTGTTTTAAGCTTCAGACTAGATGGAAACTCGGATAATTCGTAGCTCAAGTTTAATACTTGAATATATCAGACCACAGAACGAATGTGCGAAACAGGAAAGGGTGGAGGGATTGAATCAGGGAGCCACTAATAGATTCAAGACGACGACAACTCAAGCTATACAACCAACGATGTCCATAATACTACATATCATCATCATGTGCCATACCGGTTGGCGTAGGCCATCATGTCCTTCCACAATCCTCTATCTACAGTGCATCGTATCAGTTCTGTTGCTGACTGTTTCCCATGCCATGACACCAAGTAAAGTAAAGTAAAGTACCCCCGTAACGCCAAGTGGCGTATAGGGGAATATGGTGTTAGTGACCCTATATTTTACAGACCTTCAGCACATGATTTTTGGGGTAATGTGGTCAGTATTACGCCCGTGCTGCTTGACTTTCCTAGAAAAAAAATCCGGTACCCATTTTAAGGCTGGGTGAACCCGGAAGCCGTCGGTTGGGATCGAACCCTACCCCTTGTCCTTTGTAGTCCAGTTCATTAACCACTGAGCTATCGCGGCTCCCCTGCCATGACACCAAGTTATCTATACTTTTTTATGGTATTTTCTCTCTTTGTCGTCCGCGATCTCTCCTTCCTTACATTTTTTTCCAGTTGTAACCAAGTATTCCAATTTTCCTCTTCTATGATGTGCCCAAAACTTTTGATTGTTTCTTTCTGATGTTTTTTAAGGAGTTCCCTTTTTGTGATGGCCTCTTTGAGAATTTCTTCATTGGTCTTTTTAGCTGTCCAAGGAACTTTCAACATTCTTCTGACAAATCTAGAAGACTGCATATACTTCTCTATAACACTTCACGATACAAGCTGTAGGACATCGAATCATTTCAGGGAAAGAGGTATATTTACAATACTCAGAAAAAGTCACAAATAATCAACAACAGAAAAAAAAAACAAAGAACTATAGATGGTCCGAAGCAGAATCGAACCCGTACTCCTCGGTTTTTTTTCTGTTGTTGATTATTTGTGATTTTCTTTTCCCGAATGCTGTTAACATGCCTCTTCCCCTGAAATGATTCGCTGATCTATCGCCTCGGAAGCTTCCCTCTATTATAATATTCATGCATTATTGCTCGTCCTCAAGCTGTAGGATAAGAGGAAAGAAGTGACCCAACGATAACCAACAATTTATATGTGACTAAATAGGTCCCAAATATTGGGACAGCTAGCAACTAAACTTCAACATAAGACAATACCTAAACTTCAACACAAGACAATACCTAAACTTCAACACAAGACAGTACCTAAACTTCAACACAAGACAGTACCTAAGCTTCAACACAAGACAATACCTAAACTTCAACACAAGACAGTACCTAAACTTCAACACAAGACAGTACCTAAGCTTCAACACAAGACAGTACCTAAACTTCAACACAAGACAGTACCTAAGCTTCAACACAAGACAATACCTAAACTTCAACACAAGACAGTACCTAAGCTTCAACACAAGACAATACCTAAACTTCAACACAAGACAGTACCTAAACTTCAACACAAGACAGTACCTAAACTTCAACACAAGACACTACCTAAACTTCAACACAAGATAGTACCTAAACTTCAACACAAGACAGTACCTAAACTTCAACACAAGACAGTACCTAAACTTCAACACAAGACAGTACCTAAACTTCAACACAAGACAGTACCTAAACTTCAACACAAGACAGTACCTAAACTTCAACACAAGACAGTACCTAAACTTCAACACAAGACAGTACCTAAACTTCAACACAAGACAGTACCTAAACTTCAACACAAGACAGTACCTAAACTTCAACACAAGACAGTACCTAAACTTCAACACAAGACAGTACCTATCATCACAAAGAAATATTTTTTACAGAGCATATCCAATTCCATCTTATGCTATCTATGCCACACATGGTTGCTCACTAATTAAAATAAAAATTAAGCATGTCACCATAAGGAAGAAATGTTTGAGCAAAGCGCTTTGAGTGACCACAAGAGATAGAATCAGAAATGATACATTAAGTGAGAGATTGTACCTTTTTTCTTCATTCGCCAGCTTTGACCACTGACGAAGTCCCTAGAAACTAGGAACAGAATTGATTGCTTGCTTGCGTTCGCCCGATGACTTAAGGAGTGTACCACGTCATCATCCGCCCTTAAAAAGACGTTAAGTAGGCGTGTCTGCGTTGTGTTGTCGTTTACAATATAACTGTGATATTTGCGCCTTTCGGCCCAACACATCCGATTTCAGCATGACATTTTTGAGTACCGGGTTGTCTTCCCTCTTCGATCCCTACTCGCTTGGCCAGACTAGACAGATTAGTCTGTTACTAGAGGCACCGCGGATAGGTGGAGCAGGGTCTGGATGGTTCTGGTTCACAGATCCTGGCGCAAGCCATCAGCTGTGGATCGTTGACAACTTCCAGCTCTGGTGCTGGGAGGGGCGCCTTCGCCTCCAAAAAGTGTGCGTATTAATCCATTTTTTCCTGGAAGCCGTGTGCACAGGGATCCCTCGCCGTACAGGCAGATAACTCCGTCTTCGGAGGTACTCATATTTTTATTCGTGGATGAGTAATTGTGCATTTAATCAATTCTAAACTACACGCAGAGGCAACAAATGAAATGGTTTTCCCATCAGGATAACATGTCAAGTGAGAGATTGTGCATTTAATCAATTCTAAACTACACGCAGAGGCAACAAATGAAACGGTTTTCCCATCAAGATAACATGTCGAGAGATGCCATAAAAAACATATATTAAAATATAATATGGAAGAAGATCCCGTGGTAGACCCAGAGTAAGATGGTCTGACAACATCCGAGAAACTTTACAAGAACAATTAACGGTGACTGAGACTCCAGAAGGGCAAAGACTAGAACTTTGTATCTTTCTGGACACCTGTAGGGGTATAAGTAAAAATGAAGTAAGAGAAATGATGATGACGGTGATGGTCATAGTGGTGATGAATATAGCGATGGTGATATCAGATAGATCCAACATTAAAGGTATCCCACATTATTACTGCCGCTTGAAAGGGAAATGAATATCTCACAATTCTCTTAGAATATAATATCTGTAATATCATTTGCTCAGGACTTTCGAATCAAGTGTATTATTCATCCTTATTTGTGCATATGAGAGCTGGAAAACATTTAAAGAAATAGAAAATAAATAGGATGCATTTTGAAACAAAGACCTGAAGAAAATACTTCGTATGCAATGGAATAAGTTCAAGACTGGTTCAGAAATAAGAGAAATGACAAAGGGTCGAGAAATGTCAACTATAATCGAGAGAAGAAGGTGGTAGTATGCTGGCCATGTTACGAGAATGGACAACAAAAGAATCTCAAAGCAGGCCCTCAAATGGGAACCAGGGAGTAAAAGAAAAAGAGACATAGCTAGAGAAACACTAAAAAGAACATTAAAACAGGAGACAACAAGAACAGGCATCAGCTCCCTCACCAGATTGAACTGCTCACCCAGAAAAGAGTGGTGGGGCGAGACACAATGCGGGTGTTGTGCAAAGTCTGACACTTGAAAGATCGTCAGACACAAGAGTCTAGAATTTCAGCCCTAAGTGCCGTCTTCGGCTCGAAAGGTGAACAGATGGATCAGATAGAATATCTTTTGACAGCGCGCTGTCCAGATATTTGGCCAAAGATCATGTACCCATTTTCCCCTGCAAGAGAACATTTCGAACCATCTTTGTTGTGACTTACAAGTTCTTTTCCCATGCAGGGAACGTATGCTTATGAAAAGAAATATAAAAATAAAGTCAAATATTGACACTTACATGTGAACATTATACAATTACAACACCCCCAGATGAGAGTGCGCCAACTTTAATTGAAATAAACTGAACCAAATAACCCCGTGAAGTAATCATCTTCAGTTTATATTGTTTTTTTTACATAAGTAATACAATGAGACAGTTTATAATTGAAGCCATAAACACCCGTGAGTCCAGGTTCTGTTTATACAATCCAAAACTTGTAGCTGTGGTTTTACACTCGCATCTTGGACGCTCTAGCCTTGCCATATTGCCTTGTTAAACGTCATTTGTATACTGCCCATTAGACAGTTTGAGATTGTTCTTCTTGTTCATTTCGACCGAATTCCACATAATTCTTGTAGAATTTTAGAGAACAAAAATAATAATTTCTGTGAGAAAAGCACTAGGAAGGTCATGGAAACGAAGAGCGCATAAGTCCGTATCAAGATCAGAATAGCGCGCTGTTTATTAAACAGATCATGTGGTTGTTGAGAAAAAAAATATGAACAAAATACTTATATTTTTTTTATACTTTATTTAACACCACCGACACTTAGCTAAAACAGTGTCAAAACAGTGTCTTTTAATATTCCTATTTCTTTCATGAAAACGCTGGAAGACTGCTCGTAATCAACAAACTCTGCAGACTCGGCGAAGGTCTGTAATTTCAGAGAACTAGTTATTTAATATGAAAGAAGGGATGTATTATACTTTGCTATTTTTTTTTTATTTGACCTGGGCAGCGACATATAACCTCTTTTCGGTTTTCAGCTGTCAGGGGCTATTTTACGTGGATCAATTTGAACACGAGAACATTATTTTTATATCGTCTGTCTCTGATAAGACAAGGCACACGATTTTACAAACATTGGGGTCAGGGGTCATTAACATAAATTAATGTGATTCCAACCACTCACAAATTATTTGCATTCTAATGGACTTCATATTATCAGATAACGAGCGCGCAATTCTCGCTAAAAGATTGCAGTTTGTCCCTTTGCGCCGAACGAGTGACCGTTATAGTCTCCCAAATGATGTTCATGATCACCACAGACGCATACGTTTATCACTGCGGGAAATCTTACGCCTCTTCTTCCTTTACTCCTGATGACTTATCGCGTTTCCACTCTCGGAAATCAGATTGAAAAGCTCCTTCTGATGCCTCAAGTGTTCTCAACTTATACATACAGGTCACTTTACGTGAGATCGAGCAACTCCACTCTCGCCGGGTACCTCATTCCAATTTAACCTCCATTTCTCCCTAACTTTTTACTTTTTTTTTTCTTTTTTTTCATTCTTATCATCAGTATTACAACAGCTTCCTATTTCTATGTATCTTGATGCATCTTTATACCTTTATGGGGGACTGGTTGGTCTCTCGGCTGCACCGGTTGGGATTTTTATTTATGATTTCTCTCTGCGGCAATCACCTCTGGTCTCAGCAGCGAAGCCCGGCTTGAAACGTCAATTACTCATACGAAAAAATATAAAAATATGAGTACCTCCGAAGTCGGAGTTATCTGCCTGTGCGGCGAGGGACCCCTGTGCACACGGCTGCCAGGGAAAAATGGATTAACACGCAAAATTCAGTTCCTAGTCTCTAGGAACTTCGTCACAGGTAAAAGCTGGCGAACGAAAAAAAAAAAACCTTTACCACTTTAGTTCAACGCTACCGGGACACCTAAGAAAATATACAAATCCGATAAACGAGAATACATCATTAGAAAAAATATAAAGATGGAACCTTTATTCTCTCCGCTTCTTGTGCATTCACCTATTGGTTATTTATTCTTTGTTGCCCCAGCTGTATGGCTGCCAGGGTGCTGACCACGGTTGGTCAGGTGAGAAAACAATATAACCATTTTCACCTGCAAAACATGGTCGATAGAAGCGACTGTTGGGGGTCAAGGTCTTCGCCGGTGCTACGGAATTCGTGCATCTGAATTGAAGCCATCTTTAGTAATTTCGTTAATGTGTGACGGGAGCGATACAAAAATAATGAAGACAATCTATTAACTAGACTCGTCCGTAATGGGATTGGAACCCGGATCCTCCTTGTCCAAAGGCTGACGTCTTACCACTAGACCACCAGACTGCTTATTAGATTTCCAAGGGCTTCCACGGGACTGGAGAAAGGCGTGAATCATTGATAAGAAACTGATCAACGCATTTCTCCTTTCGAATCAATTCAGAGGAAGAGGTATGTTTACAGCACTCGGAAAAAAATGACAAATAATCAACAGAAAAAAAAAATCGTGGCGAGGCGCTGTGCCACTGAGTACAGGTTCGATCCTGCTTTGTACCATATATTGTTCTTTGTTTTGTTTTTTTATGTTGGTGATTATTTGTCATTTTTTCCGAGTGCTGTAAACATACCTCTTCCTCTGAATTGATTCGCTGATTATCGCCTCCAAGTTTCCCTCTATAATAATATTCATTTATTATTTGTCTCCCGCCTTTCTCCTTTCCCCTTCCCCAGCTTCTTATCACAGATCCTGCTGCCAACAGTTAGTTGTTTGCCACTAATGCTTCATGAACTGGACTACTAAGGACTAGAGATCGTGTTCCTGATCGACGGCTTCTGGGTTCACCCAGCCTTAAAGGGGCACCGGATTTTTTGGAGGGAAAGTAAAGCGGCATGGGCGTAATACCGACCACATTACTCCAAAAATCTTGTGCCGATGGTCTGTAAAAATTGTGGGCACTAACACCATATTCCCTATACGCCACTTGGCGTGACAGGGCTCTTTACTTTTTCTTCACTAATGCTTCTTTTGATTTGCTCATTTGTGTCTTTCCATGAAGATAAAAATCATACGGGTCTTCTATAATACATTCAAAGTGATTAAAAGATGGCGCATCTTAAAATGTAAACACTTGTGTGGTTAACAATTGAATATTACATCACGGAAACCATGAACTTTACCAAACTTTGATTTTTTTTTTTTTTTTTTACGAGCTTTAACAACTAAATTGTCCTTCACACATAAATATTGACTTCAGCTAAAAATGTTAGGTTTTGTGTGCGGTGTCACAAACTAAAACCACTGCCATGAAATATCAATTTTAAGAATGAGAGGAATGTACCCAAAACTCACGTCTGTAAACCCTGCAGAACTTCCAAGATTAAGCCACATTTGGTTTTTTTCCCGGTTTTTTTTTTATATCCTAGTAGTCCTTGATTATTATCAAATGGTCCCTGTGATCCAGTGATCTCTGATATCAAGACAGATCGAATACCTAGCCATAACGGAAACGGACAATAATTAAAATGAGTCCCGTATTCAACTCTTTAAGCCGGGAATTAATTTGCTAATTGGTTCACAGTTTTCTGGCTTGAAATTATGTCCTACCCAGTCATCAACTACAGATTTCTGTATAAATACCCCCCCCCCCCCCCCCGGGCCACCCACAAAAAAAAAAAATCATTACAACTTGTCAAAGTTTAGATAAAATTAAATAGAACATGTACAGAAGACGAAAATACATTTCATGATGGAAATAATAACAACAGGGCAGACAACTTTCAATTAGACCTGAGTTGTCATGTTCAGAATTAAACAGTTCAACTGGACGCGTTGAAGAGCTCGTTGCAGTTGAAGATCGAAAAGAGTAGACTGTTTGCTGCTGTCCAACTGCGAGTATTATACTACAATCACTTATTTAGAATTGTCGGTTTGTGTGGGCTGAAGAGGGGGGGGGGGGGGCTAATGGAGAAAATCAAAATATGTTTGGATAAAGTGAAAGCAGAGATGAAGAAGATTGGATTTTGATGGAGTGATCTTAAGAGAATAGAACCAAACAGGACGGCTTGGAAAGTGTTTGTTGAAGACCTGGATCTTCATTTACAAAAAAGAAGAAGAAGAGAAATAAACGAAAATTTATTGGATTTTATTCTCCCGGTAATAAATATTATGCAATGGCTTACATCAAAGTTATACCAACCACCCATAGTTCAGTATTCTAATATTTTATTAAACTACACAATTTTAGAAAATGCATCCATTGATGAGACCAATTCTCCTCTGAAAATAGAAATGCCTCCGCGAGCTAATGTTTAGAGTTGGACATTTTGCAGCAGCCTTAAAAATTTATATAACATTTGCTGTTGTTTACATAACTTTCTCTTACTGTGTGGTTGTCTGTGGGCAGCCTTTTTCTGGGTTAGGGAACGACTCCGTGTGTCAGTGTATCCTGACACTGAATACGTACAGTCAAGAGTTAACTCCCCTATTTTCTCTACTCAAAGCGGTTTGAAGCGAAAAATCGTGTAAATTCTTATTGGTCAAGAGCGCAATTATTTCCACTTTCTCTGATCGCACCCATCGAATTCAGCGTCCTAAGTCTGGTCCACACTGTACACCTCAGCCAGTATTTATCTGTCGGGTAAAAATAGATACATGAAGGAAATTAAGCATTTCCATCGTCAACATCAGGATTTGAACTCAGGACTTGCTTATCCAGAGTCTACCGTCTTACCAATATAAAATCGAGAGAGAGAGAGAGAGAGAGAGAGAGAGAGAGAGCGAGAGAGAGAGAGAGAGAGTATTGGAATACACGGGCGGCAGAATAATATAGAAATGCAGAAAGAAAGACATGGGGACAGAGAAAAAGAAGGTAAGATAGAGAAATGTAAAAAATGAATAAATAAAAGCAAAGAAAAAAATACTTAAAAGGAACATGCACAGACAAGAGAGTGCGAGCCTTTACTTCCCGTAAAAATCTCTGGTACTCATTTTTAGAGGCTGGGTGAACCCCGGAGCCTTGTCTGTCCGAAAAAAGTCACCGCTTGTGGACATCGAACCTGACCAGGAAGCGAGCACACTAACCTTCCAGCCACTGAGACTACATTATATGTAACATTATATGTAACATTATATGTAACATTATATGTAACACTTTATCAAACAGTTCTTTAGAAAAAAAAGGATGAATAATTTGTAAGAACTGTGTTTCTGCGCGTGTGTTGCGTATGTATGTGTATGTTGTAAGCAAACATGTTTTAAACAGAAAATATTTAAAAATCCACATTAATATATTACTTATTAAACACAATTCAATTATTATCTTATCTTTTCTTTCTTCTTTTCTCTTTCTCACTGGTACCGAAAAGATGTCGTGGTTATATCATTTGTCGTTCTTGCCCTGCTCGAACTGTCTGAATTAGTGTTTTTCTTTTGTTGTTACATGTCTCTGTCACTGCATCTATCCATCTTCTTCTGGGTCTTCCTCTTGGTCTTTTTCCATGCATTCTCGAGAAGAACGTTCTTGATGGTGATTGGTAAGGATTCATTCTGACCAGGTGGCCAAACCATTTAAGTTGTTGTTGTTCTATATATTTTTGGCAGGGTTTTGTTCCTACCAATTTTCGTATGGTTTCATTTGGTATTCTATCTCTTCTTGTGTTGTTTGTTACTTTTCTCAAGCATCGCATCTCACATGTATTGATCTTTCTTAAATGTGATTTAGAGAGGGTCCATGTTTGACTTTCATAGCACAAAGTTGGTATGAAAATGCTATTTATCATTTGTTGTTTTGCTGCCATAGAAATGTTTGGATGCCTTAACAATGGTAAATGCTGGTATGTGACAGCATTTGCTTTTTGTATTCTCAATTAAATGATTATCAAGAAAGAGAAGTGTGTCTATCCCTCTTCTCCAGCGCCCATCTGCTAAATGGACGACAATATCGCTATGTGTTCTGTCGCTAGTTACAGCAGGTTTTTGCGCAGTTTGACAATAGGTAAATTTGCTTAAGAATTTTGCTTGAACAGCGGCCATTTTGACCTACTCGTTTTTGCTTGAGTTCTTTAAGAGAGTTATTTAACCTGCTCAGAGTGCACACTGGGCCTTTTTGTTTTTCACCCTTATCCGAAAAGGTTAGACGTCGCATCTCACTACATAGTAAAAGTAAAGTACCCCCGTCACGCCAAGTGGCGTATAGGGAAATATGGTGTTAGTGACCCTATATTTTACAGACCTTCAGCACATGATTTTTTAGGGTAATGTGGTCGGTATTACGCCCGTGCTGCTTTACTTTCCCAGAAAAAAATTAGGTACCCATTTTAAGGCTGGGTGAACATGGAAGCCGTCGGTTGGGATCGAACCCTACCCCTTGTCCTTTGTAGTCCAGTTCACTAACCACTTAGCTATCGCGACTCCATCTCACTACATAGATGCTGGGAAAAGGTAAAGTGACGAATATACCATGAATTCGAAGCGTAAAGGTCCCCACCTCTCGTTGTGGGTTATCATGTATATAATATATATGCCAGGTATTTCAAGCAGAATGTAGGTATTTTATTACGTGTGTAAGGGGGGCCTTTCATGCAGTGAATGTATTTTATTGCGTGTATAACGTGGGCACTTCATGCAGGATGTAGATAATCTATTGCGTGTGTAACGTGTGCACTTCATACACAATGTATTTTATTGTGTGTAACGTGGGCACTTCATGCAGAGTGTAAGTATTTTATTGTGTGTAACGTGGGCACTTCATACAGAATGTAGGTATTTTATTGTATGTAACGTGGGCACTTCATGCAGAGTGTAGGTATTTATTGTGTGTAACGTGGGCACTTCATGAAGAGTGTAGGCATTTTATTGTGTGTAACGTGGGAACTTCATGCAGAGTGTAGGCATTTTATTGTGTGTAACGTGGGCACTTCATGCAGAGTGTAGGCATTTTATTGTGTGTAACGTGGGCACTTCATGCAGAGTGTAGGAATTTTATTGTGTGTAACGTGGGCACTTCATGCAGAGTGTAGGTATTTTATTGCGTATTTAACGTGGGCACTTCATGCAGAATGTAGGTATTTTATTGCGTATTTAACGTGGACACTTCATGCAGAGTGTAGGTATTTTATTGCGTATTTAACGTGGGCACTTCATGCAGAATGTAGGTATTTTATTGCGTATTTAACGTGGGCACTTCATGCAGAGTGTAGGTATTTTATTGTGTGTAACGTGGGCACTTCATACAGAGTGTAGGTATTTTATTGCGTATTTAACGTGGGCACTTCATGCAGAGTGTAGGTATTTTATTGTGTGTAACGTGGACACTTCATACAGAGTGTAGGTATTTTATTGCGTATTTAACGTGGGCACTTCATGCAGAGTGTAGGTATTTTATTGTGTGTAACGTAATTTTTTTTTTAATATCTATTAAATAATATATAAATTCGTAGTAAATAATATTAATTAAACCATTCGGCGGTTTGTTTTGTATAATTGTTTCTGGATCATACTTTTAAGTGCACAAATTGTAGTTCCGCGCTAAAATATTGAAGCGATTTAATTTCCGTCCTAGCCCACGACAAGAATCAATTTATTTCCGATCGTCGATGTGTAAACACAGTTTCACCGCTCCATCCAATTCAATCCTCGCATCTACATATTATTAGTAACTTTATTTTAAAGTTTGTTAACATTATTTTATAATGAGTGATATGGATTTAAAGAAGTCTCCTCCAAAGAAGAAATTAAAATTACAACTACAACACAATCAAAGTTACCGTAAAGTGTGGGAAGAATCGTTTTCATGGGTTAAACCAGGACCTAACGAAAATCAAGCTTTCTGTGTGTTATGCAGAAAAGATTTTAGTATTTCTCATGGTGGACAAAGTGACTTAAAACAACATTCAGAATCTAAAACGCATAAACTGAAAGAAAAATCTGATGATGTTAGTGTAAACAAACTTTCACATTATTTTGTAAATGTAAACAATACATCAGAACACGATAATGTTGTCGCGAGTGAACTGGCTTTGGTTTATCATGCAGTGAAACATAATCAAAGTTATTCTAGCTTGGACTGGAAATAAGCTTGTGACACACATTTTTAAAGATTCTGTGACTGCTTCAAAAGTATCATGTGGGCGCACTAAAGCTGAAATGCCTTTAAAGTGTTCGGAACAAGGTGTGAGATTTTTTTCATTGGCAACAGATGCCTCGAATAAGGGAAACAGGAAGATGTTTCCAGTTTGCCTTCGCTACTTTGACTCAGTGAAAGGAGTGCAGAATAAACTTCTGGATTTTATTGAAAATGCTGATGAAACTGCTTGTGGAGTTAGTCAGCTAGTGCTGCAGAGTTTAGAAAGACATAATCTTGATATAAATCACATTTCATCATATAGTGCAGACAATGCAAGTGTCAATTTTGGAATTAGACATTCTGTATTTCAATTACTTTTGAAAAAGAATGAAAATATATTGAAGGTCAATTGTACAAATCACATACTTCATAATGCAATCAAGTATGCCACAGACAAATTGGATATTGATGTAGAGAGCATAGTCCTCAAAATTTACAATCATTTCTCAGTTTCAGCAAAAAGAAGAGAGGAACTGAAATCATTTTTTAATTTTGTGGAATTAGAATGGTCTGAAATATTGAGACATGTTCCAACGAAGTGGCTGTCTTTGACTCCAGCTGTAAATAGGCTTCTCCTAAATTGGGGTGCAATCAAAAGTTACTTCCAGAGTATTGATGACTGCCCAAAATTATTGAAATCTGTTTTTCTTATTGATGACCCTGAGCAAGCCATTTTGCCAGAGATTTATTTTCACTTTGTAAACAATGTTGGAAACTTGTTGGATGCTGTTAACAAAACACTAGAAAGTTGTGAATTGAGTGTCTTGGGGACATTCAAACAAATGTACATTTTGAACGAAAAGCTTAAACAGAGAATAAAATACAGTTTTTATGGCAGCAATGCAAATGAACTTATTAATGATTTGTCTGTAACACTGCAAAAAAAAATATCAAGTGATTTTAACAAATGTTACAATGATATGCTTCAGTATCTTGACAAAAGGTTTGATGTGACTGCCAATAATCCATATTCATCATTGGCAGCTTTTGCTTTGGATAAAGAAATTCATTTTGAAGATTTGGAAACTGCAGTGTGTATTCTGAAATTGAAAGATCACATATGTGTTGATGCCATGTATGAAGAGTTCTGTGACTTTCAGAGTGTTCTATGTGAAAGTATTAACAAAGATAACAGTGATATCACAAACTGGTTACGTTCTTTTTCTGTTGTGCCAGAACATAAAGTGCTAAACATTTCAAAGATTGTTGGATTTTTATTTATCATACCAGGATCAAATGCCTTTGTTGAGAGGATATTCTCCTTAATGAAAAACAAATGGAATGACACAAGAAATAGGTGTAGCCAAGAACTGATTGAAGCAGAGCTCAGAGTCATGGTTAATTTTGACAATTCATGTGCTGATTTTTTTAAATTTGTCAAAACTGATGCAAGATTATTGAAAGCTGGCAAATCCTCAAGCAAATACAATTAAAATGCCTCTAGAAACACTAGGTGAGAGGTTTTTAAATTTAAATAAGAAAATTGTCTTTGTAGAATATGAGCATTGTTTTATTTCTAGTTTCTGTTATATAATTTTTCATAAATTTGTTTGAATATAAAGGCGAATTCATTGTCACTACCGGTAACAATATACACAATCATTTGTTCGTAAATATGTAATTAAAATTGAAGAAAAAAAAATTCAGCGTAAAAGTACTCCTTTTTTTTTTTTTTTTTAAATCTGGCAACCCTACCCCTTCCCGATCAATGTGACTTCCAAGATAGATAAAGTGATCAATCTCTTCCACTGGTTTGTTTTTCATGTATATTCTGTCATCTGTTGGAATTAAGCTTTTCATGACTTTAGTCTTTTCATGATTGATCTCAATCCAAACATTCTGGCTATTGATGATAGTTCATTTGTGTTTTCCTGCATCGTTTTTTTATCTGATAGCTGATAAGGTCTATGTCATCAACAAAATCGAGGTCCTCCAAATGGTCTCTTTTTATCCATCGGATGCCTTAGTGCAGCACTTCTTCATTATGAAGTCCATAACAACTCCAAATAGCAAGGGCGATAAAACACATCCTCGTTTAACCCCAGCTTCTATTGGAAAACATTCGCTCAGCCCTTCCTCTGTACGAACTGCACATGTGTAGCCATTATACATGTCTGATAATATTTATGATTTTTTTTATGGTACAAAGAATCTCTATGAACGCTGTCAAATGCTTTTTTGAAGTCAGTGAAGTTAAGTACAAAAGGTTTTTGCTTTTCAAAGAGCTAAATGCTGAGTACAAAATCCCATTGAGGGCTGGCTGAAGAAGCCAGACATGATACAAGCTGAAAACTATCAGCAACTTATTGCTGAATGTCAGTGAACCACAACCTCACTTCATTTAGTGGTTTTTGAAAGAGACTGACCCGTCTGAACAATCGATAATGGATCAAAGACAAAAAGAAATTCCAGTAACTAGAAAATGCAATGCACTAACTTAGAAGTGCTGGTCTGAATGACATAGACATTGCAGTTTACCATGTAAAGTAAAGTACCCCCGTCACGCCAAGTGGCGTATAGGGAAATATGGTGTTAGTGACCCTATATTTTACAGACCTGCAGCACATGATCTTTGGGGTAATGTGGTCGGTATTACGCCCGTGCTGCTTTACTTTCCCAGAAAAAATCCGGTACCCATTTTAAGGCTGGGTGAACCCGGAAGCCGTTGGTTGGGATCGAACCCTACCCCTTGTCCTTTGTAGTCCAGTTCACTAACCACTGAGCTATCGCGGCTCCCAGTTTACCATGGCACAACTTTATACCCATTTAACCCTTTCATGGACAGACAAGGAACAGAAATCATCAAATACTAAGAAGCAACAACAGACAGAAAAGTGTTTATTTAACTTTACATTATCATGGGTTGTTAGACAAGCTCATAAAAACATAATACAATACAGACCATTATAAAGACACTAACATTCACAATTTCTATCAAGGTTTGAAACAAAGTAAATATTTTATATAGCACAGCGGACGTACATTTCATAAAATTTTGATTTATGTTACATATAGTTATTTATATGCTGTAACATAGTGAAATCATAATAAAAGTCAATAAATAACAAAGCTGTAGGTGATAGGTACAGCAAAGACAATGAAGTTAACAGTTAATGTTAACATTCTAGGAAAACTAAAACTAAGGCTAAAGTAGCTCACATTAAAAC
This sequence comes from Megaustenia siamemsis, assembly GCA_032433765.1. NCBI lineage: Eukaryota > Metazoa > Mollusca > Gastropoda > Stylommatophora > Ariophantidae > Megaustenia > Megaustenia siamemsis. The sequence goes on along the minus strand of JAVIAB010000160.1, from coordinate 32,287,883 downwards.
GCCGGGAAGCAAAATCTAGTGGATATTTGATCTGCCAGATTGGTCTTAACTCAAAGCCTTAATTGACCTCTGCTATGGAGCTCACTTAAACCACCCATTTGTGTCACAGAGGACTGGTTAATATTGTTAACTTTCCTGGCGAGTGAGAAATCAAGAATGCCATTACAATCCACCATATCAGATGTTAATCCACTGCCAATATGATGGCATTCAACTCAAAATGTAAAGAAAGAAAAAAATTAAAAGCTGAGTCTTCTATTCAATAAAATGTTGCTTAGGTCCAAGAGAGACAACAGTGGCACTCTTTAGTGCTGTCCTTATATAGCATAAAGAGTGTATAACGTGTGCTGTACCAGAGTGAATGAGTGTATTATTTATTTCAGTAAACACATAGTCATTCTTTGTGTTTCTAGCAACTTAAACATCTTTGTGTTTCTGACTACATAAACATCTTTGTGTTTCTGACTACATAAACATCTTTGTGTTTCTAGCAACTTAAACATCTTTGTGTTTCTAGCAACTTAAACATCTTTGTGTTTCTGACTACATAAACATCTTTGTGTTTCTGACTACATAAACATCTTTGTGTTTCTGACTACATAAACATCTTTGTGTTTCTGACTACATAAGCATCTTTGTGTTTCTGACTACATAAACACCTTTGTATTTCTGACTACATAAACATCTTTGTATTTCTAACTACATAAACATCTTTGTGTTTCTGACTACATAAACATCTTTGTGTTTCTGACTACATAAATATCTTTGTATTTCTGACTACATAAACATCTTTGTGTTTCTGACTACATAAACACCTTTGTATTTCTGACTACATAAACATCTTTGTGTTTCTGACTACATAAACATCTTTGTGTTTCTCACTATATAAACACCTTTGTGTTTCTCACTATATAAACTTTTGTGTTTCTGACTACTTAAACATCTTTGTGTTTCTGACGACTTAAACACATTTGTATTTCTGGCTACTGAACCATCTTTGTTTTTTCTCACTATATAAATACCTTTGTGTTTCTGACTATATAAACACATTTGTATTTCTGGCTACTGAAGCATCTTTACATAAGCAAAACTTTATATATAAAAATCCCACTTTCACCATCCTCCATTAAACTAAGTTCGGCTGATAAGACCAGTCTCAGCCTTGAAGTGTCTGCTACTGAAGTGAGGACACTGATGTGTTGCTGTCTACTGATCTATCATAGCTTCACAGCATCCTCACCTGTCTGGCTGCACCATATATATGGCCCTTAGACAGTCTAGTGGAGGCTACTGTGTATTTTTTTTGTTTCTGAGGTTTTGTTTTTGTCAAACAGCTTCTCTTATGGCTAATTCTACCAATGTTTGACAAACACAATTGGCCACAGAATGAACAAGTCAGGCCCACTGATCCACAGAGTTTTCCTTCCTTTTTTTCATGAGTCTTTTCTCTTCTAAGTTTTGCCTTAGCACAGTCTTAAATGATGTTATACCACTCCTTATACATGCTCTCCATGATGTGCGATCACTTGCCAGATGTTCCCAGTTATTTTCACAGATGGAGAAGTCATTCAGAGATGATTTAGAGATATCTCTATACCATAGTTTAGGTCTCTGATTCATCTTTTTCCATGTGTTAGTTCATCATATAGTATTTGCTTGGGGATGCATGCATTTTTCTTCCATTTGCTGGACGTGCCCCAGCCATCTTAGTCTTCAACATCTGAGCATCGACATGATTGTTGGAGCCTTAGCACATTGCAAGACAGTTAAGTTGGTTATTTTCTTGTGCCATTTGATGTGCATTATTCTGCAGAGACATCACATGTGGAAGACATTTAGTCTTTTTTCGTGATTTGAGTATGTTGTCCAGGTTACAGATCCATATAATAGTGTGCTAAGCACACAAGTTTGATATATTAAGAGTCTGGTCTTTAGTGTTAGTTTTGTGTTGTTCCACGCCCTTTCTGCGAGTTTGCCGAATGTCATATGTATGGCTGCACCATACTAAGTGATTTACAACAAAACTCTACCAAACACTAATTTGATACAATAATACTTTTCCTAGGGTCACACTGTGGACTTCTGCCCCTTTGCAGTTTACCTTAAACAAGCACATATTCGACTGTTTATTAGGTTAGAAATGTGAGCAATATATTTAATCCATCCTAGCTATGATTTACATAATATGGTGTGTGAGCTTGTGTTTTAAGAAATATTTAGAAGTTATAACCTTAAATGTAACCATCAAGCACAAAAAGGAAACTATGATTACTGAAGATATATAAGATCTGAGTGTTTAATGCAAAATTAGATAAGACAATATAGTGTGTGATGCTTAAAGTAAGTACTCAAAGTAGTAGACAACATAATTAAAGAGGACATGCCACAGCAATAGAAAATAGTAGTAAGGAGAAAATAATGTTAATAAATAGAAATAGTTGTAATGAGAAAATGTGTTACTTCATAAAATAAAGATGTGTGTTGATATCATGAGATCAAATTAACATTTAATTTCAACAAATTATTCTTATTATTACATGGAATAATATAATATAAAAACATAGTAAATAAAATATATTTTCCATTTCCAATAGTAGTTTGTTTACTGTATCCTCAAAGGTCATGATTCACCACTAATTTTGTGCCACTTGCTAGTCAGTCAGAGATCCATGTACAGCCCATTCCCTTTACCAGTAAGTGATCCATGTACAGCCCATTCCCTTTGCCAGTAAGTGATCCATATACAGCCCATTCCCTTTACCATTAAGTGATCCATGTACAGCCCATTCCCTTTGCCAGTAAGTGATCCATGTACAGCCCATCTGTTCCCCCCTTCCTACCATGCCATGTCATGCATCTGAGGGTCCTCATGGAAACTGCTGCCTCTCTCTTCCCAAGTCCTACAGTGTCAAGCTGATGACAAAATAGCTTTTCCCTAAAATTTACATATCAGCAACTCATAGTTGACTGTTGACGTTATGTTTAGTAAACCAGAGTTGACCAAGGTCCTGGAAAATTGTCTACCCAGTCTGGTCAAATAAGTATTGACTGAAGAGTGAAGGCAGACCACAAAAAATGTGGTAGTATAGTTTGAACTGAAAGGCACAATTATTACAGCTGCAACACAATGCAACAAGAGAATGCAATCTTCTGGACAAACAACAAGAAGACATATTTGGAGTAATTGTTTTGAGGTTTTCACACAATGTCAGAGGACTGGTTCAAGCTAAACAGCCCCTAAAACTAGGCCCTACAATATCACTTGGAACACAGGCACCCCTTTCTAGAACCAGACACCATATTTTCTTTGCTACTCTCATGTGAATTCTGAGGAGTGCTGTACCAGTGCTAATTCACAACCACCTATATAAACAGATGCCCTGTAATAAAGAATGTTTTGGGGTGAAGGTGAACTACTATATTTCAATTAACCAGATCACAGCATTTGGAGGGTATTTATTTTGTTGTTATACTTTACATACAAGGAAAGTGTTTTCTTAAAGTTCCCAAAGTGTCTACTTATAGTCAGATCGCGCAATTTGAACTACTGCTAGAAAAAAACACATTAGACACATAGTTCTGTTACACCCTGAACAATGTGGTTCAGAACGACCTCATTGTCATTAAATGTTAAGTATTAGATCTGATAACTTGTATCTGCTAGTCAACATCTCTAGATTTTGTTTACATTGGGATGTTCAAAGCAAAAATTAGAAGAAAGCTTCCACTTTAGAGGAAAAAACAATAGATACAATACAACATTTGTAGAGGTGAGGTTTGACAACAAAGTCTTACTGAGTTAGTATAGAGGAGGAAATTTAAAAAAACTTTCCTAAACACGTCATGGTGATTGTGCTAAAGTAACCATTATTCTTCAACCCAAGATGAGCCCTACAGCAATCAAATAATTGGGATAAATGCTGTAATGAATGATGGCAGTATCTTTATGGCTGACCTGGCTGGTCATACAGAAACATTAAATTATTCTTCCTATCTGGAATATACAAACAGTACATTATGAAAAATGTGGGCACTAAAATCATATCCCTAGGCCTTGAGGTTAGGTGAGTAATGGCTCTTAACCTACAAATAGTACATTATGGAAAATGTGGACACTAAAATCATATCTTTAGGCCTTGAGGTTAGGTGAGTAATGGCTCTTAACCTACAAACAGTACATTATGAAAAAAGTGGGCACTAAAATCATATCCCTAGACCTTGAGGTTAGGTGAGTAATGGCTCTTAACCTACAAACAGTATTTCAATATTTCATGAACAAGATACAATTTGACACTGTAACTAATGTTAGGTAACAAAAGTAGCATACCTATCCTTCCACAGTGTAATAAAAAGTAAATATTATTACAACTAAAAAGACTTACATATGGCCAGGCATAGATAAGACTGCATTAATCAATCATGGTGTCACTGATTACAAACAATATGGTAAGAACAACATGTTCCCTAAATGCCACAATAAACTCTTTCTGCACGTTTCGCCGCACAGCGTGCCATGCTGATTTCAGCTGCGTATGCTTCACTGTGTGGTGACCTACTCTCAATTTGATTAGTGTGAACCATCATCAAACCATATTCTTTTTACACGTCTTGTATCATCTTGGTATTGGTGAAATCTAATACCTTGTTCAATTATCTAAAAATTCATATATAATATGTGATATGTGAGATAGATATAAATATGTAGATTGATTCTTAAAATCATGAAAAATTTTGTCTCTGAAATCTCTTACGTTGCATTGACATGTGGCATGATAGTAAGAAATTTACCACAAAAGAAATAAATTATTTCAACACTTAAAACGTTATCTATTTTAGGGGAGAGCATTTAACTCCTCCACAAGATGCACCCATGAGAAGGTACTGCATTAATGTTATATAAGGTATCACAACACATACTACAATATACAGGGAAGAATTCAGAAATAGATTATTTATTAAAACTGACAAACAACCATTATTCAGCTATTTTTCATTGTGTAGTCAACTAGCCACTATGTTTAAGTCTGTGAGAGACTGAGCACTAAGGAAATAATCACAGACAACATAAAAACCTAATGTAGGAATGTTATTTCATAAGAAATCAGCAGTGACTTACAGAATGGCACTAACTTCAATAGTTAGTCATTTTAAAACCAAGTGTATACAAAGGACTAGCATAACAAATAAGTCTATACCAAATACTAATCAGTAATTAAAATCCACAAATTTACCACAATAAAAACAATGGTTATAATGGATTATTTAAAATGTCAATTATGCTAGAAATTAATCACTATATTTAAATAACAAAAGCATGTTGATCAGTTTCACACATGGATTCTGACAGACAAAAGTAAGTCTTGACCAAATGTTTTACCACTAAATGATAACAAAGTAATAATTTACTCAGGTACTATACTGTATCAATGATGCATCACAAACAAAAGACAACAATGGTTGCTGAATGCACTAACTGCACTCCTTACCTAGTTAACAATATTTTTCATTTCAGTAGTTAATGAGCTAAGATGCTTTGATCATATCTACAGAATGAAAACATATCCACTGTCAAAGGAAAACAAGGCCAAGAAGAAGGAAAGACTCTAAATTAGCCAAATAGGCAATTCCTGAATTTCCTGAGAAATTAAAATCAAGCCAATAGAAAAATATATATCTCTTCCTAAAGATCTACAGCAATTAATTAATGAAATAAACATGACAAGCAAAAAATATGGATTAGATATGAATATCAAAAAGACTAAAACTATGATCATAAACAAAGAAAATACTCAAAACCTACAAATAAATATCAAAATTGAAGGAATAGATGTGGAGATAGTTCAGAGCTACAACTACATTGGAAATACTATAACCAATGATAGAAAATGTAAAACTGAAATAAACAAAATAATAGGAATGGTAAAAAGTCATTTTAATGCCATGAAAAGTATACTAACATCAAAACAAACGACATCAGGGCTAAAACTAAGAATATAAAAATGTTATATCTTCTCAATATTCCTGTATTGTGCAGAAACATGGACATTAGACAAGAAAACAGAACAGAAAACTGAAGCCTTTGCAATGTGGATTTATACAATTATAGGTAAAATTGGGTGGAAAGAAAAGAAAACAAATGATGATGTCTTAAAACAACTAAAAATGAAAAGAGAACCACTAAACCCAATTAGAACAAGACAAATGAAAATTTTGGGGCATGTTAAAAGACACAACAGCCTACTAAAAGTAATCTTGGAGGGGTAAATACAAGGTAGTAGATGCAGAGGCCGACCAAGACTAACATGGAGGAGTAACATCAAAAGATGGACAAGTCAACCTGTGATAATCTGCACCATCAAAGCAAGAGACAGAGCAGAATGGCCCTCCATGGTAGCCAACCTTCGATGCGGAGTCGGCACTAAATGAATTAAATATATTCTTTTAGGCCACTTCTTTTTTTTTCTGTCCACCGAAATCATCTTGAGGTGCTATAGACAGAAGCTATGTTTATTAACTTTATGACCATCAATGATTGTGTAGCTTGAGTTGCCATATTGAATTTATTTAATGATTCTGATTCTATTAACCTTTTTCTTGGATCATTATGTTCCCTTGTAGTCTTTGTTATCACATAGTATACTCATGCAGCAGGTTTGGTGAATTTCATTCTGATCAGGTGCCCAGATCTTTTATGTTCGATCCTGGTGATATCCATATGGTTTTTCTTAAAGTTTCATTGTTACTATATCTCACCTTGTTTTGTCTGCAGCATTTCTTATGTGTCTTATTTTGCATGATGTGATTTTTTAAAGGACTGTCCACTTCATGCATGATTTAGGCATGAACAGTACATCTATCAATCTATTTCTTTGTTTTTGTCCAAGGGTGTGATTAAATAGATCTGTGGACATTAAATTTGCTTTTCCATTCACAACAAAGATATTGAGAAGCAACAACAAGCAGATTTATGTTAATAAACATAGAATGTGAGACAATGTAATAGTCAATACAGAGACAATTATGGATAAAAAGAATCAAGTTAATCTTAAGAACACAAAAACTCATGAGGATGCTCAGCTTCTTTCAGCAGATGGCAAAGGGTAAATATGAAGATTATTCACTCAAAAAATTAATTTGCTACTGACACCATAGTCAGCACCAGAAACCAAAAATAAATCATAGTCTCAAACTGTTTTAATTCACTTAAACTCAAAATGGTTTATCATTTGTCAAAAAACAATTACAGTTTATCCAATAAAAATAGTTTTTTTCTGGAAAAGTAAAACGGCACGGGAGTAATACCGACAACATTACCCCAAAATTCATGTGCTATAGGTTTGTAAAAATTATGGTCACTAACATCATATTCCCTATACGCCACTTGGCATGATGGGACTATTTACTTTTATACCATTAGATAATGGCCAAAATCTGTCTAATAATCTGCTATTAGATAAGTTAAACAAAGATGATAAGAGATAACAATAATGAGGTCTCAAGGCAAAAAAAATATGAGATGAAAAAAAAACAACTTTGAAATTAATTGAATGGGGAAGCTTAAACTGGACATGTCCATCAGCTGTCACAGCAATTCCAACGCTAGATCGCAGCATGAAGTGTCAGGACATGTGAGACATTCCCACCCTCACAAAGAATGCTGGTTCAGCTGCAGGTACTCAGTCAGGAGCAATAATGGAGCCCTAAACAGCTGGTTTTTGTTTTCAACTTGAGTCTTTCGTGAACCATTATCATCAAAACCTGGGAATAAGGAAAATAAAGAATGGTATGAACTATTGGTGGCCAGCAAGTAAAATAATCTAAGCCACTTGTCACCAGCCTATTGATACAAATAATATAAACATCATGAAAACTCTCAAAATGTTGGAAGAGTATAGCTTTTACCTAACAAATTATATCTTTATTCAGCATAATTATATTTCTATTTAACATAATTATATTTTTATTCAACATATCATCATCATCATGAGCCATAACGGTTGGCGTGGGCGATCATGTCCTTCCACAATCTTCTATCTACGGTGCATCATATCAATTCATCAGTTGTTGACTGTTTTCCATGCTATGACACCAAGCTATCCAGTATTTTCTCTCTTTGTCATCAGCGATCTCTCTTTTCTTTTATTTTGCCAGTTGTGACCAAGTATTCCAACTTTCCTCTACTAATGATGTGCCCAAAAAATGATTGTTTCTTTCTGATGTTTTTTTTAGTAGCTCCCTTTTAGTGTTGGCCTCTTTGAGAATTTGTTCATTGGTCTTTTTAGCTGTCCAGGGAACTTTCAACATTCTTCTGAGAAATCCCATCTCTGTAGCCTCTAATCATCTTTTCATTTGTTTTTCTACTGTCCATGATTCACTTCCATAGGTCAGGATTGGTTCTATATAGCACCGATGAACTCTCTTTCTCACTTCTATTGATATAGATTTGTTGCATAAGATATTTTTTATTTTTTGAAATGCTATTTTGGCCTTAGCTATTCTGTTTTTTATTTCTGTGGTGCATCTTCCATCTGATGTTATTATTGTGCCCAAGTATTTGAAACGTTGTACTTGTTTCATATTTGTCCTGTTTATTTTGATGCTGCATGGTGGTGATGGTTGTTTCTTTGATATGACCTTTACTTCTGTTTTCTTACTATTGAGACTGAGACCTTTCTCAACATATAAATGAAGAGAAAAAACTTGAAGATAAATTGATTCCAGAATGAAAAATAACTTATCCACACTCATATGATAGAGTTTAATCAAAATGGTTCAGCCATCTTATAAGTTTGGAGCCTAATCTACTGAAGTTATTCACCTACAACAGCCATAGTTGGTCATCATAGTCAAAAGTTGTAGTTAGTCTAATGCCCTGGTATCACTGTAAATGAATTCTTTTCTTTTTTTTTTTCTATCTCACTGATACAGAGAAGGTGTCATGGCTAGATCATTTGTCATTCTTGAGCTGCTCAAACTGTCTGAATTAGTGATTTTCCTTTGTTGTTACATGTCTCTATCATTGCATCTATCCATTTTCTTCTAGGTCTTCCTCTTGGTCTTTTTCCATGCATTCTCAAGAAGAACGCCCTTGAAGGTGATTGGTGAGGATTCATTCTGACCAGGTGGCCAAACCATTTAAGTTGTTGTTGTTCTATATATTCTTGGCAGGGTTTTATTCCTACCATTTTTCTTATGGTTTCATTTGGTATTCTATCTCTTCTTATGTTGTTTGTTACTTTTCTCAAGCATTGCATCTCACATGTATTGATCTTTCTTAAATGTGATTTATAAAGGGTCCATGTTTGACTTTCATAGCACAAAGTTAGTATGAAAATGCTATTTATCATTTGTTGTTTAGCTGCTATAGAAATGTTTGGATGTCTTAGCAAATGAATTAAAATTCATAATTGCTCAACCAACCATGCCAGTGGAACTATCTGAGTGAATTAACATCTCATCTCATTGAAGGATAAAAAAAAAAAGAAAGGCAGCTGCAGTCCCCATCAAAGCAGCCACAGCATATGTCACATGATGTAAGGCGTAGCCGAACCAAAAGTGAGTACAGTCAAACTGTCCTTCGTCATAAGATATCATTATTCATTGTAAGCAATTGGAATATCATAGTCAGTCTATGGATCGACAAAACAACTCTTATAATGACCAACAACACCTGATTGCATCAGGGACTAGTCGTAACAAGGACAGCAGCAGACCTGAAGTTGCTAGCAAATCATAACTGATGGCTTGTACCAGGATCAGTGAAAGAGAACCATCCAGACCCTACTCCACTTGCCAAACTGAAGTTGCATGTGTTGGGCTGAAAAGAGCAAACACCACAGTTCTACTGCAAACCACAACACAACGCATATATGTCCACTTAACGTCCTTATAAGGGCAAATGCTGAAGAGGTGTATTCCTTTAGTCATCGGGTGAACACAAGCAAGCAGCTTGCATCAGGACCATTGAACCAGATCCTACTACACCCCAGTGGTGAACGTAGAAAAATAAGGTGGATAATCCAGAAATGGCAAGGGCAAGTAACTCCCAATGTGAAAACACTCAATACTGGATTGAAATCAGTAGCTCTCACAACACTTTATGGCATATATGGATAGAATGGCAATTATATCTCCTTATGTAAGGCCAGCTGTTTCACTGGTCTATAATTGTTCTATAATTAATTAAATTAAAAAAGGCTTTTAAATGTTATGTAGAACCAGTCTTAACCCTACCAGACCTGAGGCCCTGAACCTAACTGTACCATATACCTAGGCACCTGAGCATTAAAGATAAAAAGCCAACATGATATAGAAAAATGTTAGTTACATGCAAACAGGTGGTTAGAATAAGATAGAACTTGGAGACATTATAGAAAATAGGTCTACCTTTCATCTAGCACCAATATTCCACCTTGTGTCAATCCACCCAGCAGGATGAGCCTTGTTTCACACTGAGGTACCCCCATCAGCTATTTGAGGGACACACCCAACATCTTACTATTGATCTAGCTCTAGATCTATAAAGTTCAAGATTCTCCTATCACTTGAACTCTCACTGTCTGTGTCACTTGAACTGGAAACATATTTTTTATGAAAATCTGACTCCTCAAAGTCTGAATCAACCAAAGTATCGATCTTCTGTTGGAATGTGAAAAGCCTAGACATACTTCGCTTTCCTGTTGAATTGCTTGGTTCATCAGCCGCTCGTTTCATTGTCAATTATCTTAATTTTTTTACGTCAAACCACACAAAGTCAATTCATACAGATGGGGGCAGACACTTGCAATGGCTAACCATGAGGTTTGGCCACGATTGGTTGATTATTTTTAGTTTGTGATGCATTTTTTTCATGTACTAGGCAAAGTACCAAAAACTATGGACAACGGCATGCGACAGATTCAGAAATTACCGGAAACTAGGAACAGCGGTCTGGTAGGGTTAACAAATGGATATGAATCATGGACAATGGAACAACAGACAAGAAAATCATTGGAGGCTGTAGAAATATGGTTTTACAGAAGAATGTTGAGAATACCGTGGACAGCTAAGAGGAGTATTGAAAACGTTCTGAAAGAGGCCAAAGCAAAGACACAGCTAATTTCCAACATTAGCAAGAAACAATAACCATTTTTTGGTTATGTAATATTAAGGGAACAGCGCTAGAATATATTGTGACAAGCGGGAAAATTGAGAGATGAAGAGATAGAGGAAAGCAAAGAGAAAAGATATCAAACAGCTTAAGAGAATGACTTGGCAGGAGGTCAGCAACAGAAATGATAAATAACTGTCGAGATTGAAAGTTGTGGTGAGACATGATCACCTATACCAGCAGGCACGATACTTGATGATGATGATGATGATGAGTAAAGAGCAGAGGTACTTACTCTGAGAACGGAGATTTAAGTACTGACAGAGGGCATGCAACAACATTCTTTCATAGCTGCTGGAAATGTTTGATATGTAGACTGATGTAGGGCAGTCATGGAAGAATGTAACAATTTCTCTCTCAAGGTTTGCCAACATCCCCTGAAATTAAGAATAAATCAAATATTTGTGTTCCTAATTGGAGAAAATGCTGGTTAATGTGATTAAAATAGAAGTTATCTCATAAACAGCCAGCACAGAATGTTCTTGATTCAAAATCTATGTTATCAGAGTACCACAACAGACTATAGATGATAACCTATGTAAAACTGCTAGTCACTTTCTTATTACTGCTATGCTATGGTGATATATTCTTTTTAATAAAATGAGAGAAAAAAAATTATTTAACATCTAGAGTTCATTTAAAAAAAAAAAAAAGTAAAGAGCCCCCATCATGCCAAGTGGCGTATAGGGAATATAGGGTTAGTGACCATAAATTTTACAGACCTTCAGCACATGATTTTTGGGGTAATGTGGTCGGTATTACACCAGTGCCGCTTTTCTTTCCCAGAAAAATATCCGGTACCCATTTAAGGCTGGGTGAACCTGGAAGCCGTCGGTTGGGATCGAAACCTACCCCTTGTCCTTTGTAGTCCAGTTCACTAACCACTGAGCTATCGTGGCTCCCCTAGAGTTCATTAGCTCTCCGAATAATGCAGCACTATAATGCCTCAGATACAATAACTGAAAATCATATTAAAGGGGAAATACGAGATAAATGAAGCCTGAAACAGGCAGAAAACTGTATTGATAACATCAAGTGATGGACAGGAAAGCTTATGGACAGTGTATACCAACAGAGAAAAAGACCAAACAACTTGATGATTTAGACTTTGCTGATGACATAGCTCTCCTATCACACAGCCATCAACAGATGCAGGATAAAATGAGTATATTAGATGAGAGACCACAACAGCTAGGACTGAAAATTAATAGAGATAAGACCAACGTTATGAGAGTTAATACAGTTGGCAATAACCAAATAAAACTAGGAGAAATACCTCTACTAGACGTACAATTTTACATATATGTGGGCAGTAATATAGATAAAGAGTGAGGAAGAGGAACAGAAAATGATACCAAAATAAGAATATCAAAAGCAAGAGGAGCTTTCATTGCATTGGGAAACATGGAAATCCAAAGAAATTAGGTTAAATACAAAAATAAAAATTTTCAACTCCAATGTTATGTCGGTCCTATATAGGGCTGTGAAACATGGAGAACAACAAAGTTGACAATCACGAAGATACAGACTTTCATTTATGGATGCCTATGCAGAATAAAAGGATGGAAATGGCAGTACAAAATCACTGACATAGAATTATGGAAATGTACCAGTCAAATACCAGTGGATAAAGAGATACAACGAAGATGATGACGCTGGATAGGACACACACTATGGAAGCCAACTGAGAGTATTACACAACAGGCACTTTTTTGGAATACCCAGGGGAAAAGACAAAGAGGAAGACCAAAGAATTCTTGGAGAAGACAGATAGAAGCAGAGATGAGGATGATGGGGAAGACATGGAATGATCTTAAAAGAATGGCAAAAAACAGAATGACTTGGAAAGTGTTTGTTGAAGACCTATACTCCACTGGGAGCTAAAAAGGTAGAAGAAGAAGATACCAACAGACACAGTAAAATGGTGCCCCCTGGTAGTTGCCTTCAATGTGGGCAATGGTCCAGATGATTATGATAATTGGTCAGTCAATACGCAATGTTAAAGACAGATCTATAGTAATTATAACTGTAGAACGAAAGTTGAAGGGAAACAAAAGATGACAGAAGGGTGGAGAATGCTAAAAGAAATAAGTTTAAAAATAAAAATTACTCCAACAAGTAGGGAGCAACGATAGCTCGGTGGTTAGTGAACTGGACTACAAAGGACAAGGTGTAGGGTTCGATCCCAACCAGCGGCTTCCGGGTTCACCCAGCCTTAAAATGGGTACCGGATTTTTTTCTGGGAAAGTAAAGCAGCACGGGCGTAATACCGACCACATTACCCCAATAATCATGTGCTGAAGGTCTGTAAAATATAGAGTCACTAACACCATATTTCCCTATACGCCACTTGGCGTGACGGGGGCACTCTACTTTTTTACTCCAACACATAAATAATGATGATATAATAATTTTTTTAAATCAACTGATGACAATTAATTCTGTTACACTGTAACCAGCAACATGGGGTATGATGCTGAACATGCAAGACTTCTATAAGCGATGAGCTTTGTTTATTATGTTATTACTAAGTATATCATATGAGGTGCATAGGAGAGTGTTGGGGGAACATAGCAACAGATATTTGTTTTTTTCCCAAGGTAAGTTATGGAGTAATGTCTATTTTTGTCTCACCAGCTTACCTCTATCACTTTTCTCTTCATAAAAATATAAAGATAATATATACCTCCTATGACTCTAAAATTTAATTTGTAATGATAACATAATTTATGTTATTAACAGCATTTTTGGTAATTCAAGTCAATTTTTTTTCCCCACAATTTTTTTTCAAATTTTTTTTTTTATTAACATTCAAAAGCAACAAAGAAAATGTAACAGTTAGATTTAGAAGGCAATTAAGTAAAAAAATATAGCAGTTACATTGACCACAATGCTAAAGGACAACAGGCAGGGGATAACTTAAAGTGCAGCAAAGTAAAGTCAAATTTAAGTAAACAGTTTTATTTCAGTTTTTTCATGTCTACTAGCATCGGTTATTATAATGATTTTAAAATAAAATATCTCACCATAGGCAACTGCCTACGCTTTAGCAGTGCCCTTAGGTTTCTATCCACTCTACCATAGCACTCCTTTGGGCTAAATGCAGGGTGGTCTGTTGGAAACAAATCAACAATATATCTATATTCTATGTTACATGCTTTAATTCAACCCTACCCAGAGACGTTTCATTTAACATCAATTCATCATTTTATTTGTTAAAAGCATATACATTAAATTTACAACAATAAAAAATGTCCAGTGTGAGGGCACTCTGGGCTTTACTGTGTAAATGAGAATATCAAGCACCATAATTGATTACTATTGTTTGGTGGTTCGCTGGCTCTTTTCAAATATTCACCTAGAAACATAAAACTAAACAAGGTAAATCTGAAACAAGTACAACGCATCAAATACTTGGACACAATAATAACATCAGATGGAAGATGCACCAGAGAAATAAAAAGCAGAATAGCTCAGGCCAAAAAAGCGTTTCAGAAAATGAAAAAAACGTCTTATGCAACAAGTCTATGTCAATAGAAGTGAGAAAGAGAGTTCATCGGTGCTTTATAGAATGAACTCTAACCAATGGAAGCAAATCATGGACAGTAAACAAACAAATGAAAAGACGATTAGAGGCCACAGAGATGAGATTTCTCAGAAGAATGTTGAAAGTTCCCTGGACAGCTAAAAAGACCAATGAGGAAATTGTCAAAAGAGGCCAACACAAAAATGGAGCTCCTAAAAACATCAGAAAGAAACAATCAACATTTTTCGGGAACATCAAGAGAAGTGGAAAGTTGGAATACTTGGTCACAACTTGCAAAATACAGGGAAAGAGAGTTCATCATCATCATCATGTGCCATACTAGCTGGTGTAGGCGATCATGTTCTTCCACAATCTTCTATGTACAGTACATCGTATCAATTCTGTTGCTCTGTTTGCCATGCCATGACACCAAGCTTTCTAGTATTTTCTCTCTTTCGTCCGCGATCTCTCTTTCCATGTATTTTGCCTGTTGTAACCAAGTATTCCAACTTTCCTCTTCTCATGATGTGCCTGAAAAATGTTGACTGTTTCTTTCTGATGTTTTTTAGGAGCTCTCTTTTAAAGAGAGTTCACGAACAACAAAGAGAGAAATGACTAGATAGCTTGGTGTAATGACATGGAAAACAGTCAACAACAGAATTGATATGATGCACTGTGGATAGAAGATTTCTAATTTTATTTCAGCCAAACAACAATGAGTGCTAAACATGAGTTATGGACCACTTCAGTCTGTGGTCACAAAAGAAAAGTTTGAAGCAAACACTTGAAGCTATCCATCTTTTGTTTGCCTGAAGTATTTATTGTCTACATCTGCAATGTCATTTCCTGCTGTATAAATGTTATTATCCTTTGTAATTCTTGCAGTGGCCCATATGGTTCTAACACTTGAAGCTAAATTAGCTACTATGTTAACCCGAAATTACAATATCTTTGTAAAAATGTTCATCTCTAAATACAAACTCTTGGAATTCAACAGTTTGCCATTGGCAAACATTTCCCACCTCCCTATAGCTTTCTAATTATGGCTTCTAGTAACCCCTGAGTTTTGGATTTGTTTCCATGATGTTGAATTTTTTACCAACATGCACTTCATAAAAATGGGTTTCTTTTATATATAAATTTGGCTAATTTTCAAGAAATTAGTTTTTTTTTCTTATGACAATGGAAATCTCTTCTGTTGTTGGCAAGACATCAACAAACCATTGTGACATGGGTTACGCAGCGAACGGCACTAAGAGGAGGCCAAAAATACAGCTGGAAAGACAGCAGATGTGTCAATAGACATCTAACACCCCCCGATAGCCACGGCACCATGCGGTCGAATTTCAGGCCATAAATCAAACCTAAGCCAGGAAAAGATTACCACATTCAATTCCTATATCTCTTCTTGGGTAAACACAAAGCTTTGTAGAAATATTTAAAGAAAATATATTTTCCAAACTCCAAATGTAACAATTGTTGTTGTGTTCGCCAGCTTTCAACTCTGACGAAGTACCTAGTGACTAGGAACTGAATTTTGCGTGTTAATCCATTTTTCCCTGGCAGCCATGTGCACAGGGGTCCTTCGCCGCACAGGCAGATAACTCCGACTTCGGAGGTACACATGTTTTTTCTACCAATGAGTAATTGACATTTCAAGCTGGGCCTAGCTGCTGAGAGGAGCCGCGATAGCTCAGTGGTTAGTGAACTGGACTACAAAGGACAAGGGGTAGGGTTCGATCCCAACCAACGGCTTCCGGGTTCACCCAGCCTTAAATGGGTACCGGATTTTTTTCTGGGAAAGTGAAGCAGCACGGGCGTAATACCGACCACATTACCCTAAAAATCATGTGCCGAAGGTCTGTAAAATTTATGGTCACTAACACCATATTCCCTATACGCCACTTGGCGTGACAGGGGGTACTTTACTTTTTACTCGCTGCTGAGACCAGGTGTGGTTGCGGCAGAGAGAAATCATAAATAAAAATCCCAACCGGTGTAGCCAAGATTTGAACCCACAACCTCTCTGTCTCAAGGCCAAATGTAACAATTAATGTTCATCATTGTGATGAACATATAGTAAAATGGTGACTTGCAGACAGGTATCATTATCTAGAGTTAAAGAGGTTTACAGAAAGATAGCCAGCTGTAAAAATAGAAGGAGCTTTTGATTTACAGCCTGCAACTGTATGAACAATCTATGGAAACACATACAAGTGTGATTCCATTAGTTGCTATGAAGCTAGACCATAACAGAAGAGGCATTATGGGAAATATGGAAAGGCTGTGAAATATCTGGATCTTGGATCCAAGAGATTTTCCATGTTTGATCCTGTTCACACAAGCAAATGCTCTCAGTTCATTTGAATATTTAACATTATTTCAACCTTATAATTGTATTTTAATCATGAAAATGGTTTCACTTAAACTTGTTTCTTTTTAAATTTTGGTGCTCACATTAAGCATGACATTCATGGCATTTACACTGCTATTTTATCAGTCCGAGTGATCAGGACATTAGCAGTCACTGAACTCCTTAACTCAATATCTGTTTTTAATTTATATTTGATAAATGCAGAATAATAGATAATTCTATAAATATCCTTTCCACGAATGTAAGTACACCAGAGCTTTAGAGGCCTTTTATATTACAATTTTCTTGTCTTACAGGATGGGATGATAGGGTTCTGGTAAACTCTAAATTTTTTAAAGTATGTGCTGCGGGCAACTGGTTATTGATTGAAGTGGAACATTACCAGGCCCAGCTTTGCACTGAGATGGGATGTGTGATTTGTGTTCAACTGCAATTTCACCACCAGCTTGGATTGCAATCGGATCAAGAGTTTCACTGAAATAGAGGCCTGACTTCATTTGTTGGGACAGAGATTCTTGGATCACACTCACTGATTGTGAAGTCTACATGGATTCAGCGTGGGTGTATGAAGGTCAAGCTGCTCTCAACAACCATTACAGCAACCTGGAAGTGTGCATCATGAGTCGCACACCTATTTTCAGAACGCAATACATTCCCTAGTACAGTGTGAACAATCAGGATGGACAATTTATGTGTTTTCTGAAACAGGGTGTAATCACATATGGGAACGCCCCCCCCCCCCCCCCCCTCCTGCAGCATTGCTAATCCATTCTAAAGACTTTAAGTCTAAGCCTTTATTTTAAAAAGAAAACATCATTGGGTGTATATCTTAAAAACAAAAATGTAATACAATTGTGAACCGACCATGAACCCTCTTGATCAGTAGATGAGCTCCATTCAACCTCCACAGGTTCCCAAACTACTCATTTAATTTAAATATATGAAACTTACCACTCCTCTCGTCAAGAATCATGACCCAGTTATCCTCAGCAGTATGCACTGACTCTCCAGCAGTTGCATCTTCTTCACTGTCTTCTTTAATATCATGCAAGCCTCTGTAATTGAGGATCTTCCATTGTTCTTCTTCAGAGCTTTCAACAAAACTATTCCACATCTGTTGGAAGATTCATTTTCTTTTAAACATTACATTCTAAATATGATGTGCAGTAAAAGATCTTTTTCTCATTTTCTTTTTTTTTTTCCCATTTGCAAAAGTCACAGAAAGAAGACATTGGCCTGGTACCTAGCCAAGGACCTATCCTTACTTGAGTATAGAGGAGCAGCAGGAGAAAGTTGAAACTAGAAGCATTCAAAGTTCCTCCTATCTGCACATAGCTTGTGAAGTATGCATTTGTTTCATTAATATATTTTTTCTACTGTGGTGAATGGTGTGATGTACCATAATGCAGAGCTTGTGAAGTATGCATTTGTTTCATTAATATATTTTTTCTACTGTGGTGAATGGTGTGATGTACCCTAATGCAGAGCTTGTGAAGTATGCATTTGTTTCATTAATATATTTTTTTCTACTGTGGTGAATGGTGTGATGTATCATAATGCAGAGCTTGTGAAGTATGCATTTGTTTCATTAATATATTTTTTCTACTGTGGTGAATGGTGTGATGTACCCTAATGCAGAGCTTGTGAAGTATGCATTTGTTTCATTAATATATTTTTTTCTACTGTGGTGAATGGTGTGATGTACCCTAATGCAGAGCTTGTGAAGTATGCATTTGTTTCATTAACAGATTTTTCTACTGTGGTGAATGGTGTGATGTACCCTAATGCACAGAGCTTGTGAAGTATGCATTTGTTTCATTAATATATTTTTTTCTACTGTGGTGAATGGTGTGATGTACCATAATGCAGAGCTTGTGAAGTATGCATTTGTTTCATTAATATATTTTTTTCTACTGTGGTGAATGGTGTGATGTACCATAATGCAGAGCTTGTGAAGTATGCATTTGTTTCATTAATATATTTTTCTACTGTGGTGAATGGTGTGATGTACCCTAATGCACAGAGCTTGTTAAGTATGCATTTGTTTCATTAATATATTTTGTTCTACTGTGGTGAATGGTGCGGTGTACCCTAATAAACTGATTTGTTGCTCCAACAATTTGTCACTTGTAACAACAATGAAGAAATTAGAAGCCAGGGTCTACTTATTCCTGTTTCAGGAAAAAACATCCGTAAGTATATACAGAGAGATAGAACATTGCAACTCCGGATAAACAATCTCCAGCACCCAGTGAAAGTTGCAAATCCAATATAAAGAGGGGACTGTAATTCCAAGTTTTGTTCAAGTAATATAAGTATAGTTATAGTAAATAGGTTATTTTCCA
Source organism: Megaustenia siamemsis (assembly GCA_032433765.1). Lineage (NCBI taxonomy): Eukaryota > Metazoa > Mollusca > Gastropoda > Stylommatophora > Ariophantidae > Megaustenia > Megaustenia siamemsis. The sequence goes on along the minus strand of JAVIAB010000160.1, from coordinate 32,268,489 downwards.
CTTGTTTGTCTGTGAAAAAATAGCATTTCAGAAAATGAAAAAAATCTTATGCAACAAATCTATACAAAAAGGCAGCTCCTAAAAAACATCAGAAAGAAACAATCAACATTTTTCAGGCACATCATGAGAAGAGGAAAGTTGGAATACTTGGTTACAACTGGCAAAATAAAAGGAAAGAGAGATCGCGGATGACAAAGAGAGAAAATACTAGATGGCTTGATGTCAAGGCATGGAAAGCAGTCAACAACAGAACTGATACGATGCACTGTAGATAGAAGATTGTGGAAGGACATGATCGCCTACGCCTACCGGTATGGCACATGATGATGATGTCTCTGAAATGCTTCTCTATGGTCTCTTTCAGTTTCTCCAGGATGATTCTATTTAGTATTTTATCCTGGTACATAAAATCAGCATAATTTCTCTGTAATTACAATTTCTAAACTCATACAAGAAAAATATGTATGAACAAATTCTCAACGGCTTCAAATAATTTCATGAAATAAAAAATGAACATGAACAAATTCAGTGTATTAAGAAAATTAAATAATATACAATAAAATGTCACTAACCTCCATTTTGTCTGGGTTATCCAACAGCTCTTCAAACAATGTTGAACTGGGTTCAAAAGTTGATGATGGATCATTTGTCACGATGTCTTCATCTTTCTCTTGCAAATTAATTAAATACTTCACTGCAAACAAAGAAGAACACACAAATTAACTAGTTTTCAGCTAATTCACTTGTGGTGCTTTATAATATAAGGTTAAAAATATGACATGGAAGATTGTATATGAGCTGTCGTATTCAGCCTGGGCTGAAAATGAACAGACATAATTGCAAGAAGCAGAGCTGTGATGGGTGGAGTCAAAGTCCAAGAATAAATAAAATAGAAAAGCCTAAATTTTGAACCAAAAGGAGTGAAATAAAGTAGATTAGCCATAATGTTGCAGTTTAAGGTCATTTTAGAGTAGAGTATGTGTTGGAGTCAAGCGTTAGGAAAAAAAGAGAAGTCAGAAGAGAAGTATGGTCTGAAAAAATAGATACATAGATCTAACCATGAAATGTGACAGAATGGCTTGAGGTAAAGCATTAGAAAAACAGAGAAACCTGAGGTAAGGCAACTCAACTTTACAACCAAATTTCAGAAACATAAATTAGAAATAGCATAAAACAAGGAAATGGATGCAGTAAGGATAATTATCAAACTGGAATCAAATAATGGTAGAGTGCAATGAAGGTGATTTACCTATGATCTGTTAGTGTACAGAGATTAACTCAACATTTTGTTTTGCATTCATTATTTCAGTGAATGAGAACTGTTTTCTATTTTGATAAAGAATCTCTAGTCTAAAGAATTAGTGATGAGCTGAAATAAAAGGTAAAAGATATTCCATATAAATAATATCATAGGTGAGTGAAGTGCTAAACTCTATCATATTTTGAGCTTAGGGAACCAGTGATATTATTACCTTCCCTGGCTCTGCAAGCCAGGTACCCACTATTTTTTCAATTCTGTCAGTTCAAGAGTGTCAGGCTGTGATTGAACCAATACTCAATTTGTAATACAGCCAGCACACTAACTAAATAACACTGACTCTCCCAATGAACTAATCCTATAGCATAAACTTTGTTTACAAACCATCAAGTCTATATTGTGATGTTCAAAAGTGTTTTCAAATTGTAAAATTTATAATTGTAAAATTAGCACTTACAGTTGTCAATACGCCTAGAACGACGAACACCTCTCCAACGACCATGGGCCAAATTCTCTTGTGACACAGAGACATGTTGACGAACTGTACGAGGGTGATGTCTAGTTTGATGGTGACTGTGAACTGATTGCACATCTGAGTCATCCTCATCGGTAGAGGTATGATTTTCCACATGACTAAAAATGAAATAAACATTTTATATTTTGATATTATTCAAATTATTTATATCTTCTTCATTTACTCTTGACAAAACACATTTTACATTGAACCAAAGTTAACAACTTTCTTCATTATCTTTACATTTCAACTTTTTCTTATGCTGATTTTTCTGTGTTTAACGAATGCTCATCTTCTTAGCTCAAATTGCTGTTCACATACTAAATAATGACTACTTATAGTTACCATTCACACATTGTTGAGGCCGAAATGTATTTAGCTTATGTGTTAATTCATTGACTGAGTGAAAGTTGATCAGATTTTCTGGGAGGTCGTGCCAAGGACAGGGGGCTGTATGGCATAATTTAAAAAGTAACTGACCCAGTTAGTAAAATTTATATCACAAAATGCATGTGGACCGTCTAAAGAAGAAATATGAGAACAGCATTGGCTAGTATGAATAGCAAAGCAAGCCCTCATATGGGAAACAACAGGTAAAAGAAAAAGAGGAAGACCCAGGGAGACACTGAGAAGAACATTGATGAGAGAGGCAAGAGCAGCAGGAATCGGCTCCCTCAATGAGATAGAACTGCTTGCACAGAACAGAGACAGATGGCGAGATTTGATAAAATATCTTTAAAAGAAAACTGCTAGAACAAAAATTCATATAGGAGAAGGTGTATCTTGGTCTACGCCCTATGGGCCGGTTACGGCTCGAAAGGTCAATAGATAGATTGGCTAGTACAAAGTAGTGAAAGTTCACTCTCTCTCTCTCTGCGATCAAGACTCAATCAGAGTAAGATTCCAGACTCAATCAGAGTAAGATTCCAGACTCTCTCATGAAGTCAGCTGTCTGTTTAAGCGAATCAATTGCCCCATATAGTTTTTCTTCCAGGGAGGTGGGCGTGGACCACATTGCTCTTCTCAGGTCTGTGTACTGGGGACAATCCTGTAGAACATGTTTTGTAGTCATATTGTCCAGTGTACAGTGGCATAGGCTGGTTGTACCTATTTCATTCAAATTTGATTGTTATGCTGACACTGATGGATTCAGCTATGTAGCACTGTATAACTATTTAATATACAGATTATGTGATTATACCAAGGCAATAAAAACATATATTTGAATAATATAAAAGTAAAAAGTAGTAAAGTACCCCCGTCACGCCAAGTGGCGTATAGGAAATATGGTGTTAGTGACCATAAATTTTACAGACCCTAGGCACATGATTTTTGGGGTAACATGGTTGGTATTACGCCCGTGCCGCTTTACTTTCCAGAAAAAAATCCAGTACCCATTAAAGGCTGGGTGAAGCAGAAGCCGTCGGTTGGGATCGAATCCTACCTCTTGTCCTTTGTAGTCCAGTTCACTAACCACTGAGCTATCGCGGCTCCCATATTTGAATAATATGGGTATTAGATAATCTGTTAAAATATATCAATCTGTTTCTTTAACTTACTTTTTACGGTCAAGAATATGCAAAATAACATAATGTTCATAATAATCATAATAAATTGCAAATATGAGTCAATAAAATAGCTAAGATCTAGTAAAGAGTATGGTTATTTTGATTTACTGTGCATTTGTCATAAGTGTGTGAAATTTGAAAATGATCTGAATCTGATCTGATGGCTTTGTTGAGTTTTTTAAATAAATTAAGGATGGAAAACCCTGTGGATCAGTGGGCCTGACTTGTTCATTCTGTGGCCGTGTGTGTTTGTCAAACATTGGTAGAATTAGCCACAAGAGAAGCTGTTCGACAAAAACTAAACCTCACAAAAAAAATTCACAATAGCCTCCACTAGACCATCTAATAAGATGAAAAGGGCCATATATATCTGAGAGTGTGCATGTACAGATAAAGATAATCAAATAGGAATATAACATTTACAAGCAGACAAGTAATTTATTATTAAAAACAAATGAGAACATCAAAGAATTTACTCAATGTCCTAAAACTCCTTCAGCTTTGAACTTTAAAATTCTCTGTGAACTGTCAAACTAAAAAAATCTGCAAGCTCCAAATCTACTTTTTTACCCTCAATTACGATACCTAACTGTAATTCTCCAGCAGTTATGATAGCGTAGTAAAAATTACTACCACCTAAATGTAACATTGTGTGCTCTAAAAATAATAATTTCCCTGAACTCTTGACAGAGTCCCAATGTGTTCACACTAGGCAAAACACAGGGACTCGAAATTCCTGGTTCAGGTTGATTTATGATCTGAGTTTCACCTCGTGGACCAGACATTTTACAATATCTATCGCTACAGTCGCTGCATGTCTGTGAGTATGTATAACGTTATTTGATGTGTTTCTGAGTCACAAAGAGTTGTTTGATGTTTGCAGATAACCTGGAAATTTCCCAGGTCACAGTAAAAAATAAAAAGGAAAAACTACAAATTTCTTGAAAAATGTCAATTTTTATTCACATTAAACAATGTACAGTCGAACCTGGTCTTAGGACCACCTGTTTAAAGCGTTTCCCTGGTTATAGGACCGGGTCTACAATTTCCCCGAGTTTTTTACTATATGCTAACACTGATTACGGCGCTCACCGTATGACGCGACCAGAGACCAGGCTAATTAACCGCCGCCAATGTTATTTATCCCGTTTACGACACGCGGGTAACACTGATAACGATACACTGACCAGCCAGTACTTCTCCGTCTCGCTGGGAGCCATAAACGATCGACACAGGTGTCTTCAGGTGTCGAAGTTTTCCCGTATTTAGTGAGTCCCAGATTACAGTGGGACGTGTTACGTTTATCAGTCAATACTGGTGTGAGAAACACGGCAGACAGAGATCTATGATTCGTGAAGTGACATCACTTCGCGGTTCCGTCTAGACCAGAGTAGACCATTGCGTGGCCCGTATAAATTACAGGAATTAACTAAAGAATTAGTCATTGCCCGCTTAGAATGTATTCACGTACATGTACAGTATCTCAGTGAATTATTTTTGTGGATTTTAAAAGTGTTACACACAATATAGGAAATGGCCAGTGTCAAAAGTGTAAAACCAAAAGCATTAACGCTGGAAGAACGAATATCAGTGATTCGACAAAATATTTGTGTGTGTTTAACTATCGTGTTTTATGAAAAGTGTCCAACCAGTGGCTATTGTAGACCGACATGTGCACTATGTTCTACTCATGGATTACGCTGATTTGCAGGTTAGTTTTCATAGTGCTTAGGATAAAAAAATTTTTATCGCTCTATTTATTATGTGAAACCTGTGAGGCAGGACCACCTGTCCTATGGGACCAGTTTTTGAAAGTCCCGTGAATGGTCGCCTTAGACAGGTTCGACTGTATCTCACAATTTCAAAATAAAAAAATAAAAAATTCAAACAGCAATCATCATCATCATGTGCCAGTCATACCAGTTGGCATAGGAAATCATGTCCTTCCACAATCTTCTATCAACAGTGCAATTGTATCAATTCTGATTTGACTGTTTTCCATACCATGACACCAAGCTATCCAGTATTTTCTCTCTTTGTCATCTGCGATCTCTCTTTCCTTTTATTTTGCCTGTTGTAACCAAGTATTCCAACTTTCCTCTTCTCATGATGTGCCTGAAAAATGTTGATTGTTTCTTTAGGAGCTCCCTTTTAGTGTTGGTCGCTTTGAGAATTTCCTCATTGGTCTTTTTAAACCAAACAGCAATGGAAACAAACTAAACAATGCAGTGTTTGAACACATAAAAAAGTCAAATTTTTTAGGAATTTATGTTTGATGGAAAATGTACAACTGAAATAAACAAAAGAATAGGAATGGCAAAAAGTAATTTTAATGTCATGAAGGACATACTGACATCAAAACAAATAACACCAGAGCTAAAACTACGAATAGCAAAATGTTACATCTTCTCAATATTCCTATATGGTGTTGAAACATGGACATTAGACAAGAAAACAGAACAGAGAATTGAAGCCTTTGAAATGTGGATATATAGAAGAATAGGTAGAATTGGACGGAAGGAAAAGAAAACAAACGATGAAGTCTTAAAACAACTAAAAATGAAAAGAGAACTTCTCAACACAATTAGAACAAGACAAATGCGATTCTTGGGCCATGTTAAAAGACACAACAGCCTACTGAAAGTAATCCTGGAGGCGAAAATACAAGGTAAAAGAGGCAGAGGCAGACCAAGATTAACATGGACGAGTAACATCAAAAGATGGACAAATCAACCGATGACAACCTGCACCATCAAAGCAAGAGATAGAGCAGAATGGCGCTCCATGGTAGCCAACCTTCGTTGCGGAGATGGCACTCAATGATGATGATGATGTTTGATGCTATAAATTTTATTATGGTACCGTAAATTTGGGTCAAATTAAAAAAACTTAAAACTGAGAGCATGTTGACTACTCTGACAACTCCCATTAAATTTACTTTTTGTATAATTTTTTTCTGGTATCGTCCAAATTCATGGATAAAACTTGATGGTGATCGGTCTTATTGGTCAATCTTACCTACCCCTTCAGATAGTCCTTCCCAGTAAATTTATAGCTTTGTTCCAGCATCAAGCATTCTACCAAAACCAATCAATCAACATTTTCTTGTCGTTTTTGGAAGTAGTCATGATTCAACTGTCAGTGTGGCCGAAGAGTAAAATTCCTTAGCACCTACCCATCCTCACTAGAACAACCAGTAGTCTGGATTTTTGCAACAATTTGAGAATTTCACACCTACAGGCTTTGATTCGACCGACCCCTGCAGTAACCTAATTTCACACGCGCACGAGAATAGTATTACTGGATAGATCTAAAGATTTTCTTGGAGAGGTGGTTGTAAAAGTCTTTTCAATCTCCAGTCTAGTCATAAGTATTATCACTTTTCATCAGGGGCCACACTGTTACACGAATCCAGAGTATTTTGTGCCATTGGAAATATAGAACCTGCATAAAAGATGGACTTATTACTTATTTTTGTATTACCAAAAAATTTTAATTTATAGTATTGATTTATCTTCCTGTGTGTTACCGGGGCCTCATTATGAGGGAAGTAAAGAATAGTGACACTGTGACCTTCCAGGCATGTCGTAAGAGGCGACTAAGGAGGTTGATCGATGGCTTGACAAGCTGTCATTGTAAAAAATGTTGTTATGGAAACAGCACCATATATTTTAGAGCAGTGATCTCTGCAATATGTGCCACTTTGGCACGCAAGGTTTCTGTTTTTGAGATTGTGGTTCTGCCCTATGTGCCGTCTTCGGCTCGAAAGGACAATAGATAGATAGATTGATTTATCTGCTATTAATAATGAAAACCGCTGAAGAGGCCAATAGGCCACTCAAATGTTATATGAGCCTAGAAGGCCACATCACATACATGTCTATGGGTTGGACCATGCTGACATAGATGAATGCTCATATTATACTGTGTCAGTTGAGTAATAAATTACAAGTGCATTTTAATTATTATGATTTTATTTCATACATAAGATACTAATAAGTTATCAGTAAAAGATGAAAGAATCATTACTGTCATTACAATAATCAATTAATAACAATATTATAAACATAAAACATGCAACAAAAACTGACAAGCTTTCTTATATTTCTAAGTAAACTAAACTTATAATGAAACTTTAGGGAATTGTAACATTTAAATAAATTGCCATCACTGAAGAAACTCTTACTTTGTAAGTAAGTCAAGTTAATGTGCCTATGCCAGACTATGGAGTTCTTTCAAAATTACAAACGTTTACATTAAGAGTTTTTTTTTAACTACTCTACTCTGTAGACTTGTAGAGTCTAGAGACTCATTCATTAGAGTAGACTTAATCGTCTTTGTTACTAGTTAGCAGACTGTTACTGATTGTTAAATTAACTGGCAGTGGCTCAGGGCGCTAACTGTTATAGCAGTTAGTTATACTATTTACAGCTACAGACACTACATTGTGATTAACTTACTATCAGTATCTCTGAACAATGGGTTCGGTTACGACAGTTACGACTACGTCTACTGTTGTAAATTAATTATTACAATATTGAATTATATAATTATTCAATTTATGAATATCTAAACACAATAAATTATAAATAGTTAAATACGATGACAGTGACCGTAATTGATTGAGAAGGCTTTAATTTCAGAAATATTTCATTAAATTGATGAATATGATGAATGATGAGACTAACTTTGTAAAAACAGATGCTGAGATTGATGATATATAATAATTAATATTGAATCATTTTTTATTATAATATTATATTGATGAGTCTGAGTGATGAGTTAAATTAAAAACAAACAACAATGTGAATATTTATATTATAAAATAATAAATTAGAAGTAATGAGACAAGAACCATTACCGATTGTTATAATTCTCAATATACGGGCTGTAAAGTAAATCATTTTCATTTCCATTTATCAAGCCCATTGTGACAAGGACAAGTGTAACAGAATTAGACACAGAAACACCAGATAATCAACTCCAGACTCCCAGATTGCTGGACAGGTAATTGCAGATGATGAAGAAATTTATGTGGTGGCATAAAAGTTGAACAAATGAAACGAAATTTTATAACAAGATATAAATATGCATTTGTAGTGCAATTTCATTTATAATATTAAATATTATAACAAATAGTTAATTTTTTGTTGTTGCTATTTTATAACAAGTAATAAAAAATATATATGCATATTTCGGCAAAATTAAATAAAACAATTTTGTTTTGTCTATTATTTTTAGGTTTTCAAGAAGAAAAGTGTCACGTGACTCTTGGTCTGCCTCGAAAGGCAAGGCTGCAAGGGTTCCCAAAACCTGGTGGAGCTGTATAGTCGTGTTACAAGATTTATTATATTATTGTAGAAAAGTGAAAAACAAGGAGGAGTACAATGAGAGTAATGTAGGGGAGGGAATTGGAAAGAAATAAACAGAAAATTTGAACATTAAATAGGGAGCGTACCTGTTTCTTGTGATTTTGCTACACATTGAACACACGGAGCATCGTGAAAAAGATTTTTTTTTTTAATCTGAAATTCATCTTTAATCTTACCTGGAAATTATGAAATTTTCCATCCACTTCTATTTGCTTCATAGTGCCATTCTGTAAGTAAATAATTACAAACGTTCGATGTCTTCCTTATTAAAAATGTAGCCCTACATACCATCCATCCTGCTACGATATCGTCCCCTTAAAAAGCTTCAAACTAAAGACAAGGCAACATTATTTGTGTATCTTCCAGAATTATTAAATATACAAAAGAATGTTGTCACCTGTGATAGAATGTCCAATGTCTTCTTTTACAAAAATGTAAACGCCATCCACTACCGATTTCCTGCATCGACACGAAAGGCAAAGGTATATCACCCTTTTCATCTCAAAGAATCGTTGATAGTAGCAAAGGCAGCGCCGCTTAAGTGCCTTGCTGATCTTTGCAATCTTGAATGAGTTTCAATATCACATCGATCTTTGCACTCTTGAACTAGCTTAAGTCTCTCACCGACCTTTGCAGTCTTGAACTAGTTTAAATGTCTTATCGATCTTTGCAGTCTTGAACTAGTTTATATGTTTCACCGATCTTTGCAGTCTTGAACTAGTTCATATGTTTCACCGATCTTTGCAGTCTTTAACTAGTTTATATGTTAAACCGATCTTTGCAGTCTTGAACTAGTTTATATGTTTCACCGATCTTTGCACTCTTGAACTAGTTTATATGTTTCACCGATTTTTGCAGTCTTGCACAAGTTTAAATGTCTTATCGATCTTTGCAGTCTTGAACTAGCTTAAGTGTCTTATCGATCTTTGCAGTCTTGAACTAGCTTAAGTGCCTCATCGATCTTTGCAGTCTTGTACAAGTTTAAATGTCTTATCGATCTTTGCAGTCTTGAACTAGCTTAAGTGCCTCATCGATCTTTGCAGTCTTGTACAAGTTTAAATGTCTTATCGATCTTTGCAGTCTTGAACTAGCTTAAGTGTCTTATCGATCTTTGCAGTCTTGAACTAGCTTAAGTGCCTCATCGATCTTTGCAGTCTTGTACAAGTTTAAATGTCTTATCGATCTTTGCAGTCTTGAACTAGTTTGAGTGCCTCACCGATCTTTGCAGTCTTGAATTAGCTTAAGTGTCTTACCGATCGTTGCTTTCTTGAACTGGCTTAAGTGCCTCATCGATCTTTGCAGTCTTGAACTAGCTTCGTTGCTTTCTTGAACTGGCTTAAGTGTCTTACCGATCTTTGCAGTCTTGAACTAGTTTGAGTGCCTCATCGATCTTTGCAGTCTTGAACTAGCTTAAGTGTCTTACCGATCGTTGCTTTCTTGAACTGGCTTAAGTGTCTCATCGATCTTTGCAGTCTTGAACTAGTTTGTGTCTCATCGACCTTTGCAGTCTTGAACTGGCTTAAGTGTCTCATCGATCTTTACAGTCTTGAACAAGTTTAAGTGTCTTATCGATCTTTGCAGTCTTGAACTAGTTTAAGTGTCTTATCGATCTTTGCAGTCTTGAACTGGCTTAAGTGTCTCATCGATCTTTGCAGTCTTGAACTGGCTTAAGTGTCTCATCGATCTTTGCAGTCTTGAACGAGTTTTAGTGTCTCATCGATCTTTGCAGTCTTGAACTAGTTTAAGTGTCTCATCGATCTTTGCAGTCTTGAACTAGTTTAAGTGTCTCATCGATCTTTGCAGTCTTGAACTAGGTTAAGTGTCTCATCGATCTTTGCAGTCTTGAACTGGCTTAAGTGTCTCATCGATCTTTGCAGTCTTGAACTGGCTTAAGTGTCTCATCGATCTTTGCAGTCTTGAACGAGTTTAAGTGTCTTATCGATCTTTGCAGTTTTGAACGAACAATAATTTAACAAAATCATTTCAATTTCACTTTTGGTGACGCTTTTTGAGCAAATAATAATTTTGCTGCTGTTGATTAAAAAAAAAAAATGTACTTATTTGTGTTACTTTTTCATTATATTTTTATCATCGCAAGAACTGAGTGCGCGGTAATCTTTTTTGTAATTATCCGCTTGTTTCCCAAGGCACGCCTGCCTTTGTTTGCTCATGTTTTCACAGCCTAGTATACATGTATCTATCTCAGCAGATACTCGTCTAATTCTTGACCGCCATTCACACCCTCTGTTATCACCTCCCACTCCTATCAGACTTCTCGTCTAATCACGTGAGTGGTTTTTACCCCTCACCCTCTCACGTCTCATCACATTCGCAGTTGACTTACAGTCAAACACACATACTGGGAACTTCTGGATCGAGTCTCGGCTAAATCTCGTATTAATTTTTAAATAATTTGTTAGTTTACTCATTGTTATATATTATCAATTTTTATTATTGTATAATGTAGCACATCCCCCTTTTATTTTATCATTTCATTTTTTATCCCACTTTGTATTTCTCCTTGATCTGCTCGTTCTGCTTTTCCTAGATGTATTAGAGTTTCTTTATTTCGTTGCCCATTTGTGTTGTTTTCGTTTTTTGAAGAAGGCAGCATGTAGGCCGAAACGTCAGTGTTTTGTTGTGCTCCGTTTTTGTAAAGCTGTCATCATACCTTGTATTGGTCGTTTCAAATCTAAATGTTCACGATTAACATGAAATATCTCCTCTTTCCCTGCACTTACAAACTTGATTTTTTGCATCTGGCCTTGTTTTTCCAAGGTCCCACCGATTTCACAAAATTTAATGATGTAGGAAGTATGCTTCATCATGAAGCAGCACTTTCCTTTGATCTCAGTGAATTTACGGATCTTTTTGCTCCTGGAGAAAATAATTTACCGTACATTAATGGAAATCAGCTTCTCGACATAGGCGTCTCTACACAACTTGAAAGTTGGAGGCGTTTATCAACTGTTTACTTTCTATTGTTTACTTTCTTTAAAATACTATGAGAATGTCAATGTTATAGCCTTTACAGACGGTCTAAAACAAATCAGCGTATAAACAGTTCCATTAATGAAAACTATTTAAACAATATACAACAAAGAATACATTTTAAAAAAATTAATTATCCGTTGCGAGCGATAACGAGCATGACATATCAAGCAAAGTTATTGTTTATGGGTACGCATGTGACTAAAGAGTCCGATGTAAGCACGGGATCCTCTTCACTGTAAAGAGCTACATTGTTCGTTTTATGTCTTTCCATGTGACTTTCATTATTTTACGTAAACAAGACATATGAAAGTGATTTAGTTTCTTTGCATGCCTGCAGTACACATATCAAGAATCTTTACATTTTCAAAACGTTATCAACTTTAGCTAAAGATTGATCATGCGGACATATAAAAACGTCCATTATTATTTCATTTATTCTGAATCAGAGGAGTCTAACATATTGATTACTAATCTGGGCTGAACGAACGATAGTCCATCTTTTTTCCAATAGTCATTTTCTTCTTTTAAGACATGATCTTCACATTTGCACCAAAAATCTTTGTCAATTTTTGATAGAGCAGCATATGTCAGTCCTTTTATATCGCATAGTTTAAAACTTGTATTCTCAGCTGCCACCTGCCCTTTAATTTTTGCCCAAACGAGTTCAATGGGGTTTAATTGTGGATGATAAGGGGGCAGTCTCAAGCACGTATGACCATGCTGTTGAATGATTTTGTCTATTTGGAATACTTTGATCTTTTGCGATTTCTTAACAAGTGACAGTAATTCAGGTTTCAAAAATCCCTCGTTAAATGGAATTCCTTCCTTTCTTAGCCAAATCTTTATAACATCTTTTGTACTGGTAGATGTAGGAATTTTGTCTTCTTCTGCCACAGCGTTGTGGTACGACGCGTTGTCCATTACCAGATAGGATGGTCTGTCTAGAATTGGAAGAAGAGTATTTTCAATCCACTCTCTAAATATATGGCCATTCATCTCGGTGTGATAGTCCCTGTTGTCAGTATAATTAGAGGTGAATATAAGTTCTGCATTTTTCACCAACCCTTCTTTTCGGCTGCCTGCATGTGCCATTATAATACGCTGTCCTTTTCCAGTGGGTACACATCTTTTAATACTTCCATCTGATAACTGCCATTCCTTTGCACTTGTGTGGTGAGAATTTATCCAAGATTCATCTAGAAATACAATATCATAACCTTGGTTACGCATTTCCCGTACTTCACGTAAATATTTACTCCTCATAGAAACTAAGTGCGGCTTCTCGCAGATGACATTTCTACCACTATCGTACTTTCTAAACGTAAAACCGATGCTTCTAACAGTTCTCCATAATGTTGTTTTCGACACAACAATGTCATTTTCTGCTCTCAGTCGAATTTTCAGTTTTCTTAAAGTCACAGTTTCTTTGGAATCGAACATTTTACAAATTGCTCTTCTAATCACTTCCTTGTCAAAACTATCTACTACTTTCTTTCTTCCTAGCGTCCTAGTCTTAATTGAACTGGACACTCCGTTAGCTTTAAGCACTTGTTTGAAAAAGCGTTTGCTTATACCCAATGCGTGAATAGTTCTCTTTTCTGGCTTTGAGATGCTTCGATACAGTTTTCCACGCTTAGCTTCTATGCAAAAATATTTATACACCTTTATTGCCACTGATTGCAATGTAAGGAACTTTACTTTTATACCCATTGACTAACAGATCACAAATTTAACGAAATTACCCAATAATTAGGATACGCCGTTGCACATAAATCACAACAAAACGACAGGAAATGGGATGCACCGGATATAAAATTATAACTATGACGCGTTTTATGTGTTTTTTAGTGCTTAAAACAGGGAAATTGGCGCGCATTACGTTCAAGATGACAAGTCCGTGGGTGCTCACTCATATGAAGCGGTAATTCCTCCAAATATATGGTTTGACCAAAATGCCTTAAATTTGTATACTTCAAATAAAGAATATTTAAAACTATACGTTTGTTGGTGAGGAAATGAATGTACTTCTTGGGACCAAAAAATCACAAGACCATATGCAAAATTTCAGCATTATCAATCAATTGGTTGCAGAGATATGGAATTTTAAACACCTTCAAAATATTTTGAAACGACCTATAGGAGTGTACGTTACATCTCACTACTTACTTATAATTTTTAATTAACCCGAATGCTGGTAAAATTGTTTAGTAGGCCGTAGATTGTCTACCTACAGCTGTATAAGAAGAATCTCACAAAGAAGACATGAAGAGAACATTGCAGTTTATGACCTTTGCCGGTCTAGATGTATAGCAAAGTTGAGCGCTGAAGAGCTGGCTGATGGGGGAAATGCTGGAAGTGTCAATGTCTATGGTATAATATTGTAATAGGAACATATGCAACGGCTTTGCAAATAGAGACGATGTAATTTTTAAAAGGGGAATGATCGAGGTAGTGTTTCTAATCTCTAGCTTCCAATTGTTATAAGAAGCAGATGGGGCGGACCATGTTGTGTTATGACTCCCAGGCGTTTGCTTCATGCTGCATTCTATGTCCGAAAGCCAGCGAAACATTAGTGGTGGTGTGCTGTAAGTATAAATGGACGTTTAGTTTGATTGTCCTTGTGATGAACTGGTTCGAGACTGCTGCTCATTCTTAGCGGACGTCATAAACTGAAAGTCTAACACAAACATTTGTTTTATTGAACCAATCAAACCGGATGTTACAAAGCATGGACTGAAAGACTAACACAAACATTTTATTTAACCAATCATACCTCTTCATTTATTGTTCTCTGTGTTTGTGAATTTTTCAGAGTGCTGTAAACATATCATTGTGCCTTATTTATTTGTTCATGTCCTTTGACAGCTTCCAGGAGAGATCGGTGTTGTCTGTAAAAAAAGAAAGAAAAAAATAAAAGTAAAGTACCCCCGTCACGCCAAGTGGCGTATGGGGAATATGATGTTAGTGACCATAAATTTTACAGACCTTCGGCACATGATTTTTGGGGTAATGTGGTCGGTATTACGCCCGTGCCGCTTCACTTTCCCAGAAAAAAATCAGGTACCCAATAAAGGCTGGGTGAACCCGGAAGCCGTCGGTTGGGATCGAACTCTACCTCTTGTCCTTTATAGTCCAGTTCACTAACCACTGAGCTATCGCGGCTCCCGGCGTTGTCTGTCCTGGGATAATATCTCCAGCTCGCCTTATGTGAATTCAGTCTTTAAATTCTTTATTACTTTTTTTTTTTAAGAAAGAGCACCCGTCACGCCAAGTGACGTTTAGGGAATATGGTGTGCCTTATGTCTACTTTGATGTCCCTAGTTCTTTTATCAAGTGGCTTCCAGTGAGAAATAATCTTTATCACAGCTTTGAAGACCCAGAAGAAGGTGGATAGATGCTGTGACAGAGACATGTAACAACAAAGGAAAATCACTAATTCAGACAGTTCGAGCAGCTCAAGAACGACAAATGATATAGCCACGACACCTTTTAGGTATCAGTGAAAAGAGAAAATTCCTGTGTGTTACCGGGGCCTCATTATGAGGGAAGTAAAGAATAGTGACACTGTGACCTCCCAGGCATGTCGTAAGAGGCGACTAAGGAGGTGTTGATCGATGGCTTGACAAGCTGTCATTGTAAAAAGTATTGTTATGGAAACATAGCCATAGATTTTAGAGCAGTGATCTCTGCAATATGTGCCACTTTGGCACGCAAGGTTTCTGTTTTTGAGATTGTGGTTCTGCCCTATGTGCCGTCTTCGGCTCGAAAGGACAATACATAGATAGATAGAGAAAAGAGAAAAGAAGATCAGGGCATTTTTTTTTGGGGGGGGGGATTATGAACACATTGTCTACATAATGCCATATTAATTTCTGCTGGATATTTGCAGTGAAGTTTTTAAAGAAAGTTTTTATTCTGCGGTTGTTGTTGTTGTTGTTTTTTTGTTTTTTTTTTTGGGGGGGGGGAGATAAACAAATTAAAAGAATGTTTGGAACAGAACATTTTCCTGAGTTTAGTTTCTGAGACCAAAGAAAGAACAATAGTGAATTAATAGAGGTCTTCTCTAATACTGATGGTGGTGTACATGCAGGATCAACCTAGTAAACGTTCGTAACCAGCGATCACTACGTCGGGTCTATAGTTGAGATGTGTCTATTCAAACTGAAATGAATTTGTATGTTGCTAAAAATAGATTTGTTATCATTGGCAAATGTTTCGGGGATTGTGGCGCAAGCTACTTCTCTTACTGACTCTATTTGTGTGTTCACGTGAATGCTGACTCTATGTGTGTGTTCACGTGAATGCTGACTATATGTGTGTGTTCACGTGAATGCTGACTATATGTGTGTGTTCACGTGAATGCTGACTCTATGTGTGTGTTCACGTGAATGCTGACTCTATGTGTGTGTTAACGTGAATGCTGACTCTATGTGTGTGTTCACGTGAATGCTGACTATATGTGTGTGTTCACGTGAATGATGACTCTATGTGTGTGCGCGCACGTGAATGCTGACTCTATGTGTGTGTGCGCACGTGAATACTGACTCTATGTGTGTGTTCACGTAAATGCTGACTCTATGTGTGTGTTCACATGAATGCTTACTCTATATGCGTGTTCACGTGAATGCCTACTCTATGTGTGTTCACGTGAATGCCTACTCTATGTATGTGTATTGACGTGTTTGTCTACTCTATGTGGGTGTTCACATGAATGCTTACTCAATATGCGTGTTCACGTGAATGCCTACTCTATGTGTGTGTTCACGTGAATGCCTATTCTGTGTGTGTGTATTCACGTGAATGACTACTCTATGTGTGTGTTCACATGAATGCTTACTCTATATGCGTGTTCACGTGAATGCCTACTCTATGTGCGTGTTCACATGAATGCTTACTCTATATGCGTGTTCACGTGAATGTCTACTCTATGTGGGTGTTCACATGAATGCTGATTCTATGTGTGTATTCACGTGAATGTCTACTCTATGTGTGTGTTTACATGAATGCTGATTCTATGTGTGTGTGTTCACGTGAATGTCTACTCTATGTGTGTGTATTCACGTGAATGTCTACTCTACGTGTGTGTTTACATGAATGCTGACTCATGCATGAAGGGGAATGTCTAAGCCAAATAACAACCAGTACAACTTTACAATAAATAAGACAGCGGTTGATCGCCCTCCCCTTCCACACACAAAAATGTGATTTTAAATGTTATAAAACTCAAAGAGACAAACGGCTGATCTTTTCCATGTGCCAATCACACTAGGTCCACCTCTCTACTAACAGTGTTTCTATTTGTAGCAATGTTAGCACTTAACAAAATTAACTCGTATTTAATTGCATTTTGCAAGAGCTGCAGCGAAAAGTTCAAAAGTCAAACACAAACAAATCGAAACACTATAATCCTTTAAACTATTATTTTCTGGTTACTAAAGCATTCGCCGATTAGGAATCGATAACACGATCCAATAAATATATCACTGATTGATTTGTGCCACATATTCAGTAGTTTAAGTCATGTTTCAGTTATTCGTAATCAAAAAGTTACGTTTGAGAAACCATTGGTGTTTTGGCAACTGAGTATCGATCGATACTGCCCTGACGAGACTGCAGTTATCATTATCAGTTTGGAAGTAACACTTGATCTGACAGCAGGGCCCTCAAAAATAGCTCGCTAATACTCTTTTTCCCTTCTAGGTCTCGCCTAGTGCGAAAAGAGAGAGAGAAGGGGGGGGGGGGAGAGAAGGGGGGAGGGATAAAATATCGTTTATGCTGATTGGTTAACCATATTTCCAGCTAGGCAGTACAGGAATACTTGTGTTAGGTACAACGCTGCGCAAAAGACGAAGTGTATTGCTTTCATTAATGGCTTTTCAGTTGTACTTGTAGTAATGTACAGTAATGAGTTCTCTCTCGTTCAAGTAAGGATTACTTGAAACGCTTTGATAAACAAGCCTTTGTTGACTTGATTCCCGTTTGCAGTGCGAACTTCTTCAATTAAATATGTGCAATTTCAACAGCCACAAAAAAAAAGAATATCCAGTGATTGAATCCGACAGGTACAGCTAAATTAAATTAACTCTAATATATTGTCGCAACAGCTGAACAAAAACATTCAAGACTGTACGTGTTGACTCTATGAAGTAAGTTTTAATGGTATCATTTGACAATTATATTCCATAAATGACATTTCAATACCGCCTGCATGATGAAAGAAAACACACATAACACATAAAAGAATTCATATTTGTGTTTGCTGCTACTGTTTATTTGGCACGACAATGTTTTACGATTCGCCAAACATTGGATCAAAGCACACCCAAAAGTTAACGTTTATATTTATTTCAGATTAATTTTGGACAAATTAAACGGAGTTAAGACTTACATTGCAAGGAAGCAACGTTTATTAAAAAGAAGGGAAAAAAACGGACTCACGCAAAACGCTTCAATACCAAAACAGGGTGCAGACAGGTTGTACACAGTCCTGACTTAAATTTGGTCTATTTCGTTTTAAAATGAACAGAAGCACAGCTGTAAGTGATAACAGTTTCAGTGAAAACTCAAGTGCTGTCAGTGATTACCAGGAGACGCAAAAGGACCAGATGTTAAAAGGGCTGTTGTGGGCATCCGAGCAACCGGCAAAACAAAGCGAGATTAGAAGCTTTCGAAAACTGCATAGCCCTCGTGTTCACAAGTAAGTGTGTTGTGATTATATTTGAAATAAATAAATCATTTTCTTTCTTTCTTCAATTTTTTTCTTTCTACTTTTTGCTTTCTTTTTCTTTCTTTTTTATAACTTTCTTAAATAATGCTCGCTTTCCGTTTCTGAATTAATTTTGCTTATTTGAGATTTGTTAGGGGAATATGTGACTTATATAGCGTTGAGGTCGGATTGCCGTCACGTATTGTGTCAAATCCCAATCACATACGCTCCCCGAGATTTTTTTTTTCAGTGAATCCTGGGTTTCGAGAAAGGCGAGATTGCATGTTTAGTCCCATCGTAGACGGGCGATAAGAAAAAAAGGCTCCGTGTTCCCTTTAAGCACACAGTAAGAACCCTTGACATCTGAGAACCGAAAGGAGCCAGCTATTTCCCGATGTCCGGGCCAAATTCCCAAAAGTAAAACTCATTTCATCATTCGAACGTTATTAATACATTTTCTTAAATTACCATAACCGACTGCTTCCGGTTCACCCAGCCTTTAATGGGAACCGGATTTTTTTCTGGGAAAGTAAAGCGGCACGGGCGTAATACCGACCACATTACCTCAAAAATCATGTACCGACGGTCTGTAAAATGTATGGTCACTAACACCATATTCCCTATACGCCACTTGGCGTGACGGGGGTACTTTACTTTTTTTTTTTTTTTTCACCCTAAAGATCATCGTGAACAGCCTACTAAAAGTAATATTAGAAGGGAAAATACAAGGTAAAAGAGGCAGAGGCAGACCAAGACTAACATGGACGAGTAACATCAAAAGATGGACAAGTCAGCCTATGGCAATCTGCACCATCAAAGCAAGAGACAGAGTGGAATGGCGCTCCATGGTAGCCAACCTTCGATGCGGAGAGGGCACTCGATGATGATGATGATGAAAGATCATTGTTGGTCCTACGGAATTCGTGTTCTTTTCTGGGATGCTCCTGCGTGATCAAGAGATGGAGATATTAACTGACATAGTCCAATTACAACGATGTTGACTAGGTACACAAAAACAAGAGAATCGTGTTTGCTTGTTTTTTTCCCCTCTTTCATTTTTCTGTTTTTAACAGTGTGGCAAAATTAAATAAGAAAAGGGAGAAAAAATCAAATAGAGCTGAAGCCATTGAAATGTGAATATATAGAAGAGTGAGTAGAACTGAATGGACATGGAGAAAAATAATCTATGAAGTTATGAAAAAAAAGCTTAAACTGAAGAAAAACTACTTAACGCAATTTTACAAGAAAAAATGAGCATTCTTTTAGTCGTTTTGGAATAGAAAATACAAGATAAACGAGGCAATAGAATACAAAGACTAAATTGGAAAAACAACAAGTAGAGGCGGTCTCAATGTGGCTATCAGTACCCCTATGGTGAAAAGAATAGAGCCACCGCTATCTGCCAGGCAGGTCATGAAAGGTGACGATTATGGATGTTCGGAAGTTTCGCCTGTAGTAGTGTAGGTCTTGTACGGAGTGACTATCTGAACATAATTTCCACAACATTTCTTATAAAAGCTGTGACATGGTGTGGAGCAGATATGGGAGATTTCTGACTGCAATAAAACTATCAATAGAATAGAATAGAATAGAACAGACGGACTGAAGAACCTATGACAGCGTGCGCAATCATGGTTAAAGAGAGTAAAAAAAGTAAAGAGCCCATGTCACGCCAAGTGGCGTATAGGAAATATGGTGTTAGTGACTATGAATTTTACAGACCTTCAGCACATGATTTTTGGGGTAATGTGGTTGGTATTATGATCGTGCCGCTTTACTTTCCCAGAAAAAATCCGGTACTCATTCAAGGCTGGGTGAACCCGGAAGCCGTCGGTTGGGATCGAACCCTACATCTTGTCCTTTGTAGTCCAGTTCACTAACCACTGGGCTATCGCGGCTGCAATTATGGTATAAGACGGGGTGACATGGCATTCTTTGGTAACCAAACGTCGATGCGGAGACG
This sequence comes from Megaustenia siamemsis, assembly GCA_032433765.1. Taxonomy (NCBI): domain Eukaryota; kingdom Metazoa; phylum Mollusca; class Gastropoda; order Stylommatophora; family Ariophantidae; genus Megaustenia; species Megaustenia siamemsis. Next base: position 32,248,114 of record JAVIAB010000160.1, on the reverse strand, counting down.
GCACAAGATGATGATTTCGACGATACCTTTTCATTGGTGTATTGTAGTGCAACAACAAAATATATCACTTTCGCGTGTTCTGTGACCGTATTTTGCAGGGTGCCGCGTGTCTGGCCCACACTATTAATTTGTTTCCTTTATCTTTCATTACCTTGTCCTTGCGGCTCTCGTGATGTATTTTTCTGATTCCCTTCAGAGCACATGCCCCACCCAGCTCCATCACTAGGCAGTCACTGTGCTTGTAAAGTACGAGAGTTTGACAAGTTCTCTTGTTAGAGACGAGAGATGACCACCTTCGATCATACCAACCGGGCAGCCAAGTGTGATCGAGTGGCGGGTAGTCTTGGAGTTTAATTTCAATTCATCATTATCAAGTACCGGGCCTGCTGGCGTAGGTGAACATGTCTCTCCACAACTTTCGATCTCGACAGTTATTTATCATTTCTGTTGTTGACCTTCTGCCAAGACATTCTCTTAAGCTGTCTGGTATTTTTTTCTCTTTGCTCACCTCTATCTCTTCGTCCCTCAATTTTTTCCAGTTGTTACAATTATTATATTCCAGCTGTTCTCTTCTCATTACATGGCCAAAAAATGATGATTGTTTCTTCCTTATATTGGAAATTATCTCTCTTTTTGCTTTGACTTTTTTTCAGAACATGTTCATTACTCTTCTTAGCTGTCCATGGTTACTTTCAATTACAAAATGGGAATTTCAACAGGAACTTTTTCAACACTTTTTAAAAAAATATTTCAATCGGCCACTATAACGTGGAACTCGCCGTTACTTGACCGTTATAGAAGTGAGTTGTAGGTTGTTTCCCTCTTATAAAAGAGGCTCGCAGATTACTTGGTTATAATAAAAGGGGGTCGTGAGTTACTTGTCTTTCAACAGAGGGGGCCGTGAACTATCAAATTGTTGAAAAAGGGGGCCGTGAACTATCAAATTGTTGAAAAAGGGGGCCGTGAACTATCAAATTGTTGAAAAAGGGGGTCGTGAACTATCAAATTGTTGAAAAAGGGGGCCGTGAACTATCAAATTGTTGAAAAAGGGGCCGTGAACTATCAAATTGTTGAAAAAGAGGGCCGTGAACTATCAAATTGTTGAAAAAGGGGGTCGTGAACTATAAATTGTTTAAAAAGGGGGTAGTGAACTATCAAATTATTGAAAAAGGGAGTCATGAACTATCAAATTGTTGAAAGAGGGAGTCTTGAACTATGAAATTGTTGAAAAAGGGAGTAATGAAATATCAAATTGTTGAAAAAGAGAGTAATGAACTATCAAATTATTGAAAAAGGAAGTAATGAACTGTCAAATTATTGAAAAGGGAGTAATAAACTATCACATTATTGAAAAAGGGAGTAATGAACTATCAAATTATTGAAAAGGGAGTCATGAACTATCAAATTATTTTAAAAAGTAGTGACGCCTCACAGCACCAGAACTGGAAGTTCTCAGCGACCCACAGCTGATGGCTTGCGCCAGGATCGGTGAACCAAAACCATCCAGACCCTACTCCACCTCTCCGTGGTGCCTCCAGTAACTGACTAACTTGTCTAGTCACGCCAAGCGAGTAGGGATCGAAGAGGGAAGACAACCCGGTACTCAAAAATGTCGTGCTGAAGTCGGATGTGTTTGGCCGAAAGGCGCAAATATCACAGTTATACTGTAAACCACAACACAACGCAGACACGCCCACTTAACATCCTTTTAAGGACGGATGACGAAGAGGTGTAGTACATAAGTCATCGGGCGAACGCAAGCAAGCAAGTTAATAAAGAATTGCATCATGAACTGAACGAGATTTTATTTCGAGATGGTATATATTATATTTTGTGCATTGGCATTAGAGGTATTTTTGGAGAGAAAATGCGCGAAAGGGAAACTATCCTGTCTGTGATTTCTATTGATGGCCAGTGAAGTGCTGGTTTTCTTACAGAACATGAAATGTGTCAAACCATCGGCAGTAGCCCAGTCACTAAAAATCAACCACTTACATTATAGATTGTCATATAAATCCATTGATTTCCATGGCAAGTATCCAAGTGCAGCAAAAGACATTAAGATACCAGCACAGTAATTAACCAGAATAGTTTGAGTGTGACCAGAGGGCTGTTTCCATAAACGTCTCCAAAGTAACCAATTTACTAAGAGTCATCGCATGAAAGGTTGAGGACAAGTATTGTGGTCTTTGCAGTTGCTGTACTGCTATAATCATCTACATTATGTTCGTTACTGCCACAGTTGGTGTGCTGCTATAATCATCTACATTATGTTCGTTACTGCCACAGTTGCTGTGCTGCTATAATCATCTGCATTATGTTCGTTACTGCCACAGTTGCTGTGCTGCTATAATCATCTACATTATGTTCGTTACTGCCACAGTTGCTGTGCTGCTATAATCATCTACATTATGTTCGTTACTGCCACAGTTGGTGTGCTGCTATAATCATCTACATTATGTTCGTTACTGCCACAGTTGCTGTGCTGCTATAATCATCTGCATTATGTTCGTTACTGCCACAGTTGCTGTGCTGCTATAATCATCTACATTATGTTCGTTACTGCCACAGTTTCTGTGCTGCTATAATCATCTACATTATGTTCGTTACTGCCACAGTTGGTGTGCTGCTATAATCATATACATTATATTCGTCGCTGCCAAAGTTGCTGTGATGCTATAATCATCTACATTATGTTCGTCACTGCCACAGTTTTTGTTCTGCTATAATTATCTACATTATGTTCGTCACTGCCACAGTTTTTGTTCTGCTATAATTATCTACATTATGTTCGTTACTGCCACAGTTGCTAAAATGCTATAATCATCTACATTATGTTCGTCACTGCCACAGTTTCTGTTCTGCTATAATTATCTACATTATATTCGTCACTGCCACAGTTTTTGTTCTGCTATAATTATCTACATTATGTTCGTTACTGCCACAGTTGCTAAAATGCTATAATCATCTACATTATGTTCGTCACTGCCACCGCATCTACATTATTCTCGTCACAGTTGGTGTATTATTGCAGCAGCTGCTTTAAGCTTGACATTTGTTTTAAATGGATTACTTGCTTTAAGTTGTTCTTTCTGCCGTTCAGCCAACTACTGTTAGAGGAATTCATTGACTCCTTCCTCATCAGTCTTTAAAATGATGTTAAGTGGGAGTAGATGCATTATGTTGAGACTTGCAGTAAGACTGTGCTATTTGCAGCTTTCGGCCCATCATATCCCACTTCAGCACGGCATTTTTGGTTACCGGGTTACCTTCCTTCTTCGATCTCTACTCGCTTTGCCCGGCTAAACTGGTTGGTCTAATTCTAGAGGCACCGCGGAGAGGTGGAGTAAGGAATGTGGTTGGTTCACTGATCCTGGCGAAAGCCATCAGTTATGAGTCGTTAACAGCTTCCAGCTTTGCTACTGGCGCCTTGCCTTCCCTGTTTTCAGTTCTTTTGCTTGCTTGCGTTCGCCCGATGACTAAATGAGTGTACCTCATCATCATCCGCCCTTAAAAGGACGCTAAGTGGGCGTGTCTGCGTTGTGTTGAGGTTTACTTACATATAACTGTGATATTTGCGTCTTTCGGTCCAACACATCCGACTTCAGCATGATATTTTTGAGTACCGAGTTGTCTTCCAACTTCGATCCCTACTCGCTTGGCCAGACTAGACAGGTTAGTCTGTTACTAGAGGCACCACGGAGAGGTGGAGCAGGGTCTAGATGGTTCTGGCTCACCGATCCTGGCGCAAGCCATCAGCTCTGGGTAGCTGACAACTTCCAGCTCTTGTCCTGCTGTGAGGTGCGCCTTCTCCTTCAGTTCGTTTGAAGCTGTCTCATTGGAACCCAACCTTTTCTTCTCAGTTTTTTTTTTTTATTTCAAACAATTAAGTTTTGCCGGAACTCTTTTTACCCATTTCATAAAATGAGAAGATCTGAATATACCTGGCTACTGAAGCTCTAATTACATTTGTGTTATCGCCGTCATTATGGGAATATAAACTGGCGGGCAATCTGATTTTTAATTGCTATTGAAATAAGTTTCTTAGGACTGGTAAGGGTCTAGCACTTTCCGGGCAGTTCAAGAAGGAAAACAAGTCCGGGTTAACAACATGCCAATTAATTAACAGGTATATAACGACACTTAGTTATTTAGTTTAATTTGTTTCTTTGTTTCTTTTTTTTTCTTTCTTTCCTTCTTTCATTCTTTCTTTCTTTCTTTCTTTTTTTCAAAATTACTCTCTCCTAACTCGTCTTCTTCTACTTTACCACACCCTGTAGAGCATAGGTCTTCAACAAACAGTTTCAACTCCCTGTAGAGCATAGATCTTCAACAAACAGTTTCAACTCCCTGTGGAGCATAGATCTTCAACAAACAGTTTCAACTCCCTGTGGAGCATAGGTCTTCAACAAATACTTTCAACTCCCTGTGGAGCATAGGTCTTCAACAAACACTTTCAACTCCCTGTGGAGCATAGATCTTCAACAAACACTTTCAACTCCCTGTGGAGCATAGGTCTTCAACAAATACTTTCAACTCCCTGTGGAGCAGAGGTCTTCAACAAATACTTTCAACTCCCTGTGGAGCATAGATCTTCAACAAATACTTTCAACTCCCTGTGAAGTAAAGGTAAACAAACACCTTGGAAGCCGTTCTGTTTCTTGCCATTTTTTAAAGATCATTCCATCTCTTCTTCATTATCGTCACCTCTGTTTCCACCTCTCTTCTCCAAGAATATTTTGGTCTTCCTTGGACATAGAGCCCTTACCTTTCCCTGATAACGAATTTACTTTTTTTTTGTTTTTTTTTTTGACTTGTTCATGTTTGTAAAGTTTTTGCAGCTTATTATTACATCACAGGGTAGCCAATCCTATGCCCAGCCCTCCTTAGTCGCCTCTTATGAGCATGCCTGGTAGGGAAGAGCGATAAAATTCTTTAATCCCCTTTCGGCCCACAACAGCGGACTAGCGGTTCATTTTTTTAGTGACACTAATTTCGTAATTCATTTAACAATGTGCTCTATATTTTTTATTTAATTAATTGATTAATCTATTTATTGTAGATTGAATACTACAGACGGAGAATTAACGAACACAATTTTCGACGCAGATCCAGGATTAAGCGTGGCTTTTTTATCGCTAGGAACGTGTTCTTGAAAGATTTACAACTGGAAGAAGCGAAAAAAAATATAATTATAATAAAGCTATTACAGAATGGTTTCGTCAATTTTTCATAGCTTACCAAATCGATACTGACTTGCTGTGTTGTGTTCGTTGAATACGATCGTTCAAAAGACTGGCACACAATTTCCTTCTTTGTTGACTGTGTCCCCCTCTCACTTGCTTATCTCCTAGTCATTTCTGCCACGTTGGCTTTATGTCTGTCATTCCACAAATACAGAAGCCGGCAAAATAATTTGTGCATAATTTGTCACGGCAATTTCCATGTATTTTACGCTTGAAACTAGGTCTCACCAAATCAGATTAGTTTTATTGGCCGCTGTCTTTTATGTTTACACCTGCATCTAAATTATGCATATTTCTCTCAATTTAAATGTAAAGGGGAAATAAATTTCCATAAAATTTGAGATTTCTTAAAAGAGATTTTCATATAACAGTGATCTTGGGATGTGAGGTACTGTAACGGTATATTTGAGGCATGATTGAAAGACGTTGATTGGATATGAAGAAAATATATGGAGATATGGGAGAAAGTGGCAGAAGGGTATTTAGAGATGTGTGAGAAAGTGGCAGGCAGATGTGCATTTAGAAATGTGGGAGAAAGTGGCAGAAGTGCATTTAGAAATGTGGGAGAAAGTGGAAGAAAGGCATTTAGAGATGTGATGGAAAGTAGTAAAAGAGCATTTAGATATGTGGGAGAGAGTGGCAGAAGTGCATTTAGAGATGTGGGAGAAAATGGCAGAAGGGCATTTAGAGATGTGGGAGAAAATGGCAGAAGGACATTTAGATATGTGGGAAAAAATGGCAGAAGGACATTTAGATATGTGGGAGAAAATGGCAGAAGGGCATTTAGAGATGTGGGAGAAAATGGCAGAAGGGCATTTAGAGATGTGGGAGAAAATGGCAGAAGGGCATTTAGAGATGTGGGAGAAAATGGCAGAAGGGCATTTAGAGATGTGGGAAAAAGAGACAGGAGGACATATAGGGATGTGAGAGAAAGAGACAGGAGGACATTTAGAAATTTGGAGAAAGAGACAGGAGGACATTTAGAGATGTGAGAGAAAGAGACAGGAGGACATTTAGAGATGTGGGGGAAAGAGACAGGAGGGCATTTAGAGATGTGAGAGAAAGAGACAGGATGGAATTTAGAAATTTGGAGAAAGAGACAGGAGGACATTTAGAGATGTGAGAGAAAGAGACAGGAGGACATTTAGAAATTTGGAGAAAGAGACAGGAGGACATTTAGAGATGTGAGAGAAAGAGACAGGAGGACATTTAGAGATGTGGGGGAAAGAGACAGGAGGGCATTTAGAGATGTGAGAGAAAGAGACAGGATGGAATTTAGAAATTTGGAGAAAGAGACAGGAGGACATTTAGAGATGTGAGAGAAAGAGGCAGGAGGTCATTTAGAGATGTTGGACAAAGAGACAGGAGGACATTTATAGATGTGGGAGAAAGAGACAGGAGGACATTTATAGATGTGGGAGAAAGAGACAGGAGGATATTTAGAGATGTGAGAGAAAGAGACAGGATGGAATTTAGAAATTTGGAGAAAGAGACAGGATGGTATTTAAAGATGTGAGAGAAAGTGACAGAAGGGCATTTAGAGATATGAGGGAAAGAGACAGGAGGGCACTTACAGATGTGGGAGAAACCTGAATTGTTTGACATATGTTTAGGGTATGAAGGGAATTAAAAAAGTAAAATAGTGAAGGCAACAATAGTCAATTTATCGCTCCCATATGCTGCTACACCCGGGGACAGATGTCCTCCTCCTTATCTACGTTACTACTGGGGGGTGGGGGGGTATGTCTAGTTCTTGGCGAGTAACTCTTCCAAGAAAATAGAGCCGGCGAAGGAAATAAGAGGAAGCCATTTAGAAAAGTCAAAGGACAAGAGGTAGGGTTCGATCCCAACCGACGGGTTCCGGCTTCACCCAGTATTAAATGGGTGCCTGGTTTTTTTTTCTTGGAAAGTAAAGCGGCACGGGCGTAATACCGACAACATTACCTCAAAAAGAATGTGCTGAAGGTCTGTAAAATGTATGGTCACTAACACCATATTCCCTATACGCCACTTGGCGTGACAGGGGCTCTTTCCTTTTTCATTTAGCAAAGTTGCTTGGTGTGTCCGGTTAGCGCAATCGATAGGCGGTTGGCTTACCACGGCAACAGCCGGGGTTCGTACCCTGGCGAGGACACCTGGGTTTTACTAATTCCCTAAAAATTAGTGGGAGCCGCGATAGCTCAGTGGTTAGTGAACTGGACTACTACGGACAAGAGGTAGGGTTCGATCCCAACCGACGGCTCCGGGTTCACCCAGCCTTAAATGGGTACCGGATTTTTTCTGGGAAAGTAAAGCAGCACGGGCGTAATACCGACCACATTACCCCAAAAATCATGTGCTGAAGGTCTGTAAAATATAGGGTCACTAACACCATATTTCCCTATACGCCGCCACTTGGCGTGACGGGGGGTACTTTACTTACTTTTTAAAGTTGCTTGGTAAATCAGCGTTAGTAGTAACCACCGAAGATTGACGATAGCCTGATACGAACATTATACAAAGACATTAAAGTCCATATATGTGTACCTGTACAAGAAAGCAGTTTAAACAAAAAAAAAATAAAAAATAAAAAAAGCTTTTGATGATATGAGCAAATGCGGTACCCTAACAAATGTCCCTGCTAAACAAAACGTGCGACTCCTATAAGCGTACTATACAATACAATTTTTATCCCAATGTTGTGCTACCAATGCCAGACCTGGACCTAGATGCAAGAACAATAAGAAAAATAACCTCTACAGAGATGAAATGTGTTAGACGAATGTCAGGAAACAGTCTGAGAGATAAGATCTTTCTTAAATGAAGAACTGAGAAAAAAGCTAGGGATAGCCCCCGCCATACAATATATAAAGAAACAACAGATAAAATGGTTTGGCCATATGACAAGGTAGAAAGAACAAAACATAACACATCGAGCCTTCAATAAATGTTGTGGGAATACCCAAGGTCGACCCAAGGGTCGACCACGAAAAAGATCGATGAAATATCAGAAGCACTAGGAAACATAGAAGCAGCAGAGACTAACAGAAGAGCAAAAGACAACAAATTATCTTCCCCCTCGACGCTGAAAGGCAAATGAGGAAGGAAAGAAGAAGCAAAAAGAAGCAGAAGAAGAAAAGACATCAGTATTGTAGTATTTTCATCCCGAAGCTAGTGATCGATCTCCATGTTAGATAACCTTCTTGAGTTTAACACCAGCAGATCTGGTGCCATCTCTACAACAATGGGACACAACTGGTTTAGTCGTGCATATCGCTCCCTATTATCATATTTATTTCGCAGTAATAGTTGATTCAATCAGCGTGCCTATTATTTCAACTCCCTGTTTTAATTTATGCCCCTATTAAATACACATCCCCATGCCATTATCATGTTTTATCGATCACATCTGAGTGAATATGTAAATTAAATACAAATAAGGTAGCACTTAACTATTCATTTTCTGTTTGGATGTTCGTTTGACTGATTATTGATAAAGCAGGCTGGAGTTATGGGCACTTGTACTTTCTGTCTCAGTGCCATGCAGTGCAATCTATAATGTGTTTGTGTTGTTCAATATGGAGAGTTCATTTTATTTATCTTCAGAAGAGGAGAGGTCATTTTCTAATAGCAAGTACTTATGATGACCTTCTGATAATGACTAGATTCATGGGAATATCATATCTTACTTTATCATTTACTGTGTACCATTATCCGGTTGCATGTCCTTTGCAGAATGTTGTACTCATCACATTCGCTGTAAAGAATATCTGTCTCAAGCCAGATCTCCCACTTCTGTTGCTGTGTACAGGGATCTAAAAAGAAAAAAGGAAAAGAGGGAAAAGAAGATCAAGAAGAAGAATGTCCAGAAGTAGATTATGATGAAGAAGAGGTGGGGGAAGAATAACAAGAGACAAGTTAATGGAAAAAAGTGTAGTTAAAGGGTTTATTAATGGCGTGTGCACCGCCTGCCTTCTAAAATGCTCGTGTTTTCATTCAAAACATAGATTATCAAGCTACACATTGGTTCTATTGGTTATGGAAGGCCCCGGTATCACTGCAAACGAATTCAAATCCATAATCGCTCAACCGCCCGTGCCAATGGAATCATCCGAATTACTAACTCATCTCCCAAGCAAAGAAAGGTAACTGTAATCCCCATCGTAGCGGTCTCAGCACAAGCCAAAAGACATAAGGCGAAACGCGCATAAAGTGAACACAGCCAACTGTTCCATGTCATACGATATCATCAGTCATCGTAAACAATTGGAATATCGAAACATGATCAAAACGGATGAGACACACGGCTCACGGTGTGCACAGAGCACTTAACTCAGTAGCTCCTGCAACAAGCCGAACTTGGAATATGAGGAAACTGCAAAAGGAACACTTTTCAGACATAGCCTTCAATGGTTCCTGCCGCCAATCCACCAAGCTACACATTACATGGTCACATGTCTGTAGATTGGGATCGATCATCGTCAGCACAATGGTGCTCATGGAATGTGCTACCTTCCTGGTAGGGTTCCCTGACGTCAGGATTTCTCTGGATACGTCCTGTTTTTTTAAGTGTATTCTGCGTTGTAGGAGGCCTTTGAGGCGGTTAAAAATCGTCGTCTGTGCAGTAGAATAGGACGAGCAAGGAAGGACTTTGTCAACGACATATATCGATGCATTTTGGCAAATGCTGTGACAATTGGTGCGCGGATATGGAGAATTCCTGACTGCAATTAAACAACTGGTTCCAAGGACAGTAAAGAATAGAATAGTTCTGCGCCCAGCAAGGTATTGTACAATTAATTTTATTATATAAGGTAAACAAAAAATTAAAGTACCCCCGTCACGCCAAGTGGCGTATAGGGAAATATGGTGTTAGTGACCCTATATTTTACAGACCTTCAGAACATGATTTTTGGGGTAATGTGGTCGGTATTACGCCCGTGGAGCTTTACTTTCCCAGAAAAAAATCCGGTACCCATTTAAGGCTGGGTGAACCCGGAAGCCGTCGGTTGGGATCGAACCCTACCCCTTGTCCTTTGTAGTCCAGTTCACTAACCACTAACTATCGCGGCTCCTTATTATATAAGGTATTAAAAATAAATGCCGCATTATCGTATCCTGTCTTGTGGAAAATCCTTCTCTTTACAAATAAAATGTCATGTTTTCTCTCTTATAAAATTCTCTGATGTTCTTCTTTATATTCTTCTCCTTTCTCTGCTATTCTGACCTATGGAAGCGAATCATGGACAGTAGACAAACAAATGAAAAGACGATTAGAGGCCACAGAGATGGGATTTCTCAGAAGAATGTTGAAAGTTCCTTGGACAGCTAAAAAGACCAATGAGGAAGTTCTCAAAGAGGCCAACACAAAAAGGGAGCTCTTAAAAAACATCAGAAAGAAACAATCAACATTTTTCGGGCACATCATGAGAAGAGGAAAGTTGGAATACTGGGTTACAACTGGCAAAATAGAAGGAAAGAGAGATCGCGGACGACAAAGAGAGGAAATACTGGATAGCTTGGTGTCATGGCATGGAAAACAGTCAACAACAGAACTGATACGATGCACAGTAGATAGAAGATTGTGGAAGGACATGATCACCTACACCAACCGGTATGGCACATGATGATAACGATTCTTCCTTATTACCTGATAACTCTAGGATTACCAGACGTCAGGATTTCGCTTGATGTGTCCTGATTTTTTAAACTGTGAGTTTATATTTTCTTGAGCTGAGTTCAGCTCGTTTTAAACATTCTTCATTTGTAATTTTTGCAATCCATGGATTTCGTAGCACTCTTCTCATGAACCACACCTCAGCTCCCTCTACTGTTCTTTGTTATGTCTTACTTATCGTCCTTGGCTCGCCTACATATAATAGAACAGGATCGATGTAGCACTTTAGGACACGTTTTCTAACATTAACATTAATGTAGTAATCTACTTCATTCCTAAGTTTATTTTTAACAAATGTCGTGTTTACAGTGTTCACAGTCAACCAATCGTTCAGGGTAATGAGCTTGACTTTTATAATCACAAAAGACCAGCTCACTACATATTACTCCGCACGGTTCCATGATAACTGGAGGAACTACATTTACAGTATTAAGAAAGAAACAAGTAAAGGATTACCCATAACAAATAACAGGGAGCCGCGATAGCTCAGTGGTTAGTGAACTGGACTACAAAGGACAAGGGGTATGGTTCGATTTCAATCGACGGCTTCTGGATTCACCCAGCCTTAAATGGGTACCTGACTTTTTTTCTGGGAAAGTAAAGCGGCACGGATATAATACCGACCACATTACCCCAAAAATCAGGTTCTGAAGGTCTGTAAAATTTATGATCACTAACACCATATTCACTATACGCTACTTGGCGTGACGGGGCCTTTACTTTTTTTTTTTTTTTTACATAACAAATAACCCGGTAGAGGATGGAAGAATAAAACTTCATCGTATTTTTCCTCACTGATATTATCTTCCCCAGATCAAAGAGCCAGGTATCTTTATTTTTTCGGTGTCCACAAGATTGTCAGACTTGGATTGAACCCGTCACTTAGAGCTAGGGTATTACCGTTCACACTCTTGGAACAATCGATAATAAAGTAGTATGGTAGGAGGATCTAATCACTCGAACGTGTACTTTAACGATATATATATAATATTCATGGTCAAGTAACTCGCATCTGTTTGTTCATGATATTTTAGCAGTCTTGAAAAATTCCCTCATTTCTTAAAACATGGCTTGAGTATGATTCTGTTATATGTTGTACGATATAAATGATAGTAAGAGCCGCTATAACTTGCATTTGTACAATATTTGTGGTTACATTATGATTAACCAGAAAGAATTTAATTTGTCAAATTTTGAAGTATTTCTTTTTATAAACGTTATTGGAACTAAAATGGCAATAGCATAGAAATTGACCATTCTATAATATTCGTCAAACAAATGAAAAGATGATTATAGGCCACATAGATGAGATTTCTCAGAAGAATGTTGAAAGTTCCTTGGACAGCTAAAAAGACCAATGAGGAAGTTCTCAAAGAGGCCAACACAAAAAGGGAGCTACTAAAAAAAAAACATCAGAAAGAAACAATCAACATTTTTTCGGGCACATCATGAGAAGAGGAAAGTTGGAATACTTGGTTACAATTGGCAAAATAAAAGGAAAGAGAGATCGCGGACGACAAAGAGAGAAAATACTGGATAGCTGGGTGTCATGGCATGAAAACGGTCAACAACAAAACTGATACGTTGCACTGTGGATAGAAGATTGTGGAAGGACATGATCGCCTACACCAATCGGTATGGCACATGATGATGATTATGAGAATATTCGTATTTTTTTATATACAGTGTATCAATAAAATATCAATCTCAGGAATGAGTGGAATGTAGCCTCTTTAGTGCATCTTCATTCACATGTAGCAACATTGTTATGATTATAACTGAAATACTACTTTGGAATCAAAGTAAGCTGCCGTGAATTATAATTTATATTACTCTAGGCCGACAATAGTTCATTCTCACTGTGGTGCCCTATGAAATCATGTAACAATAATATCGAGCCAATGGGGGAAGATAATTCTATTTGTGGGCGGCGTTAATCTGACATTTATTAATATACCGCAGGAATGAACTTATGTCACGTACATATTTTATGTATTCTTCCACGTTGTTCTCTATGAACAGGGCGCTATATCGAAGTTTACAGTAAATCAACGATAACTGTACTTTAGGCTAAGTACATCCGACTTCTTTATAGCAATTTTTTGCGAACTAAATCTGCCTTCACTTTGGATTCCTTACTCACTTGGCTAACATGAGTAGTCATTTCCTGGACGTGAAGTGGTTTTGTTCAGCTCTGGTTCGCTGATCCTGGTACCAGCAGTCAGCTATAAGCTGCTGACTACTATGAAAAAAAAATTCAGTCGCTTCTGAATTAATGAAATATATTTTTGATGAATGAAAAAGCACAAAGTTAACCGTTTATTACCTTTAAAATGACTATTTTAGTCTCGATGAAGTGTGACGTCATTTTCTGTCGGAACCATGTAACACAGAGAGAAGCTCACTACAGAGGGCGAGGATGTCCAGCAGGGCCTGGGCTAGGAAAATGGTTAGCAATTCATAGCTGACCTTGTGCCAAGAACAAGATCCAACTCCATAGGTGTCCCAGGAAACGAGTAACCGATCTGGTAAAATTGTTAACGGAGTGGGAAATAGGTAGGACATCATATAAAATTGTTAACTGAGTGGGATGTAGGTAGGACATCATATAAAATTGTTAACTGAGTGGGACGTAGGTAGGACATCATATAAAATTGTTAACTGAGTGGGACGTAGGTAGGACATCATATAAAATTGTTAACCGAGTGGGACGTAGGTAGGACATCATATAAAATTGTTAACGGAGTGGGACGTAGGTAGGACATCATATAAAATTGTTAACCGAGTGGGACGTAGGTAGGACATCATATAAAATTGTTAACTGAGTGGGACGTAGGTAGGACATCATATTAAATTGTTAACTGAGTGGGACGTAGGTAGGACATCATATAAAATTGTTAACCGAGTGGGACGTAGGTAGGACATCATATAAAATTGTTAACCGAGTGGGACGTAGGTAGGACATCATATAAAATTGTTAACCGAGTGGGACGTAGGTAGGACATCATATAAAATTGTTAACCGAGTGGGACGTAGGTAGGACATCATATTAAAGGATGCGAGAAACAAGACAGAAAGACACACTCAATTAGGTCTTCAGAAGAGAGTGAATGAGCATGAGAAATGCAATTCAAACAGACAGACGTAAAATAGAAAGAATGCAAATAGTGACACCGTGTAACATCCCGAATGTGCGCACAAGGAACGTGGAGATGCCAGCAGAAACGGGAAATACAAAACATGGAATACTAATAAGGTAGATATTGACGAAGTAAAAGCAAAGCAACGGCATGCAATAAAGTGAGGAATAGGTCAGAAGTTAGCAACGAAGAGAAACGGTGACGAAGAATTGCCAAGACCTTCAGAGGAGACGGTCATATTTTTTTTCAGAAAACCGGTAGAGGATTCCATCAGGTAGTAAGAGGAACAGAGATCGAAGGAATGAGAGGACTGAGGACAACAATAAATTCAGCTATGAAGCGTAACAGAAATGATAACGTTGTCAAGGAAGAGAGATGATTGGATACATCATACAAAGAAGAATGATACATAATTAGAGGAACCATTGAGATAGAAAATGTAAGGATATCTAAGGATGAGATAGCATTGAGAATGGAAGTGAAGAAGTCTATAGAACATGCACTAGATGCTAACAATGGTACTGGGATAGTTTTGGGAAATTTCATCAAAATGTAGAGACGAGTATAAGCTCGATGTTTAGATACTTAATTATTCGATTAGGAATGATAAACACTTATCTTAAAATAGAAAGAGTATGAAACGAAAATAAGATAGAAAGAAGTAGAGACTCGTCCTAGTTTGCTTCTGGGTGACGGTTAAGACTGGAATTCCAAGCTCATCAATTTTATAGCATCGTTTGAACATGCGAGAGTCATGTAAATGAGATTGTTAAACAACTGTCTTTTAATTTGTCTTAGGCATATAGTTTGTGTGCGGTAGATGCAGACTTCGTTATAACACGTGATCACTACGAATTCTCCTAACGTATTGAGCATTTTGTAAGTGATTAACCTTTTATATGTCAGAGAAGAAAAAACCTCGTTCCGAGTGAAAACATGACTATTGTTTTTCGTAGAAATAACGTTGTTGGTGTGATTTTTTTTAAATCTAATAAATTAAAGAAAAGGGGTGTATTCTATTGTGGAAGTGTGATTTTCACCATTATAAAGTTTGCAGTGAAACACCAACAAAGATATCAGTACTATACCAGTGACAGCCACGTGATGAGTAGTTCGATTTTATTGCCCTTGTTGAAATTGGAAAAATCCAGATTTCAATGAATAACGTTAAGTAGTTAGAGAGTTTCAAATTATAAATGTGTTAACAAGGGATTTTTAGAAAGTTCCTGAAATGTGGATAGTTCTGGAAGGTAAACCAGTGGCGGTGAAAGCAAACAGATCTTTGCCCTCACACAGGAGATGGAAATCGGAATCTAGGATTCTATGGGGTATAATATTGTGGAACACAACGCAAGTCAGTAGAAGAGAATAGAGACTCAATATTAGCACGGTACGTAACGTTGAGCTGGAGTGAATCTCGAGTGAGGCATAGCAGAGAGTTTTTATTTCCTAGGAAAGTTTATGAAAAACCGGGAGTAGTGTGGTAGGAGTCATCGTCGTCGTAGTGTGTCTTAGCTGAACACAAGAAACAGCATCATCATCGCTTGCCTCATCGTTTCGGACATTGCATCGTATTATTGTGTTACATCTCCACAATCCCCGGTGAAAAAAAAACGAATAAGAATCGAAAAGAAAAGACAGTCAGGTACCCATAAATGCTTTGTTAAAGTCTTTGGGTGGAAAGGCTGAAAACCACAGCACAATGTATCTGCTGCTATTTAACATCTTTTTGTGTATGGGCGATGAAGGATACGAAAACAGAATCAGATTTTCACTAAAACTTGCTAGCAGTGAGCGGTGAATGTCTTGAGACGATTATGAGACATTATATAAAAAAAAAAAAATAGGAAGACAACATGGAAGAGTGGACAAGATTGACTCCGTCAGGTGAAGCAGCCTCATTTTGAGAAGAATAAGGAAAGCTAGTTGAACCATAGCGAACTCTAGATAGGCCTGGTCGCATGTAAGGAGCCCCGGAAAACCTCCACTAGTATGACGTATTCAGCTATGGCGTCATTCTAGCCACAGTTGTCCCTGCTCGCAAAGCTGAAAGCGTACGTTAGTGGGTGTTTTCTGGGGTTTCCTTTTCTGCTCTCAGGTCGGTGTAAAGTAAGCTATGCTGTAGCCGTCAGCATTGCCTGAACAACCATAAAGATTACGGAATATTAAGAAGATAAGAAAGGTAAAAAATGGGGGGAAAACGCTAATTTATTGTTGTTAATGATATATTGTTACATAAAGGCATAATAGTAAATGTTGAGCTGCGAAGTGATTTATGCAAAGATTGTAGCCACATAGTTAGCTGTCGTTCAGCATTTCACAGACGATAAATAAATAAAATGAAGAAACGCAAAAGATTGCTTTTGCCTGAGCCATTCTGCATCTCACCTCTGTTGTACATCTACCATCTGATGTTAACAATGTTCCCATATAATTAAATTCATTTGCCTGTTTTAATATTGTTGCACTTGTCTTTATTGTGCACTGCGGTGATGTCATTTTTCTTTGTTAGCACTATTATACAACATCTAAAGTAACAATCTTGTAAAATAGCCTGTTCAATTTACATTTCAGAATGGCAGAGTGGCTTCTACAATACGAGTATGTATGCAGACGCGAGCAGCAATACCTGCAGCAGATCAAGGAGCTCCGACGACAGTTTCAAACTCACGAAAACGATAGGTTAAACATGCACAAGTGCAAGGACAGCAGTTATTTCTTTTGGAGACCTCCACAATCCCAATTTCCTAAATTAAAAGACAAAATGTCAAACGCTGCTTGCGTTCTTCGTCCTCAGAAAAAGCAAACGATTGACGTCTTTTTACCAGCTTCGGATGTTGCTAGACGGGAAACTACCGAGTTTATCATGGCGCCCACGTCTATGAACGTGAGCAGTTACTCCATGGAACATGCTAGTCAGGCCAGTAGGTTTCCTCAGATCATCTTTGACAGAAACAAGACGGACTATGAACCTATCGAGAACATAGCCAAGAGGAACAAACTCAACTTCAATAAATACTTCCGTGAGAGCCAAACATGAAATGGTGATTGCTGTATCCACACCCGATGTTTATGTTATGAGGGATTGTTTGTTAAAGACTGTCTTGATTTAAAAGATGATTGATTGATATAAAGGTTGTCTTAAGTTTAAAATATGATTGCTTGATTTATAGTTTGTCTTAAGTACAAGACATGGATGACTGTTGAATATTGTCTTAATTATGCGATGTGAACGGATGTGAACGGGTATTGAGTTATTTGCGGGTCATCATCATTGCACTCCGAACATGTCCATAAGTGCTCAGATTCCTTCCTCAGCAAGTTCAGCGACTGACGACTCCAGTTCTGTGTTGGTTAATAAGTCTTCTTACACGCCCACTAAGTTTCTCGTTTCTGGCTGTGCCCATCTTAACTCCCATCTCTTTCATCCGAAGGAGTGACGTGAATTTGTGGTTATCGAAGTCCTGTGCTCTTCCCACATCTCGGAGGGCATTGATGATGCCCGCCCGATCCATTGGTTGACCGTCCTCAACGACAGCGCAGCTAGCCAACATGCCCGCTCTTTTATTTCCCCGTACTCCCGCATGTCCAGGGACATAGACAAAGGTGACCTTACGTATTTTGGATTTCTGCAACGACTCTACCCATTGCATGCGTACAGACCCGCCTCCACTTTTTTTTATCATGCTCATCGAATCACTCAGTATACATGCGTGGGTGTAGTCTTGTGACTCTAACCATTTGAATGCCTTGGTCACTGCCATCGCCTCCATTGTCATGCTACTCGTGGTCATGACGTATGCACCACTGTCTTCCTTGACTATTCTGCCTGCCGAGCAGGCTGTAAATGCCCATGCACTTCTTTGGTGTCGTCTTACAGATCCGTCTGTATAGATGACTGCATCTTTCTCATCTGTGTTATCGCAGGTGAGACCGTTGACCTCCGCATTGACCACGATTGAGTTATATTCCCTACTTTTCCTGTCGAGTGTGACAATACACGAGAATATCCCATTGAATGACGTAGGCACAGGTATCCACTCCTCGCCAACGTTGATATGGGTAAGCCCACAGACCTGTTTGATAACATCTTCTGCTCGGGCCACCCATCACCCATGATTTGCCTCTTTTTAGCCTGGCACCTTTCACTGTGTTGAGCTCGTGGAGCAATGGATGCTCTTTATCTGCACTATTCTTCAGGTATGCTCGTGCCCTCTAGATCTTGATTCTGTCATCCTTGGTTGGAGATTCATGAAAATACATCATTGCTACACAGGGAGTGTTCCTCGTACACACCAAACATAATGCGCATGGCTTCATTCTGTGTTTTCCCTAGCCTGTCAATTTGAGTCATACTGACTGGCAATAAGAACTGCCAGGGCATACTCGATTGGCGCGAGGACTAAGCCCTGGAACAGAAGAGCCTCTTCTCGCTGTTGGCAGATGCCATGACCTTCAAGTCGGCTAATCCTTTGCGGGATTTTGTTATCACATGGTCAACGTGGCCCCGAAAACACAGGCACCGATCAAACTTAACTCCGAGGTATGTCATCAACTTGTCCCTGGTCACCTCATCAGCTTCCATTCGTATTACCGGCGTGTCCGTATTAACACTATGATTGTTAAGGAGAACCATAAAACTGATGCTTTATTAGGATTAACCAAGGCACCTGAAACCCGACACCAGGAAGAAATGCGACCGAGTTCGTTTTGCATTGTGGAGGCGATTTCCCTTCTATCTCTTCCCTGTCGATATACCAAAATATCATCAGCAAAAAGTCATAGTGCTTCTCTTCCCGTCCAGCTGTTGTTCCGTGATCGTTATTGTGTACATGTTAAATAGAACTGGTGAGCCTTTTGGCAGCCCTAGACGAATGGTTGGCTCGGATGACCAACTTCCACATCTGATACCTTCCTCTGAAACAGTGCCGCAGCGATCCATCTAATGAGAAAGGGGTGCACCGCCAGTTTGAGGAGCATGTACATGATATATTCAAATGGTACCCTGTTGTATGCACCCTCCAGATCTATAGCAGCAGCACATGTCTCCTCTCGTCTGTGGAAGCCTTCGAATACGTTATAGGCTAAGACTGTCGCTTTGAGCCATGCCTCTTTGTTATATCTATAACCTCCGAGTGGGGGTGGGAATGCGCGTTTCTGTTCAAGGTGACAGGTGAGGACACGGGCAACTATTTTCTCCGGCAGCTTGCTCACAGTGTTCTGCATCGTGATGATCCTGTAGGCACTGATCTGAGAATGGTCTTTGTTTGGCTTCGGTAGCGGTAGTAAGCAGCTGTGTAGCCACTCGTGATGTGAACAGTTTTATAAAGTACTGTATTTAAATCATTGATTTATTAAAGATTCTTTTATGTCTTAGATATGAATTGCTCTTCTGCGATCATGGCACATTCAGACTATGACTCTGGACTCTCTTATGAAGGTTGTTGTCTGTTTCAGTGGTTCGGTTGCACCTTAGAGTTTCTCTTCCAGTGAGGTGGCCATAAGCCGCGTTGATCTCCTCAGGTCTGTGTACTGGGGGCAATCCTATAGAAATTGTTTCGTTGTCGTGTCATCCAGGTTACGCTGGCATTGTCTGGTAATTTCTATTTTGAGTTTAATGAACATGTGGTTTCTCATTCTGTTGCGGCCAGTGAAGTATGATAACTTGATCACTTATTTGAAAGTTGGAGGCATCCATCCCTCTCGTTATACTTTAGGTGTTCTTGTTTCCATTTTTCATGATACTGGCCTTTTATGGTGGAATTGGTTTCATCGTAGCTGACTAGATGGTTCTCTTGTGGTAATCTTTCTCCCTCATTAGCTAGTTTGCCTGTGCATTAGTTTCCTTGTATATAACAGTATGATGGTATCCACTGGATGACCACTCTCTGGGGTTGTTCTCAGGTCATCTAGCTCGCTGTTCCTGGGGGTTTTTAGTGCTGTTATGGTCATTCATATGGTCACTGTCATTAGTGCGTCGGTCACTATCACCAATTTCTTGTGCACATTATTTTTGTGTTGAATAGCCATTTTTTTTAGCTTCTTTGAGGGCTTCATTCTCTGTTTTATAGTTGTTTGAGAATTTCCCAGTAGCTATTGATTTGGTAATCTCGTCCAGGTTATTCAGCCTCAAGAACACACCTCCTCCTCCATTTCTGGTGGCGTTTGTAGCAGAGCCATTTGTGTATACGTGAGACCAGGAGTCCTGTGGTAGTTGTCGTCTATGTGCTTTTCACTCTGTGCCTATTTGTGTCTTTTTTCATGTTTCCTATTGTCTTCCTTAATTTGAAACAAGTGCAACGTATCAAATACTTGGGTACAATAATAACATCGGATGGAAGATGCACCACGGAAATAAAAAGTAGAATAGCATTTCAGAAAATGAAAAATATCGTATGCAACAAATCTATGTCAATAGAAATGAGAAAGAGAGCTCATCGGTGTTATATAGCACCAATTCTGACCTAGGGAAGCGAAACATTGATAGTAGACAAACAAATGAAAAGACGATCAGAGGCCACAGAGATGGGATTTCTCAGAAGAATGTTGAAGTTCTCAAAGAGGCCAACACAAAAAGGCAGCTCCTAAAAAAACATCAGAAAGAAACAATGAACATTTTTTCGGACACATCATGAGAAGAGGAAAGTTGGAATACTTAGTTACAACTGGCAAAATAAAAGGAAAGAGAGATCGCGGACGACAAAGAAAGGAAATACTGGATAGCTTGGTGTCATGGCATGGAAAGCAGTCAACAACAGAACTGATACGATGCACTGTAGATAGAAGATTGTAGAAGGACATGACCGCCTACGCCAACCGGCATGGTACATGATGATTGTCTTCCTTACGTTCTGGTATTTTATATATTCCATGGGGAGTCTTACAGGATGGGCATATAGGTTTGGGCGTTGTTTGGAACAGTACTAGATCGCTAGTTGTCAATTCTTGGAAGAATGTCGTGAAGTTGCTCCTCTTTAGTCTTCCTTTTCTGAAGCCGGCTATTCTTTGGTGCTTGGGGTGGTAAGGGAACCATGATTTCCCTGCTTGTTGCATTACTTTAGTTCACCGTCTATCTCCCAAAGGTTGTAGGCCTGTTACTGTTTCTAGTGTCTCAGTTGATATGAATGATTGTTAATAATTATCTAAGTATGAGATGGTCCGTCTAGAAAATGGGATGTAAGCAGATGCACACAAATTGTTCTAAGTCTGAAACATGAATTAAAGTTGAAGACTGCCTAAAGTAAAACTTACAATGTTCAACTCAAAAATAATACCCACCCTGTCTTGTGTGTGTAAAACATAGAAAACGCAAAGGAGATTGAGAAAAAAAAACAATGCATTTGAAGACTAATGCATAAGATACTTTCCATTAAATTGAATGAATTCAAAAGTAATGCTGAAATTAAGAAATTGTCATGCAATTATTCATCTCATCTACTATTAAGAAAGATGGTCAAATGTGGAGCATATATTTAGAAGAAACGAACAGAGAATTACTAAGCAGCTCTCAAATGGGAAATCAGGTCAGAGGATAAAAGAACGACCCTGAGAGACACTGAAATAACTCTAACAAAAGAGGCAAGGTTGGCAGGCATAGTTCACTCTCTATAATCAAACAGCTCTCCCAGCATAGAGACAATAGGCGGGAGACTTTACGAGCACTATGTACTGTGGCAGAGAAATCCATTACGGCACTGGATGGATCTAGAATTGTCTAAGGTATACAGTATGCTTAATAGCAAAATGACAGAAGTATGGTAACAACAAAGAAAAGGACATCACCTCAGTGCAAAATAAAAACAAGTGGAACAATATTAAAATAGGTAAATGAATTTAAATATCTGGGAATAATGTATCCTCACATGGTAGGTGTACAACAGAGATGCGATGCAGAATGGCTCAGGCAAAAGCGGCTTTCCAAAAAATGAGGAAGATACTCTGCAATCCATTTTTGACAATAGAAACAAGAAAAAGAGTTCTTAAATGTTATGTAGAACCAGTTTTAACATATGGATGTAAATCATGGACAATAGGACAACAGACAAGAAAATCACTGGAGGCTGTAGAAATGTGGTTTTACAGAAGAATGTTGAGAATACCATTCCTCACCTTCCCAGAGTACTACCCTGGTACCCATTTCTGCCATCGGTTTGGTAGACTGCGGAGGTAATTTGTTTTCAACCACGAGTACAATTCACATTGCTTCCAGCGGGAATCGAACACAGGTTGTCCGAAGGTAGGTAGCCGAGTTGGGTTGGTATTGTTAAATATTGTTGCAAGTATGGACTATGAGTTGTTGCAATAGACTTGTCTAAACATAAATGGATGGATATGATAATTATGATAAGTTCAACATTCCTTTCCTGGAAAATTAGCTAACATTCTAATGTAGAGAATAAACACCAGTACAAGCTTTGCTGCATCTTTTATTTTCAATGTTGCAAGGGCAGAATCGTTGACAAATCTTGACATTTATTTACAACAAGAGAACATGTACTACACTAGCCAGCATTAAACTATACACAACACATCACAAACAACTTCCATACCAACAGTGCAACTCAATGTTATCTCACTTAATCATAAACATTTCTGACTATGTATATTTAACATTCTCTGCAATATGTGCCATTTTGACACGCAAGGTTTCTGATTTTGAGATTGTGGTTCTGCCCTATGTGCCGTATTTGGCTCGAAAGGACAATAGATAGATAGATATTTAACATACACCCACTTCAAGTTTGTTTTCTCGTACATCTTAAAATAAAAAGTGTAGTCTACGACGTATGTATGATTTTTACAATTCAACGTTAAAAAAATAGGCCAACTTTTATTATACAATAAATAATGCAAGAATTTATTTTGAGAACATTTCAGATGTTTATTGAAGTTGATGGTGTCAGAACTAAACCAATTTCATTATCAGGGGGCTGGCAACAGTAGATTATAAGCTGCCATGATGGTTGTCACACTAACTACAATGCCTTCACTTGAATTTTGGTTTTTCATTGCATATCTATTTCGTGTTCATCCGTTAAATGGATGTGAATGTGTTGTGTCACTAGTTTACGCAAAACCACACGATATCTACACCTTTTGGTCAGACACATCCTTTTCTAACATGGACAGATTTACTTAACAATTTTGCCATGACAGCAGCCATTTCTAGTTTTGAACTACCAAGAATTCTTTAATATGTGCAAGTGCACACAGGTCATCCAGTTTTATGCTGTTATTCAGGTTAGTTAAGCATAGGATCTCACTACCTAGAGATCAGGGGAGACTTAAGCGATGAAGAAACTACTGATTCAAAGAGAAAAATGTCTACCTCATGCGGTGAGATCAAAACCTAGGAGCGTTCTGTCCAGAAGCTAACATCTGACCTCTAGACCAACCAGTCCCCTGTTGTATTGCTATACGATGTGATATTTAACCTGTTTAACCGTCAGACGAATACTTCTGACGATTTCAAACTTATATGTCCAAATATCATTATGATCCATTGGCAATATCTGCATTTTATGAAAAAAAGAAACTCTTTATTCTGATTAAAACTTTAGAACATTTTGTTTGGGCAAGTTAAGGTACATATAAATTAGAAATGGATAATAGTAGTGGGTATGTGACAATTTTAAATCTGCTAATTCTGTCTCAGCCAACAGAATAATTTCAAGGGTTGGTCAGTTAGTTCCCCTCAGTCCGATGACAAGACACGGGGCAGAAATGTAACTATCCTTGTCTGATGATTCACTTCTAGTTGTTGTGAGTATTGTTTTGTTCTCAAGCCCTTAGTTGAGCTCTCTAGTAACTGTTCTTTGTAGTTTCTTTTTTTGCCATCCAATGTCCACAAGAAGACTTGGCCCTGTCAAGTTAACAGCAGTATAAACATGCACATGATATTGATGTTTATTGTAGTTCTTGGAAGATTAATTTCCTGGATGTCATTTCTTTCATTTGATTATAGCACATTTTCTTGATAATCATTCTTTAACCGAAGGAGAGGACATTCTTTAAATACTCTTTGTTTTCATTGAAGATTAGAACATTTTCTGGATTATTTTTGCACTCACTTTAATGCAGGACATAAAACTGGATAATTTTGCTATCATTGATGTACAGGACGAATGTTTGACACTCTTTTAAAGCATTCATTTGAAGCTTTCTTCATTCAGTGACAAAAGAGGATATTTGCCTTGACAGTTACTTCTGACCCCTACAAACACTTTACAATGCCATCGAAATCTGTAAAACACTTACACCAAAACAAAAAAATGCATTTCATTCACAAACATCTCCAGTGTCCAACAACATATAATTCAATTGCATTATCGTACAAACATATTGGCATCTGTCTGTTAATTTATTATACTAATCCAGATCCACAGCAAACATGAACTAATCTAGCTCCACAGCAAACAGGAGCTAATCTCTCAGGTGATCACCAAACTGTTCATCTGATCAATTAACTATTCTGAGAACTGTGTCCAACAAGTTCACACATTTGCAATCATTTATGTTTAATTATAATAATATAATGAACATATCTTATAACACATCAAATTCAAGGAATATTGCT
Source organism: Megaustenia siamemsis (assembly GCA_032433765.1). Classification (NCBI taxonomy): domain Eukaryota; kingdom Metazoa; phylum Mollusca; class Gastropoda; order Stylommatophora; family Ariophantidae; genus Megaustenia; species Megaustenia siamemsis. The sequence continues at coordinate 32,223,496 of JAVIAB010000160.1, read as the reverse complement.
GAATTTTAAAAAAAACAGTAGAGGAAAAAAACACCTAACTGGGGTTAAAATAAAACCAATTGTATCTTTAATGACCGCAATTTCTACTCATGAATTGTTCTTCTGTGTTAGTTCCTCTGTGTTATATATATTTCTAAACTCTGCAACATTCTATTATGTTTACTGAATAGCACAATTATGTTTACACATATCAATACATAAAACACCATCTTAGTATTATTAATTAATGTATTGAGTAATATGAAATTATTAAGACACTCAAGCTTCTAAATTTACAACTTGAAATAAGCGTGTACAAAATGTGGCCTTTGAGCAATGTATACTTAAAGTTAATACTTTCTTCATTTTCCCTTTTGAGCTGAGGGATAATAAACATTACCTGAACTTTTATTTTACACGAAGCAATAGAGAGCATTTAGAAGCCTTGATGGCTCAGTGGTTAGTGTACTCATTTCCTGATTAGAAGGGAGTCTGGGTTCGATTCCCAGAAGTGGCAGATTTTTTTTCAGACCGACAAGGCCCCGGGGTTCATCCAGTCTCTAAAAATGTAAACCAGAGATTTTTCTTGGAAGTAAAGACGGCCTGGCATAATACCAACCACAATTCCCAAAAATGTACCATGGTCATGGAAAAAATATGATCACTTACACCATATTGACCATACGCCTAACATGGAGTAGAGACAATCTTTAAAATGCATTTCTCCAAACAAATTACAAATGACTTAACATGCCAGATTGAGCAACTTAAGTCTATAATTAAAAAAAAAATTATCTACAAACTCAAATTGTACTGGGCACACTAGAGAACCATTTAACATGATGTTTTCTATGACCACAGCTACTATGAGTACAACACAGTTCAGGGCCCTTAAGTTCAAATCTACATAACAACATATCCACCATATCAAGAACAATTTTAATTCCTTATGGAACACGAGGTCTTTAAAAGAAAATAAATAAATAAAAACATACCCAAATTATTTCCATCTTGGACTGATTTTTTTATTTTAATTGTTTACCTTCTCTCCTTCTTGTTAAAATATTTGTCACTGTCAAGTTTGTGTTTTTCTTGGTCTTTGTCATGATTTTTGGTTCTTTTCGAAATTCACATCTTTGTAATAGTGCATAGCCAAGAAGGCATGTGTTGAGAGTATTTAGGGGAGACTAGTTATGATAGAAATAGACTATAGATAAGTGTAATGGTATACTGCCAAGAGGGCGTGTATCCAGTGGGAAGTCATGGAAGCGTGAAGGAGACTGGGTGAGGGCAGTTATGCTAGAAAAAGACCAAGATAGGGTCACAGTCAAAGGGTTAAGACAGAAGGGATATGGAAGGTTCTAGGAGTGACGTATTGAGTACGCATGTTGTAGACAAAGGAGGATAGAAGATTATAAATGATTGGTTACGGAGGATTCTGGGATTGCGAATAGGAGGATGGTATAAATAGTTGGGACGAGAGAAATCTCGCTCTCTCTCTCGCTGGTCAACAACTGCCATAGTCATGTTACCAATTGATGGCTTTTATAAGTGGAAGAAGTGTGAATGGTATCAATATTTTGTGTCGACAGTTTAATGTAAATAAAGTTGTTACTTTGTTTGACGACAACTGGTTGCTGATTCCACTTCATTAAAAGCCATCGCCGGCGTTGTGCCTACAACATCTTCATCTGGTTTTCTTCATTAATTTTTTAAAATTCTTTCAATACTAATGGTTTTTGTCATTTCTTTTCAAGAAGTGAGTCTTCTGATATGATCTCGGGCTCTGTATTACTGAGTACATATCCTCAAACATGCATAGTATATATTTACCATTACAAAATTCAAGTTTCCTCATTTGTTCCAATAGTTCTGCAAGACCATCTACGTCTTACTGCTAGAACTGTAAGGCAACTACTTCACATGCCAAGACTGCAGCCCCAACACATAACCACGCAGTCACCTTTAACAGCCCACACTGCTGTGGGATTATTCTTTAAAAGATGCCCCAGGTTCAGCTGCAGGATGACATAATTATTAATAAACACTGATACAGTGATTCACAAAAAATAGCTGATATCATTTTCTGTCTGAGGAAAAAGAGAGGCTTGTCGGGTTTACAGTGGTCTATTTCTAATTATGTACAGTTTTACCATCTTCATCTTGGACGGTTATCATTTGTTGTGCCCCACTTTGCAATTTGGTGAATAGTCACTTATCCCACACAAGTAAACTGTTGGGTTTTTGAAGACAATCATTTTGCATGGGACAATGCAGGGTTGTGGTTGTTTTGGAAAGGGTAGGGGATTGTGGCCAATCGCAGAGGAGAGGGGGAGGAGGGGGGGGGCACAAAAATGAGTTTTGTAAAAAAAAATTTTTTTTTTAAATTTGAGAATAGTGGCAATTTTTATTTGTATATCTTTTTAACCAAAGTAGAGGCAACCCTAAAAAGGTTTAAGAACCACTGCACACAAAAAAAAACATTACAATAAGCATGGTTTGCTTATTATGTCAACAAGGATTTTTATACCAAAAGAGAGCTTGTGTGTAATGTTTCATCTCACAGTTTCAACTGCTTATACTTTGCACACAATCATTGATATTTAATAATAAATTAAGAGAATAAGTCATCAAACAAAAAGTCACCGAAATAATCACATCTTCAGTGCATAAAAATCCTAATCCTGGTGCTTCTCAAATTAGAGAGATCATTATCAGTATCACATATGAGAGAAGGTGCAGTCCACAAGCTGCCTCTAATTTCATCCGGAACTAATGACATGAAGCTCTTTTTAATTAATAACAATCAATGTTTATCGCCTAGAGGTTCCACCGAAACCAGACGCTGACCTTGACCCTGTTGATCCACCACCATTTGATGAAGATGAGAAGAATGAGCCGGCAGACGTGTTAGGACCACTGGAGTAGTCCTGGCCAAACCATGAACTTCGTGGCCTGTATGATGGGCCATAATTGTAGTTGTTGCTACGGCCAAAGAGGTATCCTAACAGGCCACCTGTTGCTGCCCCAGACCAGAATCCAGCACCTGATTGGTCACTAGCTGCCGATGTAAAGCCAGTGTTGCTGTAGCTGTATGCTCCGGGGGTGTCATAAGCTGGTGGCGGGGTGCCTTTAAACAGACAAAATACAATCCCAAGTTATTTCAATATTTATTTGAAACCAATAAGTGAAATAGAACATACAAGCAGGTATGGTCTGTAAGATATTTTATTTACAAATTACTGAACATTTTAATGATAATTACTTACAGCCTATATGATGGTATTAATTTTTATGACTATCCATATAGCAAAATAAATATATATTACAATTACAATAAATAAAAAAATTAAGGGGTCAAGGCAAAATGCGAAGAAGCAGAATAAAAAAAAAATATAACCCTTTTTCTTGGCTTCACATATATTTGCTTTAAAGAAATTAAGAAATGTTCAATGTATGACTGACTTTTCTTGTGAGATTTTAGAGTGTATGACTTTTTATGTGAGATTGTACATTCTTAAATTTCTTTCTGAAAATATATTTTTCATTAAACTCCTCCATTATTTTTGCAAAATTTGTAATCATAAACTGAACTCTTACTACTTACTAAGTTTAAATAAGACTGTTCAGTTACTTTTGTTTTGTAACTCAGTACAGCAGTTTGTCAGTTCAGTTGCCTCAAAATTATTCTGTAAAATCATCCTAAATAGAATAAAGGATTCAATAGATACAGTAATGCGTGAAGAACAGGCTGGGTTTAGAAAAGGGAGAAGCTGTCTTGACCACATTTTCACTCTACGACTTATATTGGAGGAACACATTGAAAAGCAAAAACCTTTTGTACTTAACTTCATCGACTTCAAAAAAGCATTTGATAGTATTCATAGAGATTCTTTGTGGAAAATTCTGAAGCAATATGGCTTACCATCAAAAATCATAAATATTATCAAAGACATGTATGATGGTTACACATGTGCAGTTCGAACAGAGGAAGGACTGAGCGAATGTTTCCCAATAGAAACTGGGGTTAAACAAGGATGTATTTTATCGCCCTTGTTATTTGGAATTGTTATGGACTTCATAATGAAGAAATGCTGCACTGGTAATAAAGGCATCGAATGGATACAAGGAGACCATTTGGAGGACCTCGACTTTGCTGATGACATAGTTCTCATCAGCAATCAGATAAAAACGATGCAGGAAAACACAAATGAACTATCATCAATAGCCAGCAAAATTGGGCTTGAGGTCAATCATGAAAAGACTAAAGTCATGAAAAGTTTAATTCCAACAAGTGACAAAATATACATGGAAAACAAACCAGTAGAAGAGATCGATCACTTCATCTATCTTGGAAGTCACATTGATCGAGAAGGGGATACGAGCAAAGAAATTAGAATCAGACTGGCTAAAGCAGCAATGTCTTTCAGAAGCCTTGAAAAGTTGTGGAAATCAAAACTCATTAGCACAAACACAAAACTTAGGCTATTCAAATCAAATGTACTATCAACCCTTACATATGCGTGTGAAAGCTGGAAAACAACAAGAGATATAGAAACAAAGTTGAACGCATTCGAAAATAAATGTCTAAGGAAAATACTTGGTATAGAATGGAACGAATTCAAAACAAACGAGGAAATTAGAGAAATCGCCAATCAACCACTAATATCTTCAGTAATAAAGAAAAGACGATGGTCATACGTTGGACATGTGATGAGAAGAGATAATAATCGAATAGCAAAGCAAGCCCTCATATGGGAAACAACAGGTAAAAGAAAAAGAGGAAGACCCAGGGAGACACTGAGAAGAACATTGATGAGAGAGGCAAGAGCAGCAGGAATCGGCTCCCTCAATGAGATAGAACTGCTTGCACAGAACAGAGACAGATGGCGAGATTTGATAAAATATCTTTAAAAGAAAACTGCTAGAACAAAAATTCATATAGGAGAAGGTGTATCTTGGTCTACGCCCTATGGGCCGGTTACGGCTCGAAAGGTCAATAGAATAGACAGCAGTTTGTACTTTGTTATAATCTAAATAATTTATATGTGGAGTCTCTAAATAACAGTCAAGCCACTTAAGCTTTTATGGCTCTCATCTCATAAAAAATACAACAGTATCTTATGTGGATGCTTTAATTTTCAAGAATTTGCATATGAATTATTTTTAACAAAGCACATTTATAATGATATATAAATATGTGCACCGCTATCATTTCAAAACTAACAGTTGACTATCTTTTATTAGCCTAGGTTATGCCTTATTTGAAAAGCACAGGAAATCATAGAGTTGTGATTAAGGTTTATTTACTTTCATTGGTTGTAGATACATCCGATTTATGGAATCACAGTGTGCTAGGAAACTCTTAACACAGCACCAGAGACACATTCTCTATCTGTCAGAAGAATTTCCACAGCATGCATTTTTGGGCCTTGAACTTTTCAACTGGTTGTGATTACATTAGAATACTCCATTACACTGTAAAAATAGATTAAATTTATTTCACAGGAAAAGAATTACCTTGGGGCATGTACTCTGGTCTGAAGCCATAAGGTGGGGGTTGACTTTCTGCTGGTTTATCACTTGGGCTATGCAGGTCTTGAATATAACGTACATCAGAAACAAGATCCCAACAAAGACAAACAAGCCACTGAGACTACCTTCTGAGCTGTTGTAATTGTAGCTGAAGAAGAAAATAAACAAAAATAAACATTCCTCTATATACAATTACCATTTAAATTACATTTCTTGGATAATGTGGATGCAATATTTTTTTGGAACACATACTGTTGCGACAATGTGAATAATGCAAATACAATCTTTCTTGGTACACATTCTATCTTGTCTTTTATTTTCGATTGGGGCAGAGATTATCAACAATCTCTCTTCAATCCTTCCAGCCCTTTGCTGCTTCTTTCTAGTTTTCTCAGGGTGTAATTTATCTTGCTGGTCTCTATACATCACATATTTTCATTCAACTTACTTCTTTGAACTGATATCAGAACTCATTAACTACTTTCAGGGCAGCTTGAAATGTGCTCCTTCATCAAGTGTTGAATGGTATGTATGCCAATGATGCATCCAGTATGCTCTTCAGATATACTTCAATATATCTAATTTATACTATGATTTTATAATTCCATGTTTTCTCTTAACCCTATATTACAATCATTTGTAAAAATTCTATCTATCTATTGACCTTTCGAGCCGTAACCGGCCCATAGGGCGTAGACCAAGATACACCTTCTCCTATATGGATTTTTTGTTCTAGCAGTTTTCTTTTAAAGATATTTTATCAAATCTCGCCATCTGTCTCTGTTCTGTGCAAGCAGTTCTATCTCATTGAGGGAGCCGACTCCTGCTGCTCTTGCCTCTCTCATCAATGTTCTTCTCAGTGTCTCCCTGGGTCTTCCTCTTTTTCTTTTACCTGTTGTTTCCCATATGAGGGCTTGCTTTGCTATTCGGTTATTATCTCTTCTCATCACATGTCCAACGTATGACCATCGTCTTTTCTTTATTACTGAAGATATTAGTGGTTGATTGGCGATTTCTCTAATTTCCTCATTTGTTTTGAATTCGTTCCATGCTATACCAAGTATTTTCCTTAGACATTTATTTTCGAATGCGTTCAACTTTGTTTCTATATCTCTGGTTGTTTTCCAGCTTTCACACGCATACGTAAGGGTTGATAGTACATTTGATTTGAATAGCCTAAGTTTTGTGTTTGTGCTGATAAGTTTTGATTTCCACAACTTTTCAAGGCTTCTGAAAGACATTGCTGCTTTAGCTATTCTGATTTTAATTTCTTTGCTCGTATCCCCTTCTCGATCAATGTGACTTCCAAGATAGATAAAGTGATCGATCTCTTCTACTGGTTTGTTTTCCATGTATATTTTGTCACCTGTTGGAATTAAACTAGTCATGACTTTAGTCTTTTCATGATTGATCTCAAGCCCAATTTTGCTGGCTATTGATGATAGTTCATTTGTGTTTTCCTGCATCGTTTTTATCTGACTGCTGATGAGAACTATGTCATCAGCAAAGTCGAGGTCCTCCAAATGGTCTCCTTGTATCCATTCGATGCCTTTATTACCAGTGCAGCATTTCTTCATTATGAAGTCCATAACAATTCCAAATAACAAGGGCGATAAAATACATCCTTGTTTAACCCAGTTTCTATTGGGAAACATTCGCTCAGTCCTTCCTCTGTTCGAACTGCACATGTGTAACCATCATACATGTCTTTGATAATATTTATGATTTTTGATGGTAAACCATATTGCTTCAGAATTTTCCACAAAGAATCTCTATGAATACTATCAAATGCTTTTTTGAAGTCGATGAAGTTAAGTACAAAAGGTTTTTGCTTTTCAATGTGTTCCTCCAATATAAGTCGTAGAGTGAAAATGTGGTCAATACAGCTTCTCCCTTTTCTAAACCCAGCCTGTTCTTCACGCATTACTGTATCTATTGAATCCTGTATTCTATTTAGGATGATTTTGCAGAATAACTTTGAGGCAACTGACAAAAGTGTCACGCCTCTCCAGTTGTTACAATCTCTAAGATTGCCCTTTTTTGGGATCTTAACAATGATTCCTTTTTTCCATTTATGAGGCGTCTTCATAAATGGAAAAAAGGAATCATTGTTAAGAGTTGTAATTGTAATTTGTAAAAATTACTATTGCAAAATTAAAAATTTTTCAAATCTCCAGTTTGCCGCACCTGGTTAGCTTTCCCCGCCGCGTACCTTCCTAAATGTTGTTGGCATTTATTCAGGAAGCATCACTGAGACCGCACAATTTTTGTTTTCTAAGTATTGCTGGTTCGTTTTTTTTTAAAAATATGATTATTTCGTGAGATTGGGCTTTTCAGTTTTGGTAAGTAAAATATAGAGACATTCTAAAAATTGAAACTAAAGTTGACAGTTCAACCTCAGGCTGGCTCCTATGAGCTGACAGTGACTCGAAAGGTCAATAGATAGAGGCACATTATAAGTAATGTGGTCAGTACAAAAATAAACTAAACAAAATATCTTATGCTCACCCAGTGTGATAGCTGTATCCTCCCTTTTGTTTTTCTCTTTCTAACCCTTGATCTGTAAACTCCAGAGTGTACTCAAGCTGTAAAAGTAATCAATAAATTGCATTCAAAGGCAAGGGTTCAAAAGCCAAATGTCAGAAATGATCAATGATTTATAAAAACTAACCACAAATTTACCTGACCTGACATAGGTATTACGTCACTTTCGGCAGATGGTTACACGGATTGCTGGTTGAATACATCACCCCTCTGCCTACCTCACCTATTTTTTTTCTTTTCCTCTTTTTAAAAAAAAATTAAAATACACACATAATTACAAATGTCAGCTAGTTATGGCTATGGAAGGCCCCGGTATCACTGCAAATGAATTAAAATCCACAATTGCTCAACCGCTCGTGCCAGTGGAATCATCCAAATTAATATCTCATCTCCAAAACAAAGAATGGTAGCTGCAGTCTCAGCACATGCTAAAAGACATACGGTGAAAACAAACAAAAAGTGAACACAGCCATCTGTTCCTTTCATACATTATCATCATTCATCATAAGCAATCAGAAATTCGAAACATAATCAAAACAGATGTCAGCTTTCTCAGGACTAATGTTCTATAGATCACTGTGTTGTATAAAAGATACTGGCTTCTGTTTTCCTCTCTGTCCTTAAGCAATGGATCTAGATTTCAGGAAAAATAGAAAAAAAACAAACAATGGTATGTTAGAAGATTTACGTGACTAGTAGTTCTCGTCTACTAGTCACGTAAAGCTTCTAACATACCATTTTTTGTTTTTTTTCTATTTTTCCTCGCATTCAGCTTTACTGCAGCTTCGCATTTTTATGCATTCACTTGCATTTCTTTGCTTTAACCCCGATCTAGATTTCAACAACATTCTAAGCACCCTGCCAACTTTAATTCCTGTTTATACTCACATCAGTTGAGCTCCCCCTTAAACTTTTGCATCCTCTTCACAATTAGAAGTTTGCTAGAAGAAAAACTAACAATTTATCTAAAATCTTAAATATACTTACCCCACAAGAACCTTTCAGAACGTATGGGTCATTTGGATAATCATAACCTTCACAAGTCACTTCAACATGACCAAAGCGATAAGCATTGTCCATGTCTGTTTTACACTCCCACTGAAAAATAAGGGCATAAAAAGTTTTAGTAAATATATAACCGAATTACCTTTAAGCTAGTTTCTGGTTTCCATCATTTCCTGTTAGCAGATTTAATAATTAGTATTCACCTTGATTTAACCAATGTTATCAACACTATCTACCTTGATTCACTGATTTTCTAAATGATGCCACAAATATGTTTAGGTTCATCTGAGGTTTGTTCTTGTAACATACTGACACAGTAAGGTAGTAAAAGCTTCATAATTTACCATGTATTTCTATTAATTCCTGCAACTAACATCAAAACTGGCACACTTATGCCATTAAGTAATAACTTGCTTTGGAATTATACTATATCTGAAACTAAATAAATAATAAAAACAATATCTCATATAAAAGAAATAGTTAATAAAACAAATAAGCACGATGTGAAATAAATACCTAAACACGGTTTACTTAGTAAAATGTAAAGTAATTCAACATCATCATCAAGTGCTGTTTCTGCACCGAAGGTTGGGTACCATTCCGCTATGTCTCTTGTTTTGACAGCACAAGTTGTCATAGGCTGACTTGTCCATCTTTTAATGTTACTTGTCCATGTTAGTCATGGTCTGACTCTGTCTCTTTTACCTTGTATTTTTTCTTCTAACATGATTTTTAGAAGGCTGCTGTGTCTTTTAACATGCACTAAAAATCTCATGTCTTGTTTGAATTGTGTTTAGTAGTTCTCTTTTCAATTTTAGTTGTTTTAAGACTTCATCTTTTGTTTTCTTTTCTTCCCATCCAAATCTTCCTATCCTTCTATAAATCAACATCTCAAAGGCTTTAATTTTCTGCTCTGTTTTCTTGACTAATGTCCATGTTTCAGCACCATACAGGAATGTTCAGAAGATATAACATTTTGTTATTCTTAGTTTTAGCCCTTATGTTATTTCTTTTGATGTTAGTATATTTTTCATGGCGTTACAATTAATTTTTTCCATTCCTATTCTTTTGTTTTTCATTTTACATTTTCCATCACTGGTTACAGTATGGCCAAGGTAGTTGTAGTCCTGAACTGTCTCCAGGTCTATTCCTTCAACTTTGATTTCTACTTGTAGGTTTTGAGTATTATCTTTGTTTATGATCATAGTTTTAGTCATTTTTTATATACATATCTAATCCATGTTTTTTGCTTGTCATGTGTATTTCATTAAGTAATTGTTGTAGAGCTTCAGGGTTTTCTGCTTGTAATACAGTATCATCAGCATATCTTAGGTTATTAATTATCTTTCTATTAATATTTTGGCATGGCATCTCTGTGATGTTTTTAATAATTTGTTCAGTGTATAGATTGAACGAGCTTGGTGATAGGATGCATCCCTGTCTTACTCCTTACATATCTAGATGTAGAGTTCTCTTTATTATATTTTATTATTGCTGTTTGCTCCCACTATAAATGACATATTAGTCGTATGTCTGTGTCATCTAGATGTATATCTTTTAGGCAGTCTATAAGTTGTTTATATGTGTATTCTATCAAAAACTTTGGTGTGGTCTATGAAACAGGCATATATTGTTTGTTTACTTCTGTGTACTTTTCGATTAATGTCCTCATGCAGAATATAGCTTCTTTTATCCCACTGTTTTTCCTAAATCCAAACTGTTGTTCTAATTCCATATTGATTTTATTCGGAAGTAATTCACTGATAATAAAACATGGTTTATTGTCACCAATAATTAATTGATAACAGTCACTAAATATTTTACCTGGATATCATATCCATCTGATCCTTTATTGATACACTGGACAACTTTTGGTGTAAATTTGTAAAGTGCTGAGCCTCCCACACACTTCAGCTACAACAAGATTTCAAGGAGAAATATATAACTTATCAATGGCACACAAATACTGATATAGTCAGTCAGCTGTAAAATTAGGCAGATATAGTCTGGCACTGATATAAGGAGACAGGGTGAGCAAGGATGGAACTGAAGTAAGCAGCTAAAGACAGAAACAAATGAAACATGTTTGTTGTGGAAAAAATGTGTACTTCATGAAAAGCTGTTAATAATAACAACGAGTTGAATTTAAACATTTTCTTTATAGTACTTGTGTAAGATTTGCACAGTTAGCAAAATAAAAACAAATAAATATGAACATAACTTGTATATATTAACTTAACTTCTCCTATCGAGAAGTTTTTTTTCGCTGTGGCCAGGACAAAGCTCATAGTCATCTCCAGGTCTTCCCAACAGTATTTGTTGTATGCCTATGTTGTTGGGCCAGATTTGACAGTTTGTTGGACAATTAAAGGTGTCCCAGGGCCTGGGTCCCTCTACCACAGTGAAACTCATCAGGATTGGTTATTTAGAGGCGGTAAAGGTAGCTTGGGAGTTTTACAATGTTCTGAGGTGGAATGGTCTCAGCATGCCCTGATAATTGTGAAGGAATCTTGCATGTCATTGAATTATTTGTTGCTCTTGCTTCCAGGATGTATTAATTAAAATAGCATCTTTAACATGCTTAAAGATAGTAACCTAATACAGGTTCACCAACACTTAACAGAAGACAAAGAATATGAAAAAAAATTCAAAATAAAAAAATTACCTGTGGAACTGGTGGTGATCTCCTGGCTCTAGTCATCTGACCATGGTGCAAAGTAAGTGCTTTCACATCTGATAAAAGAACTTTCTCAGAATGGTCACTGAAAGTGGCTGTAAAGAAGAAATTTGGTTTTAAAAATGTATATAAACTTTGCCTAGTGCAGAGTTTTGCAACTTTCTTTGAGCTGCAATCACAAATTTTACAATTGCAAAATAATCTACAAACCTCTCACATACCAGCCAATAGTTTGAATACCCTTTTTAAAATTAGCAACTGAAAATGGGGGGGGGGGGGGGGGGGGGCAGAGAGAGAAAGGAAGAGAGAGAGGTTTAGGGTTTGAAAATATTTATAGCAATGTTGTTTGCTTTTGTGATCACCAGATTTATAAATCTAGTGAAGTCCCGAAGGACTGAATTTTGCTGACATTTATAGTAACATTTCCAATGGAAATAATTGTAATTACAAATAATCTCTGAAACTATCACAAAACACTTGGTACTAACCGTAAGGGTCATGAGCCTCAGTCTGGAATATTGGTTACTAGCATCAATTTAAATTTGTAATAAAGAATTGTAATAGAATAATGACAATGATGCATACTTTAAACAAATACACATTAGTTTTCACTTCACACAGAAAGTGGATTCCCAGTAATGTTATGTCTAATATATTTACATATTTTTTTTCAGTGCATAATCAGTGCATAAGTATGTCTGAATACCGGACAAAAGAATAAAAATCACTCCAGTGTCTGGTCACCCAGAATGCAGGCTTTAATTAATGAGCTATAGCTACAAAGCATCATCTTATGCTCTTGCTGCATTGCATCATCATCATCAAGTACCGGGCCTACTAGCGTAGGTGATCATGTCTCTCCACAACTTTCGATCTCGACAGTTCTTTATCATTTCTATTGTTGACCTTCTGCCAAGCCATTCTCTTAAGCTGTCTGGTATTTTTTCTCTTTGCTTCCCTCTATCTCTTCGTCCCTCAATTTTTCCAGTTGTTACAATATATTCCAGTTGTTCTCTTCTCATTACATGGCCAAAAAATGATTGTTTATTCCTAATATTGGAAATTAGCTCTCTTTTTCTTTGACCTCTTTCAGAACATTTTCATTACTCTTCTTAGCTGTCCATAGTATTCTCAACATTCTTCTGTAAAACCACATTTCTACAGACTCCAGTGATTTTCTTGTCTGCAGTCCTATTGTCCATGATTCACATCCATATGTTAAGACTGACTCTACATAACATTTAAGAACTCTTTTTCTTGTTTCTATTGTCAAAAATGGATTGCATAGTATCTTCTTCATTTTCTGGGAAGATGCTTTTGCCTGAGCCATTCTGCATCTCACCTCTTTTGTACATCTTCCGTCTGAGGTTATCAAAGTTCCCAAATATTTAAATTCATTTACCTGTTTTAATATTGTTCCACTTGTCTTTATTTTGCACTGAGGTGATGTCTTTTTCTTTGTTGTTACCATTATCTCTGTCTTTTTGCTATTAAGTCTGAGTCCTTTATTTTTGCTTTCTTTCACTATAATTTCCAACATTTCTTGTAACTCATTTTCACTCTTAGCGATTGATACTGTATCATCAGCATACCTTAGATTATTTATATTATGACCTCCAATTGTTATTCCAGGCATGCCCCTTATGGATCTTAAAATAATCTCACTATAAATATTAAACAAATCTGGTGACAAGCACACAACCTTGTCTAACACCCTGTTTTATTTTTTGAAACATTCCCAATTGGTTTCCAGTTCTTATGGCCGCTGTTCCAGTTCTTATAGCCGCTGTTCCAGTTCTTATGCTGCATTGCAATATTGCAAAAAAAAATGTTAAGATGAAACAGCATCAACAGATATTTATGGTCTCAATTATATTGGCTGATTCTGTTTAGTTCACAATTTTTGAAAATATTTACAGGAATAAGTCTGTACTGTTATTTATTAATAACACAACTGCTGTATATTGCTTTTAGATTCAATACATATATATTTTTTTTTTTTACATTTATTGCCTTGGAAATTCCTATCAATAATAGTAAATAGCATGTTTATTTATGAAATCCCTTAAATGGTACAATTTGTTAACTTTTTAAATTAAGAGAGAAAGAGGGAGAGAGAGCGAGAGAGATATTACCTGTGGCAAGGGTGATTATCAATGTCAACACCAAGGACAAAAATGTAGACTTCATCAAATGCAGTTCCATTGTTAGCATTGCAGGAATTATCTGTCTGAACTAAGATCTGTTAGAAGCTGCAGAAAAATAAAAATCCATTGTTAGCATGTTTCCTGGAAGAGAACCTACATAAAAATGAGGACACTCAGAAAAATCAAACCTTGTGGTATTGCAACACAATCAAATCAGATGAAACCAAATACCTTAAACATCATGAAGCAATATACCTGCTCACAGATGATCAAGTTTCTTCACTGACTTTCTACTGTGCCATTGTATAAAGCTATCAAGCATCTCTTCTCTTTGTCACCTCTAACTCTTCTTTCCTCAACTGTTTCCAGTTGTCACAATACATTTTAGCTGCACTCTTCTCATTGCAAGATTAAAGTAAACTATGACTGTTTCCTTCTAAAGTTGATAATCTTCCTATTTTGCATTGATTACATTGATCTTGTTACTCTTTTAACTTGTCCACATATTCAACGTCCCTTAAAAAATATACAAGATACAACTCTCAACAGATGCATGTTTCCCTGATCTTTCTATCTATCTTTAATTTGCCTGATGTCATTTCCTGTATAAATGTTACTGTCTTTTGTAATTCTTGCAGTGGCCCATTTAGTTTGCCTGTAGTGTTGTATCTGTGGGCCAATGGATTTTCCTCAGTCTACTAAATTCAGTGCAGTCTTGAAATATGTGTTCAGCAGTCTGGGGTGCCTGTCCACATGTACATGTAGTTGAGGTGCTGATCTTGAATTTTGTATACATGTGACTGTGGAGTCGATTGTGTCCTGTTCTGAGGTGTATAATGATAACCTGTTCACATCTACTCATATTATGAAAGGCATCCTGATTTGGGGCTTGTGGTCCTCTGACTGATTTGTTTCCACGATCAATAATAAACTCTGCATTAAAAGAATAAGTTATTCACAATCTACTTTTTGATTATAACATAATCAGACAATGACTATCTGCCATACTTGCTTTCACAATACTCAAAATTTGGCAGAATTTGGCTTCAATGTTTTGATCAAGATAAATAGAACCAAATATTCTTCCCTATTATAAAGATGAGATGATACAGGCTCTAGAAGGTTTTGGCATTGAAGTGATCACAGACATATGCAATGACATATACTATACAGGATACATACCAAACGAACTAAAAACATCAACTTTCATTGCATTGCCTAAAAAGAATGGTGCAGTTGAATGCAGAGATTTCAGAACAATAAGCCTAATGAGCCAGGTAACAAAAATTTTACTAAAAGTTATACAGGGAAGGATTCAGAATAAAATCAATACTGAATTAGATGAGCAACAATTTGGATTCAGGAAAAACAATGGCACAAAAGAAGCCATATTTAGCATGAGAACATGTATTGAAAAGTACATAGATATAACAAACCAATATATGCCTGCTTTATAGACTACACCAAAGCTTTCGATAGAATACACCATAACCAACTTATAGACTGCCTAAAGGATATAAATGTAGACGACACAGACATATGACTAATATGTAATTTGTACTGGGAGAAAACAGCAAATATAACAAGGAGAACTCTACAACCATGGGCATAAAAAGAGGAGTAAGACAAGGATGCATCCTATCACCAAGCTTGTTCAATCTGTGTTCAAATGTTCACTGAGCAAATCTTTAAAAACATCTCAGATGCCAGGCCTAAACATTAATGGAAAGATAATTAATAACATAAGATATGTTGATGATACTGTTCTACTAGTAGAAAATCCTAAAGACCTACAACAATTCCTTAATGTGATAAACATAACAAGCAAAAAATATGGACTAGATATGAATATCAAAAAGACTAAAACTATGATCATGAACAAAGAAAATTCTCAAGACCTACAATTAAATATCACAGTGGAGGGAATACATCTGGAGACAGTCCAGAGCTAGAACTTAGAACTACCTACACATACTATAACCAATGATGGAAAATGTAAAATGGAAATAAACAAAAGAATAGGTATGTATCATTGTATGGCAAAACATAATTTTAATGCCATGAAAAATATACTAACAAAACAAATATCAGCAGGGCTGAAACTAAGAATAGCAAAATGTTACATCTTCTCAGTATTCCTGTATGGTATGGTGCAGAATCTTGAGAAACATGGAGATGGACATTAGACAAGAAAACGGAACAGAAAATTGAAGCCTTTGAAATGTGGATTTATAGAAGAATAGGTAGAATTGCCAAAAGAAAAGAAAACAAACGATGAAGTTTTAAAAATTAAAACAACTGAAAATGAAAATAAAAAGAGAACTACTAAATACAATTAAGTATTAAGACAAGACAAATGAAATTTTTGGGGCATGTTAAAAAAGACACAACAGCCTACTAAAAGTAATATTGGAAGAGAAAATACAAGGTAAAAATAAAGAGGCAGAGGCAGACCAAGACTAACATGGACGAGTAACAATACATCAATTGATCAAAAGATGGACAAGTCAATCTATGACAGCCTGCACCATCACAAACAAAGCAAGAAACAGAGTAGAATGGCGATCCATGGTAGCTCTGTCACTCTGTCTCTTGCTTTGATGGTGCAGGTGATAGTGATAATAAGCTGATTTGTGGTGTAATTTGTCCATCTTTTGATGCTACTTGTCCATGTTAGTCTTGGTCTGTCTCTTTCTTTCACCTTGTATTTTCCCCTCCATGATTACTTTTACTTTTAGTAGGCTGTTTGTGTCTTTTTTTTACCATGGCCCAAAAATTAACTGATCACCACCAAGTTAATAATTAAATTAAATCCTGTCTAATTTTGAGCAAAACACTAACAGCTAACAACAGCATATTTATATATTATATAATAATAATATATTATATATCAATAATATTTTAATTATTTCCATTCATTATATTCATCAATCATTCGTTCGTTGCTCATTCACTTACCTTTACAGACAGTGGATATTGTAAACTAACAGAGCTGAACGATCCTATCGCGAAATACACGTCAACCTTATTTATATTACTTAATAATAAAAAAATATAAGTATTTTTCTTATCTTCACCACTGGAGTGGAACCTGCCCGAAACTAGTCAAAAAAGAAATTAATTAAATTATTAGATCTAGATCCGGGTATTACCGCGAAATTCTCTCACTTATTATTATTGAAACTTCCAAAGTCAAGCACAAGAACGTAAGGTTAAGTAGTTGAATTATTCGCAACCGTGATATTTAAACATGACAAACTATTCGGAAGCGATGTATTAAGTGAGACTAGATACTGCGTATAAATATAAACATGTTGGTCGACAATGACGATGCAGTCACACTCCACAGGAAGTTACACTCAGCATTCCCCGGCCAATCACGTTCTAGAGCAGTGGTTCTCATTTCTTTCAGCTTCAGGCAACACATTATTCCACAGCTAAATCGTTCCTTGTGGTTGATATCATAGAGGAAAAGAAATTTTAATTTGAATATGTTATGCAGGATATGAAATATAAGTAATTATAATAATAGCATATTAATAAAGATTTGCGATCAATTGTCGGGGGCTTATGAAATAATGAATTGAGATCCCATATTCTAGAAAAATTGTCATAGTTATTTTTAGACGCGTTCTTTGGATCCGCGGATCAGACCATATTGAATAAAATAATGTTATTTGCCCACATAAAGTGATAAAGACTGATGTAATTAATATGTGTATTGGGTTATAGTTAGAACACAAATGTAAACAATTGTTCATCAAATGCTAAAATAAGCCAAGTATGTATATAAAAATATTCGAACAGATCGAAAGAGAAATGTCAAATTGTCATGAGTATTGACTATTTAATTGAAGGACTAAATGGACACGTCAACAAAAATGAACAATAGATGGTAATATATTAATGGATGAAATGTGAGTTTAAAAAATTATTGAAGAGATAATACACATTTGTATTTAGCTTTGATTATTTAGAAATAATTATTTAGTATAACCCAGACAAGACAAATTAAACACTTTGTGTGTGTGTGTGAGTATATATATATATATATATATATATATATATATATATATATATATACACACACACTCGTAAAAGATGCAACATATTGGAAACGAATTAAAAGTGCTGTGAAAACGAAATACAGGCAAACACATATGGACTAACATTATCAAGAGATGAACTGGGAAATCAGTCAAAATTAATAGTGTGTCTTCAAAGACAACAGACAGCTGAGAATGTACCAAAATTGCGAGAGCACGCGAGGAACTGATACCTGTATATAAAACATATAGTGTTAATGGGACACACCTTCTATTTCGTAAACACACGGGCCTAATCAAAATGCTGCTAATTTGCCCTTTACACGCTCCGATTATCCCCCATCCACCAAAAGAAAGAAAGAAAATAATTGTCCTTAAAACCAACCTTGTTTTCATTGAAACGGTAATGATTTTATTCGTTGTGAGCTCATTGACCACACAAATAATTAAGTAGGGGCAAATTACAAATTGTACATTATATGATTCTTGTCATCTCTACGTTGTTACCAATGTCAAAGATGAGAAAGGGAGATCATGCGTGTGAGATGAGATGCTGAGAAAAATTGTTAAAAGGCTTTTATTTATGTCTATGTTGAGCCATATCATAAATAATTTACGATATGCACATGACACAGTCTTAATAGCAGACAGTGAATGAACTACAAGAAATGATAGATATAATAGTAAAAGAAAGCAACAAGAAAAGTCTCAGACTGAATAGTAAGAAAACAGAAGTATGGTCACATCAAAGAAACAATCATCACCATTAAACAGCATAAAAATAAACAGGGCAAATCTTGAACAAGTGCAATGTTTCAAATACTTGGGCACAATAATAACACCAGATAGAAGATGCACCACAAAAATAAAAAGCAGAATAGCTCAGGCTAAAATAGCATTTCAGAAAATGAAAAATTTCTTATACAACAAATCTATGTCAATAGAAGTGAGAAAGAGAGTTCATCGGTACTATATAGAGCCAATTTTGACCTATGGACGCGAGTCATGGACAGTAGATAAACAAATGAAAAGACGATTAGAGATGGGATTTCTCAGAAGAATGTTGAAAGTTCCCTGGACAGCTAAAAAGATCAATGAGGAAATTCTCAAAGAGGCCAACACAAAAAGGGAACTCCTAAAAAACATCAGAAAGAAACAATCAACATTTTTCGAGCACATCATGAGAAGAGGAAAGTTGGAATACTTTGTTACAACTGGCAAAATATAAGGAAAAAGAGATCGCGGACGACAAGGAGAGATAATACTGGATAGCTTGGTGTCATGGCATGGAAAACGATCAACAACAGAATTGATATGATGCACTGTAGACAGAAGAATGTGGAAGGACATGATCGCCTACGCCAACCGTTATGGCACATGATGATGTTGAGCCGAAGTTTCAATGGGAATAGAGGGTAAAGGCCACGCCCAGGATTGTCACGAGGTGTTCGAGTTTTTTCATAGTCCGCTTTTAAAAGCACGTTCATTTTTCGTCCAAAAAAAAAACAAAAACGAGCTATCTGTTTACTTCAGTCCAAAACAGAATCGGCACGGGTTTTTTTTTAGCACGTATTTGCTTTCCCTCTTCGATCCTTTCTTGCTTAGCTAGAGTAGTTTGTTTTCATGGCTGCCACGGGTAGTTAGATCTTGATCAACTCTGCTTCACTGATGCTGACACAAACCGTCAACTATGAGTCGCCGGCCACTTTCAGGTTATGCATTGTTGAAAATCTGGGGTTATTAAAAAAAAAAAAAAAAAAAAAACCACGGATGACGTAGATAACTACTTAAAATATTAACTCCATTGAAGACTGAATATGGTAGTTCGGCCATTTATGAAATGACGTATAAAACCGGCTTTAAATTACACGCCTGCAAAAGTCGATTATCTGATTACAGGGTTAAAGAAACTTTCTGGATAGACAAAATAACAAAGATATGGAGATGTACATTTTCATTGCGATGCGACCGCAAAAAAAAAATAAAAAAATGGAATGATTAAATATTAGAAACACTAGGAACAATATCTATCTTTCGTTCCTCTAAAACATTGTCTATATCTGCAATGTCATTTCCTGTATAAATGTTACTGTCTTTTGTAATTCTTGCAGCGGTACATATAGTTTTGTCTGTAGTGTTGTTTATATTGACCAATGGATTTTCCCCAGTCTACTATATTCAGTGCAGTCTTGGAGTATGTGTTCAGCAGTCTGGGGCGCCTGTCCACATGTACAAGTAGTTGAGGTGCCGATCTTGAATTTTGTATACATGTGACTGTGGAGTCGATTGTGTCCTGTTCTGAGGCATATAATGATAACTTGTTCATATCTACTCATATTATGAAAGGCATCCTGATCTGGGGCTTGTGGTCTTGTTATTGATTTTCGTATCTGTTTCTTATGATGGTATGTAACCGATGTATCTAGTTGTGTGCCTGTTGAACCTTCCTTTGCCAACTGATCTGCTTTCTCATTTCCTGGTATTCCACAGTGAGATGGGATCCACTGCAGGGCAACCTGTGGTGCTTGCAGAGTTCAGTCAATAAGGTCTGCAGATGTGGCAATTTTCTGGATTGTAGTGCCTGGAGTACTGATCTTGCATCTGTCGAAAACACTACAGGCTGTGGGCTAAGATTACTGTTCAGCAGTTTTTCTATTGCCAACTTTATTGCTTGGATTTCTGCATCGTAATTGTGACAATATTTCCCTTTTGCTATTTTATTCATATCCCTAGTGTTATTTGGATACTCTATATATTAAAAGAGGCAGAGGCAGACCAAGATTAACATGGACGAGTAACATCAAAAGATGGACAAATCAACCGATGACAACCTGCACCATCAAAGCAAGAGATAGAGCAAAATGGCGCTCCATGGTAGCCAACCTTCGTTGCGGAGACGGCACTCAATGATGATGATGATATATGCACCTGCTCCCCATTCTTTACTGCATTCTGTGCTGATCCACCGTGTACACACGATAAAAGCAGCAGAGGCCAACGGAAGAGCAAAAGAACGCAAATTATCCCCCCCCCCCCCCCCGACGCTGAAAGGCCAACGAGGAAGGAAAGAAGAAGATAAGCTTAGCCTAGAAGTGACTTTGAGGTTTCCCATAATGCTTCACGACACGTTTGGCTAACATTAAAATGGCGATCTAACGTCACGGAGTTTGTGGAACTGATGTGGTTTTTGCTGACAAACTTCATCAACCTTCTCCGTTGATTCTCTATTTACTGTCACTATTTGGTGCTCTGCGAAGTCGAGGTCTTACCATTCTTTGGTGTTTTCTTCCCATATCTCTCTCTATCTATCTACTTCTCCTTTTTCATTCGTTCACAACTCCTTATAGAATGGTCTTTGCTAGGCCAGATGGTCGAGGTACATGGCCAAACCATTTCACTTTGCGTTTTTTTTTTACACATACTCGAAGGTAAAAACTAAAATAGTCATCGTTATATAGCAAGCAAGGTATAGCGAATAGCCTACCATGTACTCAGATTATATGTTATATTCTTTTGCAAACTTTCCATCCGTGATGCGATCTAAGTAAGCGATGCCAAAAACCTTTCAATAAAATTTCATCTCCATAGTTTGTATTTTTTTCTTTAGTTCTGCTTTAAGGCCCCATGTTCTACAAGCGTATAAAACAGCTAACATAACAGAGGTTCGCATCAGCCTGATTTTAGAGCCAAGAGTTATAATTCATATCCATCCAAATAAGTTTAAGCCTTTCAATGAATGCAACTTTTATAGCTGATAGTTCAGTTGTAGCGATTTCATCGCTGGCAACTGATCTTAAATTTATCAAATGTTTCTAGTTCTTGTCAATTTATTTTTATTTGTGCAAATTGCCCTTATGACTAAAGGTAAATTATTGCATGGTTTTTTTTTCCCTATACTACGTCTTCTGTATCAAGAGACAGCCACTTCGAAGAATACGGCTCCTTCACATAAGATAAGATAAGTAGATTTTCATGATTATCATTGAGTGCCGTCTCCGCATCGAAGGTTGGCTACAATGGAGCGTCATTCCACTCTGTCTCTTGCTTTGATAGTGCAGATTGTCATAGGTTGACTTGTTCATCTTTTGATGTTACTCGTCCATGTTAGTCTTGGTCTACCTCTGCCTCTTGTATCTTGCATTTCCCTTATAATATTACTTTTTATTAGGCTGTTGTGTCTTTTAACATGCCCCCAAAATTTCATTTCTCTTGTTCTAATTGTGTTTAGTAGTTCTCTTGTCATTTTTAGTTGTTTTAAAACTTCATCGTTTGTTTTCTTTTCTTTCCATACAATTTTACCTATTCCTCTATAAATCACATTTCAAAGGCTTCAATTTTCTGTTCTGTTTTCATGTCTAATGCCCATGTTTCTGCACCATACAGGAATATTGAGGAAGATGGACGCTTGTTTACGTTTGAATAAAGCCCAACGGCCAAGATCTGAATTTGCAGAATTTCGTTCATTCTCAAAGGCGGTCGTTATAGTTTAGCTTTTACTAGCACAATGCCTGGAGTATAAGCTCAGAACACAATCTTGTCGTGCTTTCTCCCTGCATCGAAGGTTGGCGACAATGGAGATTCATTTCACTTTGACTCTTGTGGACGCTGTCTTAAATGAACCAAATTAGTAAACAACCATGCGTCCATGAGAAGATCAACACCTTCTTTGACAAACTATCCAAATAGTAAATTACATGTTTCATCATATATTCGTATATATCTAGTAGAACTTTTAGTTTAAAATACTTGTCATAACATGGCTTTGTCTGCATCGGTGAGACTCCCGGAAGTTCGTGATAGTTAGGAGGGTCTTATAGTCTGTTGTTTGATGTGTGATGGTGATGGTCTAATCACCAACTAATTGCTACATCAAGCTTGGGCAGATGGTGCTCGTAAGCCTGGGAGGGCCGACCATCTAAGGGCAGAATTCCCCTACAGAAAAGACAATCTTCTGCCTTGCAGGAAGATTGGGGACAATCAAAGGCTAAGGAAAGCAAACCTGAATAAAATGCTGGCTGAAATCGGATGCACTGGGCTACTGGCGCAGAACACAGTGCAATGTTTTAACAAGTAATCAATCAGACTGGATCTAACAGACTCTAATTATGATAGAAACTACCGCTGACCGGAAAGGCTTCAAGAAACAGCTGAATATAACACACTGGAATGCGGAGGGCATATATAACAAAAAACAAGCTCTAACGATCAGACTAGCAGAGGAGGAGATAGATGTTGCCTGCATCCAGGAAACTCATCTTAATCCTCAGCACAGATTTATTATCAGGGGCTACCAAACATTTAGACAAGACAGGGAAGGTCACAAGGGTGAAATTCTTATACTTATTAAAAATTCCATCCCAGCAAAACTGATAGATGTAGTCACAAACGGAGAGGCAGAGATCATTGGTACAGACCTATACATTAATACCGCTAGTATAAGGATATTTAATATATACTGTCCAAATGACAAATTACTGAAGCTGGAGTCAATGGAAGTAACACCATCAAAGTGTCTGGTAGTAGGAGACTTTAACAGCCACTCTGAAAGATGGGGATATGAGGAGTCCAATGTTCGAGGTGAAGAAGTGGAAGAATGGGGAATAGACAACAACCGATTCCTCATAAACTCTAGGGAGGACACCCCCCCCCCCCCAACCTTCTACTCAAGAAGATGGAAAACAACTTTCACTCCCGACCTAGCATTTGCAACTGGAGACATATCTATCAAAATAAACAGAAAAGTGCTGAACCAACTTGGAGATAGTGACCATAGACCAGTCAAACTTTCAGTGGATCTTGCTCACAAACAGGAATTGCAAATACCTCTTCCCCGCTGGAACTATAAGAGAACAGATTGGGCAAAGTTTGCAAGGCTCACTGATGCATATACTGCGCCTATCAACACCCACGAAAAGAAGGTCAATAATATGATAGAGCGGTTAACAAATGGAAT
This sequence comes from Megaustenia siamemsis, assembly GCA_032433765.1. Lineage (NCBI taxonomy): Eukaryota > Metazoa > Mollusca > Gastropoda > Stylommatophora > Ariophantidae > Megaustenia > Megaustenia siamemsis. The sequence goes on along the minus strand of JAVIAB010000160.1, from coordinate 32,199,610 downwards.
CCTGAGAGCTGCTAAAGAATCCATTCCTAGAGGAGCAAGAACAAACTACAAGCCATACTGGAGCAAGGAAATACAAAGACTAGAAGAGGAACTGGACTCTGCCAGAGAACTAGCTGAAACATCACACAGCACAGAGAGCAACATTGCCTACAAAGCAACCTCGGCCAAATACAGACGTGAGGTCATGATATCAGCAAGACAGAGCAGGACAGAGAGAGAGAGAGAGAGAGAGAGAGAGAGAGAGAGAGAGAGAGAGAATATTGAGAAGATGTAACATTTTGCTATTCTTAGTTTTAGCCTTGGTGTTATTTGTTTTTGATGTTAGTATATTTTCATGACATTAAAATTACTTTTTGCCATACCTATTCTTTTGTTTATTTCAGTTGTACATTTCCCATCACTGGTTATAGTGTGTCCCAGGTAGTTGTAGCTCTGAATTGTCTCCAGATGTATTCCTTCAACGTTGATTTTTAATTGTAGGTCTTGCGAATTTTCTCTGTTTATGATCATAGTTTTAAGTAGATTTATTGCTACATAATAGACAAAAGCCTTTGTCTCTAACTTCCTGTGAGTTGATCTGGTGGTTGTTATGACTTTCCTGCTTTCCCAGTTCTGCTGGACAGGTACTGTGATACTAAGCTTCAACATACCCCTACCACTAAGGCGATCCTCGGCTTTCTAGCCAATCCGTTTTGATGCAGACCAGGGAGCCAAACTCCCAGTTGATGCAACGTCTTGATCAGCTGATACTGAAGAACGTGATTGTTCGACTATAAAATATAGTTCGTGCTTTCCTGTGAAGACAAGATAGTGATTATTTCATGTTTACTATAGCTGCAGATTAAAATATCGAGCACTTTTTTTCTAGTACCATTCAAACGTTTATTCTGATACAGACTCTGACAATGTTTCTATTATAAACATATTTGCAATTGCTCGTGTCAATATGAACGTGATAGCTCCAGTTTTCACTGGTCGATATACATGTCTGCAACAGCTGTTATAGCCAGTGTTCGTTGCTGTGTAATGATTGTTTTGGCAACAGCTGTTTATATGTAATTGGGCCAGTGTTTGCTGGCTATCTGTTTAACCAATAATATGTTTCTGACTTTATCAGTTGGAATGTGTGCAAGGTCAAATGGTCACAGCTCAATAAAAATATCGGACATTAGTAGTAGCCTCCATCAGTCAAAGTTGACCATGATTTTTCAGCGTCCCTAGAAATGTTATTTTTTTAATTTTCTTTCCTTTCGCCGTGTGTTCTCTTTTTCGATGAATCTGCTTCTTGTTTGAGGTTGACCTTTAGAGTGTGTTTCCAGAGATTGCGGTCTGCAGCTATTTCTTCCCAGGCTGCAGGGTTTATATTCAGAGTCATCATGTCGCGTTTACACACATCGGACATTATAAAGTGTCTAATAGTAAGTAAATTAGTCAAACTCGCCCTCTCTCTTTCTTCTCGCGCAATTTATGGACGCAGAAAACATTCAGGTACATTCAAAATTGTTGTCAACATTGATATTGTCAGGTACAATCCCGTCTGTTCTGAACGCAGACGATTTTAAACCTCCACAACTTTGGTGATGGTGAACATTCCAAACTGTTCCTAGGCTAAAAGTCCACTCGCAAGAGATGCCATTGATGCTAGCTGTAATATTTACATAATTTGATTCATCATCATTATCAGGTGCCATGTCGGTTGGCGTAGGTGATCATCTCTTTCCACACCCCTCTCTCCTTCATACATGTCATAATTTCAGTTAAAGGTGATCTTTTATTATACTACTTGGATAAGCTGTTCAATATTGTATCTCTTAGTTTTTCTCTACTTTTCTTTCCATTCATTCTTGCTACAGTATTCTCAAAGTTTCCTTTTCGCATAGCATATCCGATAAATGTTGATTGTCTCTTCCTTATGATCTTGATATTTCAGGTTTCTCCAGCTCGTTTTAAACATTCTTCATTTGTTATTTTTGCTATCCATGGAATTCGTAGCATTCTTCTGATCAATCACATTTATTATTATTTTATTTGTGAAAATAATCGAGTTTACGTCATCAAGGGTCAACTCATTTGTGCTCGGTCCTCCCCAAAGAGAACATAAAGTAGATACTCAAGCGGATAGTTCTTGCTGGTTATATGTACTTCATATCTGTTCTCTCAATAACCCAGTCATACCTGTACCTAGAAGACATTTGCGCTTCCGGTGTGGCACAAGATGGCGGTATTCTTACGACGGTTCGGCAAGGTAAAGTACAAGACTTCTTGAATCGGCGTCTTAGCACGCGAGTTTTCGCCAATATGGGCTCGGTCGCCTATCCAGAAGTGTTCGTAGACTTCTGGATAGTGTCGCTTCAAGCATCGAAACTCACGATGCGAGGCGGCATTCCTCACCTTTCCAGGGTACTATCTTGGTACCCATTTCCGCCAACGGCTGGGTCGACCGCGGGGGTATTTTTTTTTTCCAACCACGAGTACAACTCACACTGCTTCCAGCGGGAATCGAACACGGGTTGTCCGAACGTTGATTGCCTTGTTGGGTGGTTAGGCTACCGAGGCCCCCAAACCTTTACCATTTTTCATTATGTGTGCACAATAAGTGCGATTTATATGATAGATTAATACAGAATGGTGGTACCCTTTTCGCCATTTCGGTTGAAAGTGTAGCTATCATGCTGTTTGATTCTGAATGAGGAATCTCCGGCGGAATATACCAGGTTCAAGGTGTATTCACGTGCTGAAGAGTTGTGTGACTACAGCTAGTCTGTCTTTAAAGTGGAAAGAAGTTCTGGACCGTGCGACCGAGTGAGTGTACGTGGATGTAGACTATCCTTGGCGGACCGCCGATCTTCAGCGACGATATCCACATGACAACGAGAAGTGGAACATGACAACGAGAAGTGGAACATGACAACGAGAAGTGGAACAATACAGATAATGCCGAAACGACATCATCGAAGAAGGGAAAAAAAAAAGTCAAACGGCGTCGGAACGTGTAAAATACAATTGAGGTGTGATAGGCTAGGTCTAAAGTATGTGCTCATTACGTACTGGAACTGTGCCTCAATAAATAAAAAGGAACTGATCAAAGAGTGCAATGCCATCAATCAGAGTTTTCCACATTAAAGGGTGGTGTACTGTTACTTACTACCTCTGCTGAAGCCAAACAAATACCACTCTCAGAACACTGCTTACAGAATCATCACGATGTAGAACACTGCTTACAGAATCATCACGATGTAGAACACTGCTTACAGAATCATCACGATGTAGAACACTGCTTACAGAATCATCACGATGTAGAACACTGCCTACAGAATCATCACGATGTAGAACACTGCTTACAGAATCATCACGATGTAGAACACTGCTTACAGAATCATCACGATGTAGAACACTGCCTACAGAATCATCACGATGTAGAACACTGCTTACAGAATCATCACGATGTAGAACACTGCTTACAGAATCATCACGATGTAGAACACTGCTTACAGAATCATCACGATGTAGAACACTGCTTACAGAATCATCACGATTTAGAACACTGCTTACAGAATCATCACGATGTAGAACACTGCCTACAGAATCATCACGATGTAGAACACTGCCTACAGAATCATCACGATGTAGAACACTGCCTACAGAATCATCACGATGTAGAACACTGCTTACAGAATCATCACGATGTAGAACACTGCTTACAGAATCATCACGATGTAGAACACTGCCTACAGAATCATCACGATGTAGAACACTGCTTACAGAATCATCACGATGTAGAACACTGTTTACAGAATCATCACGATGTAGAACACTGCTTACAGAACATCACGATGTAGAACACTGCTTACATAATCATCACGATGTAGAACACTGCTTACAGAATCATCACGATGTAGAACACTGCTTACAGAATCATCACGATGTAGAACACTGCCTACAGAAGCATCACAATGTAGAACACTGCCTACAGAAGCACCACCATGTAGAACACTGCCTACAGAAGCATCACGATGTAGAACACTGCCTACAGAGTCATCAGGACGCAGAACACTGCCTACAGATTCATTACAATGCAGAACACTGCCTACAGAATCATCACGACGCAGAACACTGCCTACAGAATCATCACGACGCAGAACACTTTGGGATAGCTACTGGAGAAAATGGTTGCCCGTATACTCACTTATGACCTTGAACAGATACGCGTTTTCTCACCCACACTCGGATGTTACAGATACAACAGAGAGACATGGCTCAATGAGACAGTCTTTGCTTATGACGTCTTCGAAGGATTCCACAGATGAGAGGAGACATGGCATCTACGACAGATCTGAAGGATGCATACAACAGACTACCTCATGAACATGCTCGTCAAACTGGCGGTGCACCCCTTCCTCATTAGATGAATAGCTGCAACACTGTTTCAGAGGAAAGTGATACTCATATATGGAAGTTGGTAGTCCTAGCCAATATACATTTTTCCATTATTGCCACAAGGTTCATCATTGTCACCAGTTCTATTTAACGTGTACACAATAACGATCACAGAACAACAGCTGGATGGAAAGGGAAGAACTATGACTTTTGCTGATGACATTCTGGTGTACCGACAGGGAAGAGACAGACGGGAAATCGCCTCAACGCTGTAAACAAAACTAGACCGTGTATCTTTCTGGTGTGGAGTATAAGACGCCTTTGTTAATCATAGTAAAGCATCAGTGGCGTGGTTCTCCCTTAACAGTCATATTGTTAACACGGAAACACCGGTGGTACGCTTGGGAGCTGAAGATTTGACCAGGGACCGGTTGATGACATACCTAGGAGTTAAGTTTGATCTCAGTCTGTTTTAGGGACCATGTGATAACAAAAGCTCGCAAAGGATTAAGCCGCCATTAAGGTCATGGCAGCTGCCGATATTGAGTGGAGGCTATTTACATTTTTGTTAGGGACTAGTCCTCGCACCAAATAAGTGTGCCCTAGCAATCATCTCTGTCAGTACAACGCAGATTGACATGCTAGAGAGAGTACAAAATGAAGCAACGCGCATTATTTTGGCGTGTAGCAGAGACACTCCCTGTGTACAATGAGGTATCTTCTTGATTGTGCAACCATGAGTGACAGATCAACATCTGGAGGGCGAAAGCATACCCGAAGACAAGCGCAGAAAAAGAGCATCCATTGCACAAAGAGCTCAAGACAGGGAAAGGTGATAGGTTAAACAGAAGGAAATCGTGGGCGGGCAGTGCAGAAGATATCATCAAACAGGTCTGTGGCTTTACCAAAATCAACACTGGCGAGGAGTGGATACCGGTGCCTACATCATTCAGGGGCACATTCACGTGTATTGTTGCACTTGACAGGAAATGTAGGGAGCAGAATTCAGAGGCTTCACCAGACTGTGGAAAAGGATCCATGACAGAAAACAAAGTTATTAACCCCTGGCTAGCACTACAAACCAAAACAATTGAAAAAAAAACATATTTAACAAACATATAATACAAAGTAGAGGGAAAAAATCCCACAGAGAAACTAAATAAGAGTAACAGCTGTGCCGTTCATATTACAAGATAATGGTAAAGATAGCTTGAGCTTGTTCATAACTGGTTCATTTCCACAAGGATAAACCTACCAACTGAGCTGTACTAATTTGCATAAAGATAATAACAGCTCACAATTCTTGACACAGCTGTTGTATTATATGTTCCAGCTTTAGGTGGTTGTTATTTTAATCTTTCTATAATTGCTGCAGCGAGGGATAGCAGAGTGAATTGGACCTGTCATTCTCTAGTCCATTTTTTTTGGCCATGTAACAACACGAGAAGGGGTGAAATATATTTGTCTCAACGGGATAAATACGGGAGGAAAAGATAGGGGGAAAAGAGAGGTAAAAATACCAGAGAGTTAAGAGAACAGTTTGGGAAGAAGTCGGCATATATAAATGATAAAATAAAGAGAAATAGAAAATTAGCGAAGAGACATGGTACTTGGTGCGATGATTCCCTCGTCAGGTGGATCTAATTTCTGGTATGGACAAGTTTGTTTATGAACCAAGGGTGAAGGAGCGTGGCGCTAAAATAACAAAAAAAAAAACAAAAAAAAAAACCTTAACTTTACACTGTGTCATAACAGCAACTGGGATAGTCATTACTTGACTAATAAAGCAATTCAAATCTATTTCAATAATTACTTTAACTATTATAGTGGTGTCTGCAGCAAGCAATATTACTCCTGTCTATAACTGCCAATATGTCAAAGTTGACACTATATAACTTAGGTAGAGTTCAAGATAATTGTTGGGAGTAGATTTGCTTCAAAAATAGAATACAGGATATAAAGGAAACCAGAAAAAATGTATTTTAATACCTCCAATTGTAATGAGGAAGTAACAAAAGAGATTATTGTTCTTTCTACAAATGTAAGAATAGAAGCCTTTAGAGGGACTGGTTGGTCTCGAGATAGAGAAGTTGGGAGTTTAAATCTTGACTGCACACCGGTTGGGAGTTTAAATCTTGACTGCACACCGGTTGGGAGTTTAAATCTTGACTGCACACCGGTTGGGAGTTTAAATCTTGACTGCACACCGGTTGTGAGTTTATATCTTGACTGCACACCGGTTGTGAGTTTATATCTTGACTGCACACCGGTTGTGAGTTTATATCTTGACTGCACACCGGTTGGGAGTTTAAATCTTGACTGCACACCGGTTGGGAGTTTAAATCTTGACTGCACACCGGTTGGGAGTTTAAATCTTGACTGCACACCGGTTGGGAGTTTAAATCTTGACTGCACACCGGTTGGGAGTTTAAATCTTGACTGCACACCGGTTGTGAGTTTAAATCTTGACTGCACACCGGTTGGGATTTTTATTTGTGATTTCTCTCTTTGGCAACCACCCCTTGTCTCAGCAGTAAGACTCGGATTGAAATGTCAATTATTCATCGACGGAAAAATATATGAGTACCTCCGAAGATGGAGTTATCTGCCTGTGTGGTGAGGGAGTCCTGTGCACACGGCTGCCAGGGAAAAATGGATTAACACTGAAAATTCAGTTCCTAGTCTCTAGGGACTTCACCGAAGGTGAAAGCTGATGAACGCAAAAAGGAAAATAAAAACTTTTAATTTGTATATTTAGTCAACAATGTTCTGAGTCTTATGATATTTTATTTATCAAAAGACATTTTTATGCCCTCCTTTGACTTTAGATTTTCTTAAATTCCAGAACTATACAGGAAAATCAGCAGTTTTTTTGGCTGTTAGTAGTTTCTTAAAATTTGTCCCGTGCACTTTCAAATGCCAACATTAATTAATTACATTAGGGCAGGTGTCAACTCATAAATGCCATAATATCATTCAGTTTGTCATAAATAGTTTGCTGCTATAGATAGCCCCTTAAGGCCACTCTACAATAGCAAGTCTTCCTGTCTTTGGCTTCACAGTACAACACATCCAATATCATCATGTAGACCCAGGTAGGATAATGAATCTGTCACACTTCCAGAACAGTGGGTCTATATGCAGCAGTCATCACATCATTATATCATATGTGACCACATCATTATATCATATGTGACATCATTATATCATATGTCCCCACATCATTATACTACATGACCACATCATTATATCATATGTGACCACATCATTATATCATATGTCACCATACCATTACATCATGTCACCACATCATTATATCATATGTGACCACACCATTACATCATTATGTGACCACATTAGTACATGAAATACTCTGTGTCACTCACCTAACAATGCAGTGCATCTGTCTTTAGTTTTTATTTGGAATTGCTGCTCTAATACAACACACAATATCACACATAAATAAGCAAGACAACAGGAATACTGTTACACGCAATCATCTCATAAGATCAGACTGGGAACATTTAAAAAAATAAAATACAGCTGTAGGTTTTGATTTCAAGTATAGTATTAACATTTTACTTTGGAAATATAAGGTTCTTGTATTAGGGACCATCATCATCACTGTGTGAACACACAACAATGGCAGAATCTCTTCGAGTTCGATGAAGAGAACGTCATTTTCTGCAGAAACTTTAATGCTAGAGGAAACCAGTGGAGTAACATCATAACCAACAAGCAGGGAGGAGACCTAGAGAACGCATTAGTGTCAGTCGATGTAGTGTGCTTGAATGATGGAAGGGGAACAAGAATGGCCACTTGAACAGGGGACTATGATAGTGTCATAGACCTTGCACTGGTGTCTTCCACCTTCGCATCCGTTTGCAGGTGGAGTGCACTGGCGTTCCACGTAAGTGATCACTATCCATGTGTCCTCCTAATTGAGAAAAGCAGAAATAGAAGCCAGAAAAGAAAGCTCCACACATTCCACTACGAGAACACAGACCAGGACATCATTAGCAAAATCAGACATAAGAAACAGAGCGCCCTTCGTAGGAGGCAGAAGCGATGGATGCAGCCACCCTGGTGGAACGTAGAAGTCGAGGAAGCTTGGCGGAGCAAGAGACAAACGGCCAAGACATGGCAGAAAGCCAGAAAGAATGGAATAACACAACCTGAGCTCTTGAAGCGTCTGAAAGTAGAGATCGACCAAAAAATGATGCACTTTAAACTATGTGCTAAGCAGGCTAAGGATGCCAAATGGAATGACTTCTGTAAAAAAGTGTGCTCAGAAAAATCGCTAGCCACATTCTGGCGCCTTCATCAGAGCATGAATGGCACAACACGACACAGAGGCATACCAGACTTTCAGAGCACAGGCCGGATATGGCACAAATCTAATGAGAGCAAAGGGAAGGCCCTGCTTGTCCGCTACATTGAGTAGACTGACCAAAGAAATGAGGCTGTAAGAATGAGGATCCCTCACAATCACAACCGATACCATTCGCACGACACATAAAAGGTCACACAACACTGTTCCTGGTCCAGATGGTGTTTGGTACGATGACATAGGCAATTTAGCTGATGACGACTTGACAAAACTGGCTAGTGAGTTTAATGCCAGCATTCGGAGTGGCCAGATTAAGGAGGAGTGACTACACAGCTACTTACTACCGCTACCGAAGCCAAACAAGGACCATTCTCAGATCAGTGCCTACAGAATCATCCCAATGCAGAACACTACGGGCAAGCTACTGGAGAAAATAGTTGCCCGTGTCCTCACCTGTCACCTTGAACAGAAACGTGCATTCCCACCCACACTCAGAGGTTATAGATATAACAAGGAGACATGGCTCAATGTGGCAGTCTTTGCCTATGACGTCTTCGAAGGCTTCCACAGACAAGAGGAGACATGTGCTGCTGCTATAGATCTCGAGGATGCATACAACAGGGTACCATTTGAATATATCATGTATATGCTCCTCAAACTGGCGGTGCACCCCTTCCTCATTAGATGGATCACTGCGCACTGTTTCAGAGGAAGGTATCAGATATGGAAGTTGGTCTTCCGAGCCAACATCCATTTGTCTAGGGCTGCAAAAAGGTTCACCATTGTCACCAGTTCTATTTAACGTGTACACAATAACGATCACGGAACAACAGCTGTATGGGAGGGGAAGAACTATGACTTTTGCTGATGATATTCTGGTATATCGACAGGGAAGAGACAGACGGGGAATCGCCTCCACAATGCAAGATGAGCTCGATCGCATTTCTTCCTGGTGTCGGGTTTCAGGTGCCTTGGTTAATCCTAATAAAGCATCAGTTTCATGGTTCTCCCTTAACAATCATATCATTAATACGACCACACCGGTAGTACGAATGGGAGCTGATGAGGTGACCAGGGACAAGTTGATGACATACCTCGGAGTTAAGTTTGATCGCAGCCTGTGTTTTTGGGACCACATCGACCATGTGATAACAAAATCCCGCAAAGGATTAGCCGCCTTGAAGGTCATGGCAGCTGCCAACATCGAGCAGAGGATACTTACTCTTCTGTTCCAGGGATTAGTCCTCGCACCAATCGAGTATGCCCTGGCAATTCTTACTGTCAGTACGACTCAAATTGATAGGCTGGAGAAAATACAAAATGAAGCCATGCACATTATCTTGAGATGTACAAGGGACACTCCCTGTGTTGCAACGAGGTATCTTCTTGACTTTCCAACCATGGATGACAGAATCAAGATCTGGGGAGCATGAGCATACCTGAAGATTAGTACAGCTAAAGAGCATCCATTGCACCACATGCACAACACAGGGAAAGGTGCCAACTAAAAAGAGGCAAATCATGGGTGGGCCGAGCAGAAGATGTCATCAAACAGGTCTGTGGGCTTACCAAAATCAGCGTTGGTGAGGAGTGGATACCGGTGCCTACGTCGTTCAAGGGGACTTTCTCGTGTATTGTCACACTCGACAGGAAAAGTAGGGAACAGAACCCGGTCTGAGGTCAACGGTCTCATCTGTGATAACACCGATGAGAAAGATGCAGTCATCTATACAGACGGATCTGTAAGATGACACCAAAGAAGTGCATGGGCAGTTACTGCATGCTCGGCAGGCAGAATAGTCTACGAAGACAGTGGTGCATACATCATGACTACGAGTAGTATGACAATGGAGGTGATGGCAGTGACCAAGGCATTCAAATGGTTAGAGTCACAAGACTACACCCACGCATGTATACCGAGTGATTCATGAGCATGATAAAAAAAGTGGAGGCGGGCTCTATATGCATGCAATGGGTAGAGTCATTGCAGAAATCCAAAATACGTAAGGTCACCTTTGTCTATGTCCCTGGACATGCGGGAGTAAGGGGAAATGAAAGAGCGGACAGGTTGGCTAGCTGTGCTGTCGTTGAGGACGGACAACCAATGGATCGGGCGGACATCATCAATGCCCTCCGAGATGTGGAAAGAGCACAGGACTTCGACAAACACAGATCCACGTCACTTATTCGGATGATGGAAATGGGAGTTAAGATGGGCACAGCCAGAAATGAGAAACTTAGTGGCCGTATAAGAAGACTTATCAACCAACATAGAACTGGAGTCGTCAGTCGCTGGACACTGCGGAAATTGCTGAGGAGGGGATCTGAGCACCTATGGACATGTTCGCAGTGCAATGATGATGACCCGCAAATAACTCAATCATCACTGTGTTCAAAAATATGTCCAACAGCATTCTAATTAGCACACATTTTTCTTATTACGCAGGAAGATCTCAGCACAGGGAAATACACATGAGAAGTACTGATGCTAAATATATATTATATATATATATATGCCCCGTTATGCCAAGTGGCCTATAGAGAATATGGTGTTAGTGACCATAATTTTTACAGACCTTTGGCACATGATTTTTGGGGTAATGTGTGGATATTACGCCCATGCCGCTTTACTTTCCCAGAAAAAATTTATTTGGTACCCACATAAAGGCTGGGTGAACCCGAAAGCCGCCGATCAGGATCGAACATGACCTCTTGTGTTTTGTTGTGCAGTTCACTAACCACTGAGCAATCGCGGCTCCCCTAAATATTAAATGCTTATAATAAAATCTTTAGTCTAGTTAGGGCTGGTGTTACTGCAGTCGGGGCATTCCCATATCTACCCTAATGCCCGTTCCGGTAATAAATTAAGTTGTTTTTATACTAATTATTATCACATTTCTATAGACTCCAGTGATTATCTTGTCTGTTGTCCTATTGTCCATGATTCACATCCATAAGATAATATTACTGACTGTACTTTATTATGTGATAATATAACTTCTGACTGTATAAATGTAATATTAGAATGTAAATAAATATTTTTTCGTGTGATGGAACATCTCAAGAGTTTGACTGTCAAAAATAGATGATATTTGAATGTGTTGAAGAAAAACGAACGGCCTATTTGAAGTACAAAGAAGCACGGCACGAAAGAAATTATATTTTAAAGTTCAAATACGTAGATATACAGTCTTCAGTTCACCAGCATATACAAGCCATTGTACATAATAAACATATGACAAGTATCGTCATCATAGAGTGCCGCCTCCGTATCAAAGGTTGACTACCATGAAGTGCCATTCCGCTCTGTCTCTTGCTTTTAAGGTACAGATTGTTGTCATAGGCTGACTGGTCCATCTTTTGATGTTACTCATCCATGTTAGTCTTGGTCTGCCTCTTTTACCTTGTATTTTCCATTCCAAGATTACTCTTAGTAGGCTGCTGTGTCTTTTAACATGCCCCAAAAATCTAATTTGTCTTGTTTTATATTGTGATTAGTAGTTCTCTTTTAATTTTTATTCCAACAAGTATCAAGTATAATTTAAAATATAACAATTTAAGATAAAGCATTGTGATTTTACAAACCCACTACTCAAAATGTTGTGCAAAGTTGGATGTGTTGCCCCTTGCTGGAAACCACAAAACACATCTATACTATTTAATGTCTTTCATGGTTTTTTTATTTTCATTTGAAACTGGCATTTTAGTTAAAATTTTGCAGCATTTATTGATGAGCCTAGTACATTCCTCTCATTCTGAAAACTGGTATTTTATGGAAGTGGTTAAATTTGTGACAATGTACATAAAATATAGCATTTTTAGCTGAAGCAAATATTTATGTATCAATGATATTTTAGTAGCTAATGCTCATAACAAAAAAAAATCAAAGATTGGCAAATTTTCAGGATAAGATATCATATTTTCAGGGAGAGTTTCAAGGTAAAATATTAAAATTTTGGTAACTAATTTTGGTAATTAAATGGTTAACTTTAAGATATAGCTTCTTAATTACCTAGAATGTATTTAAGAAAAAAAGCCTATGTATTTTACCTTCTTGCAGAGACACAAATGAGCAAGTCAACTAAAGTATCAATGACAATCAACTGTGTTTTCAAAGAGCAGACAATGAAGAGGAGTAATCATCACACGGATGTGGAAGGAAACTCATGAAATTAGACCCTGGTGATCCATTACAAAAAAAATATATAATGTTATCTTTAATTCAAAATTAACCTTGTTCATTACTTTTCACTCTCTGTGGAGTATAGGTCTTCAACAAACACTTTCCAAGCCATGCTGTTTGGTGTCCTTGTTTAATATTGCTAAAAATCTTCATCTCCGTTTCAACCTGTCTTCTCCAAGTATATTTTGCCTCCCAATTTGTCTCCTCCTTTGAGGTTTCCAAAATAGTAAAGAAAAAAAAAGAGCCTGTTGTGTAATATTCTCTGTTAGTTTCTGCGTTGTTTCCTGTCCAGCACCATCATATTAGTAACAACTTTATTGACAGGTGTTCACATGGTTCCCACAGTTCTAAGTTAGTAATTTTCTCTTCTGCCATTTCATCCTATTATTCTGCACAAACAGTTCAATAAGTTTCAAACTTTGCATTGTTCTTCATTCACATTAAATGGAAAATTACAGAAAAAGAAAAAGAGGCTGACTTAGAAAGACAATGAAATGTACACTATCATGAGAAGCAAAAATAACAGGCACTGACACCTTACTAAGATAGAAAAGCTCACCCAGAATAGGAAATAATGACAAAATATGCTGCAGGTCCTGTGAGATGTTTGATGACACTGAATCAATGCTTGTACAGAATTAATGATCTACATTGTGTGATTTAGTAGCAAAGATCATACACGGAGAGTCTGGAATTTCTGCCCTATGTGCCACCTTCAGCTTAAAAGGGTAATAGATAGATAATTATAATTTCACAAAATCATCTTCAGGATTTTTGTAAAAATGAAAGTGTTTACCAACTGCAAGTCTTTCAGCATGAAATCTAATGCTATAGTAAAACTTTCTGTAGGGTTTGCTCTGTATGTATGTAAATAACTGTATTTATGACAATTGTTATGAAATCATTAGGATGTACACATTCGAGTGGACTATAGAACACCTACTTTGTAAGACAGGCTTTGACCCTTGACTCATGCGCTGGGTGGCATCAGTTTTGATGCGAAGAAAAGTAGCTCGGTGTTTCGATAATTGGACATCTGAGCTGATATATGTATCGCCATGGTTGCCTCAAGAATCGCTGTTATCGCCTGCATTGTTCAATATATACACTGCATGGGTAGCACAAGTGAATAGTGCCAGACTTGGCTGCAGTCTCACCTTTACAGATGACATTCTGACATATATATGCAGTAGCATGGATGAGATAACAACTTGGTGCAACAACTACAAAGCATTCATTAACCCAAACAAGGCTTCTATAATATGGTATTCACTAAATAACAGAATTGTTAAAGACACCCTCCCAGTCATAAACTGCAATGGTGTAAGCATTGTGAGGAGTCTGGCTATTATGTATTTGGGAATGCATTGATATGTCCCTTTCTTTCAATCAACATATCAGCTATGTCATTTTGGAGGACTGGTTGGTCTCGAGGCAAGACGCCTCGAGACAGAGAGGTTGTGGGTTCAAATCCCGGTTGGTTGGGATTTTTATTTATGATTTCTCTCTGCAGCAACCACCTCTAGTCTCAACAGTGAGGACCGGCTTGAAACGTCAATTACTCACTGATGGAAAAAATATGAGTACCTCCGAAGTCAGAGTTATCTGCCTGTGCGACGAGGGACCCCTGTGCACACGGCTGCCAGGAAAAAATGGATTAACACGCAAAATTCAGTTCCTAGTCTCTAGGGACTTCGTCAGAGGTAAAAGCTGGTGAACGAAAAAAAAAAAGGCAAGAAGAGGGGTCAGCGCAATCAAGATCATAGTCAGGGCAAACCTTCAGCAATCGTTACTATTCTCGCTCATGCAGGTCATGGTACTCTCAGTACTTGATTATGGTTTGGGTATGCTCACTCATGTGAAAATTAGCAGTAGAAAATAAATGTCTAAAGAAAATACTTGCTATAGCATGGAACAAATTCAAAACAAACGAGGAAATTAGAGAAATTGCCAATCAACCACTAGTATCATTAATAATCAAGAAAAGACACTGGACATATGATGAGAAGAGATAATGACCAAATATCAAAGCAAGCCCTCATGTGGGAAACAACAGGCAGGAGGAAATGAGGTCGACCCAAGGAGACACTGAGAAGAACATTGATTAAAGAGTCAAAAGTAGCAGAAATCGGCTCCCTCAATGAGATAGAGTTGTGTGCACAGAACAGAGACAAATGGCGAGATTAAATAAAAGATCTTTGCAAGGATTGAAAACTGCTAGAAAGAACATTTGGAAAAAGAGAAAGAGTATCTGGGTCTATGCCCTATAGGCCACACACGGCTCGAAAGGTCAACAGACAGGCAGGCAGACAGACAGACACACACAGACTGACATAGATAGACAGACAGACAGTGGTTTGTCAACTCAGATGGCAAGGCTGTAAAGGGTTCAAAATGAGGGAGTACAGACAGTTCTCGGATGCACCTGTCTATTCAATGGTGCTTACTTGACTTACTGAGCATAAGAGTACAATAGAGATCTGCTCAGGTTCGGGTTTACGTGAACCTGGTAAGGAATATAAATCATCCCTTGCATTCAGAAATGGGTACGACCAAGGGCAGGTGTCTCAGGCACATAAAATCCTGCATGGTCGAGGCAGAAGAGTCCATAAGGAAAGTATGTGATCTGAATGACATTATGGCTGGCAAGGATTGGATAGATGTAACAACGGAAAAAAAGAGGCTAACCAAGGTAATCATTCAGCTCGGCAGGGAGTGTCGCAACTGGGCTTACAGAGCTACCGAGGTCATAATATGGGAATCCATCGAAAATGTGTCGTCACCTCATGACCCCAATATCTACATAGATGGTTTTGTATCCCATGGACAGTACAGCAGTTGGGGTTTTGTGGCATACCAGCATGGCAGGGAAGTGACTAGGGAATCTGGCAAGTGTAGCATTATATGTCCAGCATGAGAATGGAGATAGAACCAGCAACAGCGGCAATCACATGGTTAGTTGTACAGAATGTGGTTCACCTACTCTTGGTGACTGTCTGCAAAATATGCTACAGAAGGTTGACAGACAGTGTCTGTGAGAGGAGTGGATGCAGTTCTTGGATGACTCTACAGTGAATGTGTTAACCTGGGTGTACTGTCCAGGGTATGTTGGTGTACACGGTAATGAAACAGCCGACAAGCTTCCTGGTGCTCTCTAGCACTGAGAGCAGCCTTACTCTGGACAAAGAGAATATCGCCAAGTTTGTTCCTCACTCCTTAAGACAAGAGAAAAGGATGAGTTGGACAAGTATGTGTACATTGAGAGACTGAAGTGTCTAAAGATGGAAAGGGGATCTGATCAGTTCAGAGTGCGTAGTGGGAAAAGCAGATGTATCTACAATCAACACCTTACAGGAACAATCAATCTGCATATTCTTCGAGAAATGTTGGAAAGAGCAGTAGAGCGGAAATGGGGATGCCTTGACTGCAATGAAACTGATTCCATGAACAGAATAGTAAACAAATATGTAAGAATATAGGTTAGCAAAACTAATGCTCTTAACTCATTGAACATGGTAAAGTAAAAAAACAAACAATTTTTAAAAGGTTTGGGAGGGGGTGAGGGTGTTGATGTTTGCCCACGGTAAACTGTCAAAATTATAAAAAATTAATAAATAAATATGTATTTTGAGATGGTAATTTTTACTACAGTCTCATAGTCCAGGGTTTAACAACAGAAATGACAACATTCTTTCTTCACTTGCGATGACTATACAGCCACAGCCACAATCCTATTTTACTATAAAAATGCAACAACCAAATAATGAAATAGCATCATCATCATTTGGATGGACAAATGTCCAAATTAAATGGAGAGTTAAGACATACTAGACAAATACATAATTACACAGTATTATATTAACAATAGCCGTACTGTGTTTAGCCTAAATATGAAAGGCAACTTGGCCCCAAACTGCTATTTTACAAAATAATGTATACTGAGTGAATGCTTATAATCATAATTAATTTGTAAAAATCTCCAAACTGATGAAATTATAGAAAATTGAAGAAAGCATAACTGTAGTAAAACTAATTACAAAGAGACATGTGGAAAAATAGTCAGCAGCATAACTCTAGACACAGTAAAATCATTTTCTTGAACAAAAAAAAAAACAACCTTTAATAAATGTATATAACAAAAAATCACAAGGACTAACAAAACTGAATGACAAATAAGAAGGAAACAGCAGAAGCTGAAACAGCAACCAACAAAAATGAACAGAAATCTAAATAATAAATTGCACATTAAATGCAAACAAATTTATATACAGAACACAAGAAGAAAGCTTATAAAAAAAACACCCATGAAAATCAGATACCTTTTCCTCTCTCTTTCTCCTGTAAGAGAACTAGGCACCTACTTACAGATATCATTTAACAAATGGAGGCAAGACACCAGACAGCAGCAGTGCTAGTAGCTGTCAACGACTCATAGTTGATAGCTTGTGCCAGAACTGGTGAGTAAGTAAAAAAAAAGTAAAGTGCCCCATCTTACCAAGTGGCGTATATATGGTGTTAGTGACCATAAATTTTACAGACCTTCAGCTCATGATTTTAAGGGTAATGTGGTTGGTATTACACCCGTGCCACTTTACTTTCCCAGAAAAAAATCCGGTACCCATTTAAGACTGGGTGAACCCGGAAGCCGTTGGTTGGGATTGAATTCTACCTCTTGTCCTTTTTTGTCCAGTTCACTAACCACTGAACTTTCGCAGCTCCCCAGAACTGGTGAACCAGACCCATTCAGATTCTACTCCATCTCTTCGAGGTGCCTCCAAAAACAGTAACCTGTCTAGTCTGGCTGAGAGCATAGGGATAGAAGAGGGAAGACAACCCAGTACTAAAAAAAAATGGCATGCTGAAGTTGGATATGTTGGACCGAAACATGTAAATATTATAGCTCTATTGCAAACTACAACACAATGCATCTATATGCACCTAACATCCTTCCAAGGACAGGTGACAAAGAGGACAATCAATTCTCTTTGTAGTCATTGAGAGTAACACCAGAAAGAAAGAGATATAACAAATGAACCATGATTTCCATCTCTATCAAAGAGCCAATGATTTGCATTTCAAGGGAGTCTGTATTGGCCAGAATCTCAGCCTCTCGTAATTGAAATGGTGACAATTTTGGAGTATATGCTTTGTGATTTTTTTTAGTCTGTCCTCAAGCACAAACGTTAGCTTCTCATATTTTCAGCCTTCAGTACATGTGTGGTCCGAGTCTAATATGGCCTGTCTGTAGTCTAATGTTTTTTATTTGTTCTTTTATATGGATGCTTGGTTATTTTTTTTTTCCTGGATGCTTGGTTTTTCTATTTTTTTTCTTCTCCATTTCTCATATATTTTATACCCTATGATTGTTCTCAAGGTTTCACTTTTTACAAAACTCTCCACGTGTCAGCCTGAAGTGACAGATTTTGATAATTGGTCAACTATTTTGTTGCTCCGCTTTCTGATGTTCCCAGATAAATATAGGAGAACCACTGTATGTGTCTAGGGAGCCGCGATAGTTCAGTGGTTAGTGAACTGGACTACAAAGGACAAGGGGTAGGGTTCGATCCCAACCAATGGCTTCCGGTTCACCCAGCCTTAAATGGGTCAACTATTTTGTTGCTCCGCTTTCTGATGTTCCCAGATAAATATCGGAGAACCACTGTATGTGTCTAGGGAGCCGCGATAGTTCAGTGGTTAGTGAACTGGACTACAAAGGACAAGGGGTAGGGTTCGATCCCAACCGATGGCTTCCGGGTTCACCCAGCCTTAAATGGGTACTGGATTTTTTTCTGGGAAAGTAAAACAGCACGGGTATAATACCGACCACAATACCCCAAAAATCATGTGCTGAAGGTCTGTAAAATATAGGGTCACCTAACACCATATTTTCCTATGTGTTACCGGGGCATCATTATGAGTAAAGAATAATGACACTGTGTCCTTCTAAGCATGTCATAAGAGGCAACTAAGGAGGTTGATCGATGGCTTTACAAGCTGTCATTGTAAAAAGTATTGTTATGGAAACAGAACCATAGATTTTAGAAGCAGTGATCTCTGCAATATGTGCCATTTTGGCATGCAAGTTTTCTGTTTTTGAGATTGTGGTTCTGCCCTATGTGCCGCCTTCGGCTCGAAAGGACAATAGATAGAACACCATATTTCCCTATACGCCACTTGGTGTGACGGGGGTACTTTACTTTGTTTTACTGTATGTGTCTATCTGTTCAGTCACAACATATTTTCTCTTAAGGAAGGAAGATGAGTAGATTTAGGGTTTGTGAAGGACTGATTGTAAAACAGATTTAGCATCTGTGAGCTGTGCTTCTCAGTACCAGCTCTGGTTAAGTGGTGCTTACTGAAGTAGATTTAGACAATGTAGCCCTCACTACTATTTTAAGGTGGGAATTGTGGTATAATACAACCCACATGACCTAGTATAAAGCTAAACAGTTCATGCCTCGCCAAGAAGTAGGCAAAACCCTCAAGACAATAATATGTTTTAATATGTCAATGATGTTGCTGAGATACATAGATAAGATACTTAGAAATTTAAGAAAAAAATGTAATGTAAAGAACAATAAAATATAACTTGATGGTAAGGTGAGAACAAAATTAAAAGCTAAAAAGAAAATGTAATAAAAATAACAATTCAAAGACACAGATGGGAGAAGAATGGTAAAACAGAAAACCAATGCAAACAGAATCTTAATTTTCAAAATTAACACAATACCAGGCACACAAAATGTTTCAGTAAATAACAACATCAGCTTTAGAGTGAATGAACAAAGGGAAAGTTTACAGTAACAACATAAAATACACTTTCTTCCTCACAATATGACATAAGTTTATAGCTGTGTTAAATTGTCTCAATGCTATCAGCAAATGTCATTAGCTGGTCTTTACTCATGAATGTTGTTTCTCCTTTAGCTATATCTATCACTTCATAAAGGGGAGGTGACTCAAGAGCCTGCAAGAAAACAGAAAGCTTGATTTAGTTTATAGCCAGCTAATCTCATTGGAGACATAGTTCACAAACAATCGGATTCAAAATGTTCATTTTCATAAATAAATGCACATCTTGAATACATACTTTACTAAATAATGATGTCTACCCAAAATCTTCATGAATTGTTCTACATTTGTTTTATTTTCAGCAAAAATGATTTTCTGGTTTTTGTTCTGAATTATTTTGTATAATTTATAGCATATTTAAAATATTAAATCAAGTGCAGTGCCTGCTGGCGTAGGTAATCATGTCTGTCCACAATTTTCGATCTAGACAGTTATTTATCATTTCTATAATTGACCTTCTGCCAAGCCATTCTCTTAAGCTGTCTGCTATTTTTTTCTCTTTGCTTTCCTCTATCTCTTCGTCCCTCAATTTTCCCAGTTGTTACAATATATTCCAGTTGTTCTCTTCTCATTACTTTGCCAAAAAAATGATGATTGTTTCTTCTTAATATTGGAAATTAGCTCTTTTTTTGCTTTGGCCTCTTTCAGAATGTTTTCATTACTCTTCTTAGCTGTCCATGGTATTCTCAACATTCTTCTGTAAAACCACATTTCTACAGACTCCAGTGATTTTCTTGTTTGTTGTCCTATTGTCCATGATTCACATCCATATGTTAAGACTGACTCTACATAACATTTAAGAACTCTTTTTTTTGTTTCTATTGTCAAAAATGGATTGCATAGTATCTTCCTCATTTTTTGGAAAACACCTTTTGCCTGAGCAATTCTGCATCTCATCTCTATTGTACATCTACCGTTTGAGGTTAACATTATTCCCAGATATTTAAATTAATTTACCTGTTTTAATATTGTTCCATTTGTCTTTATTATGCACTGAGGTGATGTCTTTTTTCTTTGTTGTTACCATTACTTCTGTCTGTTTGCTATTAAGGCTGAGTCCTTTATTTTTGCTTTCTTTCACTATAATTATCATACACCACTCTGTGGATAAAACTAGAGTCCACCTCTTTTGGAGAACAGCAAGTTCTTATTCACTCAGTCACCTGCTCTCATTTTTGTTTCACTAATACCTTAAAATATTTAACTGAAAAAAGCATACTTCAATTGTGAAAAAGAATTATTTCTCCATATTTTATTCTATACTATACTATTCTATTCTATTCATGGAATCATGTTTTATTGCAGTCAGGGCATCCCCATTTCTGCTCCATCGACCGTCCCAGCATTTCTCAAAGCGTTCGAAGACTGACTGTTCCTGTAAGGTTTTGATTATAGATACATCTGTTTTTCCCACTAAGCACTCCAGATCGACCAGATCCCTTTTCCACCTTTAGACTCCTCAGTCTCTCCATATATACATCATTGTCCCACCCATTCTTCTCCTCTTCTGTTAAGTAATGAAGAACAAACTAGGCATTGCCCTCTTTAATGAGAGTGAGTCCACACTCAGTGCCAGAGCTGCCAGCAATATTGCAGATCACTTAATTAATATTTGTTACATGAAACACCAGTTTTCTTTGTTATAATCCTTGATCTATCATAAGATTTGACATATTAAAGATATTCTTTTTTTACAACTATTTTCTCATAATTTAAAAAAGAAATATGCATAAGTTGCTAACACTGCAATGGTTTACATACACACTAGCCCAAAAGCATATGCATTAAGTTTACAGATTTGCCCATCAGCAACTGTGCTTTAGAATGACAAAGAATGCTGTCATTTCTCTGTAAACCATGATCAATTGATCTTCTTCTTCAGTGTTCAAGTGTTGTGATTATGGGAACACGAATCTATGACCTGTTTCATGATGGAGGTGTAAGGACAACATTATGACACACAACGAGCTCGTCACATAGTCAGTACTTGTATATGCGTGTGTCCTGATTTTCCCCCTAAAAATGTGTGATGACTAACACACTCTGTATTCAGCAGGCTGGATGCTCATTGTTTCCTCTGACACACAAGATCACAATTGAGAATCATCATTGTTATCTGTCCCCTGCCAGTTGCTCCTGCCTGCTTTAAGTGAAGCCATTCTATTAAAACCAAGAGCTGTTATAAAAATCATCTCTATTAACTTTGAGAATATCATTAGTTAATATCAGAAAATTGAGTCTGACATCAAGACTAAACCCATACATGGAACAAGCCCTAATAATACAAAAACTGGTAAGAAAATACAGTAAAAATCAATGGCATAATGGAGTGATTGTTCTGGTTGATGAGGATGAACAACTCATACATAATAGTGGGAAAAGATACTTGTTAGTCTGGTAAAACAGCTATTCTAGGCGTGACAACTATAAGCAACAGGAAGACCAAGACTAGGTCCTGAACAATGCATGTTGAAGATGGATGAACTGTGAGGTGTGAAACATAGAGCAATGCTATGCGCTGATAAGCAAAGAAGAAAATAATTAATTATCTTTCAAAACATGGCAAAAACAAGTATACAATTTTTTAAAATGCATTTTTGAATTAAAATGAAACTCACAATGAAAAAAATGTTCTAATGCTTCACGACTTCAATGAGACAAGATTTAGTTCATCAATATCTGTACAGTTTAACTATGTGCAGGACATGTGCTGTAGTCTGTGACTGACTTAACAAGAAGTTAAATAGCTTTTCATCTGCTTCATTTGAAATTAAATGATCTTACTTAATAAGCTTTAATAAAACATTCTAACCTTAACACCCAGGATTACAACATAGGGGTAACCAAGCCTGTCTGCGTCATACTGCCGCCTGCCAATAGTCATAGACATTCGATCATCTATAACCACCTCTCCTCTAAGTTGTGGTCTTTGTGTGAATGAATCACTCAGGGATTCTGCTTCTGCCATATACTCATTTCCTCGTGCTCCATCCTATAGAACAAATGTATATTATATTTAAGCTCATAAAATAGTCACGCTGTCAGTGTTGATAATCTTTAAATTGTAAATAAATTCACACAATGATCCTTACAACAACAAAGAAATTCACACAATGATCCTTACAACAACAAAGAAATTCACACAATGATCCTTACAACTGTAAATATATTCACACAATGATCCCTACAACTGTAAATAACTTGACATAAGTTATGAAATAAAATGTAAGGGACTGTGGAAAAAGCAGCAATCTATCAAATACCAAAATAGTTTCTGCAACAAGTCCTGTGTTAGCAAAAGTAGGGGAAAAATTTACTGTTAATAGATCCTATCCAGTAATACAGAAGTTAGTCATAGATAATTAATGAAGAAGCAAAAAGATCACTGGAAGCAACATTAATGTGGTTATACAAAAGAAAGTTAGAAAGTTGATAATACAATAGGCAGCAAAGAGGAGTAATGAAGACACCTTTAAATAAGCCATGGGTCAAAGAAAATGTATGAAGGATTATAAACAATGTAAAAAAAAAAAAAAAAAAAAAAGTAAAGTACCCCCCGTCACGCCAAGTGGCGTATAGGGAATATGGTGTTAGTGACCATAAATTTTACAGACCTTCAGCACATGATTTTTGGGGTAATGTGGTTGGTATTACGCCCGTGCCGATTTACTTTCCCAGAAAAAAATCCAGTACCCATT
Source organism: Megaustenia siamemsis (assembly GCA_032433765.1). Taxonomy (NCBI): domain Eukaryota; kingdom Metazoa; phylum Mollusca; class Gastropoda; order Stylommatophora; family Ariophantidae; genus Megaustenia; species Megaustenia siamemsis. The sequence goes on along the minus strand of JAVIAB010000160.1, from coordinate 32,176,170 downwards.
ACAGGCTGGGTGAACCTGAAGCTGTCAGTTGGGATCAAACCCTACCTCTTGTCCTTTGTAGTCCAGTTCACTAACCACTGAGCTATCGCGGCTCCCAATAAACAATATACGTAGCAATAATTTCCAATGATAGATTACAGCAACAAGTGGAGGGAACAGACAGGTGGATTTAGTGGGAAGCGATACCAGACAGCTTAAGGGTTTGTCCCAGGGCAAAGTCAACAGCAGAATTGAAAAAAACTATTGTAGAGAGAGTTGTGGATAGGCATGATCATCTATATGAGCAGGTATGGTGCATCAAAATGACGATGATATAAAAAAAAATACACCACAAATGTGTGGTAACACTCACTAAACATGTATGGATCATCTTCATCATTAATAATTCAGTTCAAATGAGCACAGGTCTTAACAAACTTTTAAAAATATTTTATTTTTTTGGGGGGGTTTTTGTTTTCTATAGGAAATAGTGGATGGCCTCATTTCAAACTCTTCAAAGCCACCTCGCACAACATTCATGACAAATTGTAGTTTTGTTTTTCTTTCACTCCCTATTGGTTCTTGATAACATTGAGCATTTCAACATGACATTGAAAAGCTAAAAATTACAGTTTCCCACATTGCTCATGGTGAAATGTATTACTGGACTGATTTCTCTTTCATCCAACAACTAAAGGAACAAACAGCCATCTTTATTGTCTACCCTTAAAAGGACATTAACGTGAGATGCCACATGTTGTGATTCACAGCAAAGCTGTGATATTTACACCTGCTAGCCCAATACATCTGACTTCAAAATGACATTTTTTAGTACCGTTTTGCCCTCCATCTCGATCCATACTCACTTGTCGATTTATTAATCTTTTTATAGTAAAACGGTGAAGAGGTGAAGTAGGATCCCAGTAATTCTGGTTCACTGATCCGGACACAAGCAATCAACTATGAGTCATTGACTGTCTTCAGTTCAGGTTGACATACCTTCACTCCCACTTGAGTAATAAAGTGCTTTATTAAATTATGTTCTTGTTTTTTTTTTAATTTTTAAAAAAAACTCTCCATTAGTCATCAACATGAGCTCTTTAAACTTTTTTGTTCTTTGTTGTCTCCTACAGTCTTACAGCCTTTACCAGGTGCAAATCAATTGTTGTGATCCGTCTCAATGCTCTGTCTCCATGTGTTTCTAGGACTTCCGTCTTCTTTTTCTCTGTGAGTTCCAGGCAAGAGCTTGTCTAGTATGGTTGTACTTGGCTTTGAAAGTATATATCATATCCATCCCCATCACTTTAACATATTTTCCACTGTGAGTTGAGTGATATTGTGAGGTTGCAAGCAAAAACTTAAAAGAGTGAAGTTCAAGTCATCATATTGTCACTGTCAACTGATATTAAAGATTAAATTCAGATGTAAACATTAGCAATCAAAATTTTAATAAATGGAATATTCAAAATTAAAAGTTAATTAATTCACATTTAATGCCACCACAAGGTAAACAAAGAAACAACTAAATGAGCAAGTTCCTTCCCTCTACTAAAATTATAAATAATATTAATTCTAATATAATTAATACTATTCACACCTTTTAGGAATGATATATATTTGATGTGGGGCTATTAATCTGGGCCACCGTAATCTGTTTTCTGTTGACAACACTTCTAGAGTAGCTTGAATGATGCGAGTCATACCTAGACCAAAGCAACCCATGCTATATTCGCTGTTAGAAAAAAGAAATTTACAAAGTTTAGTCAGCAGATCATCATCAATACATATCAGACATAATCCATAGTGCTGTGATCCCCTCCCCAGTACCTTTTCCAGTGTGAGGCACTGTTACAGGACATTAGTAAAAGCACTGAAGATGTTTTAGCTCAGATGCATGAGCTCCATGGCATTGGTGAAGACCTTAAAAATGGAGGAGATGGATAGATCTTCATCTTTTAATAATTTTTGCCAAGATGGTGGCCATATTTGGTCTACTTTTTTTAAACCCTAGATAATGAGACCATCGTAAAAATTACTACCTCAAAATATAAATTCTTGGAATTTAACAGTTTGCCATGGGCAAATATTTCCCCTCTTCCTATAAAAGTAAAGTAAAGTACCCCCGTCACGCCAAGTGGCGTATAGGGAAATATGGTGTTAGTGACCTATATTTTACAGACCTTCAGCACATGATTTTTGGGGTAATGTGGTCAGTATTACGCCCATGCTGTTTTTACTTTCCCAGAAAAAATCCGGTACCCATTTAAGGCTGGGTGAACCCGGAGCCGTCGGTTGGGATCGAACCCTACCCCTTGTCCGTAGTAGTCCAGTTCACTAACCACTGAGCTATCGCGGCTCCTACTAATTTTTAGGGAATTAGTAAAACCCAGGTGTCCTCGCCAGGGTACGAACCCCGGATGTTGCCGTGGTAAGCCAACCGCCTCTTCCTATACCTTCCAAATTACTACTTCCGGTGACCCCTGAGTGGAGTGTTGGATTTGTTACTGTAAAAAGTATTATGGTCACATACAGAAGGGACTGTTTTTTTTTTTAAAAGTTTACTAATTTTAAAGAAATTCATTTTTTTCCTTAGGGGGGGGGGGGGAGAATCTCAGAGGAGCTGAGCTGTCGGCGAGACATCAAACAAACCTATGCAACACAGGATAGCCAGCAAATGACGATAAGAGGGAGCCGAACATATGGCTGGATTGATGGTGGACTAATGGTTTGTCAATAGACAAACGTAACACTTCTGGTAGCCATGACGTGATTAGGTTGAAATCTTAGGCCATAGATCAAATGTAAGTGAAGAAATTATTACAGAATCAGATTCTTATGTCTCTGCTAGGCTAAACACACAACTGTGCAACAGAAGTTCAAAGAAAATACTTTCCAAACTCCAAATGTAACAATTAAATGGTTGTAATTTTTATTATTAACGTCGTTAGCTGTAAATATAAAGTTGTGATTTGTCATGATTATTCCAGGCAATATAAGAAGGTAGTTTGCCATCCCTTTCCTTCTTGGCAGTGACTGTACTAGTCGGAGATCGCAGCCATTGTCTCTATACATGAGATCCTCTGCCTGCCATCGCGGTACGGGGACCATAACAGGCACTACTTGTCGGCTGCTCCCACAACACCATCTACCACCTGCTCCAATGGCTTCACATAACCCTGATAGAGGGGCTAAACGGGAGCTCCACCTTGCCCAGGGGTGTCCCGAAGACTAGCGGAGGAAAGAGAACGTCTTACTCCTCCTTTGGTAGTGCAGAACTCTACCCCGCTAACCTAAGTCTCAGTCTGAATAGTAAGAAAACAGAAGTAATGGTTATATCGAAGAAACAATCACCACCATCATGCAGCATAAAAATAAACGAGACAAATCTGAAACAAGTGCAACGTTTCAAATACTTGGGCACAATAATAACATCGGATGGGAGATGCACCACAGAAATAAAAAGCAGAATAGCTCAGGCCAAAATAGCATTTAAGAAAATGAAAAATATCTTATGCAATAAATCTATGTCAATAAAAATGAGAAAGAGAGTTCATCGGTGCTATATAGAACAAATTCTGACCTATGGAAGCGAATCATGGACAGCAGACAAACAAATGAAAAGATGATTAGAGCCACAGAGATGGGATTTCTCAGAAGAATGTTGAAAGTTCCTTCGACAGCTAAAAAGACCAATGAGGAAGTTCTCAAAGAGGTCAACACAAAAAGAGAGCTCTTAAAAAACGTCAGAAAGAAGCAATCAACATTTTTCGGGCACATCATGAGAAGAGGAAAGTTGGAATACTTGGTTACAACTGGCAAAATAAAAGGAAAGAGAGATCGCGGGCAACAAAGGGAGAAAATACTGGATAGCTGGAAAGAGAAAACAGAGTCTTTGAATCTTGAACGAGACACAAGAAAAGTGTGGAAGCTTGTAAAACAGCTGAATGATGAGGGTACAGAAAGGAACACCAAATTACACTGAAGAAGGATGGAAACATTCTAACAGATAAACATGCAGCAAGTTACTTTGCAGACTCCTTTGCAAATGACAATAATATTGAAATTAGCCTAGAAAAACGACAAGAGACCCGTTTAAAACAACAAAATGCAAGACAAGAAGAGACCACACATGAAGTCATGGAAACACCCATTACACAAAGAGAGCTAGAGCTGGCAATATCCAAATTAAAATGAAAAAGTCACCAAGCAGTGATGGAGTGTCCAATGAAATGATTAAGAACTTGGGAACTGCAGCTAAAGCAAAACTACTGCAGATCTACAACATTTGCTGGATCACAGGTAGGGTGCCACAGGCATGGAGAGAAGCAATTATGATACCATTACTAAAGCCAGGAAATGATGGTTCAATGACATCCAGCTATAGACCAATCAGCCTTACAAGCTGTTTGTGTAAAACAATGGAACGTATAATCAATCTCAGACTGCAGTGGTACCTGGAAAGTGAAAATCTCCTTGTCCCACAACAAGCAGGCTTTAGACAGTGTTACTCTACCGAAGATCAAGCAACCTATCTTTCCCAGGAAATTGAAGATGCGTTTCAAGAAAAGAAACTGGTACTAGCAGCATGGATAGACCTAAAGAAAGCATTTGATAAGGTATGGAAGGAAGGGCTTTTGAAGATACTGAGAAATTATGGAGTAAATGGCAGGATGTACAAATGGGTCAACGCATACCTGCATAACAGGAGAGCCAGAGTGCAACTGGATGGTCTTAAGAGTAAGAAGGTCTTATTGCGCCAGGGCGTTCCACAAGGAGGGGTACTATCTCCAACACTTTTTCTGATCTACATCAATGACCTAGTTACTGAACTACCACATGGCATCAAAGTGGCAATGTATGCAGATGACTTGGTAATGTGGTGCACAGAGGAGTAAGCAACAGTGGCCTCCAAATTGCTACAAAGAGCTATGAATGCACTGAATTCATGGATAAATAGATGGTGTATCAGCATCAATACAGACAAATGCAGTACTACACTTTTCACACTCTCCCCAAAACAAAAAGCAGGAGCCATCTACATAAACAATGAGCCTGTGAAAGAAGACATACAAGCTACATATCTCGGAGTTACATTTGATAATAAACTATCTTGGAAACAGCAGATAAATAAGGCAACCCAAAAAGCAAGGAGGAAATTGGCTATTCTAAGAAAGTTGTGTGGAACCACATGGGGTGCGAGTGGGAAAATACTCAGTAAAGTTTACCAACAGAGTATACGCCCACATTTAGAATATGGATCATCCGCATGGTGCTCAGCATCAAACACCACATTGCAAGAACTGGATAAAGTACAAAACCAGGCACTTAGGGTCATCACAGGAGCAATGAAATCAACACCAATATTGGAGATGGAGAAATTGTGGAGGATACCAGCACTGAGAGAACGGAGGGACACAAAGGTGCTGATACAGGCAGAAAAATTTGTATGCATGCCGAGACATCCAATGAAGGACAGATTCCAAAATCTTGCATTGGGACGACTTAAGAGAAGCAGCTTTATCCACCAAGCCAAGCGTATTAGTAGACAAACACCAGACATGCCAAGAGTTGTTAAACCCCTTCTGCCCATACCAGAACAGACTCCCTGGACAGATGAATCAGGATTATCAGTTCAAATACGGACAGAAGTGAAAGGAATAGTTGACAAAGAGGAACAAAATAGTCTACAGCGAAAAACAATAACTCTCAGTTTCCTGGATGAAGAATACCCACAAGACCTATGGATCCGTGTGTACACAGATGGATCAGCACAGAATGCAGTAAAGAATGGGGGAGCAGGAGCATATATAGAGTACCCAAATAACACTAGGGATATGAATAAAATAGCAACAGGGAAATATTGTCACAATTATGATGCAGAAATACAAGCAATAAAGTTGGCAATAGAAAAACTGCTGAACAGTAATCTTAGCCCACAGCCTGTAGTGTTTTTGACAGATGCAAGATCAGTACTCCAGGCACTACAAACCAGAAAATTACCACATCTGCAGACCTTATTGACTGAACTCTGCAAGCACCACAGGGTTGCCCTGCAGTGGATCCCGTCTCACTGTGGAATACCAGGAAATGAGAAAGCAGATCAGTTGGCAAAGGATGTTCAACAGGCACACAACTAGATACACCAGTTACATACCATCATAAGAAACAAATAATCAAATCAATCAGAGGACCACAAGCCCCAAATCAGGATGCCTTTCATAATATGAATAGATATGAACAAGTTATCATTATACGCCTAAGAACAGGACACAATCGACTCCATAGTCACATGTATACAAAATTCAAGATCGGCACATCAACTGCTTGTACATGTGGACAGGCAACCCAGACTGCTGAACACATACTTCAAGACTGCACTGAATATAGTAGACTGAGGAAATCTATTGGCCCATAGATACAACACTAAAGACAAAACTATATGGGCCACTGCAAGAATTACAAAAGACAGTAAAATTCATACAGGAAACGACATTGCTGATATAGACAATACTTCGAGCGAACGAAAGATAGATAGATAGACTGGATAGCTTGGTGTCATGGCATGGAAACAGTCAACAACAGAACTGATACGATGCGCTGTAGATAGAAGATTGTGGAGGGACATGATCACCTACGCCAACCGGTATGGCATATGATGATGATGATGAATTTTTATTATGGTCTCATAAAAATTTGACTCACAGATAGGTCTCATAATCTAGTGTTAAATAAACAACTGTCTAGGGTTCTTTCATGTGTTTAAAATACATGCAGGACCTCCTGTTTTTCACCTTTATCTGAGACGACCAGACATCAAATCTCACTACTCAGAGAATGGGGGAGCCTAAAGCCAAAAATCCATGGATTCAAATTAGAAAATAACTCCCACCATCTTGTGTAAGAATTAAACCTGGGGCCCTCTTGTCCAGAGGCTGACACCTTACATCAAAACCATCCAGCCCTCTCAATATACAAAAGAACTGGAATATATAATAGAATAGGACATCATTTACAGTACAGGAAGCAGTTCCAGCTCTCATAAACTACATAATAAAATACATAGCTTATAAAATACATACATTAGATATTACATAGTAACAGTTGAGTAGAAAGTCTACAGTAGAGTTGCTAAACAAATGTAGAGAGACATGATCTGTTATGCCAGTAAACATGGTGCTTGATGATGATTAGACAGAAAGAAACTACTAAATTATATATAATGTGTGAGATTGTCCATGGCATTGTTAAAGGGCCAGAAGTGGCTGAAATTTTTTTTTTTTTTTTTTTTTTTTTAAATAAGATTGTACAACATTATGGTATGATGCCAAAACATTCACATTGGTTTTTAAAAAAATTATTTTAAAGCCACTACAATTTACATTTTCCCTAGTTTTAAGCTGGGCTTACAATCTCAGCAGATTTTAGCTTTTGGAAAATGGCACAGCAATAACTGAATTTGTTGCACACAGGTATTGGAAATAAACATTAAATACTGATTCTGTCATTGTTCACCCACTTGTTTTGCATTCACCAAATGACTACTCCTCATCATATCAGCTAATAAAAGGCTGTTAATAGTCACAGATGTGACGTGTTGTTATTTACATTAAGTTTGCAATATTTTATGTCTTTAGGACCAATACATCTGCTTCAGTAAGGCATTTTTTGCTACTAGATTTTCTTCCCCCTTTGATTCCTACTCATCGGTCAGGCTGGTTGGTTTGTTCTCAGAAACACCATGGAAAGGAGTACAAGATTTTGATCAGCTGTGGCAGCTGACCATGATGCTATGAATCAATGGCTACTTTCAGTCCAGGGAGCTGTTTTGTGTCAAGAAGCCTTTTGAGAAGAATTGCTGTCACAAAATTATACCCAGTTTCAACAACAAGATTATACCATTCTTGAGATTTTCACAAATATGGGTCCCAGTAAAAACTGTCCCCATTGTAACCGTAAAAGTTGACTATTGAAGAATTCTAGAGTTGGTACCACTATCATGTAAGACAAACTACCTGCTAATACTGCATATATCAAAATGGCAGTAAATAGACTGCAAGAAAACATACAAGATATGATTTTTAAGGTAAATAATAGAGAAATCTTAAATTCTGGTGTAATCTAAACAATATTTTAATGATGTATCTATCTTAAGTGAAAATAATAATCATTAATAAAATTATTAATAGATATATCAATCTGCATCATTCTCTTATATTCAGACCATAAAAACAGGTTTAATTTTAATTTAAGACATGTCAATCTAAAAAATTAAATATTCCCATACATGGATTCTCCATCTTGATTTTTGTACGTTGCATCAAATACAGATGAGTACTTTGTGCCAAGGTAGAATGTATGACCAACCTAATTGGAGAAGTACATACAATACAATTATTATGTAAAAAAAAAAAAAACAATAAAAAAGACAACCAATGCTAGTTTGCTATTTTTACAGAACCAGCATTTTTTTTTTTGGGGGGGGGGGGGGGGGGAAGAGAAGAGAAGAGGATATAGGCACCTCAAAGATGTACCATGCCTCTCTCTAACCACAACAATTGGCAAACACATACATTGTGAGGTCTTAAGGAGCTCACTGATTAGTAAATGCAAAGGCAACACAACAAGTAAGAGTAAAGGCTCAATTTTATTTCCACTTTTTTAAACAGATTTTAATATCATTATTTTACTGAGTGGTGTTAATTATAAATTTAGCCATTCACTTATGCTGAATGATCTCACCACAATGCACAAACACTATACCACTCACAAAAGGAAATTCCAGAAAGTTGACTAATCTCACAGGTGTACATGGTGATGAGAATTAAATAAAACACAAGTCGTCAAGAAACTTAACATAGGTGACATGATCATCTACACCAGCATACTCAGAACTTTATAACAGAAAAAAAAAAAGTAAAGTAAAGAGGCCTGTCACACCCAGTGACGTATAGGGAATATGGTGTTAGTGGTAATAATTATTATAGACCATTGGCACATGATTCTTGAGGTAATGTGATTGGTATTACACCCGTGTTGCTTTACTTTCCCAGAAAAAAATCTGGTACCCATTTAAGACTGGGGGAACCAAGGAAGCCATCAGTCAGGATCGAACCTTACCTCTTGTCCTTTGTAGTTCAGTTCACTAACCACTGAGCTATCATGGCTCCCTAGAACTTTATAGTGATTACAAATTCTCACAACTCCAAAATCATTGTGCTAATAATTACTTTGCAGTAATCTAATTGATGAAGGACTGAGCGAATGTTTCCCAATAGAAACTGGGGTTAAACAAGGATGTATTTTATCGCCCTTGTTATTTGGAATTGTTATGGACTTCATAATGAAGAAATGCTGCACTGGTAATAAAGGCATGGAATGGATACAAGGAGACCATTTGGAGGACCTCGACTTTGCTGATGACATAGTTCTCATCAGCAGTCAGATAAAAACGATGCAGGAAAACACAAATGAACTATCATCAATAGCCAGCAAAATTGGGCTTGAGGTCAATCATGAAAAGACTAAAGTCATGAAAGGTTTAATTCCAACAAGTGACAAAATATACATGGAAAACAAACCAGTAGAAGAGATCGATCACTTTATCTATCTTGGAAGTCACATTGATCGAGAAGGGGATACGAGCAAAGAAATTAGAATCAGACTGGCTAAAGCAGCAATGTCTTTCAGAAGCCTTGAAAAGTTGTGGAAATCAAAACTCATTAGCACAAACACAAAACTTAGGCTATTCAAATCAAATGTACTATCAACCCTTACGTATGCATGTGAAAGCTGGAAACAACAAGAGATATAGAAACAAAGTTGAACGCATTCGAAAATAAATGTCTAAGGAAAATACTTGGTATAGAATGGAACGAATTCAAAACAAACGAGGAAATTAGAGAAATCGCCAATCAACCACTAATATCTTCAGTAATAAAGAAAAGACGATGGTCATACGTTGGACATGTGATGAGAAGAGATAATAATCGAATAGCAAGCAAGCCCTCATATGGGAAACAACAGGTAAAAGAAAAAGAGGAAGACCCAGGGAGACACTGAGAAGAACATTGATGAGAGAGGCAAGAGCAGCAGGAATCGGCTCCCTCAATGAGATAGAACTGCTTGCACAGAACAGAGACAGAAGGCGAGATTTGATAAATATCTTTAAAAGAAAACGCTAGAACAAAAATTCATATAGGAGAAGGTGTATCTTGGTCTACGCCCTATGGGCCGGTTACGGCTCGAAAGGTCAATAGATGAATCTAATTGATAGTTCAAGAAAGTTGTTTTTGTTTGTTCCTTTTGTCAATAACTATGAGCTATAAGTACTTTGAAGCCTAGCTTTTATCTTTTTCAATTAAAGTTACAATGCATATTCACTTAGTATGAGGTTACCGCTAGTTAAATTTGATCACAAACTAACTAATTTCATCATTTTCAATCATTTACTACATAAATAAGGTTCCATTTTCCAAATACCTCAATTCCTTTTCTTTCTTGCAACTCACAATCTTTTGCAGGTAACTGACATGAGTTGGGCAACTGTCCTTCTGTAACACAAAAATACTCTTAACAGAATGTGCTATACACATTATAAATGTATATTGTCAAAGATTTGTATCGTTTTGTCCATACTAGTTATGAAAAAAATTCAATTCATTTTAGTTCTTTGCATCAAACTCATTTATTCTAGTCACTAAATTAAAATTGTATATGTAGGGATACAAAAGTTCTCATAATGCAATTATTGACATAAACAAGACAACTATACGGGGCAACTGAATCACTTAAACATATAGCTGCCTTCATGAGAGAGTCTGGAATCCTACTCTGAAAGAATCATGATCGCAGAAGAAGAGAAAGATATACAAGACATTTCTTTTACTCCCAAAAACAAGACATAACTGGACCACCAATAGACTGCTGATATTCTAAATGCCCTCTGTTGCAGAACTCCAACCAACTTCAGACTAAAAAATACTGCAAGCCAGAACTTGGAGGTGGGATGTGCTTGATTTGTGGTTATAAAATGTAATCACATCACACATACACTCAAATGTCCATATGCACAAATACACAAAACAGCAAATTAAAAAAATACTTCAAACTTTATAAAAAATAATCAGTATGAAATTTGAAAAGAAACATTACAATTTAAGGAAAAAAAATTAACCATTCACCTGATGCAAGTTCCTTATTCATTTTCACTCACATCTGTGAAAAAGCAAAACATCAAAGTGATAATTTTCTAGAATACAAAACCTAGTCACTTTTTTTTCAACTTAATATTTTAAATATTAAAACAGGGTGTTAGACAAGGTTGTGTGCTGTCACCACATTTGATTAATACTTATAGTGAGATTATTTTAAGATCCATAAGGGGCATGCTTGAAATAACAATTGGAGGTCATAATATAAATAATCTAAGGTATGCTGATGATACAGTCTAATCGCTAAGAGTGAAAATGAGTTACAAGAAATGTTAGGCATTATAGTGAAAGAAAGCAAAATTAAAGGACTCAGCTTTAATAGCAAAAGACAGAAGTAATGGTAACAACAAAGAAAAAGACATCACCTCGGTGCAAAATAAAGACAAGTGGAACAATATTAAAACAGGTAAATGAATTTAAATATTTGGGAACCTTGTTAACCTCAGACGGGATGTACAAAAGAGGTGAGATGCAGAATGGCTCAGGCAAAAGCAGCTTTCCCAAAAAATTAGAAGAAGATACTATGCAATCCATTTTTTGACAATAGAAACAAAATAAAGATTCTTAAATGTTATGTAGAGCCAGTCTTAACATATGCATGTAAATCAGGGCATAGAACAACAGACAAGAAAATCACTGGAGTCTGCAGAAATGTGGTTTTACAGAAGAAGTTGAGAATACCACGGACAGCTAAGAAGAGTAATGAAAATGTTCTGAAAAAGGTCAAAGCAAAACAAGAGCTAATTTCAAGTATTCATCATCATTGAGTGCCGTCTCCGCATCGAGGTTGGCTACCATGGAGCGCCATTCCACTCTGTCTCTTGCTTTGATGGTGCAGATTGCCATAGGCTGACTTGCCATCTTTGATGTTATTGTCCATATTAGTCTTGGTCTGCCTCTGCCTCTTTTACCTTGTATTTTTCCTTTTAATATTTTTATTAGACTGGTGTGTCTTTTAACATGACCAAAAAATTTCATTTTGTCTTGCTCTAATTGTGTAAGACAAATGAAATTTTTTGGTCAAGTATTAGGAAGAAACCAATCATCATTTTTTGGCCATGTAATGAGAAGTTCGGCAAGAAGAGATACAAGAGCTTATATAGACAACTTGGCAGAGAAAGCAGAGACAGCTGCAATTACAGGAGACAGCAGAACTCTTTATACTGTACAAAAGATGCTGACAAACACCTATACATCCAGTGGAAACACCAATTCTAGACAAATCTGGATTAATGCTAACAACAAGCGCAGACATAAAAGCCCGTTGGGCGGAACACTTCAAAGAAATTCTTAACCGTCCACTACCTCACAGTTTAATAGATTTTGAAGCTGAAACACCAGCAGCAGAATAGATGTAAATTTAGATGACTTCACCTTGAGTGAAATAGAAACCACCTTAAAGCTAATGACCAATAACAAGGCTGCTGGAGAGGATAAGTTAACAGCTGAGATCCTCAAGGCAATTGATAGCCATAATTTAATACATCTCCAAAAAATGTTCAACATCATTTGGAAAACAGAGAAGACGCCTCATAAATGAAAAAAAGGAATCATTGTTAAGATCCCAAAAAAGGGCAATCTTAGAGATTGTAACAATTGGAGAGCGTGACACTTTTGTCAGTTGCCTCAAAATTATTCTGTAAAATCATCCTAAATAGAATAAAGGATTCAATAGATACAGTAATGCGTGAAGAACAGGCTGGGTTTAGAAAAGGGAAGCTGTCTTGACCACATTTTCACTCTACGACTTATATTGGAGGACACATTGAAAAGCAAAAACCTTTTACTTAACTTCATCGACTTCAAAAAAGCATTTGATAGTATTCATAGAGATTCTTTGTGGAAAATTCTGAAGCAATATGGCTTACCATCAAAAATCATAAATATTATCAAAGACATGTATGATGGTTACACATGTGCAGTTCGAACAGAGGAAGACTGAGCGAATGTTTCCCATAGAAACTGGGGTAAACAAGGATGTATTTTATCGCCCTTGTTATTTGGAAATGTTATGGACTTCATAATGAAGAAATGCTGCACTGGTAATAAAGGCATCGAATGGATACAAGGAGACCATTGAGGACCTGGACTTTGCTGATGACATAGTTCTCATCAGCAATCAGATAAAACGATGCAGGAAAACACAAATGAACTATCATCAATAGCCAGCAAAATTGGGCTTGAGGTCAATCATGAAAAGACTAAAGTCATGAAAAGTTTAATTCCAACAAGTGACAAAATATACATGGAAAACAAACCAGTAGAAGAGATCGATCACTTCATCTATCTTGGAAGTCACATTGATCGAGAAGGGGATACGAGCAAAGAAATTAGAATCAGACTGGCTAAGCAGCAATGTCTTTCAGAAGCCTTGAAAAGTTGTGGAAATCAAAAACTCATTAGCACAAACACAAAACTTAGGCTATTCAAATCAAATGTCCTATCAACCCTTACGTATGCGTGTGAGAGCTGGAAACAACAAGAGATATAGAAGCAAGGTTGAACGCATTCGAAAATAAATGTCTAAGGAAAATACTTGGTATAGAATGGAACGAATTCAAAACAAACGAGGAAATTAGAGAAATCGCCAATCAACCACTAATATCTTCAGTAATAAAGAAAAGACGATGGTCATACGTTGGACATGTGATGAGAAGAGATAATATCGAATAGCAAAGCAAGCCCTCATATGGAAACAACAGGTAAAAGAAAAAGAGGAAGACCCAGGGAGACACTGAGAAGAACATTGATGAGAGAGGCAAGAGCAGCAGGAATCGGCTCCCTCAATGAGATAGAACTGCTTGCACAGAACAGAGACAGATGGCGAGATTTGATAAAATATCTTTAAAGAAAACTGCTAGAACAAAAATTCATATAGGAGAAGGTGTATCTTGGTCTACGCCCTATGGGCCGGTTACGGCTCGAAAGGTCAATAGATAGATAGATAGAATGAGAAGAAAAATACTGGAAAATATTGTAACAACTGGAAAAATTGAGGGACGAAGAGATAGAGCGAAGCAAAGAGAAAAAATACCAGACAGCTTAAGAGAATGGCTTGGCAGAAGATCAACAACAGAAATGATAAATAACTGTCGAGATCGAAGTTGTGGAGAGACATGATCACCTACGCCAGCAGGCCCGGTACTTAATGATGATGATTTTAAATATGTTCTTCTGCAGTATTTACTTGACAATTACTCTTTTCTTTGTCCACAGTTGAAAAAGATGTTGAACGGGCACAATCACGATATGTCACAGCCTACATATATCAAGCTGCAATACCTTTGTCATGGACCCAACCTATTTGACATCAGCGTAGCAATTTGTGTATTGTGTTATCTTTCCTCTTCAATCCCTACCCACTTGGTCAGAATAGTTAGTCTGCCTTCAGAGCCAATATGGGAGGTAGCATCTGACTAGCTCTGGTCCACTGACATAAGTCTATTCTCCTTATGAGCCAAAGACTGGCACATCAAGCAGCAATTCTAGACTCCCCAAACAAGGGAAATTTTACTTTGCAAAAATAAATGAGAAAATTGAAGAAAAGGAAGAGTATATTTATCTAAGTAGGCAATGGAAAGTTGCCACTATACAATTATTGTTCAAAGTAAATGAATTATAAATATTTTAGTCATATTAAGATTAAAAGTGAACACAACCAAAAGATTATTGTGAACCATAGATGCAAGCATTTCTGAATTACTGACCTGTCAAAAATTTATACAGAATTTAAACATTTTGGGATACTCCCCTGTCACAAACTAATACAGAATCAAACATTTCTGAGCTACTGCCCTATTACATATCCTTGAGAAAAATTCTTAAGATACTTGGATACTAAAAAAAGAGAAATGAAGACATGTTAAAAGATTTAAACATTAAAAAGAGAACTGGCTTATAAACACCATTCTACACAAGAAATTAAAATACTATGGCTAGGTCTAGAGACAATAGGCTGGATGGAACATCAATGCGAGGTATGGTTCTTGGGTGAAGTATCAGGGGCAGACCAAAAAGAAGGAGGTTTCAAGATATCAAGAACACCTTGAACATGACACAGAAGAATTGGGAGACTTGGCTAAACACATAAATTATTCAGATGGGCTGTGGTGAATGCAACACTCCACAAAGGACATGCAACCTGATGACAGTGCCCTATCACAACTAAAACAGAATCAAAGATTTCTACCTGTCACAAACTAACATAATCAAGCATTGCTGAACTACTGACCTGTCAAGCATTGCTGAACTACTAACCCATCACAAACTAATACAGAATCAAGCATTGCTGAACTACTAACCCATCACAAACTAATGCAGAAAATCAAGCATTGCTGACTACTGACCTATCACAAAACTAATACAGAATCAAGCATTGCTGAACTACTAACCCATCACAAACTAATACAGAATCAAGCATTGCTGAACTACTGACTATCACAAACTAATACAGAATCAAGCACTGCTGAACTTACTGACCCGACACAAAATAATACAAAATCAAGCACTGCTGAAATAGTGACCCATCACAAACTAATACAGAATCAAGCACAGCTTAACTTGCGACCCATCACAAACTAATACAGAATCAAACATTGCTGAACTACTAACCCATCACAAACTAATACAGAATCAAGCATTGCTGAACTACTGACTTGTCACAAACTAATACAGAATCAAGCACTGCTGAAACTATTGGACCCATCACAAACTAATACAGAATCAAGCACTGCTGAAACTATTGACCCATCACAAACTAATACAGAATCAAGCACAGCTGAACTTGCGACCCATCACAAACAAATACAGAATCAAGCATTGCTGAACTACAACCATCACAAACTAATACAGAATCAAGCATTGCTGAACTACTGACCCGTCACAAATAATACAGAATCAAGCACTGCTGAACTAGTGACCTATCACAAACTAATACAGAATCAAGCACAGCTGAACTTGCGACCCATCACAAACTAATACAGAATCAAGCATTGCTGAATACTAACCCATCACAAACTAATACAGAAATCAAGCATTGTGAACTACTGACTCGTCACAAACTAATACAGAATCAAGCACTGCTGAACTATTGACCATCACAAACTAATACAGAATCAAGCACAGCTGAACTATTGACCCATCACAAACAAATACAGAATCAAGCATTGCTGAAACTAGTGACCCATCACAAACTAATACAGAATCAAGCATTGCTGAACTATTGACCCATCACAAACTAATACAGAATCAAGCACTGCTGAACTATTGACCCATCACAAACTAATACAGAATCAAGCACAGCTGAACTTGTGACCCATCACACAAACAAATACAGAATCAAGCATTGCTGAACTAGTGACCATCACAAACTAATACAGAATCAAGCATTGCTGAAACTACTGACCCATCACAAACTAATACACAGAATCAAGCATTGCTGAACACTGACCCATCACAAACAAATACAGAATCAAGCATTGCTGAACAACTGACCCATCACAAACAAATACAGAATCAAGCATTGCTGAACAACGACTGTCACAAAATCAACACAGAATCCTGGCCAACATCTGCCAGATAATGGTATTCATGAGATAAGTCACCTCAATCATTCCAGTAGCACCAGAAACTGTTTTGTGGAAATATTTTGACACAGTGTTAACAAAAATCATTAAATTACAAAATACTTAAACAATCATATGAAACAAATTTCTCATACATAAGACAAACATTGCGCGCACATTTCCACAAAAAGATGATACAATAAATATCTATCTATCGTCCTTTCAAGCTAAAGACGGCACATAGGTCAGAAACACAATCTCAAAAACAGAAACCTTGCATGCCAAAATGGCACATATTGCAGAGATCACTGCTTCTAAAATCTATGGCTCTGTTTCCATAACAATACTTTTTACAATGACAGCTTGTCAAGCCATCGATCAACTTCCATGTTCCATGTATATTTGGTCCATGTATGTTATAAACAGTAGGGGGGATAGTACGCACCCCTGTCTTACGCCTGATCTAACTTCGAAGTGGTCTGTGTAGCCTGCTGCTGTTCTGACCTGCAGCTGCTGTTGATGTAGAGGCTTTTAATAAGTTGGTTAGATGTTGGCTTACACCGTATGTTGTTAGTATCTCCCACAGTTGTTCTCTGTTTACTCTGTCAAATGTTTTTCCTGGTCAATGAAGGCTATGTATAAGTTTTGAATGTGTTCTGTCGTTTTTTCTGCAAGCTGTTTTAGTGTGAATAGTGCATCTGTACATCCTCTGTTTTTTCGGAACCCATTGAGAATCGCTTAACTGTAGTTCTATTATTGGTCTCAGCCTTTTTTCCAAGATTTTAGCGTATAGCTTTCCTACATGGCTGAGAAGAGATATACCTCTATATTGATTGCAGTTAATTCTTCCTGTTAATTCCTCAATTTGTTTGTATATAGCTTTAGCATCTCCTTTTTGTTGCATTTCAATCTCTTTGCATCTCTCTTTTAGCCATGCTTCTTTTGCTTCATTGCATTTTACTACAATTTCTTTATTTAATCTCTTATACTCATCTTTATTTTCTTTATTTCTTCTTCTTGTATCCATTAGCTGCAAAATGTTATCTGTCATCCATTTCTCTTTGAATTTTACTGAATGAAAACGGTATGAACTCTTTTGATGTTTGTTGCATTGATTCTTTTAGCATTTCCCACTGTTCATCAATGCTTTGTATCTTCTCTATTGCATTGTACCGGTTCTGAATTGTGATTTTATATTTGTCTTGCAGCTTCTTGTCTGATTTTAGTAAATCTAAATTTAACTTGATGCTAACTGAGGCTCGTCTTGTTGTTTTTAATTTACTCTAAGCTTTCCCCCAACTGGTAGATGATCACTATTGCAATCTGCCCCTGGTCTAGTTTTCACACACACCAGAGTTTCTAAATCTATTGCTTATCATTATATAATCAATTTGATTACGTGCACTAACGTGTATTAACATATAAAACCCTGCCAAGAATATATAAACAACAACAACTTAAATGGTTTGGCCACCTGATCAGAATAAATCCCCACCAATCACCATCAAGGGCATTCTTCTCGAGAATGCATGGAAAAAGACCAAGAGGAAGACCCAGAAGAAGATGGATAGATGCAGTGACAGAGACATGTAACAACAAAGGAAAATCACTAATTCAGACAGTTCGAGCAGCTCAAGAACGACAAATGATATAACCACGACACCTTTTAGGTATCAGTGAAAAGAGAAAAGAAGAAGAAAGATAATTAACATATATTTATAACACAAAACTAGACTGCAAAGGACAAGAGGTAAGGTTCGATCCCAACCAACGGCTTCCGGTTCACCCAGCCTTTAATGGGTACCGGATATTTTTCTGGGAAAGTAAAGCTGTACTGGTGTAATACCGACCACATTACCCCAAAAATCATGTGCCGAAGGTCTGTAAAATTTATGGTCACTAACACCATACTCCCTATACGCCACTTGGCGTGACAGGGGTACTTTACTTTTTTTTAATTTATATAACATAAATAATTATTATAATATATATATATATATATATATGCCCAAGGGTCGACCACGAAAAAGATGGATCGATGGAATATTAGAAGCACTATGAAACATAACAGCAGCAGAGGCAAACAGAAGAGCAAAAGACTGCAAATTATATCTCCCCTCGACGCTGAAAGGCAGATGTGGAGGGAAAGAAGAAGAAGATAGGGAGAGAGAGAGACTGAACTCTTAATCACATAATAGACTGTCAATCAAGTATGCTATTCACTATGCTACTGATGTTCCAAATTTCTCATGCATAAGACAAAACACAAGAGAAAAAACACACACAAATACATTATCATCATCATCATTTGCCATATATATATATATCATTTGGCGATCATGTCCTTCCACAATCTTCTATCTACAGTGCATCGTATCAGTTCTGTTGTTGACTGTTTTCCATGCCATGACATCAAGCTATCCAGTATTTTCTCTCTTTGTCGTCCGCAATCTCTCTTTCCTTCTATTTTGCCATTTGTAACTAAGTATTCCAACTTTCCTCTTCTCATGTTGTACCCGAAAAATGTTGATTGCTTCTTTCTGATGCTATTTATGAGCTCCCTTTTTGTGTTGGCCTCTTTGAAAATTTCCTCATTGGTCTATATAACTATCCAGGGAACTTTCAACATTCTTCTAAGAAATCCCATCTCTGTGGCCTCTAATCATCTTTTCATTTGTTTGTCTACTATCCATGATTCGCTTCCATAGGTCAGAATTGGTTCTATATAGCACTGATGAACTCTCTTTCTCACTTCTATTGACATAGATTTATTGCCTAAGATATTTTTCATTTTCTGAAATGTTATTTTGGCCTAAGCTATTCTGCTTTTAATTTCTGTAGTGCATCGTCCATCTGATATTATTATTGTGCCCAAGTATTTGAAACGTTGCACTTGTTTCAGATTTGTCCTGTTTATTTTATGCTGCATGATGGTGATGATTGTTTCTTTGATATGACCTTTACTTCTGTTTTCTTACTATTCAGACTGAGACCTTTCTTGTTACTTTCTTTTTCTATTATATCTATCATTCTTGTAGCTCATTCTTTGTCTCTGCTATTAAGACTGGTCATCCGCATATCGCAAATATTTATGTTGTGACCGTTGACTTCAATTCCTTTTTGTCTACTATTGATCTCATAATATTTTCGATTTAAAGTGAAAACAAATCCGGCGACAGAACACAGCCTTGCCTGACTCCTTGTTTTATATACTGGAATTGTCCTGTTTGGTTGTTTCGTATATCTGCTGTTTGTTGCCAATATATGTTTTTTATGATTTGCAGATCCTTGCCATCAATGTTTAATTTCTCCAGCATATTGATCATTTCCACAGCTTTACTTTGTCAAATGCTTTTGTGTAGCTTATGAAGCACATATATAGATCTTCTTTACCTCTATAAATCTTTCTATCAATGTTCTTAAGATGTATATTGCATTATTGGTGCCCTTTCCTTTCACAAATCCACATTGTTCCTCACTTATTTCTGGTTTTATTTATAAAAACAAAACAGTCAACTAACCAACTATCATCATCATCAAATACCAGGCCCGCTGGCATAGGTGATAATATGTCTCCACAACTTTCGATCTCGACAGTTATTTATCATTTCTGTTGTTGACCTTCTGCCAAGCCATTCTTTTGAGCTGTTTGGTATCTTTTCTCTTTGCTTCCCTCTATCTCTTCATCTCTCAATTTTCTCAGTTGTTACAATATATTCTAGCTGTTCCCTTCTCATTACATGACCAAAAAATGATGATCGTTTCTTCCAAATATTGGATATTAGCTATGTTTTTTGCTTTGACCTCTTTCAGAATGTTTTTATTACTCTTCTTGGATGTCCATGGTATTCTCAACATTCTTCTGTAAAACCACATTTCTACAGACTCCAGTGATTTCCTTGTCTGTTGTCCTATTGTCCATGATTCACATCCATATGTTAAGGCTGGCTCTACATAACATTTAAGAACTCTTTTTCTTGTTTCTATTGTCAAAAATGGATTGCACAGTATCTTTCTCATTTTTTGGAAAGCTGCTTTTGCCTGAGCCATTCTGCATCTCACTCTTTTGTACATCTAACATCTGAGGTTAACATTATTCCCTGATATTTAAATTCATTTACCTGTTTTAATATTGTTCCACTTGTCTTTATTATGCATTGTGGTGATGTCTTTTTCTTTTTGCTACCGTTACTTCTGTCACTTTGCTATTAAGGCTGAGTCCTTTATTTGTGCTTTCCTTCACTATAATGTCTAACATTTCTTGTAATTCATTTTCACTCTTAGCGATTAAGATTGTATCATCAGCATAGTAAGTAAAGTAAGTAAAGTACCCCCCGTCACGCCAAGTGGCGCGTATAGGGAAATATGGTGTTAGTGACCCTATATTTTACAGACCTTCAGCACATGATTTTTGGGTAATGTGGTCGGTATTATGCCCGTGCTGCTTTACTTTCCAGAAAAATCCGGTACCCATTTAAGGCTGGGTGAACCCGGAGCCGTCGGTTGGGATCGAACCCTACTCTTGTCCGTAGTAGTCCAGTTCACTAACCACTGAGCTATCGCGGCTCCCACTAATTTTTAGGAATTAGTAAAACCCAGGTGTCCTCGCCAGGGAACGAACCCAGCTGTTGCCGTGGTAAGCCAACCGCCTATCGATTGCGCTAACCGGACACCCGTATCATCAGCATACCTTAGATTATTTATATTATGACCTCCAACTGTTACTCAGGCATGCCCCTTGTGGATCTTAAAATATCCCACTATAAATATTAAACAAATCTGATGACAGCACACAACCTTGTCTAACACCCTGTTTTATTTGTTTAAACAATCCCAATTGATATCCAGTTCTTATGACCGCTGTTTGTTGCCAGTACATGTTCTTTATTATTCTTAAATCTTTGCCGCCTACGTTTATGCCTTCTAAAATTTTGAATATTTCTTTCAATGTCATAGGAAAAAAAAAAAAAAGAATCTTAAAAATTGGCAAAATTTATTAAAAAAAAAAGAAAATGAAAAACAGCAGTGTTCTTACAACACCTTCACAAAGCATATGTTGTGTTTGGAAAATAAAAATCCAACATCAAAGGTAACAAATCAAATACTCAGGGGTCACCAGTAGCAATAATTAGGAAGGTTGTTTTTTTTTTTTTTTTGGGGGGGGGGGGGGGGGAGGAGAGGAGGAGAGAAGGGAGATAGGGGTGAATTGAATTCCAAGAATTTGTATTTTGAGTTAGTAAATTTTATGAATGTCATAATATTGGGTTAAATATAATTAAGAAATAAGCACACACCATATCCAAGATTAAAAAAAAAAAATAGTCTGGCTTACCTTTGACATAGTCTACACCAATTCTATCAAATATATGATTATAGGCTTCACACACTGTGTTGTATGTAACTAATGCAGTTTCTTTATTTGTGTCAAATGAGTACATATCTAGAGGAGATAGAAATATAAAAACAAACAACCATCATTTAACAAACAAACAAAAATGAATACATAAAGATTAGACGCAAAGACCATCTGAAGTATCTGTTAGGTAGGATGTAATTTGTAAGGGTTTTACTATATTCTTTTATTATTTACTATATTGGATGTGAACTTCCATGGTATATGGTGGATAGGCGGCAGGAATCATTGAAGGCTATGTCTGAAGGGTGTTCCTTGTTGCAGTTTCCTCATATTCCAAGTCCGGCTTGTTGCAGGAGCTACTGAGTTAAGTGCTCTGTGCACACTGTGAGCTGTGTGTTTCATCCATTTTGATCATGTTTCGATGTCCCAATTGTTTACGATGAAGGATGATATCGTATGACAGGGAACAGTTGACTGTGTTCACTTTCTGTGCTGTTTCGCCTTATGTCTTTTGGCGTGTGCTGAGGACTGCTACGATGGGGACTACAGTTACCTTCCTTGTTTGGGAGATGAGTTAGTAATTCGGATGATTCCACTGGCACGGGCGGTTGAGCAATTATGGATTTTGATTCGTTTGCAGTGATACAGAGGCCTTCCATAACCAATAACCAATAATAACCATCTGAAGTTTAAATGATAAAATAAATTTGGCAAAATACAGGGCTAAGGATGACAAGTCTTTAACAACTCAAGCCATAAAAGAGAAAGTAATTTAGAACCAAGTAAATTTTCATGTTGGAGAACTTCAAGAAAAGACAAACACTCAATATAAACAGATTTTTATGGGGGTCACTAATTTAGAAATTGATATAACAGTGTTTCCCAATCTTTATTAAGTAGTGATTGACTTTCAAGACAACCCAATACCCAAAAATGTTATACAGAATATGAATGTGTTGGGTAGAAAACATGCAGCATGGTCATAAACTAGTGACACATTATGCATCCGCGCTTGATGTCCTTTTAAGAGCGGAGAAAAAGGAGTAGAAGAGCTCATACAACGACATAATACCAGTTCAATTTGTAATCCAGTTATAATGACCATAAACTTTATTATGAACCCAATAAATCAGATTATAAGTCCTACTAAGTCACATTTTAAAAATTAAAATAATAGAAAAATAAAATAAAACAAAAGCCTTACCTTTCATTTCAAACTCTCTTCCTCGTAAGAGACCATTTCTTGGTGCCATTTCATCACGGAATTTCCTGGTAATCTGAAAGATCATTCAAAGTACAGAGAAATAATAAAACATTTTCTGTTAATATCACACTTCACTGATTATATTTTAAGTTAAATTTTCAACAAAACTGAGAAGAAAAGACTGGCTAAACAAATGGCAGTTTTAATGATGATGTCATAAGAAATTATGGCTTCAGAGCATATGTGATGATTCTATACAAGAAAATTCAGTGTTCCTGATAAATATATTGGCATAATAATGAATATCACTTTGCCTACACAATAACCAGCTTCTTTTAAACGGTGGATCCAATGATAAGTCTAGGATGATACAATATAGACAACAATGATAGTTGGAGGTTTTGACATGTGATTTGATCTCAGCATTTATTCCCAAAACTGTAACCACATGTGAGTATAGCCACACAAGATGCTATGGTTTGTCATTACTGTCTCTCTCTTTCTCCCTGATCATTAACAAAAATTTTTATAACAAACTATAGTGATGAATTTGTCTGGGATTCAGAGTAAAGAATATATAAAGTGGTTTGTTTCAGAAACACTGAAGATAACAGAGAATAGAGAAAGAAGTTTGAAGAAAACAATGAAATCAATGTAGACTAAAACAGCAATATAGTAAAGAGTACTGCCAGCTTTGTAAAGAAATGCATACAGCGATGACAGGCATACAATGGTACTGACAGGTTCATGTGCTAGGAAGAGATAAAGAAATACTCAAAAAAGTACTGCTTTTCAATGGGCTCTAAAAAGAAAATGAAAGAAAGGAAAAACAAAGGTAATCCAGTGAAGAATAGTGGACACAGACGAATAGTATGTGTCAGATGTGAGGCAGTGGATGCAGAGAAGAACAGTGTGGACAAGTGGAAGCAGAGATGAACAGAGTGGACAGTGGAAGCAGAGATGAACAGTGTGGGTTATAATGGGGCATCCTACAAAGAATAGTCATGAATCATGTAAAATTCAGAAACTTTGATATTGCCCTATAAGGCACCACAAGGAATATACGCTACTGATAACTATTTATATGTTCTTGGTCAAATAAAATGAGAAGTCAGTTACTTGTTTTGTATATTTAATATACTTCTAGTATACTTTTTATATAGATACCAGTGATGGCATAATTTGAAAGGTGAGTTCTTTATTTGCTTTAGATGCCAGTATTGATAAGTATATGAAAAGTGAATTCACTGTTTATTTAGATGTAAATATTCCACATAATGTTATGTGAAGCTGCAGTAAAGCTGGTGATAGAAAAAATAAAGTGAAAAAAAAAAACTAAAATTTCTAAAATATATGAGGATACATATGTACATTTTAAAATATATTTGTTTCCTCCATTACATTTCTTCTATATATTTTTTTTTTATTAAATGTGTATAACAATGAATGTTAAAGCTCACCTGATACAATATGATTGGCAACTGCTTATATGAAATATGGGTTTAGACTTGATAGTAAGCTGGTAACATGCTCCTCATGAGTCTGAAAGTAAAGCAATCTTATACAGGTGACATGAATCAAGTATTCAATTTTTGGATAAAAGAACAAAGCTTTGAGTATTTCTTGACTACTTTGACTCGGTAGTAACGTTGCTACTGCCGCTGATCGTCATTACTGTCATGCTCTTCATGATCGTTCTGTCCATCATACACAAGTCCCGGTGGAAGAAGCTCAGTGGCCTGCCGATGCTGGAAGTTTCCGAGCTGAAACTGATCAACGATCCTAGGTGGAGTTCAGTGCGAGCTAGCGCCCAGGTTCGTGTGGCTAGGCTGCTCTTGCCTTGTCTCTATCTTACATCATCATGAACGCACCCAGCCACGTGGCCAGACTGTACTATCAGAAGCGGACTCAAGATTCAGAGGACATGAAATTGACATTCTCTAAAGGTATTATCCGGCTGATCTTCCTGCACGTTGGCCACGCCCAAACATGCCTGCAAGTTTTGGATCTACGTGGTCGTCAGTATAAACTTTACCAAGAACCTCAGACAAACTATAGTGGAAGTTACCAAGTGTATATGTTAGTCATAGCTCATATCTTGGTTGGTGTATGTGCTGGCCATGGCTGATATCTTGGTGTGTGTCTGTGCTAGCCATGGTTCATATCTTAGTGTATATCCGTGCTAGCCATGGCTCATATCTTGGTTGGTGTATGTGCTGGTCATGTTTCATATCTTGATGTGTGTCTGTGCTAGCCATGGTTCATATCTTAGTGTATAACCGTGCTAGCCATGGCTCATATCTTGGTGGGTGACTGTGCTGGCCAGGGTTCATATCTTGTGTGTGCCTGTGCTGGCCACGGTTCATATCTTGGTGTATTTTCGTGCTAGCCATGGCTCATATCTTGATGTGTTTCTGTGCTAGTCATGGCTCATATCTTGGTGTGTTTCTGTGCTAGCCATGGCTCATATCTTAGCTTGTGTGTGTGTTGTGTGCTGGCCATGGCTCATATCTTGGTGTGTGTCATGTTAGTCATATCTCATATTTTTGTGTGTGTCCATGTTAATCATGTCTCATATCTTTGTGTGTGTCTGTGTTTAGTCATTTCTCATATCTTAGTGTGTATCTGTCTTAGTCATGTGTCATATCTTTGTGCGTGCATGTCTGTGTTAGTCATATCTCATATCTTTGTGAGCATGTCTATGTTAGTCACATCTCATCTTCGTGTGTGTCTGTCTATGTTAGTCATGTCTCATATCTTTGTGTGTTTGTGTTTAGTCGTATCACATATATTTGTGTGTGCATGTCTATGTCAGTCACATATCCTATCTGTATCTTTTTGTGTGTGCATAACTGTGTTTAGTCATATCTCATATTTTAGAGTGTGTCTGTGCTAGTCATATCTCATATCTTAGTGTGTGTGTGTGTGTCAGTGTTAGTCATGCCTCATATCGTTGTGTGCATGTCAGTGCTAGTCACATCTCATATCTTTGTGTGTGCATGTCTGTGTTAGTCACCTCTAGTGACTCGGGCAGATGGTGCTCATAAACCTGGGAGGGCAGACCATCTAAGGGCAGAATCCCCCTACAGAAAGACAATCTGCTGCCTAGCAGGAAGATTGGGGACAATCAAAGGCTAAGGAAAGCAAACCTGAACAAAATTCTGGCTGAAATCGGATGCACTGGGCCACTGGCGCAGAACACAGTGCAACTTTTTAACAGGTATTCAAGCTGAGTGGATCTAACACTCTAATTGACTTTAATTATGATGTCAATTCACTTAAACAGACAGCTGTCTTCATGTGAGAGTCTGGAATCCTACTCTGATTGAGTCCTGATCGCAGAGGAGAGAGAGAGTGTTTTAATGATAGAGACAAATACTTCCAACAACTCAAAAAAAAAGAAAGCAGTTGGCACATCCATCTAATTTCAAATATTAAATGCCTCCTGCAAGACAGTATTTCTTTCTTAATCTACTTCTTACCCAAACTCATCATTCACTACTAGTTTCAAAATACAAAGTACCATTTCTCCATACAAAAATACTACACAAAGTATTTTCTATATTATCTAAAGGTAAAGTAAAGAACGAGACTTGAACCGGCGTCTTAGCACGTGAGTTTCACCCATATTTGCTCGGCCGCCTATCCAGAAATGTTCAGAGACTTCTGGATAGTGTCGCTTCAAGCATCGAAACTCACGATGAGAGGTGACATTCCTCACTTTCCCAGGGTAATACACTGGTACCCATTTCTGCCAACAGCTGGGTCAACCGTGGGGTATTTTTTTTTTCCAACCACGAGTACAATTCACACTGCTCACAGCGGGCGTTGAACACAGGTTGTCCGAACGTCAGTAGTCCAGTTGGGTGGTTTTCCCATCTAGGCTACCGAGGCCCCCTTTCTATATTATCTTTCACTCACAATGATGATTGATACATTGTGAAAGATTGCTAATTGTTCTTTTGATGCTATTCTACAATCTACAGCTCTATTGACCTCTAGTTCAACCACCTTCCTTTAGTTTTGTCTTCACCAGAACACATCATCACTGTTGAATCAAAGATGTAAACCTCACAGAAAGCTCTGGAAAGTTGGTTAATATATGGATGCCCAAAATTAATATGAAAATAAACAGATAAAATGCTTTTGTTATAAAACAAATAACAACATGTCATGCACTGCTAACAGATACAGCTACTTTATTATGATGACTAGTGAATAATATGAACAACAGAAATAATAATAACACGCAAAACAATAAATACAGAAGTTAGCTGGTGCTATAAACATGGAGAAGAAGATATTAGATGTAGTGGTGGACACCAAGGTCAAGGCCATGTGTTGGCATGAAAATTAAATTTACTGTCAGACAGCGTGAGCACAACGAGAGGCACTATGAGAGATAGACCCTACGAGAGATATGCATTACAAGACCAATAACGAAAGACACCAAAAGTGACATTCACCCAAAGTGAGTCACAGGCAGATAAGGCGAGAGGTAAGCATATAAGCCGAAAATGTACGCCAAGAGACTTACTCACTCACTCTACTCTCATGGAGAAAAAGATTGCCAACTAGTTTAGCTAGGCAAGACATTCGAACAAGATCCATATCAGAGCAAGTGAACAGATTAATGGATCTAGTGAATCCACATGGGACTTGTGTATAGATAGTCAAAATCTTAACCTGTGAACTGTTAAATAATTCTAGGACTGTGTGATTCAGCGGTCATCCACACCACCAAGTAATATTGATCTTAACAGCAGCCTAGAATTAAAGTATTGTCAGAATATTCATGAAATGTGTTATGTAACTTGGAACTATCGATCTGTAAATAGTATAGAAGTAAATATGTGGTAGTTTTATTGTACACTTCAAGCCTTTGTCAATTATAGTTTGAAAAGATGAGAAGTGACTTGACGAATGAGTACAAAAGAACAAACACAATGCAAAGTCATAAGAAATTACCAAGAACCAAGAGTCAACCATATAAGTATTTACAATAAGAAGACAACTTCTTGTTACAGTGCCACACTGAGAACACCTTGGCAAAGTAGATTGGTCTTAGAAACAAAACACCACAATCTGGACCAAACCCATCCGCCTGCCCACCCACCCACCTATACATCTATCTATTGTTGAAGATATTAGTGGTTGATTGGCGATTTCTCTAATTTCCTCGTTTGTTTTGAATTCATTCCACGCTATACCAAGTATTTTCCATAGATATTTATTTTCGAATGCGCTCAACTTTGTTTCTATATCTCTTCTTGTTTACCAGCTTTCAAACGCATATGTAAGGGTTGATAGTACATTTGATTTGAATAGTCTAAGTTTAGAACTCTGTATTACAAGAGGGTAATTAAGTCCATACAGATAAATCATATAAAAACATCACTAGGCTACAATTTTTTGAAGACAGATGACCCAGCAGGATCCTTCAACAAACTACACACCCATGCACACACACAAAAGTATGTTCAAGTCAAATCAAAACTTTTTATACATAAGAATAAGAGGATACATTTACACATATAGAAAAGACTTATTTCTCTATGTAACCCCCCCCCCCCCCCCCCCCCCCCCCCCCCCCCCCCCCCCCCCCCACTTATCCAGCAGCATAGCAAAAGACTTCCCAGTACACAAGAGACATGCTTCACTTCATCGCACTTTTAAAATGATATTTCGTAGGTATTTTATGAAATTGTAGGCTTCATGAATTATTGTGTTGAAAGTTCCCACAGAAAGTTGCATCTGTTCTACAAATTAGTGACATCTTATCTGTCAATTTTCAAGCACAAGTATTCTAATCACTGACTGTTCATAGGATCTCGGCCAGGATTATCTTGCACTGATATATGCTGTCTTCAAACCACTTACACCATTCAAATGTTTGACTACAGCTAAGAGGCTCATTATATTGTGCTTGAAGTCTTAGGTAAATTTCACTCAGTTTTATAGCTTCATTTGCAAGAAATTTTACAACCTGATTTTCTACATTATGTACTCACATGCTTGCCCGTCTTCTTGTTTAACAAGGAACTCACAAGGTGCCACGATGTTAATGCACTGTGCAGCAACAGTAGTCACTTGTCTCTTACAAGCATGGCTATCTTATACTCATGTCTGTTATACTCACCAAACAATAAATCCTCATTTGATTTGTACAACCTTGTCTATATTATTACTATCC
The DNA here is from genome assembly GCA_032433765.1 of Megaustenia siamemsis. Classification (NCBI taxonomy): domain Eukaryota; kingdom Metazoa; phylum Mollusca; class Gastropoda; order Stylommatophora; family Ariophantidae; genus Megaustenia; species Megaustenia siamemsis. The sequence continues at coordinate 32,146,664 of JAVIAB010000160.1, read as the reverse complement.
TTTCAAACACACATCACACAGGGCTGGCAGGATACCTAGACATATCCCTGTTCAAGACAAGCTTCTCAATCTCAGTAATGTAATAAATATCTGCTGTGCTTGCCTCTCTTATCAGTATTCTTCACAGTGTCTCTCAACGTCAGCCTCTTTCTCTTTTTCCTGTTGTTTCCCATTTGAGGGCTCACTTTATGATTCCCTTTTTATTTCTTCTAATTACAGTTTTGACAAACACTTAACCATCTTTTCTTGATTATAGATAATAAGATTGTAGGTTGCATAGCCATTTCTCTTATTTCTGCACTAATTGTTGATTCTTTCCATTGTATATAGAATATTTTCCTGCAGCATATGTTATTGAAGGCATGCCTAAGTAGGGAAGGTGGATAATACATACATAAGTTGAATATTCTAAACTGCTGCTGCGTGTGTGCATGCGTATGCTCATAAAACAATAGAAAACATGAAGATACATACTGGTCCAAGACAAAATTGATGCCTCTGTCTATCTTTCAGCGTGAACAGCTCTGCACCTGCTAATTCCCATCTTCCTGAAGAAGGAGCAAATCAACAATTTCAATTAATTTTATCAGTTAACTAATCCTGTCCTTCATAAGACTGCAAACATTATAAATTCAGAAATGCAGAATTATATTTTCATTAATTTCAGCTTCAGAATGTGATATTTTTTTCAATATAGAAACAATCATCATTTAATTTTGAACTTTGGTAACTGTAAACTTGTCACATGATAATCTTCCTGAGCTTTAACAAAAAGCTCTAAATGTTTGGCACGCATTGGCCAGCTCTAGCATTACGGTTTACTTCATGTTGAACAGTGTTGAACTATGTGTTTTATAGTCTGTGTTTCAGTTTTACAATAAACAAGAGATGATGTGTGATATGGTGAGTCAAAATATATTCTGACCCAGCAATGCTAATTGGACAATTCCCAGTCAAAATATAATAATTCGCTAGTGTCTGTGGAGCTGATGAAATAAAATGGCCAGATCAGTTTTCAAACTAGACATCAAACAACACCTGGACGGAAAGTGATCAGTAACTTATAGATGATTGCTTCCATGAGGACAAGTGAATCAGAAATGACAGAGATCCTAATCCACCTCCTTGTGGTGGGCCTGCAAACAGACAAAATACCGGTCAATATGGCAGATATGCAGCAGGAACTTTTAAAGGCTGTATCTGAAAAGTGTTCCTTGTTGCAGTTTCCTCATATTCAAGTCCAGCTTGCTGCCGGAGCTACTGAGTTTAGTGCTCTGTGCACACAATGAGCTGTGCATTTCATCCGTTTTGATCGTATTTCGATATTCCGATTGCTTACGATGAATGATGATATTGTATGACAGGGAACAGATGGCTGTGTTCACTTTCTGTGCGGTTTTGCCTTATGTTTATTTGGCACGTGCTGAGACTACTCTGATGGGACTGCAGCTACCTTTCTTTGTTTGGGAGATGAGATATTCATTTGGATGATTCCACTGACACGGGCGGCTGAAAAATTATGGATTTTAATTTATTTGCAGTGATACCAGGGCTTTCCATAACCCTAACAGACAAACCAGTCTAGTCAAATGAGTAGAGACTGAAGAGAAAAGCAACTCAGTATCTAAAAACACTATGTTGAAGTCATGTTGGATGAAAAGTCATATATGAAAAGTCATCACGGCCTGTATATCTATATCATCATCATCATCATCATCATCATCATCATCATCATCATCATCATCAAGTACCGGGCCTAGTGGCGTAGGTGATCATGTCTCTCCACAACTTTCGATCTCGGCAGCTATTTATCATTTCTGTTGTTGACCTTCTGCCAAGCGATTCTCTTAAGCTGTCTGCTATTTTTTCTCTTTGCTTCCCTCTATCTCTTCGTCCCTCAATTTTTCCAGTTGTTACAATATATTCAAGTTGTTCTCTTCTCATTACATGGCCAAAAAATGATGATTGTCTCTTCCTAACATTGGAAATTAGCTCTCTTTTTGCTTTGACCTCTCTCAGAACCTCTTCATTACTCTTCTTAGCTGTCCATGGTATTCTCAACATTCTTCTGTAAAACCATATTTCTACAGACTCCAGTGATTTTCTTGTCTGTTGTCCTATTGTCCATGACTCGCATCCGTATGTTAAGACTGGCTCTACATAACATTTAAGAACTATCATCATAATACTATTCATAAAAAACTCAGAAACAAAAGTTTTCAGTTTATCAGTCAGTTTGAGGCTCTGTAATGTGCCACATCTAAATGTGGTTATTGACAAATAAGAAAATTTATTACAAATTTTTGACAGTTTAAATTACAGGCACAAAATAAATGTTTCAAGCAAAATACTTTTATCAAGAATAGGACAACCAAAAACAGAGCAAAGTAATATAACAAAAATTAAAACTACAACCTACCTGATCTCTGCCAAAGAGATTCTCGAGCAAGAGTGGTCATCGCAATCTTTTGTCCCCCAATTGCCTGCATTTTCTGGTCCACAAGTCGGGTCAGTTTCTCAAGAGCACGCAGCCCCAGCGGTAGCAGATGAAAGCCTCCTATATAGCTTGGAGCTATGATATCATTGTACAGCATCAACTGAAATATTTGTGCAGTTATCATGGGTAAATTAAACATTACTGTACTATTTAAAGGTGTGCTGGTCACCGATTGCTCTGCTGATCTGTTGCCAAGGAATTTTACTTGTTGAGACTATATGAGATAGATTTAGCATAGAAATAAAATCCTGAATTACATATAAAGGCAACAAATGAAATGGTTTGCTCACTTGGAGAGAATGCATGATACTTTCATTTAAAAAAAACCAATGTATATTTTAACAAAAGGCGATGGAAGCACAGCCTGAGGCAGGTCCACAGTAAAATGTCTCTCTCTCCTTTTATTTTTTTCTTATTGGTGAACTTGGCAGAGAGGTTCACCTCGCCTCTTAAATTGGGTACAAGATATATCCTCTGAAAAAGAGCTGGGAATCCTTGCTCAAAGAAAAACTGACCTAGAACTCAGATGCGGAGGTGATAAGTTTCAGCGTTATATTTTCAAATATTGCAGAGATATTACTATTGTAACTGTTTTTTTTTCCATGGGTATCTAGACTTGACAACACTATTAAGAATATTCTTCTTCTTCTTCTTTCCTTTCTCATTTGCCTTTCAGCGTTGAGGGGAGATATAATTTGCGGTCTTTCACTCTTCTGTTCGCCTCTGCTGCTGATATGTTTCCTAGTGCTTCTAATATTCCATCGATCCATCTTTTTCATGGTCGAGCCTTGCGTCTGGTATTCTCTTAACGTTTAATGAGGGCTCGTTGTGTTGTGTTTTGATTACTCTGCCTTGTCACATGGCCAAACCATTTTATCTGTTGCTTCTTTATATATTCTATGGTGGGGGCTATTCCTAGCTTTTTTCTCAGTTAAAATATATTAATATAAATTATATAATACATAATTATATAATATATAATATAATTATACAAATATATTAAGAACATTAATTTTTAAAATATCAATAGAAAACATTTGACTACTTAGTGTGCAATGGTTATCTTTTTTTTCTGCACAAGAATTGCAGGATAAGTAATGTTGTGGTAGCTAATTAATTTGATAATAAAATTAATGTGGGTACAACAGCAGTTTGGCCACTCTAGTTGATCCAAATAAATAAATAGTTACTTGATTCAATGAGTTAGGGAAAGTATATAACAACCCCTCATCTCCAGGCAGTGTTGCTTGGCCCCATTTCCATTTACTTGCGTCCTTTGTTTTCTGATTTTATAATTGTTTTTTCATCGAATGCTGCTGTGCCATTTTTTACTTTTGTATGATTTGTCAAATGGCTTTACCAATCCCTTTCATTGATAAAGAATTCTCAGGGAGACTCTACAATCATCTTTATATCTCAACATTGGGATCCTCTTTGGTTATATACCAATATCCCTTAAGCCAAAGCCAAAGAATGGTCCACAAAACAGTGGATCATTAAAATAACAAACCTAATGAGATATAACAATTGGCAACATTCATAAGAACATTATTTGTAAACTCTAACCTTGTGACTTTTGGAGGACAGAACCAACTCTTGTTCACGGTGTTCAGACTTAGCTTTAGGTTGCAGTTTACCAAAATTTTGAAACAACCGTGATACATAACGTCGGTGACAGTAAGACCCCATTGCTTCAAATACAACAAATGCAGCTGCTTGTAACTGAAAAAAAAACAATAAATTATAATGAAAAAGTTTTTTTCAACTTTCTGTACTACTTTTATTAAATATGCAATTCAATACTGTCATTATGATCATATACTATATTTTAATGCAGTGACAATTAATTCTTATCACAACAACACATTATTAGATCACTTCAGTGTGTCCCAACTCTTTTTTTTTCTCAACCATTTTGTGATTTGCTTTATATATTTGCCTTAATATTTCCTTTTTGTTCTTCACTGTATTTCACTGTCTTAAGGTTTTCTGTCTTCTTTCCTATTATGTACCAACTTAATTTTGTCTGTATATATTATACATATTATTTTATGGCCTTTGGCATCTTGACAGATGGTTGGTAGCAAGCATTTATGATAAGTCAGTAGTTTGGTAAATTATTGTTTTACACTGGATGCTGTTTTGTTAAACAACTCTCTTGGCTGAAACTGCCAATATTAGATAGACAGATTCGCCCGCAGAAAGAACAAGATGTATTCATGGTGCCTGGCTTTCTTTCTTCTGCAACTTTTGTCTTCTGAATTTGATATCAACGCTGCCTCAAATGTTACTGTGCCATTTTTTATTTTTGTTCTCCATGTGTAGCCAGCTTCTTTCACTGATAGAAAATTCACTCAAGAAAGCCCTGGAAAACATCCTTATATCTCAGGACAGGTCTGCTCTTTGGTCTCTTTAAATTGTGTCTGCCTCTTGTTAATTATAGTTATTCTCTTTATGTGAAACAGCAGTGACAAAGTGTTTAGTTCACAAGGATCTGGGTTCAGTTTCTGAATATGTCAAATTTTATTCCAAACCAACACTGATTATGGGTACTGGCAATTTTCCCTGGGAATAGACAGTGCCCCATAAACATATATAATAGCTATTCCCGATCCACACATATGAAAGAGTTGACATGTGGTTGCAAGAAAAATAAATAACATTTCCGCCTATCCAGAAGTGTTCTGAGACTTCTGGACAGTGTCACTTAAAGCATCGAAACTCACGATGCAAGGCAGCATTCCTCATCTTCCCAGAATACTACCCAGGTACCCATTTCTGCCACCGGCTAGGCTGACCGTGGGGGTATTTTCTTTTTTTTTTCCAACCACAAATACAATTTACACTGCTTCCAGTGGGAACTGAACATGGGTTGTCCGAATGTCGGTAACCCAGTCGAGCGGTTTTCCAATTAGGCTACTGAGGTCTACAAGTTTCATCTTCTTTCCTTCCTCATTTGCCTTTCAGCGTCGAGGGGAGATATAACTTGTGGTCTTTTGTTCTTCTGTTCACCTCTGCTGCTGTTATGTTTCTTAGTTCTTCTAATATTACATCGATCTATCTTTTTGGTGGTCGACCCTTGGGTCTGGTATTCTCGCAAAGTTTAATGAGGGCTTGTTGTGTTGCGTTTTGATTACTCTGCCTTGTCACATGGTCAAATAATTTTATCTGTTGCTTCTTTATACATTCTATGGTGGGGGCTATTCCTAGCGCTTTTCTCAGTTCTTCATTTCTGATCTTATCTCTCAGACTGTTTCCTGTCATTCGTCTGACACATTTCATCTCAGTAGAGGTTATTTTACTTATTGTTCTTGCATCTAGGTTCCAGGTCTGGCATTGATAGCACAACGTTGGGATGAAGATTGTATTGTACAGTGCCTGTTTGCATTTAGAGTTATTTCCTTCTTGGGCAATAGTGGTTATAGCTGTCCAATGATTTGACATGCTTTGATGCACCTTGAGTCTATTTCTGCTGTTTGTCACTAGACTTCCTAGGTATTTTTTTTTTCATTCACCAGCTTTTACCCCTGTCCTTAAAGACTAGGAACTGAATTTTTTCATGTTAATCCATTTTTCCCTGGCAGCTGTGCGCACAGGGGTCCCTCGCCGCACAGGCAGATAACTCCGACTTCGGAGGTATTCATATTTTTTCCGTCGATGAGTAATTGACATTTCAAGCCAGGCCTCGCTGCTGAGAGGCAAGATGCCGGCCTCGAGACAGAGAGGTTATGGGTTCAAATCCCGGCTACACCGGTTGGGATTTTTATTTATGATTTCTCTCTGCGGCAACCACCCCTGGTCTCAGCAGCGAGGCCCAGCTTGAAACGTCAATTACACATCGATGGAAAAAATATGAGTACCTCCAAAGTCATGTTATCTGCCTGTGCGGCGAGGGACCCCTGTGCACACGTCTGCCAGGGAAAAATGGATTAACATGCAAAATTCAGTTCTTAGTCTCTAAGGACTTCGTCAGAGGTAAAAGCTGACGAACAAAAAAAAATTTCCTAATTCTGTAAACCAGGTATCTATCAGGTACATCAGTGGCAAGGTGAAAAAACTCAGGCGATTGGTACATTGCCAAAAATTAAAAATATATTATGCAACCAATTTTTTACAATGAAAGTAGAAAATAATTTTTCAATGTTGTTATAGGTATAGGGAAGGTGTTAGTGACCATAATTTTTACAGACCATCAGTACGTGATTTTTTGGGTAATGTAGTCGGTATTACGTCTGTTCCATTTTACTTTTACCTAAAAAATTTTGTACCCCTTTAAGGCTGGGTGAACCCGAAAGCCATCAATCATGATCAAACCCAACCTCTTGTCCTTTGTAGTCCAGCTCACTAACCACTGAGCTAACGAGGCTCCCTATTTGACTGATACTTTCTGATAATACTACGTTAGCGATTTTGTCTTGCAATTTCCATCCTTTTCTTGTGCGCGAGCATCCATTAATGAATTTTAATTAAATATTAATCATTTCAATTAAAGATAATTTATGGGTTTAGCTGCCTAAATTATTTATGTTCAGAGAAACATCCGCATGCACTTTATTTGGTTGTTCTCTAATCTATTATTACGACATATATAAGACTTGTTAGCAAGGTTAATGATGAATATAGAACATTGAGATATTTTTCTTATTTGTGACACACTAAAGTTGTGTTACAGGGGAGATAACTTTAATTTATGATGCTAAACTTGAAGTTTACCTATTGTAGTTTTTTATTTTTTTTAATTTAATTAGTAAAAAAGGTAGTTAATGTCCCACATTATTTCTGCTAAACGAGTGATCTCCCCTCATTGACCAGATATACTTGAACTTGAATTATCAACTGTTTCTAGTATTTGTACATCTACTTTTATTTTTTCAGCCAGGCTTAGTTTAGGGTTAGTTGTAGACTATTCCAAACCCTAAACCTATTTCCAACGGTATTTTAATGACAGATTCGAGGGCGGCCGAATAAAGTGCAGGGGGACGTTACTCCGAGCAGAAATAATTTGTGACATTGAACTCGTAATTACCCAAAAATACGCTTACGAATGGGCTGGGCTAATGATTACAGCTTAGCTTAAATAATAATAAATGAAATACGGAAGAAAACTTTTTAAAATTAGCTACTTACTAAAGTCAGTAGTAAAGTGTAACAGTGTAATATAATTAGTATTTTAGTATTATTATTTATACAACTAAACAAACTAAATACTAAATATCATACAGTCATACACTATAGTCCGTTCAAAAATTCATAATCACACCTGAATTAATTTTGCGTGATAACCGTTTGTTATTTTGCTTTCAAATTTTGCATGCAATCTTAGAATATTGATGACGTTATAGAAATATTTTTTGCTCTGAGAAATTTGATCTAGTTTAAAAGTTTTCTTCTTTAGGCTATATTAAATTCACCCTGTTCGAATTTGACACCATTTTGGGATATATACATTAATTTGGTGCGGTCGCTCACATAAAATATTTTGACTACTGCAGAAACACTAACTTCAGGAAAATCCCATGCACAAAACTGAATTGTTATTGAACGACAAAATGCACCACGGCCTTGGCATTAATTACCGAAGGGAAGGCGTATCTTTAGTAATTTTGTGAAGACTCAGTAGACAATTTGTTGACTTTAAATACCAACATTTATATCTAAATTACAATGAGTTTGAAATGCAAATTTATAACTACGCAAACGGTTACTTTTTTACTATATCAGCACTTCCTTAGGGAATCCAAGATGGGGCATTTATATTGTGATATTCATGACCCATAGAGACGAACGCAACTCGCGCTTGGTCTTTATAGATCGTCATTTTCTCGTTGGATTAAACAAGACTCAGAGTGCACTCATGTCAATCAAGGAAGGAAAAGGAAAGTCGACAGCTTTGACATTGTTGTCATAAAACGTAAGATATTGAAAATGTTTGCTAATAATGTACTTGTTGCTCTCAGGAATTTGAAATTAAAATTGCATGCAGACTGCAATATTGACATTTCTAAAAGAACTCTATGGAAGATTGTGTGAGGAGCCGGCTTCACTTTCAGAAAAACTGTTGGGGGCAGGAATATTATTTGTGAAAAACCACACTTGGTCATTGCTCGAAGCAAATACCTGAGACAGATCCGTGAGCGGCATGATATTGTATATTTGGATGAATCATGGGTCAACACACACCACACCTATGCTAAAGAATGGCAGTCAGTAAATGGCAAACTCAAAAGAACAATTCCGAGCAGCAAAGGCCAGCGCATTATATTAACGCATGCTGGAAGCACTGAAAACGGCCTTGTCCATGATGCAGGACTTATTTTCCAATCAAAAAGTACAGACTGTAGGGACTACCATACTGAAATGAATGGAAACATTTTCAGGCACTGGTTGGAGAACGATCTTTTACCAATCCTGGAGAGACCTTCATGCATGGTCATGGATAATGCATCATACCACAATGTCGTATCAGAGGAAGACAAAGTGTCTACTGCATCAAATACAAAAGTGCAAATTAGGACATGGCTTGCGAATGAAAATGTCAAATTTGACGATACATATTTAAACCCCGAATTGTTACAACTTGTGAAGAATACGAATAAGAAAAAGGTGTACCATGTTGACAAAATCATTGAGAAATACGGCCACACCTCTCTTCGACTCCTTGCATATCATGCGCACCTTAATCCAATCGAACTTGTCTGGGCTCACGTCAAAGGACAAGTTGCAGAACAGAACAGGACGTTTAAAATGTGTGATGTTGAAGTTCTGACACGCGAGTCTCTCTCAAAAATAGACATTCCGTTCTGGAAGAAGTGTGTTGAACATGTACTGCGGGTGGAAGATGAGTACTGGAAACGAGATGGATTACTATTTGTCCAGCCAGTAATGATTATCAACCTCTTGGAATTGTCAGATTCAGAATGATTAAAATTAAGATGAATTCAATTCCAGCTGCAGTTTGGACGTCCTGGGGTCTAATGGTGACCGAAGGACAAGACTAATTGTAACCAAATGAATTCATGTTTGCAAATACACATAACAAACAACACCCACAATTACACAATTAAGCACTATGTAGATACGCCTCTGACAAGAATTGCAGTAAACTGAAAAATTTAACAGATTACTGTAAACTCTAAAATTTGAATCAACTTGTGTGATATCCTCATAAAAGATCAAAGGAATTCGCTGATGTGCAAAATCTGTTGTGACAGTTGTGTTTGTGGAATAAAAAATACAAAAATCTTTGCGTCATCAGTATTCTAAGATTGCATGCACAATTTGAAACTAAAATAACAAGCGGTTATCACGCAAAACTAATTCAGGTGTGATTATGAATTTCTGAACGGACTATTCTATAGTAACACTACAGTGACTACACACTACAACACGGTACGGTACTAGTACGACGTACAGTCGTACAGTTACAGTTACAGTAAGTTACAGTTACACAGATACACTAGACTAAATATAAAGTAGCCTTTTCTTCTTCGCTCAAAGAAATTGAAAGATTAATTTTAAAAGACTGACAAGCACTGCCCCAAACATGGCTTCATTTTTTAAGTTTGCTAATTTTATAATATTACTTTTAATCAACATAATATTAGTAATATTATTTACAACCGGCAACGATCTTGAAAGTTTTGGTCTCTGCAGAAAATGTTTTCCAATCTCAGTTTAAAATTAAACTTTGTTAATAAATGAGCGCGACGGAAGTACATCATCATCAAGTATCGCACCTACCTTGGGTTGACATCCAATTTAATGTATATAGTTTTCTATTAATTTTTTTTTTTTTCAGTTATTTCACTACTTTTTTTCAAGTTACTCTGTCATATAATTCCAAAATTGTTTTTTTTTCTTTTTTAACTTCTTCTCTTGTGCTTTTTTTTCAGTGTCTAATGTTTCATTTTTTTTTCATAGCATTTGACCCGAGTAAACAAGGAACGTTATAGTTATGGGAGATACTAACAACACACGGAATAAGCCATCATCTAACAAAGTATGTAAAGTCTACATCAAGAACAGCTGCACAGTCTTAACAGAAACAGGCTACACATACCACTTCGAAATTAGAACAGGAGTGGGACAGGCATGTGTGCTATCTCCCCAATTGTTTCTTACGTACATGGACTCTACATATAGAAGTATTGGAAGTTAGCCAATCCATAATCCATCGGAGGCAGAGGAGATTAACGATTTTCTATTTACATACGATCAGGCATGGAAAAATAATACGACCCGCAAAAACATTTAAATAAATGTATTAAAACGTGCATTCAATGCAACGTGAAAATCAACAAAATAGAAGTCATGAGTGTCGCAAAAAAAATAAATAAAAACAGGAATATCAACATGACGATAGACAGCAGACAATTAAAGACAACTGAAGGGATTTAAATATCTAGCAGGTCTAAATACAAACGACAGTTCACAAACGTCAGAAATGGACTCAATGTGCACCAAAGCTTGTCAAATCATTGGACAATTGTCACCACAAATGTCCAACAAGGAAATAACATTTGAGGAAAAACGGCCATTCTGTCACTCGATTTTCATCACAATGTTGGTGTTACCAATGCATTGACTCTAGACTCATGAACAGTTTTAACAAATAATCACTAGCGATATTAAATGTATTAGACGAATTTTAGGAAACAGCCTGAGAGATAAGAGCAGGAATGAAGAACTGAGAGAAAAAATAGGAATAATTCCTGCTATAGAATGCAAGAAAAACCAACAGATTGTCTGCCTTGGGTACGTAAGACATAAAGACCAAACACAGCACAATAAGACTAAAAAATGTAATAAACACCAGACTCAAATGCCGACCGCGAAAAAGATGAATGGATGGATGGAATATTATAGTTTGCGTCATAACAACAGACTGACCAACAAGTTGAGAAGTGTTTTCCGCGGAAAATTTATAAAAATCGAATAATTCAATGTATATTACTCGTTCATTCATTCATGGAATGCCGTCTCCACATCGAAGGTTGGCTATCATGGAGCGCCATTCCGCTCTATTTCTTGATTTGATGGTGCAGATTGTCATAGGTTGATTTGTCCATCTTTTGATTTTATTCATCCATGTTAATTTTGGTCTGCCTCTACCTCATTTACCTTGGATTTTCTCTTGATTACTTTTAGTAGACTGCTGTGTCTTTTAACATGCCCCAGAGATCTCATTTGTCTTATTTGAATTGTGTTTAGTAGTTCTCTTTCAGTTATTGAGTTATTTGCAGGTCATCATCATTGCACTCCGAACATGTCCATAGGTGCTTAGATCCCCTCCTCAGCAATTCCCTCAGTGTCCAGCGACTGACGACTCCAGTTCTATGTTGGTTGATAAGTCTTCATACACGGTCACTAAGTTTCTCATTTCTGGCCGTGCCCATCTTAACTCCCATTTCCATCATCCGAAGAAGTGACGTGGATCTGTGTTTGTCGAAGTCCTTGCTCTTCCCACATCTCGGAGGGCATTGATGATGTCCGCCCGATCCATTGGTTGCCCGTCCTCAACGACAGCGCAGCTAGCCAACCTGTCCCCTCTTTCATTTCCCCGTATTCCCGCATGTCCAGGGACATAGACAAAGGTGACCTTACGTATTTTGGATTTCTGCAACGACTCTACCCATTGCATGCGTACAGAGCCCGCCTCCACTTTTTTAATCATGCTCATCGAATCACTCAGTATACATGCGTGGGTGTAGTCTTGTGACTCTAACCATTTGAATGCCTTGGTCACTACCATCGCCTCCATTATCATGCTACTCGTGGTCATGACGTATGCACAACTGTCTTCTTTGACTATTCTGCCTGCCGAGCGTGCTGTATATGCCCATGCACTTATTTGGTGTCGTATTACAGATCCGTCTGTATAGATGACTGCATCTTTCTCATCGGTGTTATCGCAGATGAGACTGTTGACCTCGGCATTAACCACGACCGGGTTCTGTTCCCTACTTTCCCTGTTGAGTGTGACAATACACGAGAAAGTCCCCTTGAATGACGTAGGCACCGGTATCCACTCCTCACCAACGCAGATATTGGTAAGCTCACAGGCCTGTTTGTTGACATCTTCTGCTCGGCCCACCCATGATTTGCCTCTTTTTAGCCTTGCACCATTCACTGTGTTGAGCACGTGGTGCAATGGATGCTCTGTATCTGTACTAATCTTCAGGTATGCTCGTGCTCTCCAGATCTTGATTCTGTCATCCATGGTTGGAAAGTCAAGAAGATACCTCATTGCTACACAGGGAGTGTCCCTCGTACATCTCAGGATAATGCGCAGTTCTCTTTGAATTGGATGGAAAGAAAAGAAAACAAACGATGAAGTCTTAAAACAACTGCAAATGAAAAGAAAACCACTAAACACAATTCAAACAAGACAATGCGATTTTTGGACCATGTTAAAAGACAACAGCCTACTAAAAGTAATCTTAGAGGGGAAAATACAAGGTAAAAGAGGCAGAGGCAGACCAAGACTAACATGGACGAGTAACATAAAAAATTGGACAGGTCTGCCTATGACAACCTGTGTTTAGAAACGAAAACTACAGAATTGAGATTTTCAAATCAGGTCTATATTATTTAATACTTTAAATTGTCTTTCCTTGCTTTAAATCACCCCCCCCCCCCCTTTTCCCCCTATACAAAAAATTATGAAAGAAACACTATCGTAACAGAACAGTAGATTAATACCGGTGCCTACGTCATTCGGGGGGTACTTTTTCATATATTGTCACATCTGCCAAACTAAAGCTAGAATTGCGGAATTAAAGAGCAGATATTGGTTCCTAGACTGATGGTGAGCAGAGCACGGAATAAATGGTTCTATGCTAACAAGGAAGGATTCAGAATAAAATTACACTGAATTAGATGAGCAGCAATTTGGATTCAGGAAAAGCAGTGGGACAAATGAAGCCATATTCAGCATGAGGACATTGATTGAAAAGTACACAGAAGTGAAAAAACCAATATATGCCGGCTTCATAGATTACACCATAATCAACTTATAGACTACCTAAAAGATATAAATCTGGACGACATAGACATATGACTAATATGTAATTTGTACTGGGATCAAACAGCAATAATAAAATATAACAAGGAGAACTCTACACCCATTGATATAAAAAGAGGAGTAAGACAAGGATACATATTATCACCAAGCTTGTTCAATCTATACACTGAGCAAATCTTTAAAAACATCACAGAGATGCCAGGCCTAAACATTAATGGACAAATCATCAATAACCTAAGATATGCTGATGATACTGTACTACTAGCAGAAAATCCTAAAGATCTACAACAATTACTTAATGTAATAAACATGACAAGAAAATATATGGACTAGATATGAATATCAAAAAGACTAAAACTATGATCATAAACAAAGAAAATTCTCAAGACCTACAATTAAATATCAAAGTTGAAGGAATACATCTGGAGACAGTTCAGAACTACAACTACCTGTGACATACTATAACTAGTGATGGAAAATGCAAAACTGAAATAAACAGATGAAGAGGTATCTTCTTTTTCTTTCCTTCCTCATCTGCCTTTCAGCGTCGAGGGAGATATAATTTGCGGTCTTTTGCTCTTCTGTTCGCCTCTGCTGCTGTTATGTTTCCCAGTGCTTCTAATATTCCATCGATCCATCTTTTTCGTGGTCGACCCTTGGGTCTGGTGTTCTCACAACGTTTGTTGAAGGCTCGTTGTGTTGTGTTTTGTTCTTTCTTCCTTGTCACGTGGCCGAACCATTTTATCTGTTGTTTCCTTATATATTCTATGGCGGGGGTTATTCCTAGCTTTTTCTCAGTTCTTCATTTCTGATCTTATCTCTCAGACTGTTTCCTGTCATTCGTCTAACACATTTCATCTCTGTAGAGGTTATTTTACTTATTGTTCTTGCATCTAGAGTCCAGGTCTGGCATTGGTAGCTCAACGTTGGAATGAAGATTGTATTGTATAGTGCACGTTTTGCCTCCAGAGTTATTTCCTTGTTGGATAATAGTGGTGATAACTGTCCGATGATTTGACAAGCTTTGTTGCATCTTGATTCTATCTCTGCTGTTTGGGAATTGTCGTTTGTCATTAGACTTCCTAGGTATTTGAATTCCTCTACTTGTTTTAGTTGTCTGCCTTCTATAGTTATGTTGATGTTCTGTTTATTTTTGGCGACATTCATGACTTCTGTTTTGTTGATGTTGACTTTCATGTTGTACTTTGTTCCTAAGATGTTGAGTTTGTTTAACTGGTATGGCAAAATGTAATTTTAATGTCATGAAGAACATACTAACATCAAAACAAATAACACCAGGGCTAAAACTAAGAATAACAAAATGTTACATCTTCTCAATATTTCTGTATGGTGCAGAAACATGGACATTAGACAAGAAAACAGAACAGAAAATTGAAGCCTTTGAAATGTGGATTTATAAAAGAATAGGTAGAATTAGATGGAAAGAAAAGAAAACAAATGATGAAGTTTTAAAACAACTAAAAATGAAAAGAGAACTACTAAATACAATTAGAACAAGACAAATGAAATTTTTGAGGCATGTTAAAAGACATACAAGACCAATAAAAGTAATATTTGAAAGGAAAATACAAGGTAAAAGAGGCAGAGGCAGACCACGACTAACATGGACGAGTAACATCAAAAGATGGACAAGTCAACCTATGACAACCTGCACCATCAAAGCAAGAGACAGAGTGGAATGGCGCTCCATGGTAGCCAACCTTCGATGCGGAGACAGCATTCAGTGGTGATGATACTACCAAGGCTTTAGAACTTTGGGATACAGATGAACTTGCTAATACTACTCCGCTACTTCTTCCCTTCCTCATTTGCCTTTCAGCGTCGAGTGGAGATATAATTTGCGGTCTTTTGCTCTTCTGTTCGCTTCTGCTGCTGTTATGTTTCCTAGTGCTACTAATGTTCCACCAATCCTTCTTTTTCGTGATCGACCCTTGGGTCTGGTGTTCGCGTAACGTTTATTGAGGGCCCGTTGTGTTGTGTTTTGATTACTTTGCCTTGTCACGTGGCCAAACCAATTTATTTGTTGGAGCCAGTGGTGGGGTGTGCTAAACACTCCAAAGTATGGTGACAGCTTTACAAGGAAGGAACACAGCACAATACTGACGTTTCGGCCTGTGGCCTTCTTCAGAATACAAGGACAACGACAACAAACGGTGAAGCACAATTATCTATAACTACAAGTTAGATGATCAAATGGGGGGGGGGGGGCGAAGAAAGTAAGATGTTGAAATAAGAAAGGAGAGAGAAGAGAGAAATGAATACTACATGAGGAGAGGTAGGAGGGGCGTCAAGATATATAAAATAGAAAAAGAGAAAACATGTATAATAAAATGCACTTAGCTTAAAGCAGCAAGTCTGTCCTCCGTGCTGGAACACATCAGAATGACTAGAAGCGTTAAGGCTGTGTCTAGAAAGTAACACGTGACTGAAACACGCGAGTTTAGAAGGACAAAAGGGCCTGTGTGACTGGAAAACCAATCTGAGGGGGTCGGGGTGGGGAAAGAAAGATAGGCGAAGCTGCCAAACTACTATGAAAACGATGGTCAATGGTGAGAGGAAAACTAGAGGCCCAAAACCAAAGGCCCAGAGGGGCCAAACTGCTAGCCAATAAATCACTCGGACAATGCAAGTGAGAGATCCCGCGAGAGGTTAAAATTTCTTTTTCATTGAGTGAATGAAAAGACAATAGTAGTGAACTGGGAGATGGGTGAGAGAGATAGACTACAGAATGGGTGGCCTGAAACTGGAAGAGTTGAGAGGTAGGTCAACGAAGGAGGAAGAGGGAGGAAGTGAAGACCAGAGGAAGAGATAAGGAGAGGAAGAATAAGAAAGCCGGTATAAGTCAAGTAGGTAGGGAGAAGGGCGGTAGAGTGATAGAGGGGTGGTCCGGAGGAAGTTAGTCAATCGAGAGGTAGGGAAGTATTAGAGGAGGAGGGATAAGAAGCAGGTATGTGAAAAATGGATAGGAGGAGAGGCGGTAGGTCAGAAGTGAATAGAAAGAGAGGGAGTCTGGAAGAAGTGGAGTAATAGAGGAATGGTGCGCAAGAGGTATGTGCCATAGGAGGTAAAGAAGTTGGGAAATGATAGAACAAAGGGGGATGATGAGGGTCCTAGGAGAGGAATGAAAGTGGACATCAGGATAAGGGGGATAGGTAAAGAGGAGTAGTGACTACAAGTGAATAGAGAGGAAAGGGGTGAGCTAGGAGTAGATCAGCAGAGATGTGATGGGAAGGACGAGGAACAATAGAAGTGGGCAGAGAGATGGTACAGTCCAGTTGGAGAGGGGATATAGTGATAAGGAGGAGAAGGACATGTAGGTAGTAGTCAGAAGAGAAAGAGGGGGACGGGTTAGGATGAAGAAGGCAAGATAGGGGCTATTCACAGAGGATATGGAAAGCAGGGATGGACGAGGAGTAGACGACCCAAGAAGTAACACAGGAAGAGAGGTCCATAGGTGGGAGGATGGAGTCGGAGGAAAGAGGGTCCTCAGAGGGACAGGGATACATTGATACCACGAGGGGCAACCCCAATGAGCGATCAGACGGTGTTCTAGAGTGAGCCGACTGTGGTGATCAGAGGAGCATGATACTTGGCCAGTTACCAAGACATCAGTTTTACCTCGATGGCCCCTCGAGTTAAAGTGGGCTGCTACATGAGTGTCCGCTTTTTGGGTGATGTCATTCAAGTGTTCACGGCACCTACCCCAGATACGTAGACCAGATTGTCCGATGTAGGCCAACTTGCATCGCTTACAAATGATGGCATAAATGATGTTCCACGATGTGCAAGTGAATCCCTCTCTGATCTCGAAAGGACCATTGGGTAAGAGGACAGTGTCGGTCAGGACAGTGTCGGTCTGGAGAACGTGGTCACAAGTTTTACATACTCTCCGGTTGCAGCGGATAGTGCCTCGATGGCTAAAGAGGGCAGCCGGAAGACGGCCCCTGACAAGAAAGTCTCCGGTCACGTCTAAAGGCCACTAGTGGCGGGTCGGAGAAGAGCCGACGAGTAGTAGGGTCAGATCGGAGAATAGGGAGGTAGCGGTGGATGGTCCTGATCACAGCGTAATGGTGAGGGTGATAGGTGAAGGCGAGTACTACTCTATCCGAGGGAGGATGAGTAGAGGGGGTAAGAGTAGACTGACGTGAAGTGTGGAGAACTCGACGCAGTGCAGGGAGGAGAGCTGCTTCTGGATAAAGGCGTCGGCGGAAGAAGTCAAGCATAAGGTGGGCATTGTGAAGGAAATCTTCATCGTCTTGGCAAAGGCGACGAAGTCTGAGAAGCTGAGAATAGGGAAGAGAGTTCTTACATGTGATGTCGGGTGAGAGGAGTCGTAGCGGAAGAAACTGTAGGAGTCGGTGGCCTTGTAGAAGACCGAGGTGAGAAGATGACAGGTGCCCAAGGAGACTGAGATATCTAGGAAAGATACGGAGAAGGTGGAGATGTGGAAGGTGATGTGGATAGAGGCGTGGAAATGTTCGACATCTTCGATGAAACGGGAGATCTCATCCTCTGGAAGGTCAGACAGACCAATGCAGTCATCGATGTACCTACGATACATAAGGGGAAGAGGGCCCTCGTAGGTTTGGATGATTTGGTGGTTGTTTCTTTATATATTCTATGGCGGGGGCTATTCCTAGCTTTTTTTCTCATTTCTGATCTTGTCTCTCAGGCTGTTTCCTGTCATTCGTCTAACACATTTAGCCTCAGTAGAGGTTATTTTTCTGATTGTTCTTGCATCTAGGTTCCAGGTATGGCATTGGTAGCACAACGTTGGAATGAAGATACGCCGCTGGTCCTTCCGAAATGCAAAAAAAAGTTTCTTTTATTAAGCAATTATAATTATTAAATATGTGAAACAATAAAATATGACAGGATTAATAATTATATAGATAACATTTAAAAAGCATTGTAATTTTCGCTTTCTTTTTTTGAAAGCAACATAGTTGTTGCGAGACTACAAATGGGAGATAAGCCGTTGCCTATAGCAACACCGTTTACAAATTGTGAGCCATTGGGAAAAAACAGCTCAAGCTGATTGAGTTTGGACTCCGGTCTTTCGCATTTTGAGTAAGTTTTTACTATTTTAGTTAAATGTATCTTCGTTGTTTACTGTTTATTATTGTAAATATTATATTTCATTTTGTCATATGATAATTCCGTCTCAATACTCAGCGCAGTATTCATAAAATTTGCATGATTTTTAAAATTTATTATTTTACTTTTACTTTTACTAGTTTTAATTTTACTTACTGACTGAGTAATCAGTAAATCTAACTTTAAACTTTAAAAACTTCACAGAGATGCCAGGCCTAAACATTAATGAAAGATAATCAATAACCTAAGATATGCTGATGATACTGTATTACTAACAGAAAATCCTGAAGATGTACAACATTTACTTAATGAATGATAATGAAATAAACATGACAAGCAAACAATATCATTCAATATGGATTAGATATTCAGATATTTGAGATTATTGATATCAAAAAGACTAAAACTATGATCATAACCATAAACAAAGATAATACTCAAAACCTACAAGTGGATATAAAAATTTAAGAAATAGACCTGGAGACAGTTCAGAGCTACAACTACCTGGACATACTATAACCAGTGATGGAAAATGTACAACTGAAATAAACAAAAGAATAGGAATGACAAAAAGTAATTTTAATGCCATGAAAAAATATACTAACATCAAAACAAATAACACCAGGGATAAAACTTAGAATAGCAAAATGTTATATCTTCTCAACATTCCTATATGGTGCAGAAACATGGACATTAAGCAAGAAAACAGAACAAAAAATTGAAGCCTTTGAATTGTGGATTTATAGAAGAATGGGAAAAAATGGCTGGAAAGAAAAGAAAACAAATGAGGAAGTTTTAAAACAACTAAAAATGAAAAGAGAACTACTAAATACAGTTCAAACAAGATAAATGAGAGATTTAGGGCATGTTAAAAGACACAACAACCTACCAAGTAAAAGTAATCTTGGAGGGAAAAATACAAAGTAAAAGAGACAGGGGAAGACCAAGACTAACATGGATGAGTAACATCAAAAGATGGACAAGTCAGCCTATGACAGTCTGCACCATCAAAGCAAGATACAGAACGGAATGGCATTCCATGGCAGCCAACCTTCGATGTGAATGCACCACTCAATGAAGATGATGATTTATTTTTATTTCAATTTTCAAATAGTAATAATAATAATAGAATATAATATTTATTATTTGTTTTTTTGTGTGCATTTTTAAAATATTTTATTTTATAACATTAATTAATATTTAATATTATTTTAATAATGTTTTAAAATAATCCTATCCTTAAAGTGGTATTGTTTTGTTGTGCAAACTTAACTAGATCTGATGTATGATGGCATTATCACTTGATTATGGCATATGATTTGGTGTCTTGATAGATGTTTGTTTGATAACTACCTAAATTGACATTTTTTATTAATTTGTCTGTAGTAGTGTAGTGTAGTTAGTTTTATTTGGTACAATTATATTATTATATAATTATATTTTTAAAAATATTAGATATTATTGTTTTGTATTCTTTATCATTTCCTGTGTGTTACCGGGGCTTCATTATGAGGGAAGTTAAGAATAGTGATACTGTCACCTTCCAGGCATGTCGTAAGAGGTGACTAAGGAGGTTGATTGATGGCTTGACAAGCTGTCATTGTAAAAAGTATTGTTATGGAAACAGAGCCATGGATTTTAGAAGCAGTGATCTCTGCAATATGTGTCATTTTGGCACGCAAGGTTTCTGTTTTTTGAGATTGTGGTTCTGCCCTATGTGCTGTCTTTGGCTCGAAAGGATAATAGATAGATAGATAGATTCTTTTTCATGCTAGATGCTATTTTCTTTGGGTTTTTTTTGGCAGAAGAAGCTTCTCTCATGACTGAATCTGCCAATATAATTTAATATTCTTATTTATCATAACTTATTGTAGAATGAAAAAAGTTGTATTTCATTTGTTTTGTGGTGCCTGGCCTGATCTACTTTCTGCTGGACCGTATCATTTTTTTAATGTCTTCTGATTTTGACATCATCGCTTCCAGCGACTTCATCGAATGTTGCTACTTGCTGTGCTGTTGTTTATGTTTGTTCTCTATGCACTTTGATCTGAGGCAAGGTTTACCAGTTTCTTTCTTTGAAAGAATTCTCTCAAGGAAGCCCTATGAACATCCACATATTTCAGCACTGGTTGCCTTTTGGTCTCTTTCCATCCTTAAGTTCTCCATACCTATAATGGTTGTTTTAGAATACATTTGAAGTTATCCATTTTTCTCATGTAACCCAACCACCTTAATCTCTTACTCTAAGTGTTGCCATGAAGGATGGATGGGAGTTTGGCTCTTTGCAAGATTTTGGAATTGCTTACTTTGTCCTGCCATTTGATATTAATTATCTTACAAAGGCAGCACAAATGAAACCTATCTGCTTTTAGTCTGCATTTCTGAAAGGCATTCCTAAGTAGGACTTGGCTGTCAGATATTTTTATTACAGGGACATTAATCTTAGGCTTGGCTGGTTCTTTAGTTTTGTATATAAATTTTGTGGTTGCTTTTACTTTAGTATTAAAAACAAGTGCAAATGGTTTGTGTTGCAGTCCGTGCTATGGTATGCTTAGGTTATTTTAACATTTAAATGGTGTTTGCGAACTACGATAAAGTCCAATTGGCACCAATGACCATATCTGGGGTAGTGCCATGTTGCTTTTTGTCAATTTTTTTACATTGAAGAAAGTATTGGTATCACATATGTTGTTATGGTAAAAAAAATCTGGAAGTTTTTCACCATTTTTTCGCCCAGCCTTAAATGAGTATCAGATTTTTTTCTTAGAAAGTAAAGCAGCACGAGCATAATACCAACCACATTACCCCAAAAATGATGTGCCGAAGGTCTATAAAAATTATGGTCACTATCAACATATTCCCTATACGCCACTTGGTGTGACGGGGCTCTTTACGTTTTTTTACCTTTAACCATTTTCGTTCATTTTGCAATACCATGATGGACTAGGCATAATGACCATGAGTGATGATCAGATTCAGTGGTGTCATTTAGGTCACCTGGTGTGTAGAGATGTTCAACTTTGGGGACTGAATCAAAGGTAATCTAAAGCATCTCGTAAAATTTATCTTTTTGTTCTGTGGTTTCTGCCATAGATGCTAATGATGTTTATTAGTCCAGCTTTTGAGTTTATCTCAAGGGGTATTATGTACTCTGATTTTCCTTTAGGGGTTATTATGGAGTTAATGAATCAGTTGTTTACAACTCCATGTAGGCAGGGCTGCTTGAATCTTAAACCCTGCCAGAAAATGTGTAATTTTTTTTTTACGGCACTGCACATGGAAGCTCTAGATTTTTCTAATGTTGTAAATAGGTTGTATGAATTTGAGATCTGTACAGGTGTGTGCTTGCTTTGGAAGTTAATGAGTCATTACAGAATCCCCATAAAGTTTATTAACCTGATAAAAACAATGTATGAAGGAACGAAATGTAGTGTGGTGCATGAAGGACAGATTACATAAGCATTTGAAATAAGAACAGGAGTAAGGCAGGGATGCCTTCTGTCTCCATTTCTCTTTCTACTGGCCATAGATTGGATTATGAAAATAACTTAAAACAACAGAAATGGAATCCAGTGGTCACTGACCAAACAACTTGATGATTTAGACTTTGCTGATGACATAGCTCTCCGTTCACACAGCCATCAACAGATGCAGGATAAAATGAGCATACTTGATGAGAGATCACAACAGCTGGGACTAAAGATTAATAGAGATAAGACCAACATTATGAGAATTAATACAGTTGGCAATAACCAAATAAAACTAGGAGAATTACCTCTATTAGATGTACAATCTTACATATATCTGGGCAGTAATATAGATAAAGAGGGAGGAACAGAAAATGATACCAAAATAAGGATATCAAAAGCAAGAGGAGCTTTCATTGCACTGGGAAACATATGGAAATCCAAAGAAATTAGATTAAATACAAAAATAAAAATTTTCAACTCAAATGTTAAGGCGGTCCTATTATATGGCTGTGAAACATGGAGAACAACAAAATTGAAAATCATGAAGATACTGACTTTCATTAATGGATGCTTACGCAGGATAAAAGGATGGAAATAGCAGGACAAAATCACTAACAGAATTATGGAAATGTACCAGTCAAACACCAGTGGATAAAGAGATACAGTAAAGACGATGGCGCTGGATAGGACACACACTACGGAAGCCAACTGAGAGTATTACACAACAGGCCCTTTTTTGGAATCCCCAGGGGAAAAGACAAAGAGGAAGACCAAGGAATTCTTGGAGAAGACAGATAGAAGCAGAGATGTAGATGATGGTGAAGACATGGAATGATCTTAAAAGAATTGCAAAAAACAGAACGACTTGGAAAGTGTTTGTTGAAGACCTATGCTCCACTGGGAGCTAAAAAGGTAGAAGAAGAAGAAGACAGGTGTGTGCTATATACACAAGTTTTATATATCAGAAACTTTCTTGTTAATGTTAATTTCATATTATTCTAAATTTGTTTAGTTAGTTTGCCAAATATTATGGCTGCCTTGCCAATTCATTTCTTCCTCAAGGTATGAGTCATAAATATAGATTCAAAGGTAGATGAATCTTTGTACTAATACTAGTGGGCTTCCATTCAAGGTTATGACTGTGGTTTTGTATAGGTGTATTCTTATATAAGAATTGCAGTCTTTGTGCATGCTTACTGTTAAGAAGAGTTGATTAAATGATTTGTCCAAGCAATCAATCAGTGATTGCAAAGCATTTCTGTTGTAAACTACTAGAGCTACATCTCAGCAAAGTGGAAGCTTCTGGTTGGGACTACAGTTGGTTTCATTTTTGTTTTCAAAGGAGCTAAGTAGAATAATAAGTTATCAGATTATTAAAAAAAAGCATAGATGTCACTGGAGGCTGCTATGAATGCATGTTGTAAGATGCATCAAAAAAATTCTCCTGGAAGGGTCGGAGCCAGGACACAACCTTACTTAACCCTCTTCTTGATTTTAAAGCATTCGAATGTGATGCCACTGAATTGGTCTGTGCCATACATTTATTATTGTAGTGATATGATCAGTTTAAGCAGCAAGGATGACTGTCAATATTCTCCATCACTTCATAGAGGCTTTCTCTTCACAGTATCAAGTGCTTATATGAGATTAATTTAATTTTATTGAGATAATTATATTCGCTGCATATTTTTAAAATTATTTTGTTTATTTATTTATATTCACTTACTGGTCTTGTTTTCCTATTGCAGAAAGAATCACTCAAAATGTCGATTGCCATTGTTCAAGCTCGACACATATTTGGCCTCAAGCCTAAAGTGTCCGGCAACATCTGCTATCATGATGAGCAGACTATTGTTTACCCGGCTGGTGCAAACTGCATTCTTTATAATATTGACCAAAAGTCACAAAGATTCATTCCAGGTCAGAAATCAAGTAAAATTGTTTGTTAATTGATAACTGTAGCCAAGCAGAACATCTTCCCGAACATCTAAACGCTGCTCAAACAACTTAGGTTACCCTGGCTTGGCCATGTACACCATATGAAAGATGGCAGCTTACCTAAAGATATACTCTACAGACAACTGGTAGATGGCAAAAGGACAAGGGATGCCCAAAACTTAAATTTGTAAACATGTGTAAATGCAATATGAAGACTCTGAACATAGACCCTGCAGCCTGGAAAAAAATAGCTGCAGGCTGCAATCTCTGGAAACACACTTTAAAGGTCCAACCTCATATAAGAAGTAGACAGATTCATAGAAAAAGAGAATACACAGCAAAAAGAAAGAAAAGAAAAAATACATTTTCTAGGGGTGCTGAAAAATCTGTAGTCCAATTCAAAAATTTAATCAAATTATGACTGACTGAGGCTATTACTACTACTGAGGCTACTACTACTACTGATGCTACTACTACTACTGAGGCTACTACTACTACTACTGAGGCTACTACTATTACTGAGGCTACTACTACTACTGAGGCTATTACTACTACTGAGGCTACTACTATTACTGAGGCTACTACTATTACTGAGGCTACTACTACTACTGAGGCTACTACTATTACTGAGGCTACTACTATTACTGAGGCTACTACTACTACTGAGGCTATTACTACTACTGAGGCTACTACTATTACTGAGGCTACTACTATTACTGAGGCTACTACTATTACTGAGGCTACTACTATTACTGAGGCTACTACTACTACTGAGGCTACTACTATTACTGAGGCTACTACTATTGGTCGTTTCAAATCTAAATGTTCACGATTAACATGAAATATCTCCTCTTTCCCTGCACTTACAAACTTGATTTTTTGCATCTGGCCTTGTTTTTCCAAGGTCCCACCGATTTCACAAAATTTAATGATGTAGGAAGTATGCTTCATCATGAAGCAGCACTTTCCTTTGATCTCAGTGAATTTACGGATCTTTTGCTCCTGGAGAAAATAATTTACCGTACATTAATGGAAATCAGCTTCTCGACATAGGCGTCTCTACACAACTTGAAAGTTGGAGGCGTTTATCAACTGTTTACTTTCTATTGTTTACTTTCTTTAAAATACTATGAGAATGTCAATGTTATAGCCTTTACAGACGGTCTAAAACAAATCAGCGTATAAACAGTTCCATTAATGAAAACTATTTAAACAATATACAACAAAGAATACATTTTAAAAAATTAATTATCCGTTGCGAGCGATAACGAGCATGACATATCAAGCAAAGTTATTGTTTATGGGTACGCATGTGACTAAAGAGTCCGATGTAAGCACGGGATCCTCTCCACTGTAAAGAGCTACATTGTTCGTTTTATGTCTTTCCATGTGACTTTCATTATTTTACGTAAACAAGACATATGAAAGTGATTTAGTTTCTTTGCATGCCTGCAGTACACATATCAAGAATCTTTACATTTTCAAAACGTTATAAACTTTAGCTAAAGATTGATCATGCGGACATATAAAAACGTCCATTATTATTTCATTTATTCTGAATCAGAGGAGTCTAACATATTGATTACTAATCTGGGCTGAACGAACGATAGTCCATCTTTTTTCCAATAGTCATTTTCTTCTTTTAGACATGATCTTCACATTTGCACCAACAATCTTTGTCAATCTGTGATAGAGCAGCATATGTCAGTCCTTTTATATCGCATAGTTTAAAACTTGTATTCTCAGCTGCCATCTGCCCTTTAATTTTTGCCCAAACGAGTTCAATGGGGTTTAATTGTGGATGATAAGGGGGCAGTCTCAAGCACGTATGACCATGCTGTTGAATGATTTTGTCTATTTGGAATACTTTGGTCTTTTGCGATTTATTAACAAGTGACAGTAATTCAGGTTTCAAAAATCCCTCGTTAAATGGAATTCCTTCCTTTCTTAGCCAAATCTTTATAACATCTTTTGTACTGGTAGATGTAGGAATTTTGTCTTCTTCTGCCACAGCGTTGTGGTACGACGCGTTGTCCATTACCAGACAGGATGGTCTGTCTAGAATTGGAAGAAGAGTATTTTCAATCCATTCTCTAAATATATGGCCATTCATCTCGGTGTGATAGTCCCTGTTGTCAGTATAATTAGAGGTGAATATAAGTTCTGCATTTTTCACCAACCCTTCTTTTCGGCTGCCTGCATGTGCCATTATAATACGCTGTCCTTTTCCAGTGGGTACACATCTTTTAATACTTCCATCTGATAACTGCCATTCCTTTGCACTTGTGTGGTGAGAATTTATCCAAGATTCATCTAGAAATACAATATCATAACCTTGGTTACGCATTTCCCGTACTTCACGTAAATATTTACTCCTCATAGAAACTAAGTGCGGCTTCTCGCAGATGACATTTCTACCACTATCGTACTTTCTAAACGTAAAACCGATGCTTCTAACAGTTCTCCATAATGTTGTTTTCGACACAACAATGTCATTTTCTGCTCTCAGTCGAATTTTCAGTTTTCTTAAAGTCACAGTTTCTTTGGAATCGAACATTTTACAAATTGCTCTTCTAATCACTTCCTTGTCAAAACTATCTACTACTTTCTTTCTTCCTAGCGTCCTAGTCTTGATTGAACTGGACACTCCGTTAGCTTTAAGACTTTAAGCACTTGTTTGAAAAAGCGTTTGCTTATACCCAATGCGTGAATAGTTCTCTTTTCTGGCTTTGAGATGCTTCGATACAGTTTTCCACGCTTAGCTTCTATGCAAAAATATTTACACACCTTTATTGCCACTGATTGCAATGTAAGGAACTTTACTTTTATACCCATTGACTAACAGATCACAAATTTAACGAAATTACCCAATAATTAGGATACGCCCTTGCACATAAATCACAACAAAACGACAGGAAATGGGATGCACCGGATATAAAATTATAACTATGACGCGTTTTATGTGTTTGTTAGTGCTTAAAACAGGGAAATTGGCGCGCATTACGTTCAAGATGACAAGTCCGTGGGTGCTCACTCATATGAAGCGGTAATTCCTCCAAATATATGGTTTGACCAAAATGCCTTAAATTTGTATACTTCAAATAAAGAATATTTAAAACTATACGTTTGTTGGTGAGGAAATGAATGTACTTCTTGGGACCAAAAAATCACAAGACCATATGCAAAATTTCAGCATTATCAATCAATTGGTTGCAGAGATATGGAATTTTAAACACCTTCAAAATATTTTGAAACGACCTATACTACTGAGGCTACTACTATTACTGAGGCTATTACTACTACTGAGGCTATTACTACTACTGAGGCTGCTACTATTACTGAGGCTACTACTACTACTACAGAGGCTACTACTACTACTGAGACTATTACTACTACTAGCCAAGTAGAAAAATATAATTTTTTTAAAACCATGGAACACATGTGGATAAGATTATAGATTTTAATTTAAAAAATTTTTAGGGATGAGTATTTGTTGTAAATTTGATTTAAATTATCGTTTCTTTAAACTCTTTTATGCACCAGTATATTTTTGAAACAACAATATATTCATATTATTATAATAATATTGCTGGAATGTCTGTTTATTCAATAGGCAGGATAGTATAACATTTTTCTAGAAATATCTATACATTGAGAGTTTAAGATTCATATAAGAGGTCAAACAAAATAACTTAGAGTCATCCTAGAATAAACTCAGTAGTGTAGAGGTGGGAAAATAATTACAGCGTGAAAAACCTGTTTTTATGTTGTTTATTTTTCCTGATTAAGATTGATTGGTCACAACAATGGTCTTGTTTAATATCTATTGTTATTGTTCTTATTATAACTACTGTTTTTTTTTCTTTAACCGAAACTTGACTTTTAGTTTCATCATGTTACCATTTTTCTTTCTTTTTCTCTTTCAACTTAGTGATTATGAATAAATGAAGTAAATCAAGAAATAAGTATTTAACTCAATTCAAATTCAAATAAGATTTCTAACATTTTTGGACATAAAGAGACATATTCATCTTGGAAGGGCATATTAGGGTAAATAAGATTAAGATAATTTAAAGCTAAAGTGGACTGACAACTGAAGCAGGCTTTTATTTTTTAGCTGAAACATTCTGAACGGCCTTCCAGTAAACTTGTAAAACTTTAACTGACCAGATATGGATATTTTATTAGCGCTATCACAAGTTTACATTCTTGTGTTATGGTTATTTACAATGACAATACAATTTTAATTACACAAGAACTTAAGAGGCCTGATATATTACTCATTTCTCATTTTATGGGATTGAATGATAGAGTTCAGGAAATGTTCTTTTAAAAAGCACTTGACAGGAGAACTTATATCACCATTTACTATAAAGGCATGAGAAATAGTATTTAATGGTTAAAAATTTCAATATGAAGATGCAAGATAAAAAAGATTTCATGAATTCTTAAAATAATGTATCTAAATTGAAATATCTTTGACATCAAAGTGTATATCTTTTCAAGAAATTAATTGTTTTTTTTTTATCAACATTTATGTTTGCTAAATTGTATTCTTCATATTCATTATACTATATGCAATAATTATTATTTCAGGCACAGACAAAAGTGAAGGAATGACAGCTCTAGCAGTCAGTCCCAATAGGAGGTATGTGGCTATTGCTGAAAAACTGGAGAAACCAACAGTCACAATTTATGATCTGCATTCACTGCGTAAGAAGAAGGTACTTAGCTCTAATGAAGTGCCTTCAGGAGAGTACATCAGTTTGGCTTTTTCTCCTGATTCTAAGTACCTGATTACTCAAGGAGGAAAGCCTGACTGGACACTGCTATACTGGACATGGGAGAAATCTAAGGTCATGGCTTCCACAAAATCATCCAACCCACAAAACTCTAATTCTGAAGTTTATCAGGTAAGTAGGATGTAAATGTGATTGTCTTAAGGGTATAGTTGGTTATTACCTAATCAACCTCAGATGGAAGATGTACAACAAAGGTGAGATGCAGAATGGCTCACGCAAAAGTAGCTTTCCAAAAAATGAGGAAGATACTGTGCAATCCATTTTTGACAATAGAAAGAAAAAAAAGAGCTCTTAAATGTTATTTAAGCTAGCCTTAACATATGGATGTGAATCATGGACAATAGGACAACAGACAAGGAAATTACTGGAGTCTGTAGAAATGTGGTTTTACAGAAGAATGTTGAGAATATCATGGACAGCTAGGAAGAGTAATGAAAACATTCTGAAAGAGGCCAAAGCAAAAAAGAGAGCTAATATCCAATATTAGGAAGAAACAATCATCATTTTTTGGCCATGTAATGAGAAGAGAACAGCTGAAATATATAGTAACAACTGGAAAATTGAGGGATGAAGAGATAGAGGGAAGCAAAGAGAAAAAATACCAGACAGCTTAAAAGAATGGCTTGGCAGAAAGTCAACAACAGAAATGATAAATAACTGTCGGTATCAAAAGTTGTGGAGATACATGATCACCTATGCTAGCAGGCCCGGTACTTGATGATGATGATAGTTGGTTAGTTGACAGTTTTGTTTTTTGTTTGATTCATCTGTCAGTGGGTTCTTAGCATTTGCGTAAAGTCTAGTAGCTGTGCTTTTATTTTTAATTAATAAAAATATATATATTTATTTTTTCGTTCATCAGCTTTTACCTCTGACGAAGTCCCTAGAGACTAAGAACTGAATTTTGCGTGTTAATCCATTTTTCCCTGGCAGCCGTGTGCACAAGGGTCCCTCGCTGCACAGGCAGATAACTCCCGACTTCGGAGGTACTAATATTTTTTATGTAGATGAGTAATTGACGTTTCAAGCCGGGCCTCACTACTGAGACCAGGGGTGGTTGCCGCAGAGAGAAATCATAAATAAAAATCCCAACCAGTGTAGCCGGGATTTGAACCCACAACCTCTCTGTCTCAAGGCCGGCGTCTTGCCTCGGAAGAAAATTACTTTAATTAATATATATAATATATATATTAATTAAAATGAAGTAACACTTCTACAGTTATTTTAGAGTAAAATCTAGCAAATTATAAAACATAAGCACAATTTTTAACCAAATGTTGTTAATATTGTAACTAAATCTCTACCACCAAGATTTCATAATTTTGTGCATAAAGATGTAGGACAGAATATGGAGAAGTGACACCATGATTTAAAGCTAAAGGACTTTTTCCAGACATATATATTCAAGTGGATATGTGTACATGGCTTTCATAATTAGAAAGTTGTGGTGGGTGTGTGGTTAGTACACTCAATAGTGATCACAAGGGTTCAGGTTCACTTCCCAAAGGTGTTCATTTTTTTTCTGAGTAACACATCTTCAGAGTTCACCCAGACTCTGAAAAAAAGTACCAGCGATTATTTTCTGTTAAAATAGAGTGGCCTGATGTGATAATAACCTTGTCATTCAATAAATGTCTCATTAATGATAAAAAAATATGGACACTTATGACATATTCCCCATACGTCATTATATTGTTACACTATATCTCAGAATTAGGGAAAATAATAATTAAAAAATAAGCACCAATGATTTCATTTGAAAATGCTGAGATTTAGAACTGTTGTATTTAAGAAATCACATTTCTACTGTAGTATCAGGATTGTTTTACTAATTTTACTCTATATAAATTAGTCTAAATTATAATGAGAATTCTCAGTCATCTTCTTTGTTTATTTCTACACTTCTTTTTGGTTAGAAATCAGTAAATCAAAGAATATAGTGCTCTCATTAATGCATTTAGCGCTCATCAGAAATGATTTGAAGCAGGTTAAAGCGCACATGGCTTTGGCTTCTCTTTTTAGTCAGCATTTTAGTTATTTCCAAAGCACACAAACAGCACCTTGTTGGACAAAAGCCTGGTGTGTGAAATCACTTTCATATCTCTAAGTATGTCAGTGAAATTAATGTTTTTCCCTAAACATATCTTCAATGCAGTTCTTTGTGATAATTCTAAATTAGACTAGTTTGTCATATATTTTTGCAAAATAACAAATTATTGCTCAAACTCCATAATAGTCAGTTGTCCACCTCTTCATACAATTCAGGGCTTCAACAAACTTTTTCATTCTTTTCTTTACCTCTAAGTCTGTAAATCTTATTTCTATGTCCTCTGGTTTCTATTTTATCAGTTTCAAACTCTCTTCACCATGTATTTCTTCATCTTTCTGTTTTCTTGTTTGATTAAAATGGTGTAATAATAATTTTTATTTGTCTTCTTTCATTCACAAAGGTGGCATTTGCTTGACAGGATCTGTTTCTGATGTTCTGACTGCCTCCTGCTGCAAAGCTCTGAATAAATAGTTTCCTATTACTGATGTTACTATTTCTATAAAGTTATTTTTCAGTGAATTTGGTTGTCTTTAACAGTTCATGTAATGCCATAACATTTTGTGCTTAATCTAATTTCATTTGGCCAGTGTGCATATCACAAAGCTTTGTATTGGCTGCAGTCTTGTAATATGTCTGGTGAAGTCTGTGATGCTTGCCCACATGTATTCATGTTCATCTTGAACATTGTGTACATCTGGTTTTGAAGTAGATTGTGTCATGTTCTTAGTTGAAAGATGATGGCCTGTTTCTTTCAATAAGTAGGTCATCTTACTGCAGAGGTTTGGTGATTCTGGTCCTTTTTTTATCTTACTGACCTTCTGGTACGTGAACGCTAAGCTTGACTATTCCATTTTGCTATTATCCTTGGCCAGCATATCAGCTTTCTCATTTCCTGGTATACCACAGTTGGATTGGGTCCACTGTAATATGTTTCTTTGGTTACTTACTTTTATAATTCTCTCAATCCCGGTAGTTGTTTTACACTCGGGTGCTTCAAGTACTGATTGTGCATCTGCTAAAACCACAGCTCAGTGATTCAAAGCTGGACATATGTAGTTCATTTGCAGCTGTGATGGTGACTTTAATTTCAGAGACAAAGTTTGTACAATATTTCCCTGTTTGAATACTGAGACCTTGGTGTTATCAGAATATTCTATAAATATCCTTGCCTCCCCGTTTTTTATTGCCATAATCTGCTGATCCATCTGTGTTTATGTGGATCCAAATGTCAGTTGGGTTCTCCTCCTCTAGTCTATTAAGTATGGTACTCTTCTTTCAGTGTTGTTTTTGTGTGTGCCTGTATTGACACCTTTCACTTCTTTCTTGATGTTTTGTTGCATGTGTGTCTTTTACCCAGGTGGTGCATATATTGGGTATTAGTGGTACAGTTATTTGTGGAATAATACAAACTGTTTGCTCAGAAAGCTGGTTTTATTTTAAAACTACTTATTTTGAGCTGCCCCTTTGCTAGCTTCTCTAGTCTTTCCCTCATTTTGATGGTTGTGACTGCACTTAAATTTGTCTCCTTATATTAATACCTTAGCATCTGCATTGTCTTTTAGGATTTGTATGCCTGTTATATTATTCCATTTAAACTATAGGTTTACATTTAATTCCATCTTGAGTGCCAGATCTTGTACTTTGTCCAAATTTTGTAGGGTTGTGTTTCATAATTATAAATTATAATTAATTTTTTATGTGACCAGATCAGTTTCAATCCACAAGACAACACCCAGTTGTGTGCAGTTGGTAATACCGTCTTCAGGTACTTCCGCTACAGTGAAGGAAACTTGAAGCCTTTCAACTTCCAGAAATTTGAACCCCAGAACTACTTGTGCCATGCTTGGTTATCTGAGGATAGGATAATCGTTGGCACAGACAATGGTCATGTGCTATTGTTTGAGGCTGGAGAAATTAAGCAGGAAATTAATCTGCTTCCAGGTGGAGACAAGTTAGTCATTATAATTTTTACAAATCTCTTTTTAAATTTGCATACATATTTGTTATAATCATATTGCCATATACAAAGGCTTTTGACACTGTGAGCAGAGCATGTCTTTACAGGGTGCTGGAAAATATTGGCTGCCCACCTACATTACTCAAGATAATCAAGTCGTTTCAGAACAATATGTCTGTCACCATCCAGTTCAATGGTAGATCTTCCCAGCCCTTTGAGATAAACTGTGGAGTCAAACAAGGATGTGTCCATGCTCCTACTCTATTCAGAATATTTTTTACTGCACTTCTACACAATGCATTTGAAACCATCTCAGGAGACATCTACATCCATACAAGATCTGATGACTCCTTATTCAATCTAGCACATCTAAGGTCAAAATTGAAAATATTTTAGACCCTAATCAAGGAGCTTCTATTTGCTGATGATGCAGCACTGGTTGCTCATGATGAATCTGTCCTGCAGTCAATGATTGACAATCTAGCTAGATCAAGTGATTTATTCTTCCTGTCAATAAGTAAATAGAAGACTGTAGTGCTTCAACAAGTTGTAGCCAGTCCCGCAGCTATTTAATTAAATAACACACTCCTTGCATCTGTGAGAAAGTTCATCTATCTCAGTTCTATGGTCACAACCACTGTCTCCCTTGAAGAAGAAATAAATTCCCGAATCAGAAAGGCAGCTTCCACATTTGATAAACTTAAAGATAGAGCATGGGCTAACAATAAATTAACACTTAAGAATAAGATTCAAATTTACTAAAGTTGTGTGCTTAGTACACTTCTATATGGATCAGAAACTTGGACTACCTAAGCAGGACAGGGGGAAAGGTTAAACAACTTCCACATATGTTGCCTTCAAAAGATTATGAACATCAAATGGCAGGACAAAGTAACCAACTCTAATGTCCTACAACGAGTCAAACTCCCATCCATCATGACAACACTTAGGAATCATAAGGTGGCTGGGTCATGTAAGAAGAATGGCAAACTTTCGTATTCCCAAACAAATATTGTATGGAGAACTTAAGGATGGAAAGAGACCAAAGGGCAGACCAGTGCTGAGATATAAGGATGCTTTCAGGGCTTTCTTGAGGGAATTCTTTATCAGTGAAAGAAACTGGGAAAATGTGACTTCTGATTGTAGCACATGTAGAACAAAAATAAAAAATTGCACAGCAAATTTTGAGGCAGTGCTGATGTCAAATTCAGAAGACAAAAGGTGCAAGAGAAAAGAGACAAGGCGAGGCACCGCAAATACACCTTTTTCATTCTGTGGATGGATCTGTGTGTCCAATATTGGCAGATTCAGCCATGAGAGAAGCTGTTCAGCAAAGTAGCATCCAGCATAAGACACTAATATTTTTACCAAACTACGGACTTATCATGACTGCTTGCTAACAATGGTCTGTCAAGACACCAAAGGCCGTATTGCATATAACATTTGTTCTGTGTCCTTTATTTTCTGTGTCTGTGTGTACATGTGTGTGTGTGTGTGTGTGTGCGTGCGTGCGTGCGTGCACATGCACACAATACAGTTTATATTTGAAGTGATTAATACTTATCTACTGACAAAGTGGTCAGATTTTACTGCGTAAAAGTTATGTTCACAATATTTTACAGTAAAGTTGCAGTTTTTATTTTTTTAAAATTAAATATTAAAAGTCATACAAATGATCTATAATTCCCTTACAAATAGATGTACAAGTTATGTCATTTAGAAAATTCTTCTTCTCCTTCTACCTTTTCTTACCTCCCAGTGGAGCATAGGTCTTCAACAAACATTTTCCAAGTCGTTCTGTTTTTTGCCATTCTTTTAAGTTCATTCCATGTCTTCTCCACCATCTTCATCTCTGCTTCTATCTGTCTTCTCAAGAATTTCTTGGTCTTTCTCTTTCTCTTTTCCCCTGGGGATTCCAAAAAAGGGCCTGTTGTGTAATACTCTCAGTTGGCTTCCGTAGTGTGTGTCCTATCCAGCGCCATCGTCTTCGCTGTATCTCTTGTATTTCTATTTAGAAAATTCCTTACAAGTTAAAAATACTCTTAAATTATGGAGGATATACTATTGTTGTTTTGGCTCTATAGAAACAGCTGTTAGTGGGTGGACATCAGCAAATTCAGCTCTGAGGCATGTTCAAATGAAACCTGCCTGAGCTGTGACAAGTAGACATACATAGGAGGTATGATGATGTTATGAAGTTCAGGAACCAATTAAAGTACTGGAATAAAGCATGAGAATGCTTTCCAGGCCATTCCTGCTGGAGAAAAATACCCTGGTGACTTGTATAAGTAAATATTATATTCCAATTTTAACTGGTAAAACTGTTTTGTTATAAAATATGGTCAATTAATTTGATCACTTGTGATCCCTTTCCTAGTTGCAGTTTGTATAATATTTGTTTTACTATCTAGAGCCACAGTGGAAAAGAAATTTGATGATAACCCCATAGAAGTTACATCTGTTGCTGCACACTCAAAGGGATTTGCTTGTGCCTTTGGAATGGGAACTGTCTACCTTTATGAAAAGTCAGAAGATAGAGATCTCTACAAGAAAACAAGAGAAATTATTGTGAGACTTGTTCCTACATTTTGTGAAATAGAATAAGCAGTTTGATTTTAGATAAATATTTAGCCATTTGTAATATCTTGTCTTCGTTTTTAATTAAGTGGCACACTTAACATTTTGTGTCTATTCATCCTTATTGTTAATTTTATTTTGATCTAATTCAATCCATTGCTTTATTTTGGTTTATGCATAGTGAGGTCCAAATTTATTATGTGCCAACAACATAATTATTTATTGTTGCAAACAGAATTATTTTCTATATCAGAACGCTCCTCTTGTACAAGAGCTCTCTCAACACATTAAAGCGTGTAGGCAATATGGCTTGTTGACTGTGTGGCTTGTTGTTTGGTTGATTGGTTGTTTAGCTGTTTCTCTCTGACCAAACATAGCACATAAGGTAAAAACAACAACTATCCATGTCTTACTGTTAGGTGCTGGATCTTTAAATTCTTTTTTATTCTTAAGCCCATCCTTGAACTCTTTATTGTAATTGTTCTACGTAGTTTCTTTTAGTCTCCCTTATTTTTCTTCTACCATCTGGTGTCCACTTGAAGATCTGGCATGGGAGTTCACTCTGAATACACTTGATCAATTTTCTTCCAACATCTTTTTCTTATGTTGCTTGACACATAATTGTGTTTTGTTTCTTCTCTTATAGTTTCTATTGATTTAAAGTCTTCCATTTTATGTTTGAGAGTCTTAAGAGGTATTTGTTTTTGAAGATTATTAGGTTCTTATCTCATTTTTTTGTTTATCTTTATTATTTCCCTATTCTCTCTCTTTCTCCTTTTCTGCGTATTAGTAGACAAACACCAGACATGCGAAAAGTTGTTAACCCCCTACTGCCCATACCAGAACATACTCCCTGGACAGAGGAATCAGGATTATCCATACAAAAACGGACAGAAGTGAAAGGAATAGTTGACAAAGAAGAACAGAATAGTCTACAGCGAAAAACAACTCTCAGTTTCCTGGATGAAGAATACCCACAAGACCTATGGATCCGTGTGTACACAGATGAATCAGCACAGAATGCAGTAAAGAATGGGGGAGCAGGTGCATATATAGAGTACCAAAATAACACTAGGGATATGAATAAAATAGCAACAGGGAAATATGGTCACAATTATGATGCAGAAATACAAGCAATAAAGTTGGCAATAGAAAAACTGCTGAACAGTAATCTTAGCCAACAGCCTGTAGTGTTTTTGACAGATGCAAGATCAGTACTCCAGGCACTACAATCCAGAAAATTACCACATATGCAGACCTTATTGACTGAACTCTGCAAGCACCACGGGGTTGCCCTGCAGTGGATCCCATCTCACTGTGGAATACCAGGAAATGAGAAAGCAGATCAGATGGCAAAGGAAGGTTCAACAGGCACACAACTAGATGCACCGATTATATACCATCATAAAAACAGATAATCAAATCAATCAGAGGACCACAAGCCCCAAAATCAGGATGCCTTTCATAAGATGAATAGATATGAACAAGTTATCATTATACACCTCAGAACAGGACACAATCGACTCCATAGTCACATGTATACAAAATTCAAGATCGGCACATCAACTACTTGTACATGTGGACAGACGCCCCAGACTGCTGAACAATTACTTCAAGATTGCACAGAATATAGTAGACTAAGGAAAATCCATTGGCCAATAGATACAACACTACAGACAAAACTATATGGGCCACTGAAAGAATTACAAAAGACAGTAAGATTTATAAAGGAAACGACATTGCAGATATAGACAATACTTTGGGTGAACGAAAGATAGATTGACAATTGCAATTGAATGCAGTAGGTGTGCTTTTTTTTCAATATTTACAAAAATTATTAATTTAATAAACACATTAAACAGAGCTGCCCAAAACAATTTTACGGTTATTTTCACAAAAATTTGGGCGATTCACTGAATCTCTCTGCCTATTAATTTGTGTTAAAATAATAATAATTTTTTAGGAAAGGAAGCACCTTTGCTAAGAAAGTAAGGCACCAGCCACATTCATTGTTAGTCTTACCACTCACTTTTGTCCATAACTTCTGAACTATGGAATGGGTGAGTTATGCCTACTGATAGAATCACTGAAGATAGGAACAGTTCCTGATATGGATCCAGATGTTGAGGTGGGGATATGACCTGGTCTAGTCTTTAGTATAAATGTGATTCTGTTTTCTAGCTGTGGTCACCCGCCTGACACAGTTCCCTAATGCTATAGCAGCTGCATTTTGCTATGGCTTTACAGTCAGAAAAGAGTTATGAGATTCATTCACGTTATTGCAATGGCCTTGCAACAGTAAAGTTGTTCCTGATGGATAACGGATATCTTCAGAATCATTCTTGGAATATATTTTTGTTGTTGTCAAGAGCACAAGCACCCTTCACTACATGCTAGATTATTTTCATTATACGTGCAACCATGCAATGGCATTCCTTCATTCTGTGGGTGATAAACCCTTTCAAAAACATTGTAACTTATTTTTTAATTTGGAGGAGAGAGGGAGAGAATGAAAAATGACTGGCACCATAATAATATCTATCTATCTATCTATCTATCTATCTATCTGTCTGTCTGTCTGTCTGTCTGTCTGTCTGTCTGTCTGTCTGTCTGTCTGTCTGTCTGTCTGTCTGTCTGTCTGTCTGTCTGTCTGTCTGTCTGTCTGCCTGCCTGTCTGCCTGTCTGCCTGCCTGCCTGCCTGCCTGCCTGCCTGCCTGCCTGCCTGCCTGCCTGCCTGCCTGCCTGCCTGCCTGCCTGCCTGCCTGCCTGCCTGCCTGCCTGCCTGCCTGCCTGCCTGCCTGCCTGCCTGCCAGTCTGTCTGTCTGTCTATCTATCTATCTATCGCTCTTTCGAGCAGAAGACGGCACATAGGGCAGAACCACAATCTCAAAAAATAAACCTTGCGTGCCAAAATGGCACATATTGCAAAGATCATTGCTACCAAAATCTATAGTCTGTTTCCATAACAATGCTGTTTACAATGACAGCTTGTCAAGCCATCGATCAACCTCCTTAGTCGCCTCTTACGACATGCCTGGAAGGTCACAGTGTCACTATTCTTTACTTCCCACATAATGAGGCCCCAGCAACACACTGGGGATAATAATATAATAACACTTAAATAATTTATGACTTGAATATACCTATTCATAAATGAAAAGTTGAAACTATATCTTACAGATTCCTCCAGATCCATGGAATAGCCAGGACCCATTTCTTGCTCAGAAACAAGTCTTTAACTGTGTAGCAATAAGCCCTTCTGAAGAAACACTTGTAGCAAGCACATTGGAAGGCCAGTTGTATTACCTTACTCTCTCAAGTGCTGACATTAGCAAAGTAAGTTACTCAAAGGAGTCATGTTTATATAAACCCCCAACAAATTCATAAAGTTTACATTTCTTTACTTGAAACAAATCTATCTTATGGATTTTTTCTTTCTCTACTTCATCGTCGGCTTTTGCCAGACAACTACTCCTCTTTATCATTTGCTCTTAGAAGGAAATAAAATGGACATAGATGTACGATGTTGTGGTTTATGGCAAGCTGTGATATTTTGTAACTTGTTGCACATCACATTTGACTTCAGTAAAGTATAATTAGGTACTGTGTTGACATTTCTTTTTGATCCTCATTTGGTTGGTCAGACTGTGGTTCATTTATTTCCAGAAGCATATGGGAAGGTGAAGTAGTATCTCACACATTCTATATTTTAAAAAGGCGAAGCTGCATTTTATCATTGTTGATCTGTTTTTGTGAGAGCTGGAAAATGACTAAAGAAATTTTAAAAAATAATTAGATACAACTGAAAACAAATGCCCCAGAAAAATATATTGTACACCATGGAAATAATTCAAGAGTTGTGCAGAAATAAGAGAAATAACCATGTGATTGGCTCATCTTATATCTTGATGTCACTCATAACCCCATCATGACAAAGGACAGCAGATTAAATTTGCATAATCAAAAGATCTTGAACAGAAAACATATATATAGGAAAAAGAAAATATAAAATCAGTTTAGGAACATATAAATGTGTGTGAATATTTGTACTTAAGTTGACTTAGGTAATCATGATAATGCGATCGTGTATACCACACTTATGTGTTATCAAATGTTATCATCACCATCATGTGCCATACCGGTTGGTGTAGGCGATCATGTCCTTCCACAATCTTCTATCAACAGTGCATTGTATCAGTTCTGTTGTTGACTGTTTTCCATGCCATGACACCAAGCTATCCAGTATTTTCTCTCTCTGTCGTCTGCGATATCTCTTTCCTTCTATTTTGCCAGTTGTAACCAAGTATTCCAACTTTCCTCTTCTCATGATGTGCGTGAAAAATGTTGATTATTTCTTTCTGATGTTTTTTAGGAGCTGCCAAATGTTATCATATTGATCACTATTTGAAAGTTTGAGAAATTTCACAGGGATTTAATCTGCCTACATTTTTCTATCGGGACTTTCTATCGTAAATTAAAAGTTTGGACTATTTCAATGCTTTTCATTACATTATAAGTTTTCTTTAAGAAATTAAATTGATCCTCTAATTTTTTTTTTTAATTGTTCCTGAAAATAAAATTCTCTTATGCAAGTTGTGCTCATAGTACAGAATGAGTATGAACAACTTTATGTTCACTCATAAATATATGTACATAATGTTTAATTTTCCACTAAGGGAGATCAATCTCACTTCGAAGTGCTGTCACAATTATTCCACACTGCACCAATTACTGGTCTTGATGTGTGTATAAGAAAACCCCTGATTGCAACATGTTCTATGGACCATTCAGTCATGATCTGGAACTATGAGACCTGGTATGTTATGATAGTTAAATAATTGAAATAAAATTGTTTTTCTGAATTATTTAGCAATCTATAATTTCTATAAAATATTTAATCAGAAACTTTAATTAGTTAAATTCATTATATTATAATTAATATTATAATTAATATCAAAATAACTCTTGTCTAATGCTATAATGGAGAGTTGTTTATAGAGAAATTTCACCAAAAAATGAACCAAAGTCCCTATTTTGACAAATCTGGCTTGAGGGTGCTGAACTGAAGCAGAAACTATGGGTAGCCCATCACAACCTGGAATGAACTATCAACTTCATCATGGCAACAGGACTGCATATCTGACCTAATGAACTAGAGACCACATGGACAGCTTCTCCTACCACATGATTGGTGGAACTTTTGCATCCGGAAAAAAAAGCCATGCGAGTAAGAGTCATATTCAAATCTCTATCCAAAGGGAAAGGCACACCAGAAAACAAACCACAGCTGTCTAGTAGCTGTTATCAGGGGAAAGACAGGTCTATGTGAGAACACCCAGATAGACCAGCAGTAGGGTGGCTCAACAGCCCTGGCCAGCATCCACCCTATGATAAGAAAAATTCTTATGTCAAACCAAGAAACCAGCCTGCTGAAGACAAAGCATGTTAGTGATGGTGCAGGTTCCTATCCGCCATATTGACCAGACGTCCAATCCCAGTAATTTTATAGTTTTGTTCCAGCATCAGACATTCTATCATCTGTGCTAGATTATCCAGTAGTTGGGACTTCATAACAATGTAATAAATGTTACACCTATGGCCTGATTCGACGGTCATTTATTTTAGTCTAAATTCACAAGCACACATAGGTTGAACCACACTGATTTAAACTAAGCACAGCATATGCCACTTAAAGCTCTTTTAATGTTTGATGATGAAAGGAAGTAAGCATAGGGGCAAGCACAGAAGAAGAAATGAATCCTTTATATCTTATTGTTGACACTTATACAAATTTCTACTTGAGAAAGTATAGAGAAAAATAGATATTTCAGGATCCACTGGCTTTCATGCAGATGCTGTTCATATATTTATTTTTTTTTACTGTATGGCTACTAGGGCCCTGAAAATGATCAGGGAAGAAAAGAATAAAGTCCCGGCCTTGCATGAGAGTAGAAACCATCTCACCCTTTCATCTGTTGTGTGGTGGATGTGTTTCACACTGGGGAACATGGAGGGAATCTGGGCACTATGGAGTTGTCCTGTTGAGCAATGGAGATGATCTGTTGACTGAACTAAGCTATTTTATTTTTCAGTAACTTGGAGTTGTACAAAATCTTTGCTGAAGAAGCTTACAGCATTGCTCTGCATCCATCTGGCTTGTACATACTGGTGGGCTTTAGTGACAAGCTCCGGCTGATGAATCTGCTCATTGATGACATAAGAACTTTCAAAGAGTTTACAGTCCGTGGATGTAGGGAGGTAAGTGGTGACATATTACAATAAATAATAATTTTTTAGGAAGCAGAAGCTATTTATAGCTGACCACTGCCTGGAAAGATATACTACAGTGAATAAGGGTAGAAAGTATTTCAATGTTGGGTTTCTTAAAGAACAAGGAATTAAAGACAAATTTGCAGTCACAATTTCAAACAAATACCAAGTCCTGCAACAACTAGAAAATACAATAAATATAAAAGATAATTGGAAACAGGTAAAGAATATATGGAAAGAGACATACGAAGAAACTATGGAGAAAAGAGAACACCAGAATAAGGCATGGATGACAGCTGAGACCCTGGATAAAATTAAAGAAATAAAGAATAAGAAAGCAGACATAAATAAAAGCAAAATGAGAAGTAATAAAGCCAAGGCACAGGAAGATTACACAGAGGTGAACAAAGAAGTAAGAAGATGCATTAAAATGGATAAGAGGAAATATATAGATGAACTAGCTAAAGAGGCAGAGG
Organism: Megaustenia siamemsis; assembly: GCA_032433765.1. NCBI lineage: Eukaryota > Metazoa > Mollusca > Gastropoda > Stylommatophora > Ariophantidae > Megaustenia > Megaustenia siamemsis. Next base: position 32,104,486 of record JAVIAB010000160.1, on the reverse strand, counting down.
AGGCAGCAAATAAAGGGAGTATGAAAGAACTTTACAACAGCACAAAGAAATTAAGTGGTAAATACAAACAAATCAATACCTTTATTCCATTTTTCCCTTATATTACTAAGCAGATTTCCTTTCTTGTTATTTGTTAATCATCATCATCATCATCGTGTGCCTTCTCCGCAACGAAGGTTGGCTACCATGAATCGCCATTCTACTCTGTTTCTTGCTTTGATGGTGCAGGCTGTCATAGATTGACTTGTCCATATTTTGATGTTACTCGTCCATGTTAGTCTTGGTCTGCCTCTGCCTCTTTTACCTTGTATTTTTCCTTCCAATATTACTTTTAGTAGGCTGTTGTGTCTTTTAACATGCCCCAAAAATTTCATTTGTCTTGTCTTGATTGTATTTTGTAGTTCTCTTTTTATTTTCAGTTGTTTTAAAACTTTATCGTTTGTTATCTTTTGTTTCCATCCAATTCTACCTATTCTTCTATAAATCCACATTTCAAAGGCTTCAATTTTCTGTTCTGTTTTCTTGTCTAATGTCCATGATTCTGCACCATACAGGAATATTGAGAAGATGTAACATTTTGCCATTCTTAGTTTCAGCCCTGCTGATATTTGTTTTGTTGTTAGTATATTTTTCATGGCATTAAAATTACTTTTTCCATGCCTATTCTTTTGTTTATTTCAGTTTTGCATTTTCCATCATTGGTTATAGTATGTCCCAGGTAGTTGTAACTCTGGACTGTCTCCAGATGTATACCTTCAAACGTGATATTTAATTGTAGGTCTTGAGAATTTTCTTTGTTTATGATCATAGTTTTAGTCTTTTTGATATTCATTTCTAGTCCATATTTTTTGCTTGTTATGTTTATCTCATTAAGCAATTGTTGTAGGTCTTTAGGATTTTCTGCTAGTAGAACAGTATCATCAGCATATCTCAGGTTATTGATTATCTTTCCATTAATGCTTAGGCCTGGTATCTCTGAGATGTTTTTAAAGATTTGCTCAGTGTATAGATTGAACAAGCTTGGTGATAGGATGCATCCTTGTCTTACTCCTCTTTTTATGTCCATGGGTGTAGAGTTCTCCTTGTTATATCTTATTATTGCTGTTTGCTCCCAGTACAAATTACATATTAGTCGTATGTCTGCGTCGTCTAGATTTTTAATAATAACAAATAACAAGAAAGGAAATCTGCTTAGTAATATAAGGGAAAAATGGAGAGATATAAAGAGCACTTTGAAGAACTTTTGAAGAGACCCGGCTTAAATAACCCTCCAGATATACTGCCAGCAGAAGAAGGTTACACGTTAACTGTGGAAAACCAAACAAGGAAGAAATAATGAAAGCCATCAAACTTTTAAAAAATGGTAAAGCCACAGGACCAGATGAAATTCCTTTAGAAGCCATCAAAGCAGATATTAACACCTCTACCAAGATGTTACTAAATCTATTAGATAAAATTTGGAAGAGGAAAGAAATATCTAAAGACTGGAAAGAAGGTTATATGATCAAACTACTATAGAAAGGAAGTTTACTGGAGTGCACAAATTATAGGGGATTATGCTACTATCAGGAAGCAGCGATAGCTCAGTGGTTAGTGAACTGGACTAAAAAGGACAAGAGGTAGGGTTCGATTCCAACCGATGGCTTCCGGTTCATCCAGCCTTTAATGGGTACTGGACTTTTTTCTGGGAAAGTAAAGTGGCATGGGCGTATAATACCAACCACATTACCCCAAAAATCATGTGCCAAAGGTCTGTAAAATTTATGGTCACTAACACCATATCCCCTATACGCCACTTGGTGTGATGGGGGGTACTTTACTTTTTTTATGCTACTATCAGTGCCAGAAATAATATTAAGCAGAATCATTCTGGAATGACTAAAAGAGGCCATAGAGGAACATTTAAGAGATGAACAAGCAGGTTTTAGGAAGAACAGATCTTGTCCTGATCAAATAACTACCCTACATACAATAGTTGAACAAAGTTTAGAACTACAGTCCCCACTTTATATTGGATTTATAGATTAAGAAAAGGCATTTGGTAGTTTAGACAGAGGAATGCTTTGGAAGTTGCTGAGTCATTACAGAATCCCCACAAAGTTTATTAAACTGATAAGAACAATGTATGAAGGAAAGAAATGTAGTGTGGTCCATGAAGGGTAGCTTACAGAAGCATTTGAAATAAGACAGGGATGCCTTAAATCTCCATTTCTCTTTCTACTGGCCATAGATTGGATTATGAAAATAACACAAAACAACAGAAATGTAATCCAGTGGTCACTGACCAAGCAACTTGATAATTTAGACTTTACTGATGATATAGCTCTCCCAGCACACAAACACCGACAGATGCAAGATAAAATGAGCATACTTGATGAGAGATCATAATAGATGGGACTGAAAATAAATAGAGATAAGACCAAAATTATGAGATTTAATGCAGTTAGCAATAACCAAATAAAAATAGGAGATATACCTCTACTAGACGTACAATCTTACATATATCTGGGCAGTAATATAAAAAAAGAGGGAGGAACAGAAAATGATACAAAAATAAGGATATCAAAAGCAAGAGGAGCATTTGTTGCACTGTCAAACATATGGAAGTCCAAAGAAATTAGGTTAAATACTAAAATAAAAATTTTCAACTCCAATGTTAAGTCAGTCTTATTATATGGCTGTGAAATATGGAGAACAACTAAAATGATAATCATGAAGATACAGACCTTCATTAATGGATGCTTACGCAGAATAAAAGGATGGAAATGGCAGAAGAAAATCACTAACATCGAATTATAGAAATGTACCAGTCAAATACCAGTGAATAAAGACATACAGCGAAGACGATGGCGCTGGATAGGACACACACTACGGAAGCCAACTGAGAGTATTACACAACAGGCCCTTTTTTGGAATCCCCAGGGGAAAAGACAAAGAGGAAGACCAAGGAATTCTTTGAGAAGACAATTACAAGCAGAGAGGAAGATAATGGGGAAGACATGGAATGATCTTAAAAGAATGACAAGGAACAGAACGGCTTGGAAAGTGTTTGTTGAAGACCTATGCTCCACAGGGAGCTGAAAGGTAGAAGAGAAGAAGAAGAGATACACCTAGTAGGAAAAATAGTGGATAAAGTAGATCACTTCATATATCTTGGATATTCATAGATCAAGAAGGAGACACAAAGAAAGAAATTAGATTTATAACAGCAAAGGAAGCAATGATTCTCAGAAACCTTGATAAAATATGGAAATAAATGTTACTAAGCACAAAAACAATACTCAGGATTTTCAAATCTTGAACACTTACCTAGCTGGTAAAGAACCAGAAATAGAAAATAAATTAGATGCATAGGAAAATAAGGCCTCTAAAAATACTTCATGTACCACACAATGAATTCAATATCAGTGCAGGAGTAAGAGGATTTGACATGCATCCTATTTCTTCTATAATAAAGAAAAGAAGAATAGAATGATGGGTAGATGAGTTTTGTTCCTTATCTATGTGATGCTTCATGCTAATAATCTGTGCCACAATAAAACAGTTAATGAAGTGGAAGTGAAAATTGCCTTAATCCTTCTAGTGGTGGGATTTGCTGATATATCATCATGTGCTATACTGATTGGGCTAGACGATCATGTCCTTCTACAATTTTCTGCCCACAGTGCATCTTATCAATTCTGTTGTCGACTATTTTCCATGCCACGGGTGGATGTTTTCCATGCCATTCCATGGATTCCAGTCAAGACTTTCTTTTAATGGTTGATGGTGACTGGGAAGAGAACTGAATTTAAAAAGAAAGCTGTGGTGCCAAAAGTGCCAAATAAAATGCATGTTTATATTGACTTCTATAATGTTTTTTAAAATTTAATAACAATCTGTTTTCAAATTTTTGTTTCATTCTGATAGAAGTTCTTTCTTGTGTTATGTCTGATTTTTTTGTTGTAATTCTAGTGTGCATTCAGCAATGGTGGACATTTGTTTGCATCAGTAATGGGCAATGTTATACAACTGTATTCAACAACAACATTTGATAATGTTAGCAACCTTAAAGGTCACAATGGGTAAGTTAAATGTTAATAAAACTGTTTTTATTCTTGTGTATAAAATCATCTTTGTTTTACTCAGATGGTGTTCATTGGTTATCAATGTGCACACACTTTATCATCTGCTGAGAGTGACATGCTACCTAAAGGGTTGCTCAGAGTGCAGTGATATCAACAAAGAACAATGAAAGTGTCTCTTTTTTATTTCATAGAAAAAAAAAAACAGCACAAGCTATGTAGCACCAACAAGAATCCTTGGAGTAAGTTCAGATAGTTGTTTAATATAATGTCAAAGATATAGAAATTTTACATTTGAATTTTATCGCTGACAATAGGGTATGAACCTTGCTCATTTAGATTTTTAGCTGTCAACTGATCATTTATGTGCTTAATCTTAACGTAGGACCTATAACTTAATTGCATTTCTCTGTCAGGGACTAGGGCAAGAAGCTCAAAATATGTGCTGATGGTACAAATAGTATGGTAACTAACACAATTTTCCCAATAGCCAAGAGGCAAGACAAAGTTATTTCTTTGATAAAAATACATACTCTGTTCTCCTCTTCTTTTGCATCTCCAGAAAACTAATTATGTGTTCATTTCAATGCATATAAAATAAAATGCACATTCTAAATTTGTCATAAACCTCAAACATCAAGAAAACAATCATATATTATGTTTTTTTAAATTTTATATATATATATATATATATATATATATATATATATATATATATATATTAGGGGGAGGGAAGGCATTTTGGTTGAGGAAATTCACAGTATAATGTGACAACAGACAAAATTACATGAAAGATAAAAATATAAATGACTAACACAAGAAAGAGAAATAATACTGAACATTCTAAGAATGGGACATGGAAGGTAGATAGGAGCTGATGAACAACACTAAGATAAGTTGAAGAGCTTGATAAACCCAAGGCAGCGTGCTACATGGTGATGATTTTAAAGAAAAAAGGTGTAATATGCGTATTAAAACTAAGAAAATGATTGATAATTACTATCTTTGTCCAGAACAATGTTTGATGATCTTCCCAGTTGCCAAGCCTGATCAAGCTGATCAGGCCTAATGCTATGTTATAACTGAATGAATGCAATTTTAATGGAGCACAAAGACAAAGAGGGAGCCGCGATAGCTCAGTGGTTAGTGAACTGGACTACAAAGGACAAGGGGTAGGGTTCGATCCTAACTGACGGCTTCCGGGTTCACCCAGCCTTAAATGGATACCGGATTTTTTTCTGGGAAAGTAAAGCAGCACGGGCATAATACCGACCACATTACCCCAAAAATCATGTGCTGAAGGTCTGTAAAATATAGGGTCACTAACACCATATTTCCCTATACGCCACTTGGCGTGACGGGGGTACTTTACTCTTTTTTTACAAAGACAAAGAGAGTTTTATATTACCACATAGATTAATTTGTTGAATAACTTGTTCACATTGCCTTGTGATACATTTGCAGAAAAGTCAGAGCTGTAGTATGGACTGCTGATGACAGCAAGTTGATATCTTGTGGTATGGATGGTGCTGTTTATGAGTGGGATACTTTTACAGGAAAGAGGACAGGTGAGAGTGTCTGGAAGACATGCAGTTACACAAGTGTCACAGTTACTCCTGATGGAAAGTCTACATTTGCAGTTGGCTCTGACAAAACTCTGAAGGAAATTGCTGATTCACAGGTCCAATTTTAAAATATATTTCTTCTTTATTCATTGCAAATTATTTTCGAATCTATTTTTTTATATTAAAATATGATTGTGTTAAAATTTGTTTGAAGTTAATTAAGTTTTGGATAAAACTTTATACAGGTTGATAACCGACAAGAAAGAAATTAAGTTAAATACAAAAATAAAAATTTTCAAATACAATGTTAAATCAATCCTATTATATGGCTGTGAAACATGGAGAACAATAAAAATGACAATCACGAAGAAACTGACCTTCATTAATGCTTCCTGCTTGTGCAGAATAAAAGGATGAAAATGGCAGGACAAAATCACTAACGTAGAATCATGGAAAAGTACCAGTCATATACCAGGAGACAAAGAGATACAACAAAGATGATGGCACTGGATAGGACACACACTGCAGAAGCCAACTGAGAGTATTATGCGACACACCCATTTTGGAATCCCCAGAGGAAAAGACAAAGAGGAAGACCCAAATGTTCTTGGAGATGACAGATGGAAGCATAGATGAAGATGGTAAGGAAGACATGGAATGATCTTAAAAGAATGGCAAGAAACATAATGGCTTGGAAAGTATTTGTTGAAGACCTATGCTCCACAAGAAGTTGAAAGGTAGAAAGAGAAAAGGAAGAAAATTTACATAATTTGAATTTGATGTCTTTCAGTAGTTTACAATATCAGTATAATTATGTCCGAACCAGAGTTTACAGTATCAGGGCAGATAGTTATTACTTTCAAACCAGCAAGTTAATTCAAAGAGTCAAATCTATACCTGCATTTGTGGCAACTAATGATAATAGTGATATGATTGTATTGTATCATACAAGGAAAACAATGGACATAATGCACATGTGGATTTTATCTGGAAGTTTTGCTATTTACTTAATCTGTACTTAGACCCAGGGTTTTCAAAGAAACTTTTAATTGCTTGCTTCCAACTTGGCCTGTTTCTGATAAGCTCTACCTCGACTATTATGTTCTTTGTCCAAAACTTTCAGGTAATGTTTGCAGACACCTTAAAAATAGGATATTGTTTTAATTCTTAGAATTATTTCATTCAATTGTATTAAAAATTTCTTGTACTTTCTTCTGAGTATATGATGTATACATCTCCATCATTAACTTGTTATCACTGTGTGTATCCCTTCATGGTTACAACTTTTCAGCAGTTCTTGATTGCTGAAGTAGTTTGGCGAAAATACTCTAGGAATTTTGCTCAGAATACAGGTGGTATTATATGATGACAGCCTCTTCTTTTTTTTTTTTGTTTCCATGTTTTCCAGGATTAAGATCCATATAGAAGTATTGGAAGTACACATATATCCTTAGTTTGACTTTGTATTGTATTTGGTGAATCTATAGACATTGTTTAGATTGATGAAAGCTATTCTGGCCTTTTTTTCCTTTTATTGATATCTTCACTGTCTCTCTCATTTGGCAAATATATTCATTGCTCCATGCTCATGGTTTACTATTTTGACAGATGTTGGATTCTTTAAATTTAGGTTCATAAATTCAATATTTTTATGTTTATATTCAGTCTAACTTTTTAACAGTATTTCTGCCATTTGTCTGCTTTCTCTTTAATGTGTTGATAGAAGTGGGTTAATAATGTAATATCCATACAAGTAAATATAAAAGCAAAAGTGATATCTTTGCAGTTACATTTAAAAACAAAATGACTACAAGAAAACATAAAGTAAACGCTACTGGCTATTTTCGTGCACGCAGCTTGGTTTTAATTCATTATATTGTTTCTGTTACTAAATTTAAATATTAATATATAATATATATGTATGTGTGTGTGTGTGTGTGTGTGTGCGTGCGTGCGTGCGTGCGTGTGCGCATTCAATTATATATCACCTATTGCAGATCTTGCGAGAAGTTCCGGCCGATGATATGACACTCAGTGTGGTGGCCCTATCCCATTCTGGTCGAATGCTTTTTGCTGGAACCGTGAAAGGTACAATTTGGTCAATGAAATATCCACTGGCTGTTCCTGGGGATTGGACAGAACATCAAGGTCATGGAGGGTCCCCTGTTGTGAAGGTGTGGAGATTATTATTGTGGATATTGTGAGACATTACTAGAAATATATCTGGTTTTTGTATTTATTTAAATTGCTGTAAAATGTTGCTTGTTCTAGACTGGCAATTATTATTTCAAGATTGTTTCTTATTTTTGTATCATTACAGTTGAAATAAACAATGTTCTTCCTGAATCTTCTATGACCTCTCCTGCTGTGCCACATTGTTAAGTAGTTCAGCATGTTCTTCCTCTGCTATTCACTGTCTCTCTTTTCCTATATTTTGCTTGCAGTCACTTTGTGTTTCAATTTCCTTCTTCTCATGGCATGTTAAAAACCAGGTTGATTTGACTTTTTCTGATGTTGTGTTAGAAACTCTCTTTGTGTTTGTATCAGTAAGAATTGTTGTTGTTTGCTATCCCGAGCACTTTCACATCCCTTCTGAGAATCTACACCTAAATAACTTTTAATATCTTCTTTGATTGTTCATTAACTTTCCGTACGGAAGCTTTTTATCAATGCAACGGAAGAGATTTCATAAACAACATTTTTCTTGGTTTTAAGAATCAATCTACATATTTATATTTATCTAACATATAATATATTATATATGAATTTTTAGATAATTAAATAAGGTATTAGATTTCACCAATACCAAGATGATAAAAGACATGTAAAAAGAATATGGTTTGATGACGGTTCACACTAATCAAATTGAAAGTGACGTACTATGCGGTGAAATGTACGGAAAGAGTTGACTCCTTCTAGACCATTGTTGGATCATTATTGAGACCTTACCTGACCCTTATCCAGTATAAATATTCTGATAGTTACTGTTGATTTTTTTATTTCATTGATTTGTGGTTTGGATTTTATATTAACTATTACCTCAACCTAAACATTTCTGATATTCATTTAATGTGTAAATAGTAAATGCTATTTTTTGGGGATTAAAAGTGTCAGCTGGTCCAGATTTGAATTACTAATGAGCAAGGCTAGCTATATTTGTAAAGCTAAAGTATATATTAGAATTGTTTTCGTAAGCAAAAATAAGTAACAAATAAGCAGCAACTCAAAAACTTTATAGTTCACATATTGAATCTGAAATATTAACTCTACCGGACCGCTGTCCCTAGTTTCAGGTAATTTCCTAATCTGCCACTATGCCACTGTCCTAATTTTCAGTACTTTGCCTAGTACGTGAAAAAATGCGTCACAAACTAAAAATAACCAACAAATCGTGGTCAAACTTCATGGTCAGCCATTGCAAATTTCTGCCCCCGTGTGTATGAATTGACTTTGTGTAGTTTGACATGAAAAAATTATGAAAATTCACAATGAAACAAGTGGCTGATGAACCAAGCACTTCAACAGGAAGGCGACGTAGGTCTAGGCTTTTCACATTCCAACAGGAGATCGATACTTTGGTTGATTCAGACTTTGAGGAGTCAGATTTTCATAAAAAATATGTTTCCAGTTCAAGTGACACAGACAGTGAGAGCTTGAGTGATGAGGAGAATCTTGAACTTTATAGATCTAGAGCTTAGAGCTAGATCAGTAGTAAGATGTTGGGTGTGTCCCTCAAATAGCTGATGGGGGTACCTCAGTGTGAAACAAGGCTCATCCTGCTGGGTGGACTGACACACAAAGGTGGAATATTGATGCTAGATAAAAGGTAGACCTATTTTCTATAATGTCTCCAAATTTTATCTTATTCTAACCACTTGTTTGCATGTAACTAACATTTTTCTATATCATGTTGGTTTTTTCTCTTTAATGTTCAGGAACCCAGGTATATGGGACAGTTAGGTTCAGGGCCTCTGGTCTGGTAGGGTTAATAAAAAAAAATAAGATCTTACTCATATTTTACATGAACGTAAATATTTATTTTTCATTGAATCCTCGCTTAATGGAAATTTGTTTGGTAATTGCTAATAAGTAGTAGTAATTTGCAAAATATATTACAACACAAAAAATATTGTATCTTTTGCGAAAAAAAAATAATCCAAAATAATGAGTGTTTACAAATAGTTATGCAAAACCTTCTTGAACACAACCTGTTATAGGTCTAAGCCATCTATTTCTATAATGTCTTTACCATCTGCTGCTACTGTTGTGCTCAAGTTTTTAACTCTCTGCATCTGTTTAATTTTTGTCAAAATTATTTTGTAACTGAATCCTGCCAAGTGTTATTTGATACCTACACATGATGTTCACATTTGATTTGCAGATGAAAATTACGTATGATGACCAGTATCTTGTTAGTATCGGTGAAGATGCATCAGTCATCCTGTGGAAGATTCAAGATAAGGAAGGCCGTGGTTTGAAGAGAGACAAGGAGGTTGGGTGGGCAGAAGAAATTCTAATTACCAAGAGTGACCTTGAAGAAAAGGTTGAGTGTTGAAACTTGTCTTTGTTATTTGTTTGTATATGCTCAATGATAACTCTTCCTCTTTATTTATCACTCATTCTATAAGAAAGTTAAATGGGCACAGATGCTTTGTATTGTGGCTTAGAGTATGTTCAATATCTGTGCCTTTTGGCTCAATATATCTAACGTTATCATGGCATTTTTTGGTACCTGTTTGCCATCCAATTTGATGCATACTAGCCAGACTGGTTAGTCTGGTTCCAAGTCCACCTTTGGTAGGTGGAGTAGGATCTTGATCAGCTGTTGTTCACTGCTTTTGACATAAGCTGTTGGTTATTAATATATGGTACTGTCTGGCATCCATTTATATTTTATGTTTGAAATGCTATTAAATTAATATCACTTCAGGAATAAATTTTTACTGATAAATATAACATTTTTTTAATTGTAAAATACAAACTGCAGATTTATTTTCACAAATTTTAAAATATTTGCTATTTGGTTGAAGTAAAATAAAATTATACAAGTGTTTAAAGTATTCATTTATATTCAGCTTCTGAAAATGATTAAAGTCAGGCAAATAAAATAATTGATGTATGAAGGAATATAATTTACATTAAACTATTTAAAGAATTAACATTTCAACAAATGAGACATTTTTGTGTAAAGAAATATGATTTAAATTTTGCTGTTGACAGAGATAAAATAAAACAAATACTTATTGTTAGCGTTAAGAAAAAAAGAGAAGATTTATAAAAAGAAAAATTAAAAAAAGAGATAAACTGTTGAAAGACAAAAATATTAGGTAAATGAGATATCTTTGGCATATAAAATAATGATGTCATTTACATTTAACTATTGAAAGAGGAATTAATTAAATTAGGCAAATTAGATATCTTGAGCTTATTAAAAGATATAACTTACATTTGACAAATGAAAAAGAAAAAATTAAGTTGATGAGATAGTTTGGGCGTGTCAAGAGATAATTTACATTGTTTATGTTAAAGGGAAATAAGCAAAAAGTAACATGGTAGATGTGAGAGTAGCATCAAATAATGGACCATCAACAACCTGTCAGATTTTATCACAAGATAAGAGGTGAATATTTTTAGAGTTCTGTTGTAAACATTAGTTACAGGATTTTCCTTTGTGGAGAATATGGTATTAGTGTCCTTATTATTCAATGACCAACATCCCATTTTTCACCCAGCTTTTAATGGGTACCAGATTTTTTCTGAGAAAGTAAAGCGGCACGGGCGTAATACCGACCACATTACCCCAAAAATCATGTGCCGAAGGTCTGTAAAATATATGGTCACTAACATCATATTCCCTATACGTCACTTGGCATGACGGGGGCACCAAAAAAAAAAAAAAATCCCATTTTACAGGTGGTTATGGTCAGTCTCATATCATGTCTTTCTACTAATCAGTAGATGAACACTTCGATGGTTGCTGGAACAGGTGGCAGAATGGATATGTGAATGCCCCAACTAGGTTGAGACCAATCCAAACTAAAGAATAAAAGCTAAAGACTTATTTACCCTAATAGCACATAGTTGTAGTCAACATTAGTTACCCTAATAGCACATAGTTGTAGTCAACATTAGTTACCCTAATAGCACATAGTAGTAGTCAACATTAGTTACCCTAATAGCACCTAGTAGGGCTTAAATTACATTAACTAAAAATATAAAAGAGTTGCGCTATAAATCAGCCAAAAATAATGTATTTTATAAGTTCATCAGTAACTAGTGCTATTTTAATAATCAGAGGCATCTATCTATAAGAAATAACAAAAGTGTAAACACTTTTTTTTCACTTTAGAACTCAACAGTAGCTGATTTAAATTCTCGAGTTGAAGAGCTGAAGATGGAAAATGAATATCAGCTTCGGCTGAAAGACATGACTTACAATGAGAAGATGAAAGAGCTGACAGAGAAGTTCATTCAAGAAATGGAATCCTTAAAAACTAAAAATCAGGTAAATGTGATTTATTGTAAAAGTATTTGTCTGGATAAGTAGTGTTTCTTGCTGTGCAATCTGCCTTATTCTTCTCCTTTGGGTATCAGGTCAATCCTGCTTCTCTTTCATCAGAACAGAGCCCATGTCTTCTCCATAGGTAGCACTATAATTCTAGCTTCATTCATTGTTTGATTTTTTTATTCTACTGAAGAGGTTGGTGTGTGTCTATCTTCTATATCAAAAGCCCCTCCTCCCCAACTGCAAGAACTACAGTGATTCTCACTTTGTCAACTAGTTTGTTGTATTACAAATTGGAAGCTTTCTAGGAGTTTAAGTGAGATCTTGACTATCTTTGTGTCACTGACTGTGACCATATGTCGCCTAGCACATACTTCACTCTTGTTGAGAGAAATAGATTGCTACATGTGCACAATACTGAATTTGCATATGTGTACCCTGACTGAACTTTGTATTGACTTCACAGTTCTTCCTTCAGACAGCCAGACTGTGATGTTTTGTTCTGATTGTTTCCATCACCTGCCATCTCATGATGGTTACCACAAATACATGTTTCCTTGTGTCTTCCATGCCTATTACAAAAGCTTATAGAGACTCAGTTTTGCCTGTTACTTTTTTGCTGTTGATAAAGTATAACTTTTATTTGAGATATCAAAGTCACCTATTGTCTCATCCTTATCTGTAATGTAACGTCATTTTCCCCACTGCTGCTTTTCATAAGCTTCATATAAAGTAAAGGTTCTCCTTTATGGAGAATATGGTGTTAATGTCCCTATTTTTCAATTACCAACAGTCCTTTTTATTGCTGATATGGTCAGTATCATATCATGCCATTTTACTTTCCGAAAACAAGTCTCTGCCATTTTCAGAAGCTTAGTTAACCCCAGAGTCATGTCAGTATGAAAAAGGTTCATCATATCTGGGAATTTAATTTAAATCCTTTCAGTCAACATTAAGTAATCCTTGAATAGTGTCAAGAGACTAAATGGACAAAAAACTTATTTGGCATAGGAGGTGGGGAAGTTCTTCTAACAGTCAGATTGTTGCCTCATGCATTTCATATAATTTCATTAATCACCATTTTATTATTATATGTTTAAACATTTCATTGTCAGCAAAAATCTGTTCTACTTAATCACATTTCACTTTATTTTCTGTCATGTAGGTTTTAAAAACAGACAAAGATAGAGAGGAATCAAAGCATGATGAAGAGATGGCAGAGTTAATGGAGAAACATGCCAAGGAACTGCAAGATTTAGGTTTGCAAATGAATATTTGAATGTTTTAATTATTTTTGAATAACTGATACTTTTGTCTGCTAGTGTAACCATTTTCACTGCAGCTTTAAATGTTATTGTTTTGATACATTTTCGCTTCTTGTCATTATTACTTTATACTGACTGATATATTTGTTACATGTAGCAATTGTTTTTTTCCCCTCTACATCCTACTTTTTACTGTCTAAGTTAGATAATTTTGTTGAACCTTATTATTGGAAATTTAGTGTTGTTATGTACACTTTATTTTTTAAAACTGTTAATTTTTATAAATTGTATATATTATATATTAATTTTTAAAATGATAATTATCATATTTAAAAGAAAATCACTGCACACCTTCTGTTGTTCTGAAAATCATGTTTTTTTTTTTTGACAATTAATTGAAAGCAAAACAAACAATTCCATAATGTATCTATCTATCTATCTAACTATCTATTGACCTTTCGAGCCGTAGCCGGCCCATAGGGTGTAGACCAAGATACTCCCTCTATTATCTGAATTTTTGTTCTAGCAGTTTTCAATTCTTTTAAAGATATTTTATCAAATCTCACCATTTGTCTCTGTTCTGTGCAAGCAGCTCTGTCTCATTGAGGGAGCCGATTCCTGCAGCTCTTGCCTTTCTGATCAATGTTCTTCTCAGTGTCTCTCAGGGTCTTCCTCTTTTCCTCTTACCTGTTGTTTCCCACATGAGGGCTTGCTTTGCTATTCGGTTATTATCTCTTCTCATCACATATCATAATGTATAGAAAACATATTTTTATTTTGCTGACATTTCAAAGAATAATTAAAATCCTATGTTTTATAATAAGTAAAGACAATATTCACATAATTGTTATAGTTGTGTTTTATAATCTATTCAACACTTTTAATATTATCCACAAATTCAGAATCTGCCAGTAACCAGAAACTAATGCTGGAGTATGAGAAGTTTCAGGAACAGCAGACAAAGACTTTAAAGATTCAAGAGGATTATGAGAAACAGCTAACAGAGATGGAAGAGAGCAGGGAGAAAGCTCTAGAAGAACTGACAGCATATTATGAAACTAAGTTACAAGAGATGAAAATAAAACTGGAACAGGTAAAATAAGTGGTAAAATACAATAAAATAATTTAAAATAGGGTGGTTGAGTTTTGTAAATAAGAGAAAATGCTAGAAATCAATGATTCAACTCAAAAGATCTACAGTTTGTGTTTGTCCCATTTAAATATATCTTAATTTACTAAAGCAAAAACTAAAAATATATATTTAATTATGCAGAAGTTTAAACTGTCTCTGTTTGAATTGACTTAATCTAGAGTTGTAGATTTCAGATTAGGGTTGATGCCTTTCTTCTTCTGTTGTATTCACCCAACCTCTTCTTCATCATGCGCCCTTAAAAGGACATACATCATGGATTGGTCCGGCTTTCTGCCAGAGCTACTGAGTTTAGTGCTCTGTGCACACTGTTGCTGTCTTTCATCCAGATTGTGTTTCGATATTCCAATTGCTTACGATGAATAATGATATCGTATGAAGAAGGACAATTCAGCTGCGTTCACATTTGGTGCAGTTGGCCTATTGTCTTTGGCATGTGCTGTGGTTGCTATGTTGGGGACTGCAGCTCCTTTCTTTGTTTTGATCCTTCAATGATATGTAATTTAATTTTGATGATTCCACTGGCATGGGTGGTTGAGCAATTATGGATTTTAATTTGTTTGCAGTGATGCCAGGGCCTTTAACTAACTATAACCATAATTCATGGATGAGCTGTGGCATTACTTTATGGTAAGCCATGATATCTGTGCCTTTCAGTTTGACACATCTGTCTATACAGCATGAGATTAATGCTGTCTATTTAAATTAGGATAGGTTAATCTTTTGTAATAGGGACAATGGTATCATGTAAAATCTCAGTGGACAGACAATTAATGATTTGCTACTGCCACCAAGCTTGCTGTGTAATGATATACAATGTAAAAGTGAAAAAATATTTTGGAAAAAAAACACTGACCATCAGCATCAGTGTTCCAGTCCCATCAAATGTTACTTGGGATTGACAGTGTACATCACCATAAATCCCTATTTTGAATAAGTTTCTCAGTTTCAGCAAGCAGTTCATCCCTGCTTTCCTTGCCTCTTTTATCAGTGTTTATTTTGTTAGTGGCTTTTGAGGTAATTCTCTTCTTCCTGTTCAATAACTACTGAACATTAAAAGCTAATAAAAATATTCATTATAAAAAATATTTTTTATAAATTGTACAACAAATTAATCTCAGCTTTTTTCATGTTTCTCAGAGCAGTGATGAAGCTCATCAACAATCCAGAGAATATGAAGAAACAAAGAAGCAGATTGAAGAAGATGGTGACCGAGAGATTCTGGACATCAAACATCAGTATGAGAGAAAGCTGAGAGATGAGAGAGAAGCAAACTTGAGACTTAAAGGAGAGACAGGAATTATGAAGAAGAAAGTATGTGTGTAATGACATTAACTATATTGGTGTGTGTTGGTCATTAAGATTGTCTCTGTGTATCTTAAGGGTGCATTGATCAGTGATCATTCATTATATCTCTTAACATTACTTTTCATTATTTTAAGTGTGCTTTGACTGTGCTCAGTTATTCCATAAGAATATTGTTTTTTTATGAAGTACATTAGGTAAATGCTGCATACAAATCATGCACAATGAGCACTCTACTCTAAGCTAAAACAATTCTTGGACTCCTTTCACCACACAGTACGAAATGAATGAGTGCATTTCATTTTGCTCCTTCGGGGTACATACACAGAATCTGCTGGAGAAATTCAAATGACAAGCAGAAAAATTACTCAGGTTCCAAGTATATTTATTATCCTCAGACCACATTATCCAAGGTTGTAGGACCACTTGTAAAGAAGTATTATGGACAGATTTGTAAAGACATCCCATATGGAGAGATGGTTTCTGGTTAGGAAAGCAAAGAAAAGTCTTTCCCTCACTTCAAAGATGTCTATAAATGTGACACTACAGTAGCTAGACATGAATGAACATGGCTGACTGGGAAGAACCTCTGATAGACAGGTCCAGCTGGAGACAGTCAATAATTAAAAAATCTATCTTCTGTGCGGTACAGTCCTAATTATGTTCAAAGTTTGGTGAGTTCACTAGAGAGATTAGATAAGTGAGTGCCCAGCACTTAGCTTCAAAGATTGCCTTACTGTATGACATGGGACAGTGTCATGTAGACTTTGAGTCATGACAAATGGCTGCAGAAGATCACCTTGGTGTTGAGTAGTTTTAAAGGAAGACATAAAGAGAGGTGAAGAGAAAGGAAGGGAAACATTGTTTGGTTGAAGAGAAAAAAAACAGAGATGCGAGAGAACAGACACAGCTTTTTCATGCAATATTTGCAGACATGTGACCTTTAAAAAAATCAGTCTTCATGGTCATAACAGGTGCCCTTCTGTAAACAAAAACAAATGTCTTATGAGACAAGAATTTCTGTTATTATTATTATTTGAGTTTTTGTACTAAACAGCAGAACAGCTTGGGCACTTTTCCTTTATTTTCTGTTTTGCTTTCAGCATTGAGAAGAGGGACAGTCTGCCATATTTTGCTCTTTGGATGGTTTTTTCTGCCATCATGTTTTTTGGTGTTTCTAATATTCCATCTGTCCTACAGTGCTTTGTTTTTCTAGATTTTGCTGTTAGTTGTGTGGATTGGATTTACTGTCTTGTCATATAACTTTCTTTCTTTATTCTTTCTTCACTTCCTCTTCATCTCATTTGAATGTCAAGCGAGATAGGGCCTACAAATTTCAGAATCCTGTCTCATGACTAAAGCATTTAATTTGTTGTTCTTTGTAAATTCCATGAAGGTTTGACCCTAAATGTCTTCTTTGTTTACTTCTGTGTCTCAAACTAACTTCCATCAAGAACCAGACACATTAAATTAAATATATGACTTTTGATATTGTTCTAGTTCACAACACTACAAAAAGAGATTGATGACCACAAAGAGGAGATTAAAAAGCTTCAGGCAGATGCTTCCAAGTTGAATAATGTCATCCGTAACTTAGAAAAAGATATCAAGGGGCTCAAGAAAGAAATACAAGAAAGGGATGATACAATTCAGGACAAGGTAAGTAACATTTCAGCAATATTCATCATTATATAAATATAAGAGAGCAGGTTTGGAGGGACAAGGCAGGTGAAATGAACTGTCATTATTCAATCATGCAGATGATTAATCATTTCCAGTAAGGTGTCAGGGGTTTTATTTTTATTTGACTGTAAAATAGAAGTCTTAACTCGTACACTATTTGGCAACTGCTGCATTTTACATGTGGATTTACTAACAAGTCTGCTTTACAGACTCAAAAAATGGGGAAATGCTGTTATAGTTTTTTTTTTAATGAAGAAGGTTCCCTCCATGACTTGCTAGGCATATGGGAAATATGGTGTTAGTGACCATATTCAACCATGATCACTGCACATTTTTTGGGTGATATGGTCAGTATTATGCCACGCCACCTTTTGCTTCTCATAAAAATCTCTGTATACATTTTTTGGGTGATATGGTCAGTATTATGCCACGCCACCTTTTGATTCTCATAAAAATCTCTGTATACATTTTTTGGGTGATATGGTCAGTATTATGCCACGCCACCTTTTGCTTCTCATAAAAATCTCTGTATACATTTTTTGGGTGATATGGTCAGTATTATGCCAAGCCACCTTTTGCTTCTCATAAAAATCTCTGTATACATTTTTTGGGTGATATGGTCAGTATTATGCCACGCCACCTTTTGCTTCTCATAAAAATCTCTGTATACATTTTTTGGGTGATATGGTCAGTATTATGCCAAGCCACCTTTTGCTTCTCATAAAAATCTCTGTATACATTTTTTGGGTGATATGGTCAGTATTATGCCACGCCACCTTTTGCTTCTCATAAAAATCTCTGTATACATTTTTTGGGTGATATGGTCAGTATTATGCCAAGCCACCTTTTGCTTCTCATAAAAATCTTTGTATACATTTTTGGGTGATATGGTCAGTATTATGCCAAGCCACCTTTTGCTTCTCATAAAAATCTTTGTATACATTTTTTGGGTGATATTGTCAGTGTTATGCCAAGCCACCTTTTGCTTCCCATAAAAATCTCTGTACACATTTTTTGGGTGATATGGTCAGTGTTATGCCAAGCCACCTTTTGCTTTTCATAAAAATCTCTGTATACATTTTTTGGGTGATATGGTCAGTATTATGCCAAGCCACCTTTTGCTTCTCATAAAAATCTCTGTACACATTTTTTGGGTGATATGGTCAGTATTATGCCAAGCCACCTTTTGCTTCTCATAAAAATCTCTGTACACATTTTTTGGGTGATATGGTCAGTATTATGCCAAGCCACCTTTTGCTTCTCATAAAAATCTCTGTACACATTTTTTGGGTGATATGGTCAGTATTATGCCAAGCCACCTTTTGCTTCTCATAAAAATCTCTGTACACATTTTTTGGGTGATATGGTCAGTATTATGCCAAGCCACCTTTTGCTTCCCATAAAAATCTCTGTACACATTTTTTGGGTGATATGGTCAGTGTTATGCCAAGCCACCTTTTGCTTCTCATAAAAATCTCTGTATACATTTTTTGGGTGATATGGTCAGTATTATGCCAAGCCACCTTTTGCTTCTCATAAAAATCTCTGTACACATTTTTTGGGTGATATGGTCAGTATTATGCCAAGCCACCTTTTGCTTCTCATAAAAATCTCTGTACACATTTTTTGGGTGATATGGTCAGTATTATGCCACGCCACCTTTTGCTTCTCATAAAAATCTCTATATACATTTTTGGAGGCTGGGTAAACCCCAACCCCTTTATCTTCCCCTCTCTTTTTGAGCCTTGTTGGTCCAAAAAAAAAATCTGCCACTTCTGGGGATCAAACCTGGACCCTTCTGATCAGGAAGTGCGCACACTAACCACTTAGCCACCAAGGTGAGCACACTAACCACTCAGCCACCAAGGTTTTTTTTTCTTTTTTTCTAAAATTATATATTAGGCATGATAGGTATCTCTCTCTGTGATCAAAACTCAAACAGAGTAGGATTCCAGACTCTCTCATGAAGTCAGCTGTCTGTTTAAGCGAATCGATTGCCCCATATAGTTTTTCTTCCAGGGAGTTGGGCGTGGACCACATTGCTCTTCTCAGGTCTGTGTACTGGGGGCAATCCTGTAGAACATGTTTTGTAGTCATATTGTCCAGTGTACAGTGGCATAGGCTGGTTGTACCTATTTGAATTTGGTGAACATGTGATTTCACATTCTATTGTGGCCAGTGCGTAGGCAAAGTATGATGACTTGATCCCTGCTTGATAGTTGGTGGTATCCGTCACTCTCGTTATGCTTTGGGTGTTCTCGTTTCCATTTTTCATGGAACTGACCCTTGAGGATGGATTTGGCTTCATCATAACTGAGGATAGTTCTCTTGTGGTAATCTTTCCCTCTTTAGCTAATTTTCTGCGCGTTCGTTCCCATGTATATTACAGTGTGATGGTATCCACTGAATGACTACTCTCTGGAAGTTATTGCATAGTTGGCCCAGCGTTGTTCTCAACTCATCTAGTTCATTGTTCTTGGGGCTTTTTAGAGCTGATAATACTGACAGTAAATCAGTCAGAATCACCAATTTATTGTGCATGTTATTTTTGTGTTGAGTAGCCAGTGTTGCAGCATCTCTGAGGGCCTCAGTTTCTGCTTTAAAGTTGTTTGAGAATTTTCCAGTAGCTATTGACTTGGATAACTGATAAAATCTTAGAAAAAATGGAAGAAAGAAGACAAGTGAAAAACACTGCCAGATACAAGGATATAGACAATGAAATACGGAGAATGTGCAAAAAGGCAAAAGAAGACTGGCTCAACCAAAGATGTCTAGAAGTCAAAACTATGGAAAGTAAACAAAAATAAGAGAGATGCACACAGAAATAAAGAGGATGACGAATAAAGACAAAAAAGCTACAGCAAACGGATGTATTGCAAACAAAGAGGGAAGAATGCTAACAGACAACAAAGATATAATAGATAGATGGCAAGAATATATAACAAAATTATTTCACGACGAAAGGGACAAAAAGCCAGACATAAAATGTACATACAACTATAAAATCCTGAAATCTGAAGTAGAAAAAGCTATAAAAACAATGAAAAAGGGAAAAGTAGCAGGGCCTGACAATATATAAATAGAGATGATACAGGCTCTAGAAGAGTTTGGCGTCGAAGTGATCACAGATATATGCAATGACATATACCATACAGGATACATACCAAATGATCTAAAAACATCAACTTTCATTGCATTGCCTAAAAAGAATGGTGCAGCTGAATGCAGTGACTTCAGAACAATAAGCCTAATGAGCCAGGTAACAAAAATTTTACTAAAAGTTATACAGGGAAGGATTCAGAATAAAATCAATACTGAATTAGATGAGCAACAATTTGGATTCAGGAAAAACAGTGGGACAAAAGAAGCCATATTCAGCATGAGAACATTGATTGAAAAGTACACAGAAGTAAACAAACCAATATATGCCTGCTTTATAGACTACACCAAAGCTTTTGATAGAATACACCATAACCAACTTATAGACTGCCTAAAGGATATAAATCTAGACGACGCAGACATACGACTAATATGTAATTTGTACTGGGAGCAAACAGCAATAATAAGATATAACAAGGAGAACTCTACACCCATGGACATAAAAAGAGGAGTAAGACAAGGATGCATCCTATCACCAAGCTTGTTCAATCTATACACTGAGCAAATCTTTAAAAACATCTCAGAGATACCAGGCCTAAACATTAATGGAAAGATAATCAATAACCTGAGATATGCTGATGATACTGTTCTACTAGCAGAAAATCCTAAAGACCTACAACAATTGCTTAATGTGATAAACATAACAAGCAAAAAATATGGACTAGAAATGAATATCAAAAAGACTAAAACTATTATCATAAACAAAGAAAATTCTCAATACCTACAATTAAATATCACGTTTGAAGGTATACATCTGGAGACAGTCCAGAGCTACAACTACCTGGGACATACTATAACCAATGATGGAAAATGCAAAACTGAAATAAACAAAAGAATAGGTATGGCAAAAAGTAATTTTAATGCCATGAAAAATATACTAACAATAAAACAAATATCAACAGGGCTGAAACTAAGAACGGCAAAATGTTACATCTTCTCAATATTCCTGTATGGTGCAGAAACATGGACATTAGACAAGAAAACAGAACAGAAAATTGAAGCCTTTGAAATGTGGATTTATAGAAGAATAGGTAGAATTGGATGGAAACAAAAGATAACAAACGATAAAGTTTTAAAACAACTGAAAATAAAAAGAGAACTACTAAATACAATTAAGACAAGACAAATGAAATTTTTGGGGCATGTTAAAAGACACAACAGCCTACTAAAAGTAATATTGGAAGGAAAAATACAAGGTAAATGAGGCAAAGGCAGACCAAGACTAACATGGACGAGTAACATCAAAAGATGGACAAGTCAATCTATGACAGCCTGCACCATCCAAGCAAGAAACAGAGTAGAATGGCAATCCATGGTAACCAACCTTCGTTGCGGAGAAGGCACACGATGATGATGATGATTGACTTGGTGATCTCGTCCTGATTGTTCAGCGTCAAGAACACACTTCCCCCTCCATTTCTGGTGGCATTTGTAGCAGAGCCATCTGTGTATATGTGGGACCAAGAGTCCTGTGGGTAGGTATCATGTATATGTTTTTCTGCTACGTGTTTTCTTTATGTGTCTGATTGGGTGCCTTTTTTCATGATTCCTGTTATGTTTTCCTGAAGTTCTGATATTCTATGTTTTCCATGAGGAGACATATCAGATGAGCCCAAGGGTTTCGATATTGTTTGGGAAAGTACTGGGTCTCCAGTAGTTAGTTCATTGGCAATTGCAGCGTAGTTGCTCCTCTTTAGTCGTACAATTCCGGAACCAGTTATTCTTTGGTGCATGGGGTGGCTTCTATATTTCTCCGCTTGTTGCAATACTTTAGTGACCCATCTGTCATCTAAGGGTTGTAAACCTTTTACTGTTTCTAGAGTCTTGATATGTGTAGATTTCATAGCACCAGTGATGATACGGGCAGCTTGGTTCTGTGTTCTGTTAATTTTGCTAAGGTGTGATTTGGAAGCCATAGCCCAGGTTGTGACTCCATACTCTAGGACTGGTCTGACTCTTCCTACGTATAGTCTTTTCAAAATATTGCTGTCTGCCCCTCAGTCCGTTCCTGCCAATTTCTTCATAATATTTGTTCGTTTTATGGCTTTTTTCCTTGCTCTGTCTATCTGATTTTTCCAAGTTATGTTGTGATTCATGGTGACGCCAAGATATGTTGGGTTTTGGTCAATAGGGAGTGTATGGTCTTTTATCTTCAAGTTTGCAGAGAGTGTGTTTCGTGATAGGCTGAAAATTGTATATGTAGTTTTTTTTTCATTGATTGGTAAGAACCAGGTGTTCGTCCATTTTTCAAGTTATGATTGTTATGATTATTATTAATTGCATTTTGCTCTTGTTATTTAATTCATCAGGTTCAATTCCTGGATGTGGTCAATTTGTTTTGTCTGTGGTGTTCACCCAGCCTCTTAAAATGTGTTCTAGAAATTTGTTCTGGGAAAGCGGAGTGGCCTTGCATGATGCCAAATACATTATTCATAAAATTGGTCATTGAGAAATAATGGCATTAGCACCATTTTTCCCAAATATCTTAACTTCAGGTTATGATTATCTATATCGAATCACATTATTACTACTACTTCTACAAAATGTGCAACTTTACGGCTAAAAAAATGCAACTTTATGGCTAAAAAATACAACTTTACAGCTAAAAAATACAACTTTACAGCTAAAAAATGCAACTTTATGGCTAAAAAATACAATTTTACAGCTAAAAAATACTACTTTACAGCTAAAAAATGCAACTTTATGGCTACAAAATACAACTTTACATCTAAAAAATGCAACTTTATGGCTAAAAATGCAACTTTACAGCTAAGAAAAACCATTGTAATGTGAAAAAATAATCAAATGTTTACATTGAGTTAACCATCATAGGTCATCATGAACATGATTTTAATTGTTTACAAGTACTAGGGCCTTTATCTGGATAGATGATTTAATATCTGTATTTGTATACCCATCCCATGGTGTAACATTATTGGTCAGATGTTTGTATGTTTTTGATGTTCATTGACTATCCCATAATTTCAAAGGCTCAATTGCTTACAGCTCACAAGAGTTTCACAGTTGGAAATGAAAAAAAAGTTTTTTTTCTGCACTCAGCGTCAATTTTTACTAAACATTTTTACCACAACTTCATGGTGTACTTGTACAAATAAAAAAAATCTGGACACAATGGCTAATCAGGAAAAACCAGTGAGAATAATTAGGATGGTGTCCAGCAGTGACAAAAAATGTGTACGCAGAAGCTGTTGAATTTTAAAAATGTATTTTGAAGCGTTTTTTTAACGATGTAATCATATGACATGAACATGAAGGAAACTCTTACCCCTACTTATTGCATCCATACATAATGTCTCTACGGGTATTTCTTTTAATGCATTTTGAAAATTAAAAATGTAATTTATTACACATGTCTAGTAGAAATCAACCACAGATTCAGCAAAGTTAAGCAACGTGGATCTGCAGAACACATGAGTTGGAGACGACAGACAGACATTTGAAAAAGAGAAAAAGTAGCAAAACTCAAATTAATGACAAAGCAGCAAATACTAAAAGCAAAGGAATGATAAAAAAATAGCTTAAGTGAAAATTGGCATAAATAACATCCAATGGTGAATGCCAATAAAGGCATACTACTACTTAACAAGATAAAATATCTTCGATTATTCAAAGAATCAATAACTGGTCAATCATAAGTAACTACAATAAATAAAAAAAATTGTTCAGAAGTATATGTCAAAATGGGAAGAAGAAATAAACAATAGACTCCAAGCTCCAAGTGATGAATGAAAATAGAACTGATGAGATGTTCATGAGAGCAAATGAAGAGGGAGAACATAAAAATTAGGCACCAAATATATATATATATAGCCATGATATTTATCAAAGTTATTTGTAATTTGAATAGAATCATAATGAATACAGAAATTGACTAATTAATTATTGACAAAAGGCATCACATTTGCTGCATGTAATAAATTAAATCACTGTACTTTTTAAATGTCTTTTATCTCTCACTTTGTAGTTGGTATGTATGAGAATTTTGTTTCTACCTCCTCATGGTCTCTCCCGATAACAGTCTGAGTCAAAACAGGCTAGGATAAAAGAAGCTAGGATTGCCATGTTCCCTGTTGCAGTGGCTGTTACTGACATAAAAGACCTAGTATTGCAGTACTTCTGAGCAGAACTAGTAGATTTTCAGCCTAGCCTGTGATAGACAAACTCTAACTTCTCC
The DNA here is from genome assembly GCA_032433765.1 of Megaustenia siamemsis. Taxonomy (NCBI): domain Eukaryota; kingdom Metazoa; phylum Mollusca; class Gastropoda; order Stylommatophora; family Ariophantidae; genus Megaustenia; species Megaustenia siamemsis. The sequence goes on along the minus strand of JAVIAB010000160.1, from coordinate 32,079,595 downwards.
AGTAAGAGCTGGGAATGTCAAGAAAGCCATTACGACCTGCCACTTCAATAGATAAATGGGCACCCTGCCCATGTCAACTCATGGCCCTGCATCAATGTAAACATTAAAGAAATTTTTTTTCCTTTTAATTGCTACAAAGAATTGGACACTTTAAATCTTCAAACCCTGCTCACCATTCATTATTCACACTCTTAATAAAATGATGATATCGTATGACAGGGAACAGTTGGCTGTGTTCACTTTCTGCGCGGTTTCGCCTTATATCTTTTGGTGCGTGCTGAGACTGCTACGATGGGGACTACAGTTACCTTTCTTTGTTTGGGAGATGAGATATTAATCTGGAAGATTACGTTGACACGGACGGTTGAGCAATTATGAATTTTAATTCGTTTGCAATGATACCGGGGCCTTCCATAACCAAAGAACTCTTAATAAAAATGATAAGCCATCAGTACATTATTTATGATTCAGCAATAATTTTGTTCTTTGCAAGGATTGAGACTGCTAGAAAGACAATTTTGAAACAGGGAAAAAGTATCTAAGTCTATGCTCTATGGGCCGGTTACGACTTGAAAGATCAATAGATAGATAGAATAATTTAAATAGAATAATTTTGTGGATATTTTCTTTTGAATATTTTTTTTAATAATTGTATTTCTGTTTAGGAAAAACGCATCTATGACTTGAAGAAGAAGAACCAAGAACTGGAGAAGTTCAAGTTCGTTCTAGACTACAAGATCAAAGAGCTGAAGAAACAGATTGAGCCAAGAGAGATGGACATTAAAAATATGAAAGAGCAGATTCAGGAGGTAAAGTAGTGTACAACTTTAGTTTAGTCACCAGATCATCTTCACCTCCATAGTATTCAGATCCCTAGCACCTCTCACAGCATACAGCACTGCCACATGCAGGGCTAGATTTACCTATAGTCTAAATAAGCTATTGCTTTAGGGCCACACAATCTGAGGGGCCACCAAAAAATGTTCAGAATTTGCTTTGGATCTTCATTTTTTTTTCAATCTATCTATTGACTCTTCGAGCTGTAGCTGGCCCATAGGTCATAGACCCAGATACTCCTCTTATCTAAATTTGTATTCTAGCAGTTTTCAATCCTTGTAAAGATCTTTTATCAAATCTTGCCATTTGTCTCTGTTCTGTGCAAGCAATTCTATCTCAGTGAGGGAGCCGATTCCTGCTGCTCTTGCCTCTCTGATCAATGTTCTTCTCAGTGTTTCTCTGGGTCGGCCATTTTTCCTCGTACCTGTTGTTTCCCACATGAGGGCTTGCTTTGCTATTCGGTTATTATCTCTCCTCATCACATGTTCAACATATGACCATCGCTTTTTCTTGATTATTGAAGATATTAGTGGTTGATTGTCGATTTCTCTAATTTTCTCGTTTGTTTTGAATCATTCTATGCTATACCAAGTATTTTCCTTGGACATTTATTTTCGAATGCGTTCAACTTTGTTTCTATGTCTCTTGTTGTTTTCCAGCTCTCACATGCATACATAAGGGTTTATAGTACGTTTGATTTGAATAGTCTAAGTTTTGTGTTTGTGCTGATGAGTTTTGATTTCCACAACTTTTCAAGGTTTCTGAAAGACATTGCTGCTTTAACTATTCTGATTCTAATTTCTTTACTTGTATCCCCTTCCTGATCAATGTGACTTCCAAAATAGATAAAGTGATGATAAAGTGATCGATCTCTTCCACTGGTTTGTTTTCCATGTATATTCTGTCATTTGTTGGAATTAAGCTTTTCATGACTTTAGTCTTTTCATGATTGATCTCAAGCCCAATTTTGCTGGCTATTGATGATAGCTCATTTGTGTTTTCCTGCATCATTTTTATCTGACTGCTGATAAGGAATATGTCATCAGCAGAGTCGAGGTCCTCCATAAGGTCTCCTTGTATCTATTTGATGCCTTTATTACCAGTGCAGCATTTCTTCATTATGAAGTCCATAACAACACCAAATAAGAAGGGCAATAAAATACATCCTTGTTTAATCCCAGTTTCTATTGGAAAACATTTGCTCAGTCCTTTCTCTGTATGAACTGCACATGTTTAGCTATCATACATGTCTTTAATAATATTTATGATTTTTGATGGTAAGCCATATTGCCTCAGAATTTTCCACAAAGAATCTCTATGAATGCTGTCGAATGCTTTTTTGAAGTCAATAAAGTTAAGTACAAAAGGTTTTTGTTTTTCAAAGTGTTCCTCCAACATAAGTCATAGAGTAAAAATGTAGTCAAGGCAGCTTCTCCCTTTTTTGCAATACCGTTACATAATTTCAAATATTGTTAGACATTTTGGTGGTGTTTATTTTTATTATTATTTTTTTATTTTTTCTGGCACTGGCCACATATTAGCAAAAGCATCGAAGATGGTTTCAGCTCAGATGCATAAGTTCCATAGAACTAGTGAAAACCTTGAAAATAGTGGGGTAATTGAGTAGATTTTAATCTCTTACTAATTTTTGACTGGGCAACAGCCATATTTGGCCTACTTTTTTTTATTTTAGAGATAAACACAAATATCAAATGTACAAAATATGAAATATTATGTGGGGCCACGAGTAAAGCTGTAGAAAACATGCAAAATAAACATAGAGTGGTATGGAGCAACTATGTTTTATCTTTATATTACTGAAGGGAGGTCAAAAAGTAATGCACACCAATTTTTTTCTCGGAAACTATTCGGGCAAAATGTGTGAAATTTTCACAGATTGTAGCTGAACATTCCCTTTACACTACCTATTTGTCAACATAATCTCCGTCCAAGCGTATTGCCTTACGCCAACGCGAAGCTAGGTCATGAATGCCTCGTTTGTACCAAGTTTTGTCCTGCTCGCGTAGCCATTTTTTAACTGCACGGATCACATCCTCATCATTGTCAAAGTGTTTCCCACGCAGGAATTTTTTGAGTGGTCCAAACAGATGGAAATCTGAGGGAGCCAGATCAGGGCTGTAAGGAGGATGGGGCAGTACAGTCCAACCAAATTTGTTGATTGCTTTCCCGTGTTACCAGACTTGTGTGAGGGCGTGCATTGTCATGTTGAAGCAACAAATCTGCAGATGGCTTATTAGGCCGAACTCTGTGGAACCGATTTTTGAGTTTTGTCAGTGTATTGATGTAAGCTGTCGAGTTGATTGTCTCACCTCTTGTCATTACATCAACAAGAATCACACCATCAATGTCCCAGAAGACAGTGATCATCACCTTTCCGGCTGATGAAGATGTTTTGAATTTTTTCTTTTTGGTGACTGCGGATGATGCCATTCCATTGACTGCATTTTTGTTTCAGGCTCATAATAATGTGCCCACGTTTCGTCACCGGTAACAATTTTTGGACAAAAACATTTCTCCTTCAACACCGAAACGCTCCAACAATTCAGAACAGAATGTTTTCCTTTGAACTCTGTGATCATTTGTTAGGCACCGAGGAACCCATCGAGCGCAAATCTTTGAATATCCGAGAGTTTTAAAAATTGCGATTGCACGTCCCTTGTTGACTGTAAGCTGCAATGCCAATTGCTGACTAGTGATACGCCTATCCTTACGAATAATGGCATCAGCCCGGTTTAACATGTCTGTGCTGGTAGCCGAGGCAACACGTCCAGAACGCGGTAAATCATGCAGCTCCACTCGTACACTTTCTGCAGCTTTAATTCTCTGAACCCAGCGACTAAATGTGCTCCTATCGACTGCAGAACATTTGTACACTGCACACAGTCGTTTATGAATGTTTGCCACAGTTTCTTTTTCCGCAACCAGAAATTCTATGACAATTCGCTGTTTGTAACGGACATTGTTGACAAGCTCCATTTTAACGGTTCATAGATTGCGTAATATTTGTCATAATGCTGTGCAATTTGGTGCACATAATTGGAACATGTCATATTCCAAGTGTGCAAAATTTCATATTCCTATCTTTATTATTAGCCGAGAAAAAATTGGTGTGCATTACTTTTTGACCTCCCTACGTAGTTTAGCCTGCTCTGTACCATTTTATGTTTATTTTATAGTTTTCATTTTTAACTGCCAGGAGATCTCATGTTCTTTGCCTTTATCTGAGATGGTTAACTAGACATGGATCTGCCCATTGCTCTTCTGCCTTCTCTTTTAATTTATGCTTTTGTGAATTTATGCCAAATCCTAATTATTTTGATTATATAATGTGATGTGTATACATATACATACACATACATATATACAAAAAATATGGCTGAAAAGTAGTGAGATTGCTTGCACTATGCTTGAAATGGCAAATCTGCAGATTTCCCTTCTGTGTGGTAAACATCTCACAGACCTTAAGCACAGGTTGTGACTCCTGGCCAAACTGAACCATTTCTTATACTTTTAAATTATTATTTTTTGTTTTCAAAGAGAGATGCTTCACATTTCATGAAACTTGGTTTGAGTGGGAGTGGTGGGAAGATTCTAGAACGTTTAATTTCTTACAATCCCATAACTGTGTGAAGTAACACTGATGACTGCAACCAGTTTCCTCCATTCATCTCTCTTTACAGCTGCTCATTATGAATATATAAAGTCAAGTCCTATCTAGACTGATATTTTCTTCTTCTATGAACTACATATTTTTACCCATTTACCATGCCCAGCAAGATGGTTTTTTGCAAGGCCAAACAAATGGTATATAAGACCATACCACTTCAGTTTTCATTTCTACACTCAGGTCAGGTCTTTGTAACCTGTGGTCTGAATATCTTCATTTCTAACATGGTTAAGCAGGAGATACGTATAATTTTTATAGCATCTCAATTCTGTAGTTTGTATTTTTCTCTGCTTTCATAATCTTAGAAAGAAACAATTAACATTTTTCGGGCACATCATGAGAAAAGGAAAGTTGGAATACTTGGTTACAACTGGCAAAATACAGGGAAAGGGAGATCATGAATGACAAAGAAAGAAGATAACTTGGTGTCATGGCATGGAAAACAGTCATCAACAAAATTTATATGATGCACTGTGGATAGAAAATTGTGGAAGGACATGATCACCTATGCCAACTGGTATAGCACTTGATGATAATGATGATGATCCATGACTTGCAAGTATGTATAGAAAGATTAACATACCATTGAAGCAAATCAATGTAATTTTTCAGCTGAAAGCAATATTTATCATTCCAGATTTAATCTGCTTTAAAGGAAATTTGTATATTAAAAGAGAATTGTATCTTTCTTTCTATGGCAATAATAAAATATAACAAAGAGAACTCTACACCCATTGATATAAAAAGAGGAGTAAGACAAAGATGCATCCTATCTCTAAGCTTGTTCAATCTATACACTGAGCAAATCATTAAAAACATCACAGAGATGCCAGACCTAAACTTTAATGGAAAGATAATCAATAACCTAAGATATGCTGATGATACTGTTCTACTAGCAGAAAATCCTAAGATCTACAACTACTTAATGAAATAAACATAGCAAGAAAAAAATATGGATTAGATATGAATATCAAAAAGACTAAAACTATGATTATAAACAAAGAAAATACTCAGGACCTACAAATAAATACCAATGTTGAAGGAATACACCAGGAGAAAGAGAGCTACAACTATCTTGGGCATACTATAACCAGTGATGGAAAATGTAAAACTGAAATAAACAAAAGAATAAGAATGGTAAAAAGTCATTTTAATGCCATGAAAAGTATACTAACATCAAAACAAATAACACTAGCTCTAAAACTAAGAATAGCAAAATGTTATATCTTCTCAATATTCCTATATGGTGCAGAAACATAGACATTAGACAAGAAAACAGAACATAAAATTGAAACCTTTGAATTGTGGATTTATAGAAGCATAGGAAGAATTGGATGGAAAGAAAAGAAAACAAATGATGAAGTTTTAAAACAACTACAAATTTAAAAAGAGAACTAATAAACTCAATTGAAACAAGACAAATGAAATTTTTGGGGCATGTTAAAAGACACAACAGTCTACTAAAAGTAATCTTGGAAGGGAAAATACAAGGTAAAAGAGGCAGAGGCAGACCAAGACTAACATGGACAAGTAACATCAAAAGATGAACAGGTCAGCCTATGACAACCTGCACCATCAAAGCAAGAGACAGAGTGGAATGGCGCTCCATGGTAGCCAACCTTCACTGCTGAGATGGCACTCAATGATGATGATGATGGTCTTTCTTTCACCTGAAGTATAGTCTATATCTGTAATGTTGATTCTTGTATACATTTTACTGTGTTTAAAAAAAGAAGTTCAGTGGCACACTGAAGTTTAGTACACTGGGTTGGCTATTGGGTTGGCTATTGGGTTGGCTATTGGGTTGGCTACTGGGTTGGCTATTAAGTGATTCAGATTTCAATCCCAGCCTGATTCTCTTGCGTTGACCTAATGAGGAAATAATAATGGATCCTGTCTCACTGTATCAGGGACAGTTATAGCAGTGAGATAGTAAACTAATCCCCACATCTCCTTATTCTGTGGCTTCGTACAGTGAAGTTTAATAATATTACACTACCCTAGGACATTATACCTTTATGGCCTATGTTTAATTTATTAGGATTAGCTAATTCTGATAATATTGTGATAATATTTTAAAAGAGATTGTTTTAAGTATAAAGTAAAAAAAAGTAAAGTACCCCCGTCACGCCAAGTGGCGTATAGGGAATATGGTGTTAGTGACCATAAATTTTACAGACCTTGGTATTATGCCCGTGCCACTTCACTTTCCCACATAAAAATCCGGTACCCATTAAAGGCTGGGTGAACTCGGAAGCCGTCGGTTGGGATCGAACCCTACCCCTTGTCCTTTGTAGTCCAGTTCACTAACCACTGAGCTATTGCGGCTCCATATTTTAAGTATAAAAGAAAAACTTTTAAAACAGTAAGAATGGAAGCTTCAATGAGCAACAGTATGAGATAGATGGTGTAGTTTTTAAATATGATGGAAATGAAGTTCAGCAAATTTTTCTTAGAAATGGGCAAGGAAAACAAAATTTAACAGAAAACTTTTTTTTTTAAAAACAATTCTTCTTCTTCAACATTCACATTTGAGTTGATGTGTTGTGATTTACAGCTAGCGTCTTTTAACCCAACACATCCAACTTCAGAATGACATTTTTTGGTACTGGCCTTTTCTCTGGGATCACTAATCACATGGCCTGACTGATTTCCAGGCACCCCATGAGAAGTGAAGGATCTTGATCAATTGTGGTTCACTGATCCTGGTGCAGTGAGTTAGCTATGAGTCACTAACCACTTTAAATCTGTGTACTACACAAGATAGGACTCAGTGACTTTGCAATATGCAGCTGCAGAGCATTCGGTCAAGCTCCAGAGCATATCCTACTGGACTGCAGCACCCCCCCCCCCCCCCCCCCAACATATTAATATGGCCCACAGAAACAACCCTGCATTATAAGTTATGGGGAACCGGTGGAAATCTCAAATGCATCGTTTTGTTTTGTGACCCTTGCTGGTCTAAATGTCTAATGGATAGCAAAAGCTGATCACTGAAGAAAAAGAAGAATCAGTGTATTGTTTGATGTCTTGGACTACAGTGGTATATCACAACAATTATCTAAGTCTCATTTTTATGTACTGAATCAGTTTCTTTTCATATATAATAAGGTGAATGATAAAATAAAAGAAACTATGAAGTCATAGTTAATTCCATGAAATATCAATGACATGATATGTATAAAATATCAAGAAGTTTCTACAATTTTTGTTCAATTTAAAACATCTCCAGATGGAGAGCGAGCTTGAGAGGTTCCACAAGCAGAACTCACAGCTTGAACTTAATATTACTGAACTGCGACAAAAACTCAAAGCCACAGACAAAGAGATGCACCAGGAGAGACAGAAGGTAAAGTGTTTTTAAATTTTGCAGAATTAATAACATAATGTGATTAACTATATTTTAGATAAATAAAATGTAAACAAATTGTTTACAATAGCTCAAGAATAAAATTACATTTTCTTTGGAAGTTGTATTCCTCTTTGATTACATTTCTCATAATTATTTAACATTAATGTAATTTTTAAAAAATTAATTAACCCTAGATTATAATACCTATCTGTGATGCACTTGTTTATGATACTGTAGTAAAAATTACTACCACTTAATTGTAACATTAGGAGCTCTAAAACGAGTATTTTATTTGAACTTTTAACACACATCTGTGTATTTACTCTAGGAGAGACTCGGGGACTCAGATTTCCTGTCTCATGTATGACTTGAATTTGACCACTTGGAACGAACGTGTTACATTGTCTACCGATACGGCTGCCTTGAGTCTGTCAGTATGTTTGACTCCCTCATAATGTTATTTGCTGCATTTCCCAAATTACAAAGCTTGTTTGATGTCAGTCAATGACTGAGGAAATTTCCTTGGTCACTGAGAAACAAAAAGGAAAAACACAAAATTTCTTGAAAATTGGGGATTTTTTTTCACATTATACAAGATTGTATCTCACGAAATGGGGGGAGAAAAAAAAGAATCCAGTACCAAAGGAAACAATCCAACACTTAGGGGTCACCAGAAGTAGTAATTAGGAAGGTACATGGATGGGGGAAATGTTTGACCATGGCAAACTGTCAAATTTGGAAGAATTTGTATTTTGATGTGGTAATTTTTACAACCCTACCATAATCTAAGGTTAACAAACTTGATAAGATGAATCACTAGAAACTACAAGGAAGGGAAAACATAGACAAACTAGCTAAGGCTGGAGGGAGATTACCACAAGAAAACCATTTGATCAGCTATGAAGAAGCTAAATCCATCACCAAAGGCCAGTATCAAGAAAATTGAAAAAAAGAACACCCAAAGTATAACGAGAGGATGGATACTACCAATTATCAAAGAGAGATCAAGTCATCATACTTCATCTATGCGCTGGCCACATATATAGCCTGTGACATCTTAACAGACGGTTGGTAGAAAGAAATAATAAATTACTAGTTTAGTAAAAATATTAGTATCTAATGCTGAATGCTGCTTTGCTGAACAACTTCTCTCATGGCTGAATCTGCCAATATTGGACAGACAGATACATCAGCAGAACAAACAAGATGAAATGTGGTGCATGGCCTCACCTCCTTTCTCTTGTGCCTTCTGTCTTCTGAATTTGATATCAGTGCTGCCTTGAAAGTTGCTGTGCCATTTTTTTATTTCTGTTCTCCATGTGCTCTGATCTACTCCCAGATTTTCCCACTTTCTTTTAGAAGATAGAGAATTCCCTCAAGGAAGCCCTGCAAACATCTTTATACCACATCACTGGTGTGCCCTTTGGTATCTTTCCATCCTTAAGTTCACCATGCAATATTTTTTTTTGGAAATACAAATGTTTGCCATTCTTCTTACATGACCCAGCTACCTAGATAACTCCTACTGGCCACAAGAGAATGAGAAATCACATATTTGCTAAACTCAAAATAGGAACCACCAGTCAATGCCATTGTACCCTAGATGACATGACAAAAAAAAACAAGTTCCACAGGATTGCCCCCTGTACCCAGACCTAAGGAGGTCAATGTGGCCCCAGTCCACCACTCTGGAAGATAAACTATATGGTTTTTAGGTTAGCCAAATAACTAAAACTGACAGCTACCTTCATAAGAGAGTCAGGGATCCCAGTCTGAATGAGCAATGATCACAGAAGGAGAAGTTACCAGAAACGTAATTGTCATTAATTTTATATTTTTACTCTTTTCAGGTACGGGATGTAGAAGCCACAGTTCGACGATTCAAAACAGACCTTCACAACTGTGTGGGTTACATTCAGGATCCTAAAATGCTAAAAGAAAGCATCAAGGCACTATACCAGAAGCATGTCCAGGAAGACATTGTAAGATTAAATGGATTCAGAGTTGGAAATAATTACATTAATTATTCTTTAACAAGTCATAATGCATTCATTGCTACTCTACTATTATTAACATTAATTATTATCATTATTAACATTTGAAAACATCTTTGAGTGCATAACAAATTAAGTGATGTCATACATCAAACACGGAGCCGCGATAGCTCAGTGGTTAGTGAACTGGGCTACAAAGGACAAGAGGTAGGGTTCGATCCCAACCGACGGCTTCCGGTTCACCCAGCCTTTAATGGGTACCGGATTTTTTTCTGGGATAGTAAAGCGGCACGGGCGTAATACCGACCACATTACCCCAAAAATCATGTGCCGAAGGTCTGTAAAATTTATGGTCACTAACACCATATTCCCTATACGCCACTTGGCGTGACGGGGGTACTTTACTTTTTACTTTACTATACATCAAACACAGATAATATTCAAAACCTACAAGTGGATATCAAAGTTGAAGGAATGGACCTGGAGACAGTTCAGAGCTACAACTGCCTTGAACATACTATAACCAGTGATGGAAAATATAAAATTGAAATAAACAAAAGAATAGGAATGGCAGTAATTTTAATGTCATGAAAATTATCTATCTTTTTATTGTCCTTTCGAGCCGAAGACGGCACATAGGGCAGAATCACAACCTCAAAAACAGAAACCTTATGTGCCAAAATGGCACATATTGCAGCAATCACTGCTTCTAATAATGAAAATTATACTAACATAAAAAAAAATAACACCAGGGATAAAACTAAGAATAGCAAAATATTATATCTTCTTGACATTCCTGTATGGTGCAGAAACATGGACATTAGACAAGAAAACCAAACAGAAAATTGAAGCCTTTGAAATGTGGATTTATAGAAGAATAGGGAGAATTGAATGGAAAGAAAAGAAAACAAATGATGAAGTCTTAAAACAATTAAAAATGAAGAGAGAACTAATAAACACAATTCAAACATGAGAAATGATATTTTTGGGCCATGTTGAAAGACACAGCAGCCTACTAAAAGTAATCTTCGAAGGGAAAATACAAGGTAAAAGAGGCAGAGGCAGACCAAGACTAACATGGATGAGTAACATCAAAAGATGGACAAGTCAGCCTATGACAACCTGTCAAAGCAAGAGACAGAGCAGAATGGCGCTATATAGTAGTCAACCTTCAATGCGGAGACAGCACTCAATGATGATGATGTAAATCATTAAATTTATATTCAGTAAGGCATCTGTGGCTTAGAAGTAATGAACTCAGTTTCACAGCCACAAGGTCTGGGGAATGAGCCCTGCTGAGCACAGTTTTTTAAGAAATCATGACTTGTGGGATTACCATCCTCAGCACTGCACCTATCATTAGAAGACAATGGCAAGCCACTCATGCTTAGAAAATTACACAGTCAAAAAATGGTAGGATAATAGCAGTTGGATAAAGAGATACAGCGAAGACGATGGCGCTGGATAGGACACACACTACGGAAGCCAACTGAGAGTATTACACAACAGGCCCTTTTTTTGAATCCCCAAGGGGAAAGACAAAGAGGAAGACCAAGGAATTATTGGAGAAGATAGATAGAAGCAGAGATGAAAATGATGGGGAAGACATGGAATGATCTTAAAAGAATGACAAAAAACAGAACGACTTGGAAAGTGTTTGTTGAAGACCTATGCTCCACTGGGAGCTAAAAAAGGTAGAAGAAGTAGAAGAATAGCAGTGTTCTGTAAAGGACATGCTACTTATTTTTAACTTCAATAATAATATTTTTTAAAACGACTTTTATAAGATCATGACATTTTCACAGACAGTTGGAAGCAGGCTGATGTCAATTTTTGATAGTAGCTGTCAGAGTCTGTTTTGTCAGATTGTCTCTTTCATGGCTATTTCTATAAATTTTGCAATGACAGATTCAGCAGCAGGACTGACAATGCAAATGTATGTCATTGTTGGTTCCTTTTGAGCTGAAAATGGCACATAGGGCAGAAGTTTAAAAACTTTCCATGTCCAACAATTCATTGTTGATATCCTTCCAGTAACATCAGGCTTTGCACAGGACCCACACTGTACCTAGTCACATGTTTCTTTCATGGGTGAGCCTACCAATCTCAGCAAGGGAGCTGACCTCCCCCCCCTCACACACACACCCCCCCCCCTAATTAATTGCCTCTCTTACCAGTGTTCTTTCATGCTTTAGTGTCTTCACTATTTTGACCAACAACTAAAAAAATCCTGGCCACCATTTCTTTCTGTTATTTTTCAGATCAATGTTACTCTGTTTAGCTTTTGTGTTTGGATTTTTGTGTTTATTTTAGAATAGTTTGTGTTTTGTACCCGATGAAAGCTTTTGTCAAAACATTGTTGTGTTTCTAATCTCTCTATTAGTTTAGCTGCTTTGTACCATTTTGTGATAATTTTACACTGTATCTATCTCCTAACTTTACTTCATTTCATTTTCAAATGTTGTATCATTTGTTAGGTTTACTTTCCATGTACTATGGTTTTATGCCAGATTTTCCATCTTTTCCATTAATGGAGAGTTCACTCAGGGATGCCCGACAACTTTGTATCTCAATTTTGCCCTACCCACAGTCTGCTTTACCTTTTCTAAAGTCCCTATGTTGTATTGGTTTGGTGATGCAATTGTTGGCCATTCTTCTAACATGTTTCAGCCAATCTTCAGTTTCTGTGTGATGACATTGTGATTTGAAATCTAGAATTCAGCAGGACACCTGAGTTAGTTTTTATGTCCTGTCATTTAATGTTTGTTATTTTTCAAACCTAGAGTATATTCTTTCTCTTCAATATTTGCCTGCATTGCCCAGGTGATTATTGTGAATTTCATGTATTACCATGTCGCTTTATTCCCCACTTGGATTCATTTTCTGTATATTGATTTTATATGGGAAGTTACATGCCCTGAATATTATTTGAAATATTACTTAAAGAAGCAAATGAGATGCCAAAATAAAAAGAGAGGGTAAAAAAATGTAAAGTGTGAAGATGTGCCCAAGGCAAAGAAGAACACATCTTGGATGTCAAATATTCTAAGCCCATTTTGTTTTATTTACATTATATCTTTTCCATCCACCCACCCCTCCTTTTTTTATTTAGTTCATATTTTCTATTTAGTTCCATATTTTCTATTTAGTTCTCTATTTTAACTCTTTCCAGACCTTACATGTTTTTAGGTATTCTTTAGGCTTGAATTAGATCAATTTTCAATTTAGACAAATTCCATCACATGTCTTTTTCATTTTACAATTTCATGCAATAATATAATTAAATGTAGTACATGTTATACATCACCAGAAAAGAAAATGGCTGAAGGAAGTGAAAATAGCAATATATTGGTGATATCTGTAGGAAAAATATATTTATTATAAAAAGTATAAAATATTCAAAGGCAGATAATTTTCAAATCAAAATATTGTTATTTCTCATATCTCTATTTTCCTTAGACTAGAAGTGTATTGCTATCTATTCTTCTCAAAATTTTACACAAAGTAATCCAAAGTTTTTCAAAATACACTTTAATTGATGCATTTATGTCCACAAATAATGAAATTATGCACAAGAAATAGTAGTAGTGTGTGTGGCCACTATTTGTCAGAAATAAACAGACATTTACATCAACAATGAAACTGATAATCTACACAAATTAACACAGCAAACACATGGTAATCAACACAGGAAGTAATTTAAATCTTCTTCTAGGTATCAAAAACAAGTTTTCTTCTTCTTCTTTCCTTCCTCATTTGAATTTGTGGTCTTAGGTTTTTCTGTTTGCATTTGCTGCTGTTATTTTTCCTAGTGCTTCTAATATTCCATCGATCCATCTTTTTCGTGGTCGACCCTTGGATCTGGTGTTCTCACAACGTTTGTTGAAGGCTCGTTGTGTTGTGTTTTGATCTTTCTGCCTTGTCACGTGGCCAAACCATTTTATCTGTTGTTTTCTTATATATTCTATGGCGGGGGTTATTCCTAGCTTTTTTCTGTTCTTCATTTCTGATCTTATCTCTCAGATTGTTTCCTGTCATTCGTCTAACACATTTCATCTCTGTAGAGGTTATTTTTCTTATTGTTCTTGCATCTAGGGTCCAGGTCTGGCATTGGTAGCACAACGTTGGGATGAAGATTGTATTGTATAGTGCTCGTTTTGCATCCAATACAAGTATTGGTGAATATAAATACAGAATTGTCTCCTTACTTTAAAATATTCATCCCTACCCTATTCGATCTGTGTCAGTTTTTGGTCCAATAGGTGCTTCATATAGCGAACCATTATGTTGTTAATGTCCAAATAAAAGTTAAAGCCATTTCTGTAAATATTTATTTCAAAAATTTTAAAAATTCATTTATTTTATGTAAATTATTATGCATTGTCTTTTTTTCAGAAAGTAAACTTCAATGATGTTTACATATACATACAGACAACTTGTAAAATTTATTGTTCAAATTATTTTTAGTTTGGTTAGTTTTTGTTTTTATGGAACATTTAAAGACTGAGGTGAGGTGTACAGAACAAATGAATACCATTGGAGCAATGGAAACTATTTTGTGTAAAATCCAAGAAAATAACTAAAAAAAAAATAAAGTATTGTGCAAGAAATAAAATGTGTAACCTTCTGCAAGTACAGAAAAACACTGAATGGACTATTTTCATTAAAAATAAAATGTGTAAGAGATACCTTCTGCAAGTACAGAAAAACACTGAATGGACTATTTTCATTAAAAATAAAATGTGTAAGAGATACCTTCTGCAAGTACAGAAAAACACTGAATGGACTATTTTCATTACAAAATTGTGTGCAGAGCAGAAACATTTTATTTTAAAAAAAGATATTATAAAGATTATTGTTACTTTTCTCAACAAAAAGTTTGTTTTGATAATATTGCTGTAGTTTAAATGTTGCATATTATGCATTTCTTACACAGGATGTTGTTGCACCTTGTTCTTTCTTAAATCTCAGTCCATATTATATAGGCCTACAGTTTTTTTTTAATGTGAACATTCATAACTGCTATTTTTAATTTGAGCATGAAAGTGGTTTGGTGAATAATATGTGTAACCATGTAAGTTGAATCATACAAGAAAACAAAAGATATAGATATATACAAACAATTATCTGAGAAAAAATTGTGGACATCAGATGATATGACAAGATTGGAAATCAAGACAGAGTATTTCTGGAAAAGAACAAAACAAGGGCCAGTCAAGCAATAGATTATGAAAAGAAGATGGAGATGAACTGGTCACACACTAAGAAAACCTGAAGCCAAGAATGCAGCCTTTGTCATAGAAAACATGGGAAACCCATGCATTTGAGAAAATAAATAAGGAAAACACAAATGACATTGATCTTCGCTTGATGGAAATATAAACAATTATAAAGAGAAATAATTGATTTAGAAACCTCTGTGGCCAATGATCCAAAGTGAGCTTGAAGGACTGACATTTAACAACAAAGAACTTGTATATTGTTATTATCAAATACTAAGGCTGCCCTATACACCTAATGGCTACAATTCACACACCATGGAGTTTGAAAATTTATGATATCGTAGTGTTCTTCTGGATCATGTCAGATAAGTCTCACCTTAATTTAACCATATTTTTTAGCTTACATATTTTTTATTATCTATTTTTATTCTGCTAATATGCATTACATCTCCCTTTTATTTATTCATCTCATTTCTTTTGTTATCCTGCTTCTTATCTCTCTTCAACTTACTTATCCCACCCATTCCTGATGTATTAGAGTTTATCCTTATTTTGTTGTCCATTTGTTATTGTCTTGTTTTCTGAAGAAGGCCACATGTAGGCCGAAATGCCAGTATTTTGTTGTGTTTCTTCTTTGTAAAGCTGTCACCATACCTTGTAGGATGTATGTTACATACCACCCACTTGCTCCTTGCTAGCAACTTTACTGCAGCCCTGCAATTATTTACCTGTTCCAGACTTCTTAGGCAGTGAGTTATAAGGTTAGTAAAAACAGGTCACAACTTGGAATGTGTTATTTAGACCAGTGCCGTAAGTTTGGAAAAAAGCCAGTAAGTAAAACACATCATTAAAAAAACTTGGTTTATTTACAAAGAAAAGCAACGCGTGTTAATGCATAGCAGAAATAATTTATCTTAAACCTGTTATTATAGTGAACATGGATGGATTCCGCAACTGAAATAACATTATAATACTTTTTTATATACAATGTATGTGTTGTTGTTCAGCCAAAAGAACAAAGATATACTTAAGAAAATATTTTTCTTTTTGTTTTATTAAATGCATTATATTTATGTGTGTGTGAATTGAAGTAAAAAAAAAACCCCATAAATTTAGTCAGAAATATGCAAAATAACATAACTCATTATATTATAATAATTATATGTAAATAATATAAAATTTATTTATAATTTTTTAGGCATAAGAATTCAAAAGTTGGAGTAAGTTAAAATGTTATGTCGCTGTAAATGGAGTCGTTTTTACACATTTTGTTAAAGAAAATGTTTTCTCCAAAAGTAGCACAATATTAATATGTCACATACTTTTATATCTTCAGCAGCCTAAAATTTGTCTATATTTTATTATAAAATTTACTTTTGTGACAATTTCTTGTTCTCCATACTTGAGGATTTTGCAACTAATTTTATAA
Organism: Megaustenia siamemsis; assembly: GCA_032433765.1. Taxonomy (NCBI): domain Eukaryota; kingdom Metazoa; phylum Mollusca; class Gastropoda; order Stylommatophora; family Ariophantidae; genus Megaustenia; species Megaustenia siamemsis. Next base: position 32,063,073 of record JAVIAB010000160.1, on the reverse strand, counting down.
AAACTAGCACTAATCACCCTCCAAAACAAATGTGACATTAACTTCTTTGCTTTGCATAATTTAATATTCTCTTATTTCAGACTGAATCTGCCAGTGTTGATGCAGATATACAGAAAGAGTTTAGTCGTCAGAAGGAGCATTTGGAGAGGTCGGTCGCTAACTTGCGTAAGAAACTGGAAAAAGATTCAGAGATTCACAAAGCTGATAATGTCAGAATTATGCAGGTTTGTTTTCTGCAGTAAAATATTTATAAAATTATACAAATTATCCTAAATGTTGATCCAAATCAACCTAATTGTTTTATTCCATTGAACATGAGTCTCAGCTGGGATAAAGAGAGTTATTTTGTTTGTGTATGACAGCTTTACACCTCTAGCCCAGGGGACTGAGTTTTGTGCACGAATATTACTTTTTCCTATTTATACCACCATGTGTTCAGGCATATGTACATGCAGGCAGATATTGTTCAACTTCAGAGATACTATTACTTTTTCCTATTTATACCACCATGTGTTCAGGCATATGTACATGCAGGCAGATATTGTTCAACTTCAGAGATACTATTACTTTTTCCTATTTATACCACCATGTGCTCAGACATATGTATATGCAGGCAGATATTTTTCAACTTCAGAGATACTCTTATTTTTTATCATTGAGAGTTTTGACATTTTGGGTACATTTTTTTTCCTATCAATTTTGCTTGGACAGTGGTCATTTTTTGTTTGGCTTACTATTCTTGATTTCCAACTGTCAAGGTTTCTTTAACATGTTGAAAATGCACACAGAATCTTCTTTTTTTGGCACATACTGAGAGAGCTAGACATAGGATCTCCTACACAGAAAACAAGGAAGGTAAAGTCAAGTAAATTTTAATAGCCTTTGGAGATCACATAGAGTGCACATGAAAGAACCCTTTACAATTTAAAATTGAGAAGAGTAGGCCAAATATTAAATCAGTCTAAACATGGTCATTGTCCAGGCAAAATTTGTTAAAAAATAAAAATCTACCCATTTAATCACAACACGCCACCTCATTTCAAGGTCTTTGCCAGTGGTGCAGAGTTTGTGTATCTGAGCTGAAACTTTCTGAAGTGCTTTCACTAGCTTATGGCTGTGCTGTATGCTGGGGGAGGTGCTGGGAAGAGTATCTGAACACTATGGATTTTCCTGATGTGCAATAAAGATGATCTGTTGACTAAAACTTTTTTTAAAATAAATAAATGTATATTCACTTATGTAGCATTTTCACTAATTCATTTTTTGGGAAATCTTTCCTTCTCACTTTAGTTGTTGTATCTGCTGGTCAGGTATTATTTGTTGTTTAGCATGACTAAACCATTTGATTTCTTGTTTCTTGATGTCATTCAAAACTAGTGTTACATCTGCTCTTATTTAAATATTTTTATTCCTGATTTTGTCTCCTCATTGTTACATTCTTAAAATAGGAGAATGTTAGCCTGATCAAGGAGATAAATGACCTTAGAAAAGAACTGAAGTTGTGCAGAGTTCTGATCCATGACATGGAAGCAGCCATGGGCCTGGACAACCGCAGCAGAAAAGCTGGAGCCATAGTTAAGTTGCCCCCTAAACCTCCGGGGCCAGTGGCTGAGAAAGAGATGGAGGAGCAGAAGAAAATCATTGAAATGCAACAGGTATGTATGGAAGAACCTGGTACAAGCTTATTATCAGCTAAATGGAAAGCAAATAAATATGAACAAGGACACTGGTTGTGTGCCAAAAAAAAGGTAATTTTTTAAAATGTAAATACAAGCCTTCCTGTGAGTTAGTGGGGTCTCATTATGAGTAAAGAATAGTGACACTGTGACCTTCCAAGCATGTCGTAAGAGGTGACTAAGGAGGTTGATCGATGGCTTGACAAGCTGTCATTGTAAAAACTATTGTTATGGAAACAGAGCCATAGATTTTAGAGGCAGTGATCTCTGCAATATGTGCCACTTTGGCACGCAAGGTTTCTGTTTTTGAGATTCTGGTTCTGCCCTATGTGCCGTCTTCGGCTCAAAAGGACAATAGATAGATAGAAATACAAGGCATGTTAAAATGAAACCCTTCCCAGTGACTTTATTACAAACAAATGCAAGGTATATCATCAGGTGTAGCAGAAATGAATAAAACAATTGTTATGAAGCAAGTGCTCAACAGGGTTCTTTAGAAAAAAGTCATTATGCTTATTTAGACATGCATCCCACTACTTGGGTAGATGGCTAATGCCGTGTGAGAAAAATGACTGATTGCTCATTGAATCATTTTATTACTGAGGCTATGACGTCTGCATCATAGTAGAATCATTGTACCATTAAAGATTTTTTAAGGATCAGAACGTTTGAAAGTTACATAGTGACAGATCAAGCTGTAGACTGGGTATTGCAGAACCTCCCACCATTTTTCTTTGCTAACACTTCTTGCACAATGTGATAGATAGATGAGCATTGTCTTGCAACACTATCACACTACGTGAAAGCATGCCATGTCTCTTATAGATTATCATTATGCCTCCTATGTATGTCCATTTGCAGCTTGTTTCGTTTGAACATGCCTTGTATTTACTTATGAAAAGAACAGCTGTAAATAAGATGAAGGCCTACATTATGAAGCAATTTTCTTTTCATTGACCTTATAGAAAGCAGTCAATGGCCTACTTGCCATATGGCAGATTGTAAAGCAACAGTAAAGTTTCTCTATTTTATATGATCCATTGTTATCCCTTGCAAGATGCTCTAAGTCTAATCCACACTCTTTGTATTTGTTTTTAATGTTCTCCATTGAGCAGTCTTTTGTCTTTGTATCTTTTGTCTTCCTCCATCCACTTTATGGCAGTTCTTGTTTTGTGTATCTTCTTAGCACATGATTAATCCATCTCCAGTCTCTATGTTGTCACTGAGAATTTCCTTCTTGTGCATTTTCTAAGTGGTTCTTTGTTGACTCTTTTGTTTAGCTAAAATATTCTGATAGCTAGATAAATTGGTATTGTGGCATGGAAAACAGCCATCAACAACAGAATTGATATGATGTATTGTTGGACAGGGAAACAACAGGTAAAAGAAAAAGAGGAAGACCCAGGAGACACTGAGAAGAACATTGATGAGAGAGGCAAGAGCAGCAGGAATCGGCTCCCTCAATGAGATAGAACTGCTTGCACAGAACAGAGACAGATGGCGAGATTTGATAAAATATCTTTAAAAGAAAACTGCTAGAACAAAAATTCATATAGGAGAAGGTGTATCTTGGTCTACGCCCTATGGGCCGGTTACGGCTCGAAAGGTCAATAGATAGATAGATAGATTGTTGGACAGAAAATTGTGGCAGAACATGATCACCAATGCCAACCGGTATGGCATAGGATAATAATTAAATATTCTGATAATTCCTTAGATATATTGTATTAAATGATGAAGGGATTGATAGTTATATTTTTGTTGTTCTTAGCATTCAAATCTATATGAAAGCTTTATAGAAAGCAGTCAATATTTTATTAAATGATGAAGGGATTGATAGTTATATTTTTGTTGTTCTTAGCATTCAAATCTATATGAAAACTTTGGAAGTATACACTTATTTCATGTATACTCTTAGTTTTGTTTTTGTGTTATACTGGGTTGATCTTCAGCTATTATGAAGCATGAACTCATATGTCTTATCATATATTTTTCTTTCTTCTTCTTTCATTTGTTACAAACCAACAAAGAAGTAAGTGGCCTGAAACATCTGGTATGGGAATAACATCTAAGTTCCTCTATTTTATGTTGTCAATGAACTATCCTTTCCAAGGTGCCCCATGTCTGGTTACACTCTTCATCTGTATCTTCACTGTCCTTTTTCAGGTTGTCATTAGTCTGTCTCTCTTTCACTTATCCTCCATAGACCAGTGCATGACAGTTATTGTGATTCTTTTGTTTCCTATGTTTATAAAACTAGTTTTATGTAATGTTACTGTTATATCTTGAAAGTAAACACTCAATATAAAAAAAAAACTGGAGAGGAAGTTAGTTTTTATTCTGCATGCTTGAAGTATAGTCTGTATATTAACTAAAATAATGTATTTTCCTGTCCAAAGTAATGTCATCTCTAACAGCAAATAATGGAAATGACAGAAAATAATAGGAATGACAGCATGCAATAGGAACAACAGCAAGTAATTGGGATAGGAGGAGTAGCATAGTTGTTAGGATGGTGATTTCACAATCTGATATCTTTGGTTTCACTTGCCAAACTTTCCAGTTACAAATACAGAAATTAGTACCCGGTTCGCTGTGTTGGAGAAACTAAAAAATGTTAAAGCTGTAACAGCAATGCTCTGTCCCTGTTAGCTGGGGCTACCAGATGATAAAACAGTAGAAAAGGTTTTTTTGGAGTGAAAAAAGCAGGATATTTTAGATGAAAAAGGATTTTTTACCAAAAAAAAAAAAACAGGACAAGATAATGTGGTGCATATTTTCAATACATTTTATAAGAAGGTAAAATGTACAATTCCTGTGCTGAACTCAGAACACCCACCAATAAAGCAGGACATCCCCATCATAATCCTGGCATTTGGTAACCCTTCATCCTCACTCTGGCTTCATTTGTGCCTTAGTGCTGTGTAAAAAAGAAATGCAAAAGCACAACAAAATATCAACTATGATAAAAAGGAGAATGTGTTCATATGTTGGCCATATGATATGAAGAGACAACAAAAGAATCTCAATGCAGCCCCTCAAATGGGAATCACTGGGTAAAAAAAAAACAGACTGACCTAGAGAAATACTAATTAGAACATTTAAGCAAGAGGCAACAGCAGCAGACATCATCTCCATCGCCGAGATTGAGCAACTTGCATGGAACAGAGCCATGTGGTGAGACACAATGTAGATCCTGTGCAAGATCTGACGGTTGAAAGATCATTGAATACAAGAGTCTAGAATTTCTGCCCTATGTGCCGTCTTTGATTAGAAGAAAAGACAATAGATAGATAGATAGTGGTGTGAAGTTAAATACTTAACACCTTTATGACATTTGACATAAGGATGCTCTTTTTCTCTTTACCTTTTTATAGTCAACATAAATCTATAATACTTTCCTCTTACTCTCTCATCTTAGGGTAATGATACCATTTCATTACAGATCACTCATGATGCATTCCTCCAACTCTTTCCTTGCAAAGTTGGCCCTTGTATACAGTAATTAGACTCATGAGTTTTTCCACTTATGCTTGAATGGGCCTAAAATGTTTGTTGCTTTTTCAGTTGGAACTAAGGAGACTAAGGGATGAAATTTATGACCTTGAACTTGCTCAAGGTGTGAGACATCCTACTGGCCAGCTTCCATCTCTGACAGCATAGAGTCGATTGTTTGTTGCCTTTAAAATTATTTTTTATTTCATATACTCATTTGATAAAAGTAAGCACCAATGACTGCAGAAACAAAGAAAAATTGCATTTTCTCTTATACTTAATGAAAACTTGTAAGAAATTTTTTTTAAAAATGGTTACAGCTAAATTAAATTAGGATGTTATTTAATAGTAAAATTAACTGAATTGTTAAAGAATTATTAAGTATTTTTTTAAATGCCATTTTATATCACAATATTTAATGGTAGTTTGTGATATATTTTGACAGTATAATACCACGAAGAGCATGATCATTAACATTTTTAAAATTTGGAATACACAGTTCATAAATCCTTGTACACTTAAAAACGTACATCACCTTCCCCCCCCCCTTTATTTTTTAAAGTACATTTTGTGATATAATTCATTATGAAAGAGGTAAACATTAATTAAAAAGCTGAAGCCTAACTTTTATACTTCACACTGCATTTTGTCTTTTAACTTTTAAAAAATTAATACCTGTCTATTTTGCCATCATCACATCATTTATATCATACATTTCAATATAAAATTATATTTTGATATTCCTTTTGATAATATTATCATTTACAAAACATATTTCATACCATATTTTTATGTTAATAATTTTCCATACATTTAAAGAGAACAATAAAATGAGTTGAAGTCACTTTATTGATTTTGTTTTATGTGTAATTGTTGTTGTTAGGATCATCATCACTGCACACTGAATGAATTTATAGATGCTCCTATGTCCCCCTCGATAATCTTGAGAAGATCCAAGGAGAATCCTGGTCCAAGTGCCCAAACTCTTCATCATGGCATGGGATCCTCATCGTGGTTATAGAAACAAGCTAACTAGCCTGGCCATATGAACAGTTATCACAAAAAGAAGGCAAACTCAGTAAAGAAAATATGCCATTCTGAGGTTAGATGTGCTTGTTTGAAAGGAGAACAAAATATCATATCTCACTGGAAACCAAGACTTAACACAACGTACACCCATTTCATGTCATTTATATGGTACGTGAGACAAGCCAGAAACAGTCAAGATAAATCACAACAAAAGACAATGTAAGTTCTACAGATATAATTAAATCTGAGATAAGAAACTGGTGATTGCTCGTGACTACCTCACATACATAACATCGCCTTATAAATAAAAGTGAATCCTCGTGATTCTGCTGGTGACCTAACATCCTCTCTCCATTGTTCGTAGGCTCTATTATTTCATTTAAATTACTGGTCAATTTGGTATGTAACCCAACATACATCACAGAACCCTCTACAGCACAGTTTGTATTTTTCAAATGTTTTAAAATCTATTCGTTAAATATATCCATAGTTAGAGTTATTCAAAGGCCCTGGTATCACTGCAAACGAATAAAAATCCATAATTGCTCAACCGTCCGTGCCAGTGGAATCATCCGATTTAACATCTCATCGAATATCCAAATAAAGAAAGACAGCTCCAGTCACCATCATAGCAGCTACAGCACACGCCAAACAACATAAGGCCAAGCGGCACTGAAAGTGAACGGTTCTTCGTCATACGATATTTTCATTCATCGTAAGCAATTTGAATATAGAAACACCATCTGAATGAAAATTACAGCTCACGACATGCACAGAGCACTGAACTCAGTCGCTCTGACAGCAAGCTGGACTTGGAATATGAGGAAACTGCAACAAAGAACACTTTTCAAACAGAGCCTCAATGGTTTCTGTCGCCTATCCGCCATATTGACTGGAAGTTTGGTGTAGAGTTCTCTTTGCGATATTTTATTATTGCTGTTTGCCACTAGTATAAATTACATATTAGTCGTTTGTCTGTGTTATCTAGATGTATATATTTTTGGCAGTCTTGTTGAGACTTGTTTATGATGTATTCTATCAAAAGCTCTGGTGTAGACTATGAAACAGGCATATATATTGGTTTGTTTACTTCCAAAATGTGCCTGCCTCAGATACTACATGAATCTACAAGTGATGAGCAATTGTTTAAAGGATTCTTTTCTTTTTTTTTTCGTTCGCCAGCTTTTACCTCTGACGAAGTCCCTAGAGACTAGGAACTGAATTTTGCGTGTTAATCCATTTTTCCCTGGCAGCCGTGTGCATAGCTGTCCCTCACCGCACAGGCAGATAATTCAGACTTCGGAGGTACTCATGTTTTTCCATTGATGAGTAATTGACGTTGAAGCTGAGCCTCGCTGATGAGACCAGGGGTGGTTGCCGCAGAGAGAAATCATAAATAAAAATCCCAACCGATGTAGCCGGGATTTTAACCCACAATCTCTCTGTCTCCAGGCCGGCGTCTTGCCTCGAGACCAACCAGTCCCCATAGATGATTCATTTAATGTTTACTTGGTTGTCTGCCTGTTGGTTTCTTCACTCAAATACATGTCATTTATATTTATTTATTATCAGATCGCATGCCCTTTGCTGAATGTTGCACTCACCATGTGACCACTCAACTCCTTTCTTACATGTGCTCAATCGTTAGGTGTAAACTGTCAATCTTGATACTTCGCGTTGTGTTCTGGTTCGTCTGTTGGGTTAGAATACATCACATACCCGTCTACATAAAATTGGCTTCACACGCTCTCTTGTAAATAAGAATAGCAATACTTTATTTACACAGTTCATTGAACATAGGTTCTCAATACAACATCCCGGCGGCGTGGATCACCGCTCGGATATCAAAGTATGCTAAGGAGGTTCCAGTTACCACCTAACTATTCGTAATTAATCTCAGGGCTCTCTCTCTCTCTCACATTGAATCAATTGTCTCTGTCCAAATTCCCTCAACTGTGTACAGAACTTAACAACCAACGTAATGTACACGTCATAAATCCATCTCATGGAACATATCATTACAGACACTTTCTCACTAGTCTGCTCAATGTCACTCCACAGTATGGTTACAGAACATCAATGGTTCCTAAACTAAGGATCTAGTCTCACTCGTTCTGTTAAACTACATTCACTTCTCCTTAAGCGAAATGTCCACATTCTGGTTGTTCTACACACGGCTAACTAATTTGGGCATTCGCCCTTTTACTACTAAAGTGTTTTACAATTCTAAAAAAAACTTAGATAACATTTGCCTGCCCTGTCTTGCTCTATGAATCTCTGAAAATTTCATCCTACTCATTTCTAACTAAATAAAGCGTTTGCCCTTTTACTACTAAAATGGATTCATGCCCTAATGACGTTGACTGGCTTCCTACCTCCTTAGCTTAGATGTGATCTCTTACTGTTTTCTATCTGCACAGCCCTTTAAATATCTCATCATCATCAAGTACCAGGCCTACTGGCGTAGGTGATCATGTCTCTCCACAATTTTCTATCTCGACAGTTATTTATCATTTCTGTTGTTGACCTTCTGCCAAGCCATTCTTTTAAGCTGTTTGTACAAAGAAGTTACGACGGTGGTTTTCTGTTGCCTTCCGTCAACCAAAAAAAATAATCTTAAATATCTCAACCAATGGAAATCTCCTAACGTCATTTCCACCAGCCAAATGAAATCACTCCCCTTTCTTAACTCGATTTACTCTTCATGTCTCCCTATTCCCCTTGACATTCCCGAGAACTACCTGCGACTCACTCTACTCATCTGTCACTCTGAACACCTAGCCACTCTCCTCGACTCGCTCACTCCAATCTTCATGCGAGACCCTTACTCGTACACTATTTCGTGCGTCTCACTTTCTCTTAACACACCATGGTTATCTCCACCTTCTTACACTCCCTCTTGCAACCACAGCCCGCCAGTAATAATCTAAGTAGCCACATTTTTCACTACCTCTTTTGTAATGTTCAAGGCCTGTTTGATGTCTTGAATCTTTCTTGGTTTGCCACTGTCTCATCGTCCTGGAATATATTTGGGGAATAAGGAAGAGGCAAATAATGCTGCAGTAAAGCTGGTAGAAAAGAGCTAGTAGTGGGGTGTAACGTACACTCCTACAAGATATAGTGACAGCTTTAGTAAAAAGGAACACAATAAAATAATGACGTTTCTGCCTACATAGATGTAAACACGGGGTACGATCTACGAGGAAGGATGGGATAATAGTGTGCCTGAAAGAAATAGTCAAATAGCAGATAGGTGGAAGTGGTGGGGGGGGGGGGGGAGGGGAATAAATAAAATTGTTCTGGAATATACAGCGAAAGAGAAGAATATAGCACAATACGTATTGATAAAGATTATAAATATAAGCTGGTAAAGATGGATTATGACTCCTGTAGATGGGTGTCAACAAATATATAAAGTGTAGACATTGAGTATCGCCTGGGGGAAATCACGTCAGGGTATAAGCGACCAAATCAGGAGAAGGGAAGAATGAAAGGTAGAGTGTTGAACGGAAGGAAGAGGGGCATTAAAAAGGATAGGGGAGAGAGGGATAGTTGATTGCCCGTGAGAAAGTGATATGTTGATCCCCCGTGAGGTGAGGCAACCCATGCGGGCGATCAGGCGATTCTTTAAAGTGAATCGGCTACGGCTGTCAGAAGAACATTACACCAGGCCATGACTCTTTCCACCCGACATTTTGCAAGAACTCTCTTCCCAGTTACTCAAGCTTGTTGCCTTTGTCGAGAGGATTTCCTACATAAGGCCCACTTGAGGCTAGACTTCTTTCGACGACGCCTCTATCACCAATCGGCTTTTCTACCTGCTCCGCAACGAGTTTTCTGCACCTCAAGCCAGACTGCTCTCACCTCCTCTACCCATCTCTATCTGACATTATAGTACTTGATCTCACCTCCTCTACCCATATCTATATGACATTATAATACTCGATCTCACCTCCTCTACCCATCTCTATCTGACATTATAGTACTTGTTCTCACCTCCTCTACCCGTCTCCATCTGACATTATAGTACTTGTTCTCACCTCCTCTACCCATCTCTATCTGACATTATAGTACTTGTTCTCACCTCCTCTACCCGTCTCCATCTGACATTATAGTACTTGTTCTCACCTCCTCTACCCGTCTCTATCTGACATTATAGTACTTGTTCTCACCTCCTCTACCCATCTCTATCTGACATTATAGTACTTGTTCTCACCTCCTCTACCCGTCTCCATCTAACATTATAGTACTTGTTCTCACCTCCTCTACCCATCTCTATCTGACATTATAGTACTTGTTCTCACCTCCTCTACCCATCTCTATCTGACATTATAGTACTTGTTCTCACCTCCTCTACCCATCTCTATCTGACATTATAGTACTTGATCTCACCTCCTCTACCCATCTCTATCTGACATTATGGTACTTGTTCTCACCTCCTCTACCCATATCTATATGACATTATAGTACTCGATCTCACCTCCTCTACCCGTCTCTATCTGACATTATAGTACTTGTTCTCACCTCCTCTACCCGTCTCCATCTGACATTATAGTACTTGTTCTCACCTCCTCTACCCATCTCTATCTGACATTATAGTACTTGTTCTCACCTCCTCTACCCGTCTCCATCTGACATTATAGTACTTGTTCTCACCTCCTCTACCCGTCTCTATCTGACATTATAGTACTTGTTCTCACCTCCTCTACCCGTCTCTATCTGACATTATAGTACTTGTTCTCACCTCCTCTACCCATCTCTATCTGACATTATAGTACTTGTTCTCACCTCCTCTACCCATCTCTATCTGACATTATAGTACTTGTTCTCACCTCCTCTACCCATCTCTATCTGACATTATAGTACTTGTTCTCACCTCCTCTACCCATCTCTATCTGACATTATAGTACTTGTTCTCACCTCCTCTACCCATCTCTATCTGACATTATAGTACTTGTTCTCACCTCCTCTACCCATCTCTATCTGACATTATAGTACTTGTTCTCACCTCCTCTACCCATCTCCATCTGACATTATAGTACTTGTTCTCACCTCCTCTACCCATCTCTATCTGACATTATAGTACTTGTTCTCACCTCCTCTACCCGTCTCCATCTGAGATTATAGTACTTGTTCTCACCTCCTCTACCCGTCTCCATCTGACATTATAGTACTTGTTCTCACCTCCTCTACCCGTCTCCATCTGACATTATAGTACTTGTTCTCACCTCCTCTACCCATCTCTATCTGACATTATAGTACTTGTTCTCACCTCCTCTACCCATCTCTATCTGACATGATAGTACTTGTTCTCACCTCCTCTACCCGTCTCCATCTGACATTATAGTACTTGTTCTCACCTCCTCTACCCATCTCTATCTGACATTATAGTACTTGTTCTCACCTCCTCTACCCATCTCCATCTGACATTATAGTACTTGTTCTCACCTCCTCTACCCATCTCCATCTGACATTATAGTACTTGTTCTCACCTCCTCTACCCATCTCCATCTGACATTATAGTACTTGTTCTCACCTCCTCTACCCATCTCCATCTGACATTATAGTACTTGCTCTCACCTCCTCTACCCATCTCTATCTGACAGGACAGTACTTGCTCTCACATCCTCTACCCATCTCTATCTGACAGGACAGTACATGCTCTCACCCCCTCTACCCATCTCTATCCGACAGGACAGTACTTGCTCTTACCTCCTCTACCCATCTCTGACAGGACAGTACTTGCTCTCACCCAGCACCACTATGCGGTGATCAGAATCATTCACCACCCTGACGCCACTACAAGTCTACTTTCCACTGACCCTCCCTTAGATGCCTTCAAGCGTGATCGTAATCTTCGCGATATTCTTGTCGGGTTCCGCCTTCCTACCTTTGTCCGTAAACATCAGGACACTATCCGTTGCGATCTCAATCAGTGTAAGACTTGCAACCATGTTCTCTGGATGGATAATTCTCTTCCCTAATGGCCCTTTTGAGATCAGAGAAGGATTCATTTGCAGCGAAACACTACACCATCACACGTAGACGGTTCAAGATGGCCTACATAGGCGAATGTAGAGGTCGCCTCTGAGTGGTTGCCGTGAACATCAGTATGAGATCACTTGAGATACAAGAACCCCAGTAGTGTTCAACTTCAACTCTAAGGGCCATCCGAGTAAGGTGGATAACCAAGTCACTGGCCTAGTGTCATGTTATTCTGACAGCCGTAATCGATTCACCTTAGAGAATCGTCTGATCGCCCGCCTCACCTCATGGGGTAATCAATTACCCCCCTCTCCTACTCTGGCCTCCAAGATCCTGACATGATTATTTCCACAGGCGATACTCAAGGTCTGCACAATATATATATATATATAGGCCTATATAGGCACCCATCTACAGGAGTCAATCCTCTTTACCGACTTATAATCCTTATCAATACATATTTTTCTCTTTCGCTGTATACCCAGAGCTACCTCACCTTTTTCCACCTATCTGTTATTTTACTATTTCTATCAGACACACTCTCCTCGTAGATCGCACTCCATATTTACACCGTCTTATATTGTGCCTTATTTATCCCATTGTTGCCCGAGGCACGTCTGGTCATGTTGTACGCATTTTTCTATCTCAGCAGATAACACTTGACCGCCGTTCACACCCAGTTATCACCTTCCCACTCCTATTAGACTTCTAGCTAATCATGTGCCTGCCCACCACCCATAACGTACACACTGGGAGCTTCTGGGTCGAGTCTCAGCTAAGCCTTGCATTATTTCATCATCATCATCGAGTGCCATCTCCGCAACGAAGGTTGGCTACCATGGAGCGTCATCTCTTGCTTTGAGGGTGCATGTTGTCATAGGCTGACTGGTCCTTCTTTTGATGTTACTCGTCCATGTTAGTCTTGCGTCTTTGCATTATTTATATTAAGAATATTCTCTAGTTTACTGGGTTTTTTTTTCAGAATTTTGTCTAGTTTACTATATTTTAATGGTAACAAAGAAAAAGACATCACCTCAGAGCAAAATAAAGACAAGTGGAACAATATTAAAACAGGCAACTGAATTTAAATATTTGGGAACTTTGTTAACCTCAGACGGAAGATGTACAAAAGAAGTGATGCAGAATCTATCTATTGACCTTTCGAGCCGTAGCCGGCCCATAGGGCGTAGACCAAGATACACCTTCTCCTATATGAATTTTTGTTCTAGCAGTTTTCTTTTAAAGATATTTTATTAATCTCGCCATCTGTCTCTGTTCTGTGCAAGCAGTTCTATCTCATTGAGGGAGCCGATTCCTGCTGCTCTTGCCTCTCTCATCAATGTTCTTCTCAGTGTCTCCCTGGGTCTTCCTCTTTTTCTTTTACCTGTTGTTTCCCATATGAGGGCTTGCTTTGCTATTCGATTATTATCTCTTCTCATCACATGTCCAACGTATGACCATCGTCTTTTCTTTATTACTGAAGATATTAGTGGTTGATTGGCGATTTCTCTAATTTCCTCGTTTGTTTTGAATTCGTTCCATTCTATACCAAGTATTTTCCTTAGACATTTATTTTCGAATGCGTTCAACTTTGTTTCTATATCTCTTGTTGTTTTCCAGCTTTCACACGCATACGTAAGGGTTGATAGTACATTTGATTTGAATAGCCTAAGTTTTGTGTTTGTGCTAATGAGTTTTGATTTCCACAACTTTTCAAGGCTTCTGAAAGACATTGCTGCTTTAGCCAGTCTGATTCTAATTTCTTTGCTCGTATCCCCTTCTCGATCAATGTGACTTCCAAGATAGATAAAGTGATCGATCTCTTCTACTGGTTTGTTTTCCATGTATATTTTGTCACTTGTTGGAATTAAACTTTTCATGACTTAGTCTTTTCATGATTGACCTCAAGCCCAATTTTGCTGGCTATTGATGATAGTTCATTTGTGTTTTCCTGCATCGTTTTTATCTGACTGCTGATGAGAACTATGTCATCAGCAAAGTCGAGGTCCTCCAAATGGTCTCCTTGTATCCATTCGATGCCTTTATTACCAGTGCAGCATTTCTTCATTCAGGCAAAAGTAGCTTTCCAAAAAATGAGGAAGATACTATGCAATCCATTTTTGACAATAGAAACAAGAAAAGGAGTTCTTAAATTTTTTGTAAAGACAGTCTTAACATATGGATGCGAATCATCGACAATAGGACAACATACAAGAAAAGAAAATCACTGGAGTCTGTAGAAATGTAGTTTTACAGAAGAATGTTGAGAGTACCAAGGACAGCTAAGAAGAGTAATGATGTTCTGAGAGAGATCAAAGCAAAAGAGAGATAATTTCCAATATTAGGAAGAAACAATCATAATTTTTTGGCCATGTAATGAGAAAATAGATTTATAATGGATGTCGCGCCATAGATTTTAGATTAGTGACCTCTGCAATATGTGCCATTTTGGCACGCAAGGTTTCTGTTTTTCAGATTGTGGTTCTGCCCTATGTGCCGTCTTCGGCTCGAAAGGACAATAGATAGATAGAATGAGAAAAGAACAACTGGAGCATATTGTAACAACTGGCAAAAATGAGGGACGAAGAGATAGAGGGAAGCAAAGAGAAAAAATACCAGACAGCTTAAGAGAATGGCTTGGCAGAAGGTCAACAACAGAAATGATAAATAGCTGCCGAGATAGAAAGTTGTGGAGAGACATGATCACTTACGCCAGCAGGTCCGGTACTTGATTTTTTTTTCATCATTTTTATTCTCTTGTAGTACATAAACCTTTTAGTTTATTATTTCATTTCTTATCCCACTTTTTATTTCGCCATGATCTGCTACTTCCGCACATTCTAGATGTAGTCGAGTTTATCTTTATTCCCTTGTCTGTGTTCTCGTTTTCAAAAGGCATGTAGGCCGATTGGCCGTTAATGTGCTGTGTTCCTTTTTTCGCGTGTAAAGCTGTCACTACACCTTGTAGGAGCGTACGTTACACCCCACTACCTGCTCCTGGGATATACATACTGCACCACGTATCCGCACAATTTCAAATGTGTTCATAGTTATAACTATGTGTGTCAAGTTTAGACCAGTGTTTGTTATGGTTGACATAACCTGCTTGTTGTGTGGAAGTTTAAATATCAGCTTTTGACTGGGGATTTTTTTTCTTCCTCAGATTAAAAGAGTGATTGAAAAATCCATGTCAACCATTTCAGTGATACATCTCTATAAAGTTAGTTGTAGTATTTGCTTGCTTTCGTTCGTTCGCCCGATGACTAAAGTATTCTAGAATTATGAATTAGATTGTAGAATTCCTCTTCGTCATCCCGCTCTTAAAAGGACGTTAAGTGGACGTCTCTGCATTGTGTTGTGGTTTACAGTGTAACACTGTTATATTTGCGCCGTTCGGCCCAACACATCCGACTTCAGCACATTTTTGAGTACCGGGTTGTCCTCCCTCTTCAATCCCTGCTCGCTTGGCCAGACTAGACAGATTAGTCTGTTACTAGAGGCACCACGTAGAGGTGGAGCAGGGTCTGGATGGTTCTGGTTTACCGATCCTGGCGCAAGTCATCAGTTGGTTGTAGTATTTGATACATATTTAGTTTGCATATTCCGCATACATTGTTACCTATTTTCTGTTAGAGATCGGCGATTATGTAGATATGTATTGTGAAGTGAACAAAGCAGTAGTAGACACAAGGAAGCCCTAGTCATTCATTGCATGCACTCTCATAACACATCGGTGTTAAACCAAGGCCAGGGTGTGTGGTTGGTGAACCTCGACTCTTACTTAAATGCACGCTACAGCTCAGGTAAAGACTAAACGCTTGAAACCCACGGAAATTGAATGGATCGAACTGAATTACAAATACAAGCCAGAATAGATAATTTTTAGAGACTCAAGCAGACCAAGATCAGTCTTAAAACAGGGAACCATGATCTCAGACTACACAAAATTGGTCTCACACGGCCTGGGATTCCGTCGGAGCCTTGCGCGGAGATTTGCTCTCCGCTTTCGGACGTACTGGGGAGCCGTGATAGCTCAGTGGTTAGTGAACTGGACTACAAAGGACAAGAGGTAGGGTTCGATCCCAACCAACGGGTTCATCCAGCCTTAAATGGGTACCGGATTTTTTTTCTCTGGGAAGTAAAGCGACAGGGGAGTAATACCGACCACATTACCCCCAAAAATCATGTGCTGAAGGTCTTAAATTTATGGTCACTAACACCATATTCCCTACACGCCACTTGGCGTGACGGGGCTCTTTACTTTTTCTCCCGTCCATGAGTAATTGACGCCTCTTAGACCCGGGGTTACTGCCACAGAGAGAAATCACAAATAAAAATCGAAACTGGTGCAGCCGGGATTTGAACTCACAACCTATGTCTCGAGACTAACCAGTCCCCTGAATGTGATATACTATATAGTTGTGCCCATCTCCAAAGACATTAGATAAATTGTAGGAATCACATAGTACATGTACTATAAATTGGGAACGTGAAGCTTCCACTGCTTTCATAGCAACAATAATATACCTGGTGTGTGGATGCTTATCTATCTATTGACCTTTCGAGCCGTAGCCGGCCCATAGGGTGTAGACCCAGATACTCTTTCTCTTATCTAAATTTTTATTCTAGCAGTTTTCAATCCTTGTAAAGATCGTTTATCAAATCTCGTCGTGTCTCTGTTTTGTGCAAGCAGCTATATCTCATTGAGGGGGTCGATTTCATGCTGCTCTAGCCTCTCTCATCAATGTTCTCAGTGTCTCTCTGGATCTTTCTCTTGCCTGTTCTCACATGAGGGCTTACTTTGTTATTCAGTTATCATCTCTTCTTATCACATGTCCAACATATGACACCGTCTTATCTTGATTATTCAAGATACTAAAGGTTGATTGGCGATTTCTCTAATTTCCTCGTTTGTTTTGAATTTGGTCCACGCTATACTTAGTATTTTCCTTAGACATTTATTTTCGAATGGTTTGAACTTTGTTTCAATGTCTCTTGTTTTCCAGCTCTCACACGCATACGTAAGGGTTGATAGTACACTTGATTTGAATAGTTTAAGTTTTGGACGTTTATTACCCAGCAGAGGAAGAACCTCGAAATTGAACCAGCCATCGAATACATAAAGAAACAACTGATAAATTGGTTCGGCCACATAACAAGACAAAAAGAACTATAGTCCGTTCAGAAATTCATAATCACACCTGAATTAGTTTTGCGTCATAACCGCTTGTTATTTTGGTTTCAAACTTTGCATGCAATCTTAGAATATTGATGACGTTATAGAAATATTTGTTGCTCTGAGAAATTTGATCCAGTTTAAAAGTTTTCTTCTTTAGGCTATATTAAATTCACCCTGTTCGAATTTGACACCATTTTAGGATATATACATTAATTTGGTGCGGTCGTTGACATACCAACATTTATATCTAAATTACAATGAGTTGAAATGCAAATTTATAACTATGCAAAAGAAGTGTGTTGAACATGTGTTGCAGGTGGAAGATGAGTACTGGAGACGAGATGGATTACTATTTGTCCAGCCAGTAATGATTATCAACCTCTTGGAATAGTCAGATTCGGAATGATTAAAATTAAGATGAATTCAATTCCAGCTACAGTTAGGACGTCCTGGGGTCTAATGGTGACCGAAGGACAAGACTAATTGTAACCAATTGAATTCATGTTTGTAAATAACGAACAACACCCACTATTAAGCACTATGTAGATACGCCTCTGACAAGAATTGGAGTAAACTGTAAAATTTAACACGATTACTGTAAACTCTAAAATTTGAATCAACTTGTGTGATATCGTCATAAAAGATCAAAGGAATTCGCTGATGTGCAAAATTTTTTGTGTTTTTGGAATAAAAAATATCAAAATCTTTGCGTCATCAATATTCTAAGATTGCATGCAAAATTCGAAACCAAAATAACAAGCGGTTATCACGCAAAACTAATTCAGGTGTGATTATGAATTTTTGAACGGACTATAACAATGACTCAAAAGAGCCATAAACAAACGCTACGAAAATGCCAGATTAAGAGGAAGACCGAGAAAGAGATGGATAAAGGGAATACTAGAGTCATTAGGAGGGATAACACCAGAAGAGGCCAATAGAAGAGCAAAGAATCGCAGATTGTAACTCCCCTTGACGCCAACAGAGGAAGGTTAGAAGAAGATTACCAGCAGAAAACTTTTTTAGCCAATTTTTTTGTTGTGTGTCCTTGCCTTCAGTAACACGGTTGGACTAGTTGCTTCAAAGACTGCTTACTTTAGCTGCAAATCAAATTTTGGGGGTGAGTCAGTAGAATTAACTTTGTGAGAACATGACTAATCTGTGGTTAGACAAGACAGGAAACTAACTCAGCCTGGGTAAGCATGAGTACTGATTATTTCACTGCACTCACTAGTACTCTCAACAGATGAAGAGAGCATAGTCGACATGCTCATTGTTCTTGTAGCTCACAGGGTTAAATGCACTTTTGTTTCATCCTTCTGTCTATCTTCAATCTACTCATTGCCATGGACTTCTCATTGATCACTACTGTAGTTCTTGTAAGTTCGAGAACCAGCAAGACAAAGTGAGTTATATGTGCTGTCTGAAGCTTAAAATCTAATATCGTTAAAACATCAAGAATAAGAAACTGGAATCTCTGCTCCATGTCAGGATGTTGGGCCAACGCCAAAATATTGCAGCTTGCTGTCAACTGTGGGTCTATGACCATTTAACATTAAAGTCCAAAGGCATATGTAGTAGTCTTTCAATGATATTACCTCCACGAAAAAATCCCACAGCGATAGACATGAGAAAAGTGTGAAAGATGACAAAATTACACAGCGGGAGTAGTACAAATTATTTAGGCCAAGTGAAAGAACACAAAATTAATTTTAATGAGTTAACCATTTAACAGTGGAAAGTGGTTGTTTTGAGTGCATTTAAACAAAGAAATTTATATTACAAAAGGTAGGTGGCAGAATCACCAATTTCTGCTAATTAAGAAAGAGACACACGTCTCTATCCTTACTACAAAGCCATAGAAGAAAATACAAGCTATGTAGATGAATCTTAAGATTATGGGCATCTCTGACTTAGATCATATGACAAATGAACAAACCCACAAAAGGGCAGACAAGCAGTCGCAATACAAGATCGTCTTTAACTAATATGAAGAATTTGGCCATGCATCTCGATCGTCTGGTTTAGCGAGGTCCTTTCTGCAAGGAACGAGAGAAGTGGTAGGCACTGAAGGAATGGGAAGATAACATAAAAAAAGGATAGAAATAGAGTTGGCTGAAGTCTGTGGTGGCTCAATGACCTCATTGCAATGTAGGGATGAAGTAGTTCTCAGTTCTATCTGGGCTCTTACACAAGATTTGCCTCTAGATGCATTGCTTGTCAGTTACATTGTTGTGAAAAACAATCAATGAAAACCAGAGTGATGGAGTTTCATGTGTAGGTGTGGTGAAGTATTTGCCTCTGATGCCATGCAATCTGATCTGCAGATAGAGAAAAGTGTGTGTAAATTGGGCAAAAGAAGTAATCCCTGGTAATAAAGATGTACTTCAGCAGCAGCAAATAAATCAGATATAGTTAGAAAAGTTAATTTGCTGGCCCCAATACAATCCAGCAACTATTTCAAGAACATTTGCATAGGGCATAGTCA
This sequence comes from Megaustenia siamemsis, assembly GCA_032433765.1. Classification (NCBI taxonomy): domain Eukaryota; kingdom Metazoa; phylum Mollusca; class Gastropoda; order Stylommatophora; family Ariophantidae; genus Megaustenia; species Megaustenia siamemsis. Next base: position 32,043,221 of record JAVIAB010000160.1, on the reverse strand, counting down.
TCAACATCTCAGAACAGCATAGGCATCAGGCATTGAATGGAATATGTACTTAGTAGATGACTATATTGAGACCATCAATCTTTTTTTTTTATGTTTTAATTATCTTTTGGGAAGCCTACCTTTAATACTGTGGCATCTGGTTGTTAATGCTCTTTGTTCATAAAAGCACTACATGTCTAAACCATTTGTCTGTAAATTAAGAACTAGTGCCTCTCCTACTCTTTGTGTAGCAATTCTTCACTTCCAATCTTGTTCTGAACTGCCACATTAAGCATTCTTTCTGTAGTTTGTTGTCTTTGATTCTCTCATCACTAGGAGAAAAACATTCATGTTTGTTACTTCTCTCGTCACTAGGAGAAAAAACATTCCTGTTTGTCACTTCTCTCATCACTAGGAGAAAAACATTCCTGTTTGTCACTGGTAGAATAGCACTGGATGGAATCATGGATTGTGGAATGACTGTTCTGATTTGTTAATGCAGTTATCTGTGCTCTCTAACATTGATTTTTCAGTCAGTTATTGATGATTGAATCTAGATATGATTTTATATGTTTAATGATCGTCCTAAGTTTAATTTTCATGTGCTGATATTTACTACTTACTATTACTTTCCCTAATGTATCTAATTGGAAGCTACTAAAAAAAGTAATAAAAGGATTGAAGTGAACCACTCCCAAGCTGAGATATAAAGTTCAGCCTGAACATTTTAAAAATATTGGCAATGTTTGTACTCACTCATATGTGACTTTTAACCTACTTGACTAAACTGCAGGAATTCGGAGCAATAGAGGCTTATTGTCATGTACAATCATATAATGTACCAAATTATGAAAGTTTAGAACCACTGGGTCTAATTTACAAGTTAGTTGGCTTTTCTCATTCGTGGGAGTCCCCATATCGTTTTTCTTCATCCAGCCAGTGTTGCACCCTGCTTACATGCCCTAATAAGATATATATTGATTTGTACATTCATTAGTGATTTATTTAATGCAAATAATTTGTTTAATGATTTCAGATGGGACTCCACTGAAGTAATGTCTTACTTGTGGCTGAAATATATGAATGCTCTTATTTCTTGAGCACAAAGAAGACCACAAAACAAAAATAAAAACAACCAAAGACCAAAAGTAAATTCCTGAATTCATGTTTCATATTCATCATTGCTCCTAACAGGATATGAAATAAATAAACCAAGACACACAACCACATTGGAACAGTTCTCTTCTAACATTAGTAAGAAGGTAAGCTGACACTTTTGCTAAAACAAAAATTGTTCTTTCGAACATTCAAAAGTGTTTACCAACAGGCAAGATCATGAGTGTGTCAAGTGTCCTGGCATATTTTGCTACATAAATAGGATATAAATAATCATTCTTTTTAAAAAACAAAATGGTATGCAATTTTCTGTTTCTTGCACAGCTGTGCTTCCTCTTTTCTTTTGCATTGAACATTTTCAAGGTGGAAATACATATAGATTAAAATTTGCAAGTGAATGATCAAAAAGTAGAGTGCAAGGTAAATATTATATCAATCAGAATTATGACCCACACACTTTTAAATATTTGCCACCCCAATGTGTATATTTAGACAACTAGTTCTTATCAGGCCTACCAGAAGACAAAATGTGACTTTAGAGGAAAAAAAAATAGATAAATGATACAAAAGTGCATGGGCTCTAAGTTTGAACATTATACAAACTGTTCTCAACACAACTACGATGAAGTGGTACTAAGCACCACACGCCAGCTAATATATATTTCCTTGAACTTGTCAAAACCTGCAAGCACACCAGCTCCAGCCACACCTCTCAGGATATTTGCACCAGCCCCCTTCATCAAGGACATGAAGCCTTCTTTCCTCGTGATCTGAACGGCACAGTCAATGGACCCCTTGTACTTGACTGCCTGACCTGAAGTCATCATCATGCGCCTTCTGATGGTATCAATGGGGTAGGAAAGCAGTCCGGATGTTACTGTGACGGTGTACCCAAGAGCAAAAGAGAGAATCACGCTAGCATCTTCTGACAGCAGGATTGGTTTCAAGCTGTCATACAGACCAAAATAGAAGCCTCTGTATACAACAATTCCCACACATGAGATGACAAAGCCTCTGTACAGGCCTACAAATCCATCAGACTTCAAGGTTTTGGTATAAACATCAATCATACCATTAAACTGGCGCTCACCTCCTCCTTTGCCAGCAGCTTTAGCATCATTGGCCAAACGGGTTCGGGCATAGTCAAGAGAGTAGACAAAGCACAAGGAAAGGGCACCAGCTGCCCCTCCAGAGAATATATTCTTGGTAAACTTCAGTGCATAAGATTCGTTTGGTGCAGACTTAAACGCTGCCTTGATTGTGTCCTTGAAAGCAAAGTTGAGAGCCTGAGTAGGGAAGTATCTTAAACAATTGGCCAAGTTACCTCTCCAGAAGGGTAGAATGCCCTCTGTTCTGAAGGTGCGCACTGTGCAATCTATTACACCTTTATATGGCTCTGACAGCCGGCCTGCTTTGATCATCTCATCTTGATTCTGGACAAGAAGCTTAATTCTTTCAATGGGAGCTGCAGCTGTTTTAGAGATGACTGCTGCTGCACCAGATAAAGCAAAATTTTCAGCAAATCCCAGCTTATGTCCTTTCGACATCTGCAAAACAAAAATAATTCACATAAAAATTAATCTGCATTGGTGGATAACAAGCAAAGATAGGTTCATCAGAAATTACTCTGGGCTTAAAGACTAAATTGGGAGCAAAAAAATTAGCAAAAAAAAAAAAAAAAAAAAAAAAAAAAAAAAAAAAAAAAAAAGTAGTTTTCCGTCGTGCCAAATGGCATATGGGGAATACGGTGTTAGTGACCATGATTTTTGGGTAATGAGGTAGGTATTATGACTATGGTTAGCGGGGTAGAGTTCTGCCTTACCAAAGGAGGAGCAAGACGTCTCCTTTCCTCTGCTAGTCTTCAGGACACCCTTGGGCAAGGTGGAGCTCCTGTTCCCCCCCCCCCCCCCCCCCCCTTCAGGGATATGTAATGCCATTGGAGCAGGTGGTGGATGGTGTTGTGGGGAGCAGCTGACAAGTAGCGCCGGTTATGGTCCCTACACCGCAATGGCAGGCAGAGGATCTCATGTATAGAGACAATGGCTGCGATCTCTGACTAGTACAGTCACTGCCAAGAAGGAAAGGAATGGCAAACTATCTTCTTATATTGCCTAGACTAATCAAGACAAATCACGACTTAATATCCACAAATAGTAAAAGAAAGCAACAAGAAAGGTCTCAGTCTAAATAATAAGAAAACAGAAGTAATGGTCATATCGAGGAAACAATTATCACCAGCATAAAAACACAAACAGGACAAATTTGAAACAAGTGCAACGCGTCAAATACTTGGGTACCAAAACAAATGGAAGATGCACCATGGAAATAAAAAGCAGAATAGCTCAGGCCAAAATAGCTTTTCAGTAAATGAAAAATATCTTATGCAACAGACCTATGTCAATAGACATGAAAAAGAGAGTTCATCGGTGCTATATAGAACCAATTCTGACCTATGGAAGCGAGTCATGGACAGTAGACAAACAAATAAAAAGATGATTAGAGAGAGGTCACAGAGATGGGATTTCTCAGAAGAATGTTGAAAGTTCCCTGGACAGCTAAAAAGACCAATGAGGAAGTTCTCAAAGAGGCCAACACAAGATGGCAGCTCCTAAAAAACACCAGAAAGAAACAATCAACATTTTTTGGGGCACATCATGAGAAGAGGAAAGTTGGAATATTTGGTTACAACTGGCAAAATAAAAGGAAAGAGAGATCGCGGATGACAGAGAAAATACTGGATAGCTTGGTGTCATGGCATGGAAAACAACAACAGAAGTGACGCAATGCACTGTAGTTAGAAGATCGTGGAAGGACATGATCGCCTACGCCATCCGGTATGGCACATGATGATGATTATGACCATGCTGCTTTACTTCACCAGAAAAAAAAAATCAGATACCCATTAACGGTTGGGTGATCTTGGAACCTTTGTCAGGATCGATCCCGACCTCTTGTCCTTAGTAGTGCAGTTCAGTAACCACTGAGCTATTTCAGCTCCCTATGCCACAATGTGTCACCAATTAAACCCTCCAGCTATATTAGTCAACTACATGGATATATGAGTTAAGTCCACAAATTTACTGATTGTTTTTCAAGGAAACTATAACATGCAATAATCTAGTGTGTCAAGGTTTAAGCTGTAGTAAACATTCCTCAGTGCACATAGCAAAGACATCTGAGTGGTCTTTCCATCTCAAGAGTGGACAATGGATCTTTTTAAGAGGACCACCACCCTGGCAGAACATCCCCACTTCCTACACAGATAAGACACTAGCAAATGTGTGAAAAATCATTTGTGCTAACCTACATCTAACAGTCAGAAAGAGAGCTGAACATGTAAAAATAGCAGTTACTGCTCATCATCATCATCAAGTGCCGTCTCCGTAACAAAGGTTGGCTACCATGGATCGCCATTACACTCTGTTTCTTGCTTTGATGGTGCAGGTTGTCACAGATTGACTTGTCCATCCTTTGATGTTACGCGTCCATTTTAGTCTTGGTCTGCCTCGTTTATCTTGTATCTTCCCTTCCAATATTACTTTTAGTAGGTTGTTGCGTCTTTTAACATACCCCAAAAATTCTAGTTGCTGCTTGCTATAAATTTCCAAGTGAAGATTTGGATATGAGATGTGCATCAGTCAAACTGATGCTCGGCCTTGTAACAAACAAAGAGAAGATTGTGTCAATCTGTACTATTCTTAAGAAAGCCTATGAAGACCTCAACTTCATGCCACCAATAATCACAGGTGATGAAACCTGGGTATGACAAAACAAAAATACTAACGTTATCACAATATCACCTCCTCGAATGAAAAAGAATAGCAGTTAATTCGCCGTGTAAAAACACTTAATTGTGTTCAACATCACTAGTAAAGAGCGGCCAATACAAAATTCTACACAGCTGCTCTACAATGCTGCACACATCATCATCATAAGTGGCATACATGCAACCTCCTTATTCACTCCATCTTGTACCCTTTTTGTCCCCACACTGAAGAATATACTGAATCTATCTGAAAATATCAAATTCAACTACTGTGCCATCTCACAGCTAAATCTCAATTCTCCAAGGGCAGATATCAATGCACACCAAGATACTTCCCCCTATGTGGGAATATGCTTTTAAAATGAACTAGAGAAAAATGAATCCACTAGAAATACAAATTTGTTTCAATCGCATAGACATAATCAATGTTTATTTAAATGTGTATTTCTAAGGGTTACATGTACTGTAGGCGTAGTAAAGATTACTGCATCAAAATAAATTCCTCAAAATTAAAAAAAATTTCCATGTTTAAACACTATCACCCTCTGTGTACATTTCTAATAACATAACCACTTCCTGTGACTCCTGAGTTTTTAATTTGGAATTCCATTATGGAATTTTTTATAAATCAAAATTTGTCATTTTTACTATGATATTGTAACCTAGGGTTAAATATAACTGATTGAAACATTGAAATTGTTGAGTTAGAATTGGTGGATATTTTTATTAATTTAACTGACAAGTGTATTGATGTATTGTATCGTATGAAAATTGAAAGAAATATGGTAATTTCCTAGTTTGATCAGATATATTATTTCAGTTTGGAAGAGTGATGTCCCCTAAAATATGTCTGCCAAAATACAGTGGTTCTACGCATTCTTGGCGTTGGGGTCATTACGCTGGCATGTAATCATTTCGGAGTATCTGTTGATTGGGCGTTGGGTCCAGGGGTTAGGTTTAGCTTTAGTGTTAAATATTTATAAATATATTATAACACATGCCAGCGTAATGACCCCAACGCCAAGAATGCGTAGACCCGAACGCCACGCTGACCCAAACGCCAGTGAGTGACACATGCCAGCGTAATGACCCCAACGCCAAGAATGCGTAGAACCACTGTATTTTGGCAGACATATTTTAGGGGACATCACTCTTCCAAACTGAAATAATATATCTGATCAAACTAGGAAATTACCAGAAATATTAAGATGATTAGTCTCATTGTAGTGTAGCGTTATTATCTGACAAATTATGATGTGACCGGGCCTCATGATGACCTCAAAACCGTATAATAGTTTTATGAAATTTTTTAAATAATTCTAAATTAAAAAAGGACAAAAGGTCGTAAATTGAGATAATATGATTAAACATTCTACACTAGTGGAGCTATTTGAGAGATGCTCAGATGTTGAAATGAGAAAATTTGTTATTTGAATTTTATTTGCACGCCCAGGGATACTGACCCCATACCATACTGATAATATAATGCCATGTTTGAGCCATGGCACTTGCTGACCTTGATTTGTCAGCTTTATTATTTTTGGCACCTAATGTTTGTTTAGGCCTGGAGATGTCTAAGTCTAAGGGGGTGTGATTAATTAAAGTAACAATTTTAGCAAACAGTTTGAAACTGCATAATGATAAATGTCACTTACAATTCCAAACATGTTTTCATTTTAAAATAATTGACATACAGGAAGTGAATGAGGTATCAATTTTTTTGGTAATGTCATGTCAAGGGCTATCCTAGGCATAAATCTATCTCATTGAGGGAGCCGATTCCTGCTGCTCTTGCCTCTCTCATCAATGTTCTTCTCAGTGTCTCCCTGGGTCTTCCTCTTTTTCTTTTACCTGTTGTTTCCCATATGAGGGCTTGCTTTGCTATTCGATTATTATCTCTTCTCATCACATGTCCAACGTATGACCATCGTCTTTTCTTTATTACTGAAGATATTAGTGGTTGATTGGCGATTTCTCTAATTTCCTCGTTTGTTTTGAATTCGTTCCATTCTATACCAAGTATTTTCCTTAGACATTTATTTTCGATATATATATATATATATATATATATATATATATATACAGTCGAACCTGGTCTTAGGACCACCTGTTTAAAGCGTTTCCCTGGTTATAGGACCGGGTCTACAATTTCCCCGAGTTTTTTACTATATGCTAACACTGATTACGGCGCTCACCGTATGACGCGACCAGAGACCAGGCTAATTAACCGCCGCCAATGTTATTTATCCCGTTTACGACGACCAGCCAGTCCTTCGTCTCGCTAGGAGCCATAAACGATCGACACAGGTGTCTACAGGTGTTGATGTTTTCCCGTATTTAGTGAGTCCCAGATTACAGTGGGACGTGTTACGTTTATCAGTCAATACTGGTGCAGACACAGATCTATGATTCGTGAAGTGACATCACTTCGCGGTTCCGTCTAGACCAGAGTAGACCATTGCGTGGCCCGTATAAATTACAGGAATTAACTAAAGAATTAGTCATTGCCCGCTTAGAGTGTATTCATGTACATGTACAGTATCTCAGTGAATTATTTTTGTGGATTTTAAAAGTGTTACACACAATATAGGAAATGGCCAGTGTCAAAAGTGTAAAACCAAAAGCATTAACGCTGGAAGAACGAATATCAGTGATTCGACAAAATCAGCAAGGTAAAAGTTCGCGATTATTGGCAGAACAGTTTGGAGTGGGAAAGACACAGATTTTACGTACGTTAAAGAGAAAAGCCGAGTATATGAATGACTTTGAAAATAATGCACCAAGTATGAAAAGAAGGAATAGCAGGAAAACGGGAAATGAAGACATAAATACACTTTGTTGGAAATGGTGTCAATCAGCACTTGCACGAAAAATTCCGTTATCTGGGCCGATGATCAAAGAACGAGCTTTACAGTTTGCAAAAGAATTGGAAAACTCAGTCTTTAAAGCATCGAACGGCTGGTTAGAGGCCTTCATTAAAAGACACAATCTTGTGTTTGGTAAGCAATGTGGCGAAGTCGGTGATTCAGATATGAGTGCTGCGGCTGACTGGACTTCTAAATTATCCGAGATATGCTATGGTTACGCTGCTCAAGACATTTTTAATTTAGATGAAACCGGGTTATTTTTCAAAGCGACTACGGACAAAACATTTTTTGTCAAAGGAGAAAAATGCGCTGGGGGTAAAAAAAGCAAAGAGCGAATAACAGTGATGCTATGCACTAACATGTTGGGGGAACGAGAACCGGCTTTAGTGATTGGGAAAGCAGCTAACCCTAGGATTTTTAAAAACATCAACATAAACACACTGCCAGTGATTTACAGAAACAACAAAAAGGCATGGATGACTGCAGCTATATTTGAAGATTGGCTGAAAAGTTTTGACCGTAAGATGCTGAAAAAAAAGCGCCACATTATTTTATTTGTTGACAACGCTACCTGTCATCCCAAGATCGAACTACAGAATGTTAAGCTGCAGTTTCTGCCACCCAACACAACTGCATTAGTTCAACCCCTAGACCAGGGTGTCATTCAGACATTTAAATTAAAGTTTAGACAAAAACAGCTTCTACATCTTATCACAGTCATGGAATCAAACAAGGATGCTTCCGGAACCGAACTCATGAAACAGGTCAATTTACTGGATGTAGTCTACTGGATTGCTGCAGCATGGAAAGAAGTGGACAACTCAACCATCCTTAAGTGTTTCTGTAAAGCAGGTTTTCATTGTCCTGCTGAAACACACGCATATTCTCTGACGTACATGGAATCTGCATCAAAGACCGACGTGCAAATTGTTTCTACTGCAATTTCTACTGCTTTGGATAACCTTTCAAAAGAATTGTTTGGATACCAATTGACAGACATCTCCATGATTGATTCAGGGCTCCAAACTTGCAACACAATAGAAACAAACTGGGATCTTCCTGCCACTGCAATTTTAGCTGCTGAGGATGTGAATAGTGAATCAGACAACGAACAAGATTCTACTGACATTGAGAAAACATACACTATCGCAGATGCACATAATGCTTTGGAGCTTCTGCGCACCTATTCAATAACAAACGGGAGATCTGACATACTAGACGTTATCATGGACTTGAGAGAAAAATTGAACTTATCGTTTATTTCATCTGTCAAACAACAGACTACCATATTGGATTTTTTTTCAAGTCAAAAGTGATACATGTACAGTATAAGTGGAATCTGTGTATGTGTGTTTTATTTTTGTGTGTTTAACTATCGTGTTTTATGAAAAGTGTCCAACCAGTGGCTATTGTAGACCGACATGTGCACTATGTTCTACTCATGGATTACGCTGATTTGCAGGTTAGTTTTCATAGTGCTTAGGATAAAAAATTTTTTATCGCTCTATTTATTATGTGAAACCTGTGAGGCAGGACCACCTGTCCTATGGGACCAGTTTTTGAAAGCCCCATGAATGGTCGCCTTAGACAGGTTCGACTGTATATGACCAAAATGGCAGCTTATTTATATTCGAGCTATGGACCAAGCAATGTTTACATTGAACAACACGATAAATGTTATTGCTGCGAGTTGGCAGATTTTTAAAAATGTTTTCAAGGGTTTGAACATAAATGTTTGTTCACAGTTCGTTAACCTTCGCTGTAGATAAAGTCGTTAATTGGATGGCTTCGTTTCAGACATTTTAGACGTTGGTAGCTAAGGGCCTAACTTGTGCAAACAGATGACATTGGCAAGGATCATTTTGAATCTATGAAGTGGGCTCATTGTGTGTTTAACTCAAACGCATATGTGCTTTTTAACCAAAGACCTTTTTTCGGGGGACTCAATGCAGATATCCCCGATGGAAGAATAAATTGTACTATTAGTCCCATAAATGATTCGCTTCCAGAGGTTTATGATGTAAACAAAGCAGTTTTGTCATTGCAAGTGAATAATGTCCACACCTATAATTGGTCAGGATTGTGTAGCAGCAGCAGCTTTATAGCGAACACAGAAAACATCACAGGATAGGATTGTGCTGTTCTGAAACAGCTATGCCATGCTATCCTAGAATTGCCTTTAATGGGATTACTGTGACCACAAACCACTCTCCATGTGTGTGCCACATATTTACACCCCAGAAAGAAATACTGAATATAACAACACCATGTGCCGTCTGTGATATTAATGACCACAGACCAGGAGCCTCCAGTATGATTGGTACAACTGTTGCACCAAGCACTTCATCAGCAGAGCCATATCTATGGAATGTTAATATGACATTGTTCTTGAATGATGTCCAAGTTAATGAGACATCAGAATCGTTTGGCAGCAGCTACAAGAAGGGAGCGGAGAACATCAAGTTCTGCTGCTATAAAGTAGACTAGCCTTGCTATCCCAGAATTGCCTTAAATGGAATCACTGTAGTTGAAAACTTCTCCTCTTGTGTAAACTACACATTCACATCTAAGAGTGAATCAGTGAAGGTCACAAAATCATATTCTCTCTGTGGTTTTACTAACTACAAGTCATGTGGCTTCTGTTGGATTGGAAATGACAAATTACCACCACTGTCACTGTGTGTCTATATGTTTGGAATTGGAGTTATCAATGACGGCCTAACATCATCAAGTGCTATGACGATCATCATTTTCGGGAGGACGTGAACTCCCATGGTATATGGTGGATAGGCGGCAGGAACCATTGAAGGCTATGTCTGAAAAGTGTTCCTTCTTGCAGTTTCCTCATATTCCAAGTCCGGCTTGTTGCAGGAGCTACTGAGTTAAGTGCTCTGTGCACACCGTGAGCTGTGTGTCTCATCCGTTTTGATCCTGCTTCGATATCCCGCTTGTTTACGATGAATGATGATATCGTATGACAGGGAACAGTTGGCTGTGTTCACTTTCTGCGCGGTTTCGCCTTATGTCTTTTGGCGTGTGCTGAGACTGCTACGATGGGGACTACAGTTACCTTTCTTTGTTTGGGAGATGAGTTGGTAATTCGGATGATTCCACTGGCACGGGCGGTTGAGCAATTATGGATTTTAATTCATTTGCTGTGATGCCGAGGCCTTCCATAACCAATATATATATATATTTATATATATATTATATATATATATATATTATATATTATTTTGATAAAAATTGCAAAACATTTTTAAACAATCATTTAATATAATGAAATGATTGCACTGAACTGTTTTGAAGTAGTAAGTAAAACAAAAAGTTTAAATTTAAATATTTTATTTTGAATTAAGCTGTAGTGTACTGGCAATATTACTCAAATTCAATATTAATAATTAATGTTGCCAATTGTAAAAAAAAAAAAAAAAATTAATTTTATGTATAATATCATAATGTTGCAACAGAATTTACAAAATACAAGATTTCTCATCCTTTGTTTGTCATTAATCATTAATTAATATGTGACTAGACTCATGTCCTGATAAGTTTGATGATAAGAGATAACCCGATAATCATTTTTCTGTACTGTTTCAGTTTGAAATAGTGTTTGAGTGTTGAGTATTTGTAAAAACTCACGGAAAAAACGATGTGAGAGCAAAAATAAAGCATACATCATATGTATGAGAAAATGGTTATTAAAAAAAACAGACTAGTGCAAGTCTATAAATTGCTTAATTAATAATTAATATAAAATGTAATTCGCACAATAAAAAAATAAGAGAACTGTCTCAATGTCTGCGCAATTTGACCGATAAATGATCTTGACAACTTCCGCCATTTAAAGAAACGATCTAGACAATAATACAAAACCCTATCCCAACTGTCAACAAAAACGTACATCTTAGATACTATATGTATTAAATTTACCTTTCTGTTTGGTGAATTATCAAGTTTATAGAAAAGCTGAGCCGGTCTTTGAGCTTGACTATGCCGTACACCACGTTGTAATGGTGGCTGAAATGCAAAGACCGAAAGGGAGGCTATTGCCTCTAGAACTTGATTGGTGTTCTAAAGTCATGTGACAGAAATGTATCAACGGATTGGCTGTTTGTGAAGGTCAGATAGGTCGATCTTCATATTATTATTTCCGCGGTCACGGGCGTGACGGGGACGTGATTACCGTCCGGGTCAGTGGAAGGTCGGAATGACCGCCCGCCCTAATGTACCTTACTATGTCTTCAAATGTCTTAATAGGAAATACAGATATACAATTTATTCCCGTGTTGTGTTCGTAACCCTATGCTATAGTCATGAATACATATGCGTGAAAGACATAGCTATCTTTTAAAGTGGCTGAGTTGGTCGTGTGCTCTAGCGTTTGGTTCTTGAAGCAAGGCGCTCTGTCATGGAGTACAGGTTTGATCCTGCTTCGGACCATCTATTGTTCTTTGTTTTTTTTTTCAGTTTGGGATTATTTATGATTCTTTTTCCGAATGTTGTAAACATACCTCTTCCCTGAAATGATTCGTTCATCTTTCGCCTCGGAAGTTTCGTCCCATAATAATATTCATTTATTATTTGTCTCAGGGTACTAACCTATATAGTTAAGTTTTTTTTCTTCTATTTGCAGCTATTACAACAGATAACGCTTTATAATGTTCTACTTCTAATTGTTCCAAGTGCCAACTCTTCATATACATGTTACAGTTATTACAAATTATCATTCAGGTTAATTAAATTGCTTTCTTGTGCGTTGTCTTCTTCGAAAGATTATGAGCATCAAATGGCAAGACAAAGTAACTAACGTTAATGTCTTACGAGTCAAGCTCCCACCCATCATGGCAACACTTAGGAGTCGTAGACTAAGGTGGCTGGATCATGTAAGAAGAATGGCAAACAATTGTATTCCCAAACAAATATTGTATGGCGAACTTAAGTACAGGAAGAGACCAATGGCCAGGTCGGTGCTGAGATATAAGGATATTTGGAGGATTTCCTTGAGGGAATTCTCTATCAGTCAAAGAAACATGGAAAATCTGACAGCAGATCGTAGCACACGGAGAACAAAAATACAAAATGGCACATCAACTTTCGTGGCAGTGCTGATAACGAATTCGGATGACAAAAGGCGCAAAAGAAAGGAAACGAGGCCAGGCACCACAAACAGTTGTTGTTCATTCTGCGGACGGATTTGTCTATCCAATATTGGCAGATTGTCACGAAAAAAGCTATTCAGCAAAGCAGCACCCAGCATACGAAACTAGTAGGTTACCAAACTACAGATTTATCATGATTGCTTGCTACCAACTGTCTGTCAAGATGCCAAAGGCCCATATGCATATAATTCTTTATACTGTTCTGCTTGCACTTATTTTTAACAGTAATTTTATAGTTTTTTTTTTCTTAACTTATTCCAAATGATCATTTTATGTTTTTCTGTTTGCACGTATTCCAAATGACCTTTTTATACACTGTTATATTTGCTCTTATTCCAAATAATAATTTTTATATTGTTCTATTTGTACTTATTCCAAATGATTATTTTATATACTGTTATATTTGCATATATTCTAAATTATAATTTTATATTTTGGCTGGCAACCCGTTTAGAAGAAGGAAAACTTCGGCCACAAAACCCCCCACTACCTTGTGGACTAGATTCTAGTTAGAATCGAAGGTTATGGGAGTACACCCAGAGTAAAAATCCGGAGGGAGGGACCCTAAGGCAGTATACGGTGTTAGCCGTCTTTCTCCCATTTCCTGCACCTTCTTTCAATTCCGAAAGTATGGACTACGTTCCACCTTCGGAAATCCTTGAAACGAAGTCGAGAGGGGGATAGTGCGACTGGGTAAAGCACTATCTCCATTATCCGTGCCCAGGCAGAGTAGGCAAAGTGAACTGAGGAAGAAAGCACAAATGTTATAAAAAATCATGTCGTTGCTCAGATGTCGAAGACTAAAATGGTTGTGGCACATCCAGCGAATGGAAGAAAAACGCTTCCCCAGGCAAATACTATATGGTGAACTAACACACGGATAAAGACAAATCGACAGACCTAAACTACGATATAGAGATATCTGTAAATCATCTCTGAATTATTTCTCCATCGATGAAAATGACTCGGAACATTTGGCAAGTGATCGCACATCATGGAAAGCATGCATAAAGAATGGTATAACATCATTTGAGACTGAGCTAAGGCAAAACTTAGCAGAGAAAAGAATCATGAAAAAGGATGGAAAACCCTATGGATCATTGGCCCTGATTTGTTCTTCTGTGGCCATGTGTGTTTGTCTAACATTGGTAGAATTAGCCACGAGAGAAGCTGTTCGACAAAAAACAAAACCTAAAAAAATACACAATAGCCTCCACTAGACACCTGACAAGACAAAAAGGGCCACACATTTTATATTGTTCTATTTTGTACTTATTCCAAATGACCTTTTCATATTTTGTTCTGCTTGCACTTATTACATGTATTTTAATTTTGGAACTTGCGATGAATAAAGATGGATTGGATGTAATTAATATAATAAGGTAATGATACATGGCGTCAGAATAAGAGAACCTGAATTGATCAAGACCCTACAACATCATCTGTACGTGATGGTCCCGGCAACATTATTCAGTCTGATCAAATTCTATAAATGCAATCTTCACGCCCACCCCAAATTATAATTTTTTTTAAAAATGGTCAAGTGGATGTCTGTATTATCAGCCTGAAAAGTTCAACTTGGTCGTAAAATGTAACATTGTGTAGTATGTAATCAGGGCCGGCTCAGGGTACTGGCAACTCGGATTTGTTGCGCGGGGCGCGCCATGTACTTAAGAATGCCATCATGGATCTTCCAAGATAAAAAAAAAAGAAGAAAAGAAAAAGTGAAAGTAATAAATACAATGTTTTTAATCCGATGTTATTCATCTTCTTCTTCTTTCCTTACCCATTTGCCTTTTAGCGCCGAGGAGAGATATCATTTGCGGTCATTTGCTCTTCTGTTTATCTCTGCTGCTGTTATGTTTCCTAGTGTTTCTAATATTCCGTCAATCCACTTTTTTCGTGATCGACCCTTGGGTCTGGTGTTCTCGCAACGTTAATTGAATGCTCGCCGTTTTATGTTTTTATCTTTCTGCCTTATCACGTGGTCAAACCATTGTATCTGTTGTTTCTTTATATATTCTATGGCAATGGTTTTTACTTCTAGTTTTTTTTTCTCAGTTGTTCAATTTCTTGTCTTATCTCTCGTGCTGTTTACTATCAGTCGTCTAACACATTTAATCTCCGTAGTGGTTATTTTGCTTATTGTTCTTGCATCTAGGGTCTAGGTATGACATTTGGTAGCACAACGTTGGAACGAAGATTGTATCATAGAGTGCCCGTTTTGCCTCTAGAGTTATTTCCTTGTTTGACAATAGTGATGATAGCTGTCCTATAATTTGGCAAGCTTTGTTGCATCTTGAGTCTATTTCTGCTGTTTGCGAATTATCGTTTGTCATAAGACTTCCTAGGTATTTAAATTCCTCTACTTGTTTTAGTTGTTTGCCGTCAATAGTTACGTTGATGATCTGTTTCTCTTTTGTGATATTCATGACTTCTGTTTTGTTGATGTTGATTTTCATGTTGTATTTTGTGCTTGTGCTGTTTAACCTATTTAAGTGTTTTTGTATGTCTTCTACTTTTCCATGTATTAGTGCCTGATCGTCTGCAAACAGAAGCTTATTGATTTCCTCTGTCTCCAATGAGATGGCTAACTTGTACATGTAGTTCATGAACATACTGAACAATAGGTGGGATAGTACGCTCCTCTGTCTTACTCCAGATCTAACTTCGTAGTGGTCCGTGTAGCCTGCTGTTGTTCTGCCTGTGCAGTTGCTGTTGATGTAGAGACTTTTAATTAGGCTGGTTCGATGTTGACTTACTCCGTATGTTGTTAGTATCTCCCATAGTTTTTTTTTTTCGGAACCCCATTTGAGAATCGTTTAACTGTAGCTCTATTATTGGTCTCACCCATTTTTTCTATAATTTTGGCGCATAACTTTCCCACATGGATGAGAAGCGATATACCTCTATATTGATTGCAATCTCTCTTGCTGCCTTTCTTTTTCCATATTTTTACGATGATTGCATATTGCCAGTCTTCTGGGGCTTTTTTTTTGTGCCATGCTGCATCGAATATTACGTGCAGCCATGCAACTCCTGTTTCTCCTACTTCTGGTATTATTTCTACTGGTATGTTATCTGTACCTGGCCTGGTGCTTTATTTCGTGGTGCCTATTTGATTACTTATTCGATTTCCTGTGATGTTTTTAAGATGGGAATGTATATATATATATATATATATATATATATATATATATGGCCCTTTTCGTATTGTCAGACGGTCTAGTGGAGGCTATTGTGTGTTTTTTATTGTTGAGGTTTTGTTTTTGTCGAACAGTTTCTCTGGTGGCTAATTCTACCAATGTTTGACAAACACACTTTACCACAGAATGAACAAGTCAGGCCCATTGATCCACAGGGTTTTCCATCCTTTTTCATGAGTCTTTTCTCTTCTGAGTTTTGCCTTAGCACAGTCTCAAATGATGTTATACTATTCCTTATAAATGCCCTCCATGATGTGCGATCACTTGCCAGATATTTCCAGTCATTTTCACAGATTGAGAAGTCATTCAGAGATGATTTGCAGATATTTCTATATCGTCGCTTAGGTCTACCGATTGTCTTTTTCCGTGTAATAGTTCTTACTAATTACTTACTTTTTGTATTAGTATTTACAATATCGATATGTATTCTATTGAATTCCTTATCTATGAGGGCTGTTGTTCTAATTTGCCCTTCTTACAGTGTGTTTGCTTTAACAAGTCCAGGGCACATGGTCCTTACGTTCCATGTGCCAAGTTTAAACATTTGTACTTTCTTCCTCATTTCACTTTGCCTATTCTGCCTGGGCACGGAATATGGAGATAGTGACTTTATATATATATATATATATATATATATATATATATATATATATATATATATATATATATATATATATATATATATATATATAAATATATATTTATATATATATATATATATATATATATATATATATATATATATATATATATATATATAGAGAGAGAGAGAGAGAGAGAGAGAGTGAGATGGGGGGGGGGGGGGGGGGGGGCAGAGAGTGAGGGTCACTTTTAGCTATAATTACACTAAAGGGCGCGGAAGTTCACTTACTCAGAATGCCAACAACCACTGGGCCGATTCTGTATGTAATATACAAACAGCCCCCCCCCCCCCCAATCCCTTTCCCCTCGGCCGGGAAATGAACAATAATTCAAAGAAGAATCATTCTGAATTTACTATAGAAGACGATAAGAAGACTTCAGTACGTTTGAATGTGTTTTGGAATATATTTTTACATGATGTTAATCTATTCCTTTTAAATGCATGCTTGAAAGTTGACTTACCTAACTGAAGGCTGGTCATACGGGGCAATGCCCCTCTTCACCCCCCCCTCCCCCCTTTTTCCACCCCCATATTTCTCGTCCGTCCTTTCTTTACAACAAAAATAAAAACGTTAGTTTTAACTTGTTAGAATGTCAAATTTTCCCTGGTTTTTAATACAACGCCATTAATTATTTTTTTCAACCTATATTTTATGAGAACGTGTTGAAAGATGGAAATTTACTGTGCAAGATTACTTGATGGGAGAAATATTCATGGTACGATCGTGATGGAAAACGGCCCACCTCTACATCTACTTACATTTCATATGGGCTCTGTCACTGACAGTGTGTTTATGAAAGTAAACTTTTTTTTTTAATCGTCCTTTTTTTTATTAAAAAAAAAATTGCTTAACTCTTGTCCGTTTGCCATCCCAGTGCCCCGTTTTTTTGTCGCCAGGAAATTTGCTCAGCCGATATATCGTAACATAAATTTAATAGGGCCCTACATAATTTTGAAGTGTTTGATCACGCACA
This sequence comes from Megaustenia siamemsis, assembly GCA_032433765.1. Lineage (NCBI taxonomy): Eukaryota > Metazoa > Mollusca > Gastropoda > Stylommatophora > Ariophantidae > Megaustenia > Megaustenia siamemsis. The sequence continues at coordinate 32,025,508 of JAVIAB010000160.1, read as the reverse complement.
TCTCTACATTTATGCACGACTATTATTTGATCTATAATCTAACAAGTGTATAATCATTGTTTGTTCACGAATGAATAAAATATGTATGTATATGTGTATTATTAATTAAAGACATTATCATTTTATTTAATAATGCATAATCGTTTTTGTATTAATGTTTCAACAAATATATAACGGGCTGCTTATCAGCGGTACGTGTTCCTTATGTCAACCTTGTCATAGTCATATTATCAACGGTAATTAGAAATAGCCACAATCTGTGCCGCCCGTGCGCTGCCGGGGCCCGAAAGGGGAGTAAAGAATAGCGGCGCTGTACCCTACCAGGCATGTTCGTAAGAGGCGAGAAAGGAGGGTTGGGCAGGGGACTGGCTATCCCATACTGTAAAAAAAAAAAAAAATAAGCTGAAAAGACTTCACAAACATGGACAAGTTAAAGAGAGAAAAAGTAAATCAGCCATCTAGGAAAGATAAGGGCTCTCTGTCTAAGAGACGTATGACGCAAACCGGAGAAAGCCGTAAGGATTTCGTTGTCGACTCACCCTTTATCTACCAGGAAATCCTCCAGAATTGGCACCTGGAATGTACGTACCCTAAACGAACAGGGAAAAGCTGCTTAGGTAGCAGCAGAAATGACAAACTACAAGATAGATATTCTGGGATTGTGTGAAACAAGATGGCTAGGAACGGGTAAAATAAAACTAAACACAGGAGAGATGATTTTATCATCAGGACACCAGGAACCCGGAGCACAACATAGTGAAGGGGTAGCTATAATGCTATCAAGGAATGCACAGAAGACACTAATAGAATGGGAAGCAGTAGGACCAAGACTAATGAGAGCAACATTTAAAACAACCAAAAGCAAAATAAAATTACACATTATCCAATGCTATGCACCAACCAACGATAAGGATGATTTAGTTAAAAATGATTTCTATAAACAGCTACAATGTCAGATGGATGCAAGACGAGCCAAGGATATTATAATTTTGATGGGAGACCTAAATGCTAAAGTAGGATCAGACAACAGAGGCTTCGAAGAGATTATGGGAAAACATGGACTTGGAGATATAAACGAGAATGGAGAGATATTTGTGAATTTCTGCGCCCTTAATCAAATGAGCCTAGGAGGAACAATATTCCAACATAAAAGAATACACAAAGCTACATGGGTGTCACCAGATCATAGAACGGAAAATCAAATTGATCACATATGCATTAATAATAAGTTTAAGTCATCCTTACAGGATGTAAAAGTATATAAAGGGGCAGATGTAGCTTCTGATCATCATCTTATGATAGCCAAACTTAAAATTAAACTAAAAAGGTATACTACAGCGAATAAGGGTAGAAAGTATTTCAATTTAGGGTTTCTTAAAGAACAAGGAATTAAAGATAAATTCGCAGTCACAATATCAAACAAATACCAATTCCTTCAACAACTAGAAAATACAATAAATATAGAAGATCATTGGAAACAGGTAAAAGATATATGGAAAGAGACATGCGAAGAAACGCTGGGGAAAAGAGAACGCCAGAATAAGGCATGGATGACAGCAGAGACCCTAGATAAAATTAAAGAAAGAAAGAACAAGAAAGCAGACATAAATAAAAGCAAAAGGAGAAGTAATAAAGCCAAGACACAGGAAGCTTACTTAAGATGAGCAAATAAGTGAGAAGATGCATTAAAAGGGATAAGAGGAAATATATAGATGAACTAGCTAAAGAGGCAGAAGAAGCAGCAAATAAAGGGAATATGAAAGAACTGTACAACAACACAAAGAAATTAAGTGGAAAATACAAACAGATCAATGCCTTTATTACAGATAAGAAAGGAAATCTGCTTAGTAATATAAGGGAACAAATGGAGAGATGGAAAGAGCATTTTGAAGAACTTTTGAACAGACCCGGCTCAAATAATCCTCCAAATATACTACCAGCAGAAGAAGAGTTACACGTTAACTGTGGAAAAAGAAGTAAAGAAGAAATAATGAAAACCATCAAACTATTAAAAAATGATAAAGCAACAGGACCAGATGAAATTCCTTCGGAAGCCATCAAAGCAGATATTAACACCTCTACCAAGATGTTACATAATCTATTAGATAAAATTTGGAAGAGGGAAGAAATACCTAAAGACCGGAAAGAAGGTTATATGATCAAACTACCAAAAAAAGGAAGTTTACAGGAGTGCACAAATTATAGTGAAATTATGCTACTATCAGTGCCAGGAAAAATATTAAGCAGAATCATTCTGGAGAGACCATAAAAGTGGCCATAGAGAAACATAGAGAAGATACAGACTTTCATTAATGGATGCTTGCACAGAATAAAAGGATGGAAATGGCAGGACAAAATCACTAACATAGAATTATGGAAATGTACCAGTCAAATACCAGTGGATAAAGAGATACAGCGAAGACGATGGCGATGGATAGGACACACACTACGGAAGCCAACTGAAAGTATTACACAACAGGCCCTTTTTGGAACCCCCAGGGGAAAAGAGAAAGAGGAAGACTAAGGAATTATTGGAGAAGACAGATATAAGCAGAGATGAAGATGATGGGGAAGACATGGAATGATCTTAAAAGAATAGCAAAAAACATAATGACGTGGAAAGTTTGTTGAAGACCTATGCTCCACTGGGAGCTAAAAAGGTAGAAGAAGAAGACATTCTGTGCCTTTCTTGCTGAGATATTATTTCCGGATCTCTATCTCTTCATTTTTCAGTAAAACAAGAAAATCATTTTTAATTGAAGCGAAACTTGAAATCTACGATTAAAGGAATAACAAATTAAAGAATACAGATTTCAAAGAATATAACCTATAGTTATTGAGAAAATACAAATGAAATGTATATTTAGTAAACGAGATACATCGTCAAAACTCATGAGAAAGAATGGAACATTCGAATCTTCGAACCTGGCGAGTCTTGAATAAATTGCCAGTCGAATCTTTCTAATCATAACCTAAAAACCTGTTTAAACTTTGAAAAGATTCGTTTTTAACTCGATTAACCTTCAATGTCTTAAAATAAGATGGATAGATGCGGTGACAGAGATATGTAACAACAAAGGAAAATCCCTAATTCAGACAGTTCGAGCAGCTTAAGAACGACAAATGATATAACCACGACACCTGTTCGGTACCAATGAGAAAGAGAAAAGAAGAAGAAAAAAGAACCTTCAATAGTAGACAAAAATGGAATTGAAGTCATCGGTCACAACATAAATAATTTGCGATATGCGGATGACACAGTCTTAATAGCAGAGACAAAGAATGGACTACAAGAAATAATAGATATAATAGTAAAAGAAAACAACAAGAAATGCCTCAGTCTGAATAGTAAGAAAGCAGAAGTAATGGTTAAGTCGAAGAAACAATCATCATCATCATACAGCCTAAAAATAAACAGGACAATTCTTTAAAAAATGCAACGTTTGAAATACTAGGGCACAATAATAACATCAGATGGGAGATGCACCACAGAAATAAAAAGCAGAATAGCTCAGGCCAAAATAGCATTTCAGAAAATGAAAAATATCTTATGCAACAAATATATGTCAATAGAAATGAAAAAGAGAGTTCATCGGTGCTATATACAACCAATTTTGACCTATGGAGGCGAATCATGGACAGTAGACAAACAAATAAAAAGATGATTAGAGGCCACAGAGATGGGATTTCTCAGAAGAATGTTGAAAGTTTCCTGGACAGCTAAAAAGACCAATGAGGACATTCTCAAAGATGCCAACACAAAAAGGGAGCTCCTAAAAAACATCAGAAAGAAACAATCAACGTTTTTCGGGCACATCATGAGAAGAGGAAAGTTGGAATACTTGGATACAAATGGCAAAATAAAAGGAAAGAGAGATAGCAGACGACAAAGAGAGAAAATACTGGATAGCTTGGTGTCATGGCATGGAAAACAGTCAACAACAGAACTGATACGATGCACTGTAGACAGTAGATCGTGGAAGGACATGATCGCCTACGCCAACCGGTATGGCACATGATGTTGATGATGATGAACCTTCAATCGAAGAGTTAGCTAACAAAAAAAAAAAAACAGTGGTATCGCAATTCTAGCGGTAGTGTGTTCGGCGACTTCAAACTGTTTCAACAGTCCGTTCAATAAAATCTTCTGGAACCTTCTAGTAATCAGACTACAGTGCGTTGAGCTGTTTCGAAAATCATCGAAACTAACTCTCGATATTTCTATAGGTCTCTAGTAATTCATGTTAAAGTATACAAACTCTGATTCAGGCACGTGACTCAAATCGTCTACAGCGGTGAACGGTGAATTCGAAACTTGAGGAGGCCTGGACGTAAATAGTGGTTGCATTACATGCATAATAAAAAAAAGTAGACTGCTAGTACACTTAGATTAGTCTCATTAGACTATTACTTGTACATCAAATTCACTCGTCGATCTTTTTTATTTGCATCGCCAACAAAACAGACTTTAAAGGTAAAGGTAAAGTATGAGACTTGAACCGGCGTCTTAGCACGCGAGTTTACACCCATATGTGCTCGGCCACCTATCCAGAAATGTTCGGAGATTTCTGTATAGTGTAGCCTCAAGCATCGAAACTCAGATGCGAAGCGACATTCCTCACCTTCCCAGGGTAATACTCTGGTACCCATTTCTGCTAACGGCTGGGTCGACCGTGGGGGTATTTGTTTTTTTCCAACCACGAGTACAATTCACACTGCTCCCAGCGGGAATCGAACACGGGTTGTCCGAACGTCGGTAGTCCAGTCGGGTGGTTTTCTCAACTAGGCTACCGAGGCCCCCGTAAACAGACTTTGTTTCACCGTTCTGCCAGTTCGTCATTTGTGTTGGTCGTAACACATAGATTTAAATTTTCTCGCTGTAAGATAATTCTTCTCTCAAAGTCATTTTGTCGTGAAAAAGGAATATTTAATTTAAAAAATTATATCATCTGGAATCATCTGTCTCATCCATTTTTTTTCTGCAGCTCACGCACTGTTTGTTGCCGTTCGAACTTCTAGGTTGACCTTTTACTGATATTTGAGACATCAAGAATGCAGTAATTTACGCCATGTAAAATAGTTCTTTCAATTAGTGTGTGATATTATCATAATCATAATTACATCATACTATCTGAATTATTTAAGGCCAATACATGTGATATGCGATGCTTGAGAAAAGTAACAAACAACACAAGAAGAGATAGAATACCAAATGAAAGCATAAACAAATGGTAGGAACAAAACCCTGCCAAGAATATATATAACAACAACAAGGGTCACTATGGAGGCGCGATTCGATCAAACACAGAAAATTTAGATGAAATGAAAAAGGCAATATGGTCAATCTGGGAACATAGGAAAGGAATACATTTAAACTGTGGAAAATGGTGCCATGGTCAAATAAAAAATAAGCTGCCAGATTTTGTGATGCAAATAATAAAACCTGTATTTGAAGATCTTTCAAATGATGAGTTATTGAGCAAGTGTTTGCACGGTGGAACACAAAATGCTAATGAAGCATTCCATCATATGATCTGGGAAAGGTGCCCTAAAACTACTTTTGTTGGTAGAGATAGACTAGAAATAGCTGTGAATGATGCTATGTTGTCTATAATGAAGGAGAACTGGGCAGACTTGAAATATTAAAGAATTTAGGACTAAGCTGTGGGTACTACAACATGTCGTCATTTCGAAATTTTGATCTGGCACGTATAAGAGCAGCTGAAAAAAGAATTAAAATAAATAATAAGATAAAAAGAGCTATAAAAGGTGTTCAGAGAGCTGAGGGATATCCTGAAGATGACTCATATGCAGCAGGAGCTCATTAAACCAAGTTTAAGTTTTAAAAACAGCATGGTAAGTTACATTTTTGCAATTTTCTCTCAATTCAATTTTTACTACATTTTTAGTGACATTTGACAGAATATCTCAAAAAGTTATTAATATTTTGTTTCCAAATTTGGCAGACAGTTAGGGATATACAACTGTACCAAACTGTACTAAGGGGAATGCTGTAGATCAATAACTTAATGATTTTTAGTGATATTTTATAACCCTTACCCCTAATTAAAAAAAATGTTATTGTTCCCCATAAATGAGGATATTTTGTCAAACACAGATCTAATCCGAAAGTTCTTAGTACAGAAATGATATAACTTTAATGTTCTATATGCATACCAAATTACATGAAGCTATCTTTATTAGTTTCTGAGATATCATAACAAACATGTCAGTCTAAATTTAGAGATTTTCCGCACAAAATACTACATTTTCAACAAAATGAGCATAAAATATGTTATTTTCAGGCACAAAACTTAATTTTCCTGAAATCTTAAACTATTATGTTTCACATAAAAGCATTGTTTACAGTAGATATAGTCAAAATCAATTTGCAAGTTTAAGCTGTCCTTAAATGGTTGGGCCACCTGGTCAGAATGAATTCTTACCAATCACCACTAAGGGCGTTCCTCTCGAGAATGCATGGAAAAAGACCAATAGGAAGACCCAGAAGAAGATGGATAGATGCAGTGATGGAGACATGTAACAACATGATAGATGCAGTGATGGAGACATGTGACAACATGATAGATGCAATGATGGAGACATGTGACAACATGATATATGCAGTGATAGAGGCATGTAACAACATGATAGATGCAGTGATAGAGAATGTAACAACATGATAGATGCAGTGACAGAGACATGTAACAACATGATAGATGCAGTGATAGAGACATGTAACAACATGATCGATGCAGTGACAGAGACATGTAACAACATGATAGATGCAGTGACAGTGACATGTAACAACATGATAGATGCAGTGATAGAGACATGTGACAACATGATAGATGCAGTGACAGAGACATGTAACAACATGATATATGCAGTGATAGAGACATGTAACAACATGATATATGCAGTGATAGAGACATGTAACAACATGATATATGCAGTGACAGAGACATGTAACAACATGATAGATGCAGTGACAGAGACATGTAACAACATGATATATGCAGTGATAGAGACATGTAACAACATGATAGATGCAGTGATAGAGACATGTAACAACATACTAGATGCAGTGATAGAGACATGTAACAACATGATAGATGCAGTGATAGAGACATGCAACAACATGATATATGCAGTGATAGAGACATGTAACAACATGATAGATGCAGTGATCGAGACATGTAACAACATGATAGATGCAGTGATAGAGACATGTAACAACAAAAGATAATCACTAATTCAGACAGTTCGAGCAGCTCAAGAACGACAAAGGATATAACCAAAACACCTTTTCGGTATTAGTGAGAAAGAGAAAAGAAGAAAGAAAATCTGAATTATTTACAATATACAAAAAACGCATCGCAGTGATTTAACGCAGAAATTAGTTTTGTTTGTCTCCTGTACTGCCTAAACTTATATTACAGACATTTTTGTATGAGTCAAGTTATGTTGAGAACATGGAGGTGCAATTCAGATTCAAAAATGGGAAGAATATTAAAGTTTCTTGAATCCGATTCCAAATCTTAAAATGTTCGTGATTTCTTTGAATCTCTCGAATATATCATAAAAGTGTAAATAAAAAGAATAAGGGGGGGGGGGGGGGGGGAGACTTTTATTTAAAATTAAATGTTTTTAATTGAAGCAAAATGAGGACACTATCAATGAGTTGCTATTGTTTATACCATATGTGACAGATCAGCATATGTATCGTAAACATTCTTTATCCATGTTGAATTGTTGAAATATGAATTTTAGATCGAATGTTGAATATGTGTTTGACGCATAGGAAATAAATATGCGATACTAACATTCAATTATACATGTATACGAGAGGAGACAATTTACTTTTTCACAGACCTGCATAAGAGACACAATTTCAATATTTCGCAACGTCGACTATTTATGACTCTATAAAACGGTCGTTACAATTTATATTTGCCCATACACTAAACAGTTCTTCAAACGTCTGTTTGTACTTGGAGCTCATCGTGTAATACAAAAATATGTTCACGCTCGAGTTGGTGGTTTGAAACATGAATGCTATTGACCACATAGCTAAGAACATATTCGTATAACATCGACCAATATAAAACTCTCGTTCCACATATGTCGTCACATTAAAGATAGTTCCTGGCATATAAGCGACAATCAGAACTACAGCAATTATCACAACCATTTTTACTGTCTTTTTTTCTCGACCTGAAATCATCTCAGAATTAGACGCCGCCTCTTTACGCCATTGGGTAGATTGTCTTAGTTTAATTATTAAAATAACTGTGAACACGATAACAGAGATGAAGGACAACATTCCTGTGATAAAACACAAAACGTACACCACGCCTTCCATGTTCTTTCTATTGCTTGTGTAAGCGATAGTAAGCATCGTTCTATTTCTTTCTGGGAAGAATCTCCAATCTAGAAAAGACGAAGAATATTCCGGTATAAGTATAACTATATTTATAGTGTAAATGAGACAAATCACAACCGCTGTTCTTTTTGGCGTAAGAATTCGTTTAATCTTTAAAGGCATTGAAATACATAAGCATCTCTCCGCTGTGAGATAAACGGTGATGAAGCTCGTGATTCTTGCGCAGGTCAGATGTGGCCACGCTGCTGTGAGGTATTGAAACTCTTCTGCTACCCAAAGAGCTTCTGACTTTGCTACAAGTGGATTTAGACATATACCAACCCACTCCATTGAGACCAGACAACAAAGATCAGAAATGGCCAGCGCGAAGAAGCTGATATTTACCGTGTTAGCGAAGCCTTGTCTGTAATACACAATAATGTTGATTACATTTGCAACAATCCCAAACAAACCGAGGAAGCCACATATGACACCAAAAATGATAATATCAAAGTATTCTCTTTGTTGGTAACTCAGAATATCATATTTGACAATGAAACCAATGTCAACCGTTCTTCCTGTGGTTTCCATTAGAATAAATTAATGCTGAAAATCAAGTTGGTGTAAACTTGATTTCTGTAAAGCGGTGAACTATTGTGATTGTAGATCGACTCTTGTAGTCTGGTTGTATAAACAATTCCGTTCACCACAATATATAGAAATTAGATTGAAGAAGTACACACGTTTATTACATTTTAGAATATTTGAAATGTCAGAGACATGATCTCTTCTGAAGCTGACGTGACAGTGTGTAATAACGATGTTATTAATATAATAAGGAAGAAAAATGTCACGCTATAATGATGACTTTGGTCAAGTTTGTTAATAATTCCTACACTCTAGCGAAATGGTAGTATAATGTAATGGTCACATTATACAAAGTAAAAATGTTTGAATCATGCTTTAAATTATCTTTCATCGATTAGTCATGTGACTATAATAAATCTGACGGAAACAGAGTAACCAACATAAAAAAATATTGTAGCAGTAATAATAAGTGCACACGTTATATAATAATCATTCACTGTGCATTAAATTGTTCAAATAGTTCAGTATGTAATTTATCCCAGCTGATTCTGGGATATTTTGAGAAAATGCACATGGATGTTATTTTATTGAATTCTTCACAATTCTATATTTGGTATATCGCAAATTGTTATTAGCAATAATGACATGATACGTCAGCATCAGGTTACAGTAATTATAAAGTACAACCAGCAACTACTGAAATAGTAGACCTCTTTGTAACGGTTTCCATTACCAGTAAAACCATTTTCAAAAGGATAGGAAAAGAAAGGCTTAAGAAAGAACAATTATACGGTAACAACATTAGGATAATAATAAAAAAAAGACACGAAATGCTTGGTCTAAGAGGCATAAAACTGATGTCTGTAGAGACACATTTTTGTTGTTTTACTATCTTTGTACATTTTGTTTTTTCTAGCCTACCCGATGAAGGCTTTTTTTCCCGAAACGTTATAGTTTGTCTCGTCTCTCTATTAGTCTAGCTGCTTAATACCATTATGTGCTTATTTTAACCAAACACATTCAGATAAAACAGAAGCTAGAAAAATTATCATAAAAACGTAATAGATACAATTAATGTAATAATAATAATAATGATAGTGGTAGTAGCAGCAGTAGTAGTAGTAGTGGTGGTGGTGGTGGTAGTGGTAGTAGTAGGAGAAGTAGGAGTTGTCGTTATAACAATTATTGTTGTTTTGTTATTTCGTTTTGGCGATACAACTGCAAGCCCCCCCCCACCCCACCCAAATCAACAACAACAACAACAACAACAACAACACACACACACACACACACACACACGCACGCACGCACGCACGAACGCACGCACGCACACACACACACACACACACACACACACACACACACACACACACACACAACAACAACAAACGGGAAACCATATTTAACTGAAATCAGTTGTGCTCTTTCTATGAGTAGTATGTTCTCTTTAATGTGACCTGTATGTTCCATCAAAACTTTGCACAACCATAGAGGGGGGTAGTAATGTTATTTAACGTTCATTTCTCCTGCCCCTCCTTTCTTCCTCAGTCGGACCAATAGTTGACAGTTACTGGAGCATGAAGGTAGGGTTCGATCCCAACCGAAGGCTTCCTGGTTCACCCAGCCTTTAATGGGCACCGGATTTTTTTTTTCTGGGAAAGTAAAGCGGCACGGACGTAATGCCGACCACATTACCCCAAAAATCATGTGCCGAAGGTTTGTAAAATTTATGGTCACTAACACCATATTCTCTATACGTCACTAGGCGTGACCAGGGCACTTTACTTTTTTTTTTAAACTGTAGTATGAAGCGCCATCTTGCTTGTAGTTTGAGAATTATCTGCCCCTGCAGCTCTTACTTCGTCATTGTCTATTTGTGGGGTCTATGTGTGGACTGGGTGAACTAGAAGTCAGACGTCGACCACTGGATAGGAAGAACCTGGGTTCAAAACCGCGTAACATGTTTTGGTGCAAATATCAGCCATGTTTTGGTGCAAATATCAGCCATGTTTTGGTGCAAATATCAGCCATGTTTTGCATGAAATGTCTTTCTTTCTTTCTTTTTTTAATCTCGGACTGGGTTCACACATTGTAAATTGTGTAAATGAACACAAACTCTGAATGAAAATATTTATTCATGGTCCGAAGATGGCGCTTCAGACTCCAGTTAAAAAAAAAAAGTAAAGTGCCCCCGTCACGCCAAGTGGCGTATAGGGAAATATGGTGTTAGTGACCATATATTTTATAAACCTCCAGAACATGATTTTTGGGGTAATGTGGTCGGTATTACACCCGTGCCGCTTTACTTTCCCAGAAAAAAATCCGGTACCCATTTAAGGCTGGGTGAACACGGAAGCCGTCGGTTGGGATCAAACCCTACCTCTTGTCCTTTGTAGTCCAGTTCACTAACCCCTGAGCTATCGCGGCTCCCCTTTTCCAAGCTTAAACTCAGCAATCTCCCAAAACAAACATCATTGTACCACTCATCCTCTTCGCCGAATGAATGATGAACAAACATGTAGATGCCCGTTTATACACATTCAAGTCGTGTTCAGTGGGAGAGCTGTCTGTGAGCTTATCGGATATTTCACTTCCGTGCACACCAGCTTGTTTCGAACACCAACTATAGAATCACACGGGAACTGCATCCGCTCCAGCCTGGAATGACTGTCTGTCTATCTTCAGTAGCATACTTCGAGAGTGCGTCACCAAGACAACCGTGTTCAGCGTTTTGTGCAAACAACCATGCTGCCGCCATCGTTGTTGCTTTCATCTTCATATTTAAGCTGGGCGTAATGCTGCAATAGCCAGATTTCCTAGCCACTTCTCTGCCAAGTTGGTATCCCATAAAAACCTGACTACAGTCCTGTCAGCTGGACACAAACCGTCGGTATGGAATATATGATGAGATCTGTGCATGACAGTTTTTCATTCATCATCAAGTACCGTGCTTGCTGGCGTATGTGATCATGTCTTTCCACAGCTTTCGATCTCGACAGTTATTTATAATTTCTATTGTTGACCTTCTGCCAAGCCATACTCTTAAGCTCTCTGGCACCTTTTCTCTTTGCTTCTTACTACCTCTTCTTCCCTCAATTTTCCCAGTTGTCACAATATATTCAAGCTGTCCCCTTATCATGGCCAAAAAATGATGATTGTTTCTTCCTAATATTGCAAATTAGCTCTCTTTTTGCTTTGGTCTCTTTCCCAGCAGACCGGAGTGATTAATAATAAGTAAACGTTCGGTTCCACACTTTATTATTAGCATTTATCTGTTGTTTTTAAGATTGATTAAGGCCCTTGTGGGTGAGACTTTTTAGTCAAAGGCTAGCGGAGTCAACCCTAAACAAACCGACGGAAGGCACCAGAAAACCACCGTCGTAACTTCTTTGCACAATCATGAATCCTGGAGTCTGTAGAAATGTGGTTTTACAGAAGAATACCATGGACAGCTAAGAAGAGTAATGAAAATGTTCTGAAAGAGGTCAAAACAAAAAGAGAGCTAATTTCCAATTTTAGGAAGAAACAATCAAGTTTTGGCTATGTGATGAGAAGAGAACAACTGGAATATATGGTAATAACTGGGAAAATTTAGGGACGAAGAGATAGAGGGAAGCAAAGAGAAAAATTACCAGATAGCTTAAGAGAATGGGCTTGGCAGAAGGTCAACAACAGAAATGATAAATAACTGTCGAGATCGAAAGTTGTGGAGAGACATGATCACCTACGCCAGCAGGCCCGGTACTTGATGATGATGATGATGATAAGGCCATACTTTACATATGCGTAGTTATCAGAACACACCCTTCTCTATTCCACCAACGCCCTATACAAATATTTTGAGGTTAAAGAAGGAAGGTAAATCCGAAACATACGATGTTAAGATGAAATAATAGTAATTAGTTACTTCATTTAGGAAGCCGCGATAGCTCAGCCGTTAGTGATCTGGACTACAAAGGACAAGAGGTCGGGTTCGATCCTGATCGACTGCTTCCTGGTTCACCCAGCCTTAAGTGGGTACCGGATTTTTTTCCGAGAAAGTAAAGCGGCAGGGGCGTAATACCGACCACATTACCCCAAAAATCATGTGCGGAAGGTCTATAAAAATTATGGTCACTAACACCATATTCCCTATATGCCACTTGGCTTGACGGGGGTAAGTTACTTTTTTAGTTACTTGATTTGTGATAATTTGTTGCTATTATTCTGCCAGCATCGCCAGCATTTCCACAGGACCCGCAGCGTATCACGCCACAATTCCATGTTCTTGTGAGCCTCTCGATCGTAGCCAGGTTGTCGATGCCTGCTGTCATTATCATTCTTACCAGTGTTCTTATAGTTTTTTTTCTAGAGCAACCTATTTTTCTTCTGACATCTTTTCCCCATTTTGAGGGCTTGATTCGCGATTCACTTGTTATCTTTTCCCAACATTTGATTCACAATTCTCCACCTGTTTTCTTGATTATATTAATGTTGATTTGTGGCATTCAACTAACCTGTGGCTATATTCCTTTGGTGCTGGGGTTTTGCCAGTTTCTATTTGTGCAATGCATCCTCCACTTCTTCTGTGAGTGTTAGTAGTTCTTCCCCATTGTCCTGAAAGTTTACTTCTGAATTCCTTGATGTGTTCTCTGCACATTACCCTTATGTTTCCTGTTTCGTCAAGAATTTATATTGCTCTTTTAATTAAAAATTTCAGTGGCATCCATCACGTAGGTCAAACTATTAATTAGAAGAGACGCGTTTAAATCGTTTGATATGTTATATCTGTTTGTTATTTTCATAACACACCGTTGATATTGTTTAGGAGAGCGCCGTATTAAAACGTTTGAAGTTGTTGGTATTATATTTCATTGCAGTCGGGGCATCCCCATATCCGCTTCACCGTCCGTTCCTTTTTTTTCTCGAAGCGTGTGCAGACTGATCGTTCATGTAATGTGTTGTTTATACACACATCTGCTTTTCCCACTAAGCACTCCCGATTGACCAGATCCATTTTCCACCTTTAGGCTCCTTAGTCTCTTAATATGTACATCACTGTCCCGCCCATCTTCCTCCTCTTCTCTTAAGGAAAGAAGAACAAACTTGGCAATGTCCTCTTTGTCTAGAGTAAGGCCACACGCAGTGGCAGAGCTGCTAGCAAGCTTATCGGCTATTTCACTGCCTTGGACAGAAAATCCAAGTTTACGCGCTCACTGTAGAGCCATCCAAGAGCTGCATCCAGTCCTGCCATCGACATTGTCTGTAAAACTGCTGCAGCATACTTTGTGAGTCTGTCAATCTTCTGTAGCATACTTAGTGAGTCTGTCAGTCTTCTGTAGCATACTTAGCGAGTCTGTCAATCTGCTGCAGCATACTTTGTGAGTCTGTCAATCTTCTGTAGCATACTTAGCGAGTCTGTCAATCTTCTGTAGCATACTTTGTGAGTCTGTCAATCTTCTGCAGCATACTTTGTGAGTCTGTCAGTCTTCTGTAGCATACTTAGCGAGTCTGTCAATCTGCTGCAGCATACTTTGTGAGTCTGTCAATCTTCTGCAGCATACTTTGTGAGTCTGTCAATCTTCTGCAGCATACTTAGCGAGTCTGTCAATCTTCTGCAGCATACTTTGTGAGTCTGTCAATCTGCTGCAGCATACTTTGTGAGTCTGTCAATCTTCTGCAGCATACTTTGTGAGTCTGTCAATCTTCTGTAGCATACTTTGCGAGTCTGTCAATCTGCTCCAGCATACTTTGTGAGTCTGTCAATCTTCTGCAGCATACTTTGTGAGTCTGTCAATCTTCTGCAGCATACTTAGCGAGTCTGTCAATCTTCTGTAGCATACTTTGCGAGTCTGTCAATCTGCTCCAGCATACTTTGTGAGTCTGTCAATCTTCTGCAGCATACTTTGTGAGTCTGTCAATCTTCTGCAGCATACTTTGCGAGTCTGTCAATCTGCTGCAGCATACTTTGCGAGTCTGTCAATCTTCTGTAGCATACTTTGTGAGTCTGTCAATCTTCTGCAGCATACTTTGCGAGTCTGTCAATCTGCTGCAGCATACTTTGCGAGTCTTTCAATCTGTTGCAGCATACTTTGCGAGTCTGTCAATCTGCTGCAGCATACTTTGCGAGTCTGTCAATCTTCTGTAGCATACTTTGCGAGTCTGTCAATCTGCTCCAGCATACTTTGTGAGTCTGTCAATCTTCTGTAGCATACTTTGTGAGTCTGTCAATCTTCTGTAGCATACTTTGCGAGTCTGTCAATCTTCTGTAGCATACTTTGTGAGTCTGTCAATCTGCTGCAGCATACTTTGCGAGTCTGTCAATCTGCTGCAGCATACTTTGCGAGTCTGTCAATCTGCTGTAGCATACTTTGCGAGTCTGTCAATCTTCTGTAGCATACTTTGCGAGTCTGTCAATCTTCTGTGGCATACTTTGCGAGTCTGTCAATCTTCTGTAGCATACTTTGCGAGTCTGTCAATCTTCTGTAGCATACTTTGCGAGTCTGTCAATCTTCTGTAGCATACTTTGCGAGTCTGTCAAACTTATGTAGCATACTTTGTGAGCCTGTCAATCTTCTGTAGCATACTTTGCGAGTCTGTCAATCTTCTGTAGCATACTTTGCGAGTCTGTCAATCTTCTGTAGCATACTTTGTGAGTCTGTCAATCTTCTGTAGCATACTTTGCGAGTCTGTCAATCTTCTGTAGCATACTTTGCGAGTCTGCCAATCTTCTGTAGCATACTTTGCGAGTCTGTCACTAAGATTGCGTGATCAACATTTTGTGTAACCAGCCATGTTATCGATGTTTGGAACACCCGATCAACTTCATTGGAACAAGTACTCCCCGAGGACCGTATCAGTTTTGAGGCTGTAGTTCGCACAATCAAGAATGGCACAAACAGCGCCACAGAGACGGGTGGTTTAAGATACAGTCTTTAAAAGGAGGCCGATCCTGACATTGTAAGGAGAACTTCTACATACATCAATGAGAGCAACAGGACTGGAGACGTCCCAGAGGAATGGTAGCATAGCTATCTGGTTCTGCTCCATAAACAGGGCAAAGATAAATTCACACTAACACGGATATCGTGTTATTACTCTGCATAATGTCTATGGAAAAGTTATCGAAAAGTCATCTTCAGAAAGCTATCGGCGCATCTTGAAATCAAAAGATTATTACCAAACACACTAGCGACTATAGGCCGGGTAGTGATACTACTGATAATGTTTCCATCCTTGCTTATGACGTCTACGAATTATTTCAAAAGAAAGCGGAGTTGACACTGGTTGCCCTCGATCTTGAGAATGTCTACAATCGAGTGGACAATGGCACAGTATAACACCTACTTAATGAGACAGGCTTTGACTATGGCACAGTCGTATACCTATTTAGTGAGACAGGCTTTGACTATGGCACACTCGTATACCTATTTAGTGAGACAGGCTTTGACTATGGCACACTCGTATACCTATTTAGTGAGACAGGCTTTGACTATGGCACACTCGTATACCTATTTAGTGAGACAAGCTATGACTATGGCACACTCGTATACCTATTTAGTGAGACAGGCTTTGACTATGGCACAGTCGTATACCTATTTAGTGAGACAGGCTTTGACTATGGCACACTCGTATACCTATTTAGTGAGACAGGCTTTGACTATGGCACACTCGTATACCTATTTAGTGAGACAGGCTTTGACTAATGGCACACTCGTATACCTATTTAGTGAGACAGGCTTTGACTATGGCACACTCGTACACCTACTTAATGAGACAGGCTATGACCCACAGCTCGGGCGCTGGATGGTGCTGGTGCGAAGGAAATTGGCATTACGTTTCGGTACCTGGACATCTGAGCAGAGATACATATATAGCCGGGCATTGCCTCAAGTATAGCCTTTATCACCTGCTTTGATATGCCAATATCTTTCAATATGTACTGTGCCAGTGTAGCGTATCTAAAGAGTGTCGGACCTGTTCGCTCTCTTGCCTTTACAGATGACATTATGACGTATGTACACCGTCGCCACAGAGAAGAAATGGCTAGGCATTTACAAGAATGTGTGGACCAGATAACCACTTGGTGCAACAACTACACCACATTCATGAACCCAAACAAAGCTTATGTAATGTAGAGTTACCTAAACAATGGAATAATGACACCCTCCCAGTAATAAACTGCAATAGTGCAACCATCGTGAGGAGTTCGACTATTACGTATTTAGGAATATCATTTGATAGGTCCCTTTCTGTCAATAAACACATGAACAATGTCATTCAAAAGGCACAGAGAGGTGTCAGCTCGATCAAGATCATAGCCAGGGTGAACCTCCAGAAATCGTGACTATTCTCGCTCATGCAGGCTGTGGTGCTCTCAGTACTGGATTATGATTTGGGTATGCTCACCCTCTAGTCAACTCAGATCACAAGGCTGAAAAGGGTTGAGAATGAGAGCCTACGGGCAGTTCACGGATGCACCAGAAATACACCTATCCGTTCAATGAGGTATTTACTTGACTTACCGATCATTAGAGTGCGACATAGATCGGCTCACGTCCGCACTTATTTGAAAGTGGTAATGAACTTAAATCATCCATTGCATTAAGAATTCAGCATCATCTTTGAGTGCCGTCTCCGCATCGAAGGTCGGCTGCCATGGAGCGCCATTCCGCTCTGTCTCTTTCTTTGATGGTGCAGGTTGTCATAGGCTGTCTTGTCCACCTTTTGATGTTACACGCCCATGTCAGTCTTGGTCTGCCTCTGCCTCTCTTACCCTGCATTTTTCCATCAAATATTACTTTTAGTAGGTTGTTATGTCTTTTAACATGCCACAAAAACTTCATTTGTCTTGTTCTAATTATGTTTAGTAGTCCTCTTTTAATTTTTAGTTGTTTTAAAACTTCATCATTTGTTCTCTTTTCTTTCCATCCAATTCTACCTATTCTATAAATTCACATTTCAAAGACTTAAATTTTCTGTTCTGTTTTCCTGTCTAATGTCCATGTTTCTGCACCATACAGGAATATCGAGAAGATGTAACATTTTGCTATTCTTAGTTTTAGCCCTGGTGTTATTTCTTTTGATGTTAGTATCTATCTATCTTTCGTTTGCCTGAAGTATTGTCTATATCTGCAATGTCGTTTCCTGTATAAATTTCACTGTATTTTGTAATTCTTGCAGTGGCCCATATTGTTTTGTCTGTAGTGTTGTATCTATGGGCCAATAGATTTTCCTCAGTCTACTATATTCAGTGGAATCTTGAAGTATGTGTTCAGCAGTCTGGGGCGCCTGTCCACATGTACAAGTAGTTGATGTGCCAATCTTAAATTGTGTATACATGTGACTATGGAGTCGACTGTGTCCTGTTCTGAGGCGTATAATGATAACATGTTCATATCTATTCATATTATGAAAGGCATCCTGATTTGGGCTTTTGGTCTTCTGATTGATTTGATTATTTGTTTTTATGATGGTATGTAATCGATGCATCTAGTTGTGTGCCTGTTGAACCTTCCTTTGCCAACTGGTCTGCTTTCTGATTTCCTGATACTCCACAGTGATATGGGATAAACTGCAGGGCGGCCCTGTGGTGCTTGCAGAGTTCAGTCAATAAGGTCTGCATATGTGGCAATTTTCTGGATTGTAGTGCCTGGAGTATTGATCTTGCATCTGTCAAAAACACTACAGACTGTTGGCTAAGATTACTGTTCAGCAGTTTTTCTATTGCCAACTTTATTGCTTGGATTTCTGCATCGTAATTGTGACAATATTTCCCTGTTGCTATTTTATTCATATTCCTGGTGTTATTAGGGTACTCTATGTATACACCTGCTCCCCCATTCTTTACTGCATTCTGTGCTGATCCATCTGTGTACACACGAATCCATATGTCTTGTGGGTGTTCTTCATCCAGGAAACTGAGAGTTATTGTTTTTCGCTGTAGACTATACTGTTCCTCTTTGTCAACTATTCCTTTCACTTCTGTCCGTATTTGTATTGATAATCCTGATACCTCTGTCCAGGGAGTCTGTTCTGGTATGGGCAGTAGGGGGTTAACAATTCTTGGCATGTCTGGTGTTTGTCTACAAATACGCTTGGCTTGGTGGATAAAACTGCTTTATGTTAGTATATTTTACATGTCATTAAATTACTTTTTGCCATTATTATTCTTTTGTTTATTTCAGTTGTACATTTCCCATCACTGGTTATAGTATGTCCAAAGTAGTTGTAGCTCTGAACTGTCTTCAGGTCTATTCCTTCAACTTTTATATCCACGTGTGGGTTTTGAGTATTATCCTTGATTATGATCATAGTTTTAGTCTTTTTGACATTCATATCGAATCCATATATTTTGCTTTTCATGTTTATTTCATTAAGTAATTGTAGATCTTAAGGATTTTCGGCTAGTAGTACAGTGTCATCAGCATATCTTAGCTTATTGATTATCACTCCATTAACGTTTAGGCCTGACATCTCTGTGATGTTTTTAAAGATTTGCTCAGTGTATACGAGTAGATTGAACAAGCTTGGTGATAGGATGCATCTTTGTTTTACTCCTCTATTTATATCAATGGGTGTAGAGTTCTCTTTGTTATATTTTATTATTGCTGTTTGCTCCCAGTATAAATTATGCATGTCCATATCTAGATGTATCTCTTTTAGGCATTCTATATGTTGTTTGTGGTGTATTCTATCAAAAACGTTAGTGTAGTCTATGAAGCAGACATATATTGGTTTGTTTACTTCTATGTACATTTCGATTAATGTTCTCATGTTGAATATGGCTTTTTTTGTCCCAATGTTTTTCCTAAATCCAAATTGTTGCTCCTCTAACTCAGTATTAATTTTACTCTGAATCCTTCCTTGTATGACTTTTAAGAAGAATTGGGCACAAAAATGACAGGCGCCCCAGACGCGGGAAATCCTGGATGGCCGAGGTGGAGGAATCCAAAAGAGGAGTATGTGATTTACCTGACATTTGGGCTGGTAAGGATGGGATAGAAGTAAGAGTGGAGAAAAAGAGATTAACCAAAGTAATCATTCAGCTCGGCAGGGAGTGTCGTAACTGGGCCTATGGAGCTACCGATGTCCTATGAGGAAATCCGATGAAATCATGCCATCACCTCAGGATCCTGTTATGTACTCGGATGTTTCTGTACCCCGTTTACAGCGCAGTGGTTGGTGTTAAGTGGCGTACAACATAGCAGAGAAGTGACAAGGAATCTGACAATTTTAGCATTACAGTGTCCAGAATGGGAATGGATAGTGAAGTGTTTGGTACGACCTAATACACATTTGATGATGATTATAGTAGAAAAATACGAAATAGTTTACGCATGTGCGGCCCTTATGGTACTGATATTATACATCGATTAAGACGTTTCCTATGTCAGACATGGGGAAACAATGATTATCGGCGTTGCACAAGGGAGTTATTGAGTTATTGAGTTATTTGCGGGTCATCATCACTGCACTCCGAACATGTCCATAGGTGCTCAGATCCCCTCCTCAGCAATTCCCTCAGTGTCCAGCGACTGACGACTCCAGTTCTATGTTGGTTGATAAGTCTTTTTACACGGCCACCAAGTTTCTCATTTCTGGCCGTGCCCATCTTAACTCCCATTTCCATCATCCGAAGAAGTGACATTGATCTGTGTTTGTCGAAGTCCTGTGCTCTTCCAACATCTCGAAGGGCATTGATGATGTCCGCCCGATCCATCGGTTGCCCGTCCTCAACGACAGCGCAGCTAGCCAACCTGTCCGCTCTCTCATTTCCCCGTACTCCCGCATGTCCAGGGACATAGACAAAGGTGACCTTACGTATTTTGGATTTCTGCAACGACTCTACCCATTGCATGCGTACAAAGCCCGCCTCCACTTTTTTTATCATGCTCATCGAATCACTCAGTATACATGCGTGGATGTAGTCTTATGACTCTAACCATTTGAATGCCTTGGTCACTGCCATCACCTCCATTGTCATGCTACTCGTGGTCATGGCGTATGCACCACTGTCTTCCTTGGCTATTCTGCCTGCTGAGCGTGCTGTAAATGCCCATGCACTTCTTTCGTGTCGTCTTACAGATCCGTCTGTATAGATGACTGCATCTTTCTCATCGGTATTATCGCAGATGAGACCGTTCACCTCAGCATTAACCACGACCGGGTTCTGTTCCCTACTTTTCCTGTCGAGTGTGACAATACATGAGAAAGTTCCCTTGAATGACGTAGGCACTCGAAGAGGGGACTCTGATAGTGTCATAGACCTGGCACTGGTGTCTTCCACCTTCGCACCGGTTTGCAGGTGGAATGCACTGGGGTTCCACGGAAGTGATCACTATCCACGTGTCCTCCTAATTGAGAAAGGCGGAAATAAAAGCCAGAGAAGAAAGCTCCACACATTCAACTACGAGAAAACAGACCAGGACGTCATTAGCAAAATCAGACATAGGAAACAGAGTGCCCCTCGTAGGAGGCAGGAGAGATGGACGCAGCCACCCTGGTGGAATGTAGATGTCGAGGAAGCTTGGCGGAACAAGAGACAAACGGTCAAGACATGGCAGAAAGCCAGAAGGTATGGTAGAACACAACCTGAGCTCTTGAAGCGTCTGAAAGTAGAGGTCGACCAAAAAATGATGCACTTTAAACTATTGCTAAGCAGGCTAAGGATGCCAAATGGGATGACTTTTGTAGAAAAGTGTGCTCAGAAAAATCGCTCGCCACGTTCTGGCGCCTTAATCAGTGCACAAGGGAGAACAGCCAGAATTGTCCAGCTTGGCTTGACGTTCTATTTAGGGAAGCTTTGGTACCGTTTATGGGAGGAGAGGGGATCAATCAGAGAGATATCTTCGATGATTTTCATGGGAATCATACAGAAATATTTTTCAGGCAAATTTTTATTGGATCCGTTTTTTTTTTAGAACATGCTTTTTCTAAGAAGATTTCAAGTACATGATTTTGGACATGTATGGATATCAGCCATAATCAATATACTGAAGAAATTAAACATTGATGGCAAGGATCTGCTAATCATTAAAAAAAAAAACATGTACTGGCAACAATAAGTAGTCATAAGAATTAGCAACCAACCAGGACAGTTTCAATATATTAAACAAGAAATCATACAAAAATGTGTTCTGTCGCCTGATTTGTTTTCACTTTACAGCGAAAATATTATGAGATCAATAGTAAATATAAAAGGAATTGAATTCAACGGTCACGCCATAAACAAAGGAGAAAGAGAGTTCATCGATGCTATATAGTCAGTTCTGACTTATGGAAGCGATTCATGGACAGTAAACAAACAAGTCAAAAGACGATTAGAGGCCACGGAGATATGATTTTTCAGAAGAATGTTGTAAGTTACCTGAACACCTAAAAACAACGAGGAAATTCTCAAAGAGACCAACACAAAAAGGGAGCTCTTGGAAACATCAGAAAGATACAATCAACATTTGTCGAGCACATCATGAGAAGAGAAAAGTTGGGATACTTGGTTACAACTGGAAAAATACATGGAACGAAAGATGACGGACGACAAAGAGAGAAAATACTAGAAAGCTTGGTGTCATGGCATGGAAAACAGTCAACAACAGAATTGATATGATGCCCGATGGATAGAAGATTGTAGAAGGACATGATCGCCTACGCCAACCGGTATAGGACATAATGATTATGATAGCGATCAGTGCTTATTAGAGAGATTAGGGCTGTTGTAATAGATTTGGACAATTAGTTAGGATCTGATAATATCTGATAATTAGTGAAAGTGAAAATACTTGAGAGTCCAGTAGAAAAGTGACATATTAGAGATATTGGCAGAATAAGGCAGCAATACGAATACGACAAATAAAATCGAAAGTAAGAAGGTTATAAATGACGGACTAATTATTGGAGAGTTATGGAAAGCAGTAATTATGGGTTATTCGCGATATTTTTTAAGAAAAGTAATGAAAGAAAGATAGATACGAATTAGGTGTATGCACGAAATTCAGGGGGCTAACAGTTGACGAAAAAAGTGGTATGGTAAGTGCTTTACGTGGTAATTAACAAAACAAAAGTCGACGTTTCAGCCAAGTAGACCTGTTTCAGCTGAAGGAACAGCGTTTTTGTTTTGTTAATTACCACGTAAAGTTGTTACCATAGCACTTTTTTATTTTTTTTTAAAATACATTATCATAAGCTTTACAGCAGCTTTGCATCTTGGTGCATCTTGATGCCTTTACTCCTCTAACAGTTGACGAGCTGTGTTTTGGAGGTAATTGCTGGATTATCTGAGTGATAAGGAAACAGGTTGTGTTTTGAGACAGTAGTAAAGGTAACATCTTGAGTTAAAAGTTAACAAATATCGTAGTCCTATAATGGATTGCATTTTCAAAGAATATTATATTAATTTTTTTTTCCAATCAAACAGAGCCAAAGTTTGTTAAACGTGAGTCTCAGTAGCTTAGATTCAGGGAAGTAGGGAAGCGTTGCATTATATGCTGTTTTATGGACATTATAATTGTATTTTAATGCGGTCAATATCAAGATATTTTCTTAATGTTTTTATTCGAGATTAATAATAATATTCAGAATATTTAAACTCAACATGACATTTTTGATACACCTTAAAGAAGCGCTTTCTTTTTTTTTTTATTGAGATGTGCCTTATTTGACTGAAAGAAAAAGTGAACTTGATTACTGAGAGAGTGGTACATTTCAAGGTTCCTCGATTAGAGAGCTGTACAACTACCAAGGACATACGACAGGAGTTTGATTGAAGTATCGATTGATTGATCTCACGTGTCAATAATCTGCCAAGACTAGAATCGGAGATGAAATTACAATCCTTTCTTAAATGTTATTATGACCTTTATTGAGTGGTGTCGTAAGAACTATAAATAATATTGGCGTTCTCTTGAATATCTCTTAATCATATCAAGACAAATAAGAGATAACTTTATTCACTAGGAGTATGTGTATTTAATTGAAGAAAGCTATTAATTAAAGATTAAACAAAAAGCGAGATTACCATGTTTTTGTATTAGCCAAAGATGTTGCTCTGATTTTCATACACAACATGGAGATTGTCAAACCACCGACAGTTGTCTTAAGACACATAAAATTGTCCACTAACATAATGTAGTTTGATAGATTTATAGGCAGAAATATTCATGGTTCTGTGTAATGAAAGAATTGTGCGCAAGAAACACTTAATCTAAATGAGTTTGTGAAGTTTAACCAGAGAGCTGTGTAATTTTTTATTTGTTTTATCGTAAAATTAACATGCGTCTTCGAGTCATCTTGTGACACGTTGAGCACCACAAGTATTGTTTTGGACACCTGGAGTTGCAATTTTTCTCTCTTCTGTCAATTATTCATGATCTGTTGTCAGAGCCAGAGACAATCAATGTTTGGTAATTTTTTTTTCGTTCTGTTAATTCATCAATTTATAGATTGTTTTCGCATACTTTTTGTACCGCAGTTCAATCTCGTTGCATCTTTCTTTAGCCATGCTTCTTTTGCATATATGTATTTATTTGCCGTTTCTCTCTTTAATCTTTTATATTCATCTGTGTCTTTTTCCTTTCTTCTTCCTGTGTAAATTAGCTGTGAAATGTTATCGGTCATCTTTTTCTTTCCTTGCAGTTTTCTTCACTGTCAATATTATTGGGTATGTTATTTGTTGTATTGCTTCCTTCAGCATTTCTAATTGTTCATCTATATTTTGTATTTTCTCTATTGTATTGTACCTGTTCTGAATTGTGATGTTATATTTCTCATGTACCTTCCTTTCTGATTTTAATGGATTTAATTTTAACTTGATGTTAACTTTGGTTTCTTTTGCTGTTTTTAATTTTATTTTAAGACTGGTTCATGGTTATTATTTAAGCTTTCTCCTGGTCTAGTTTCCACAGATATCGGACTGTATCTTATGTTTTTCAGTGTGTAGCGAATTTCAGTACACGACTTATCTCTTATTCTTTCTTCCTTTACACTTCCAAAAACGTCTTCAGTGTTACTTGAATCAGATTTTTCCTATAATCTAACCCCATGTGTTCTTACCCACCCAATCAATTTGTAACCCCTCTCCTAGACTATAGTTACCGACCAATCCTTCAGTTTCTCCATTTCCTAATATATTTATAAAGACAACACAACGAAGCATTTACGGGTCAGAATCAATATTCTGACAGTCAACAGAAGAAAACTCAGAACCATATTAGACTGTACACAGTTTAATGACAGTTTACATAAGACGTTTGAGCATTGTACTAAATGTGTTTCAAGAACAAAAGATGGATTAACTAATTCCACGTGTAAAAAATATAAACCAACCAATACACTGAGTTGACAACATCTGTGGGACGGACATGTGCTTTGTTACAAATGCTGTTCAGGAAACACACAAATAGAATGACATCAGAGTCGAACCATGGTTGTAAGGTAACTCTAGAATGCAAAGTCAGTTCAATTGACGAAACACGCCCACAACATAAATGATTGAATGAATTGCTTGTTTGAAGATAATTTAAGTTTTATAAAGGCAAACGAAGGTGCAATGCAAA
This sequence comes from Megaustenia siamemsis, assembly GCA_032433765.1. Lineage (NCBI taxonomy): Eukaryota > Metazoa > Mollusca > Gastropoda > Stylommatophora > Ariophantidae > Megaustenia > Megaustenia siamemsis. The sequence continues at coordinate 32,000,023 of JAVIAB010000160.1, read as the reverse complement.
ATGATATACACCAGCATCCATCATGAATGTGAAAGATACAACATGAAGTTTAACACGCCCAAGTCAAAAACTGAAGAAAATCGATGACCTGGCCAAGTGACATTTTGATATCATCATCATCGAGTGCCATCTCCGCATCGAAGGTTGGCTACCATGGAGCGCCATTCTACTCTTTTTCTTGCTTTGATGGTGCAGGTTGTCATAGGCTGGTTTGTCCATCTTTTGATGTTACTCGTCCATGTTAGACTTGGTCTGCCTCTTTTACCTTGTATTTTCCCCTACAGGATTACTTTTAATAGGCTGTTGTGTCTTTTAACGTGGCCCAACAATCGCATTTGTCTTGTTTGAATTATATTTAGTAGTTCTCTTTTTATTTTTAGTTGCTTTAAAACTTCATCGTTTGTTTTCTTTTCCTTCCATCCAATTCTACATATTCTTCTATATATCCACATTTCAAAGGCTTCAATTCTCTGTTCTGTTTTCTTGTCTAATGTCCATGTTTCTGCACCACATAGGAATGTTGAGAAGACATAACATTTTGCTATTCTTAGTTTTAGCCCTGGTGTTATCTGTTTTGATGTTAGTATGTTCTTCATGACATTAAAATTACTTACATTTTGATAATGTTGTCAAATTTGATATAGGTCTCTAGGTCTCAGAATCCAAGTACTAGAGAAGCATTTTCACCTACGACGGGAGATTTGATAGTGAACTGAAACAAGATGTTAGTAGACAGACACGTTTTTCTACGCTGCTCTAAAATTTAGACATTAAAAAGGTAGCAGAATAGAAAATGATATACAGTATAATTGTGGTAATCTAAGGTTATTTATGTTATTATCAAAGTATGTTCCTGCCAGCAACGTTGTGTGAAAATGGACAGTCTTGCAAACAGCAAATATGAAGACATATTAAAAGATCAAAATAGTAAAAACGCATGGCTTATAAACAACATCTTGTTAGGTTAATGAATGTGGTGTAGTTATTGCACCAGGTTGTTATCTGGTCCACACATTCTTCTCTCTCTCTCTCTCTCTCTCTCTCTCTCTCTCTCTCTCTCTGCGATCAAGACTCAATCAGACTAGGATTCCAGACTCTCTCATTAAGTCAGCTGTCTGTTTGAGTGATTCGATTGCCCCATATAGTTTCTCTTCCAGGGAGATGGGTGTGGACCACATTGGTGATCGAAATAATTTACATACGATACGACGAAATAATTTATACATTCTTGTATATGCCTTGCCATTTCTCCTCTATTGCGACGGTGTACATACGTCATAATGTCATCTGTAAAGCCGAGAGGGCGACCCGGTCCGATACTCTTTAGATACATATTGGGCTGGAAAGGACAGTAATTGAAGGTGTGGTTCTAGAAAACATGAGATGAGAAGACAAAGAACCAGTTTAAACAAATCCAAGACATCTTGAACTTGACAACAGAGAAATGAGAGATCTAGCAGGAAACAGAATTTGTCAACCGTGTTGTGATGAGTGTAACGCTCTGCAAAGGACACACAACCAAGCGTTGACATAAATTAACTATAGATATGGTTTTCAGCTTCGCGGATAAGACTGAACCAGACAAACCAACGTTACGACTCAAAAGGTCTTCAAATGTGGACAAACACAAACAAAACAGATTACAAATAATAAAAGTTGTAGAAAATGTGAGATTCAAAGCAATGTTTAAAAAATAGCTAGAGCTGAAGGTAGGTTTAGTCAACCACATAAATAGAGACGTCATATAGCAACGGATGTGGTAGGATATATAAGAGTTGTTCTAGAAGTATGAACAGGAACTCTTCCATTCAAAAAGAAAAAAAAAGAGTAGAGATCATTGAAACGTACAGAAAGAAACACGAATGTTAGTTAGTGACAAAATTGGATAGAATTAACCCCCACCACATTTCACTTCTAACAAAAAAAAAAAAAAAAAAAAAAAAAAAGCCTAGTTGCTGGACGGTTTTCAAGAGTAAACGAATTACGATCATTTGAGGAACATGCGATAATGCTGGTAACACGGAACCAAAGTAGGCTGCAGACCTACATGGGATTCCACAGAAATGTCGCCTAAACGTTAACTCGTTTCATCTACAAGGCTACGGCTTCGCATGATTATAGTTGTTCGTGTCTACTTGCACTGTTAATGTAAAAATGTGCTTACCTAAAGCGGAAGAAAATAAGATTACAGCACATGAGATGCTACATAGAGCCACGTTACAAAGGAGTTCAAAACGGAATCAAGTATCACTGGTTCCTACAAGTATTGGCTGACCACTGTGAAGAAACGCAAATTCTGGTAGCATGGCTACATATTTTGCTCGCCAAATAGGAATTTCGCAATAAATGGAGAAAGAGCGGTTAAAAAACAGGATACGATGGAAAGACATCAAAGAATGACATACCTTGACTATGTTAACTCACATTGAACAGATGCAAAAAGAGAAGGAAGGAAGTTTGTCCCTACAGTTATCCGAACTCACCTTAATTAGATCTCAACAGGCTGTTGGCCATTTGGCAACCCGTTCTCTTCTAGTAGATCAACTTATTTAAATAAATAATAAAACGATTAAATGATCTGCAGATGATACTGAGAAATTCGTTGCTTTCAAAAATTTGAGTTGTTAACATTAGGTCATTAAAAGTGTTCCATTATTTGGTTGGCAAGTATCTTTTCTTACTGCAGGATTTCTATTCTTTGGTCTCTGTATAGCTCAAATAATGATATAACTTTGGATGGAGCCTGTTGGCTGGCAGCTCGACTTGATGTTACGCTACGAGGTTTTAGTCTTTCGCAGTTTTTAAATGAGCGTGTTAAGTCTACGATTTTCTGCTCGCAGTTGTGTCTAGGTGGGTGATAAGCTCTATAATGCTCTGTTCTTGGTACTATACAAATGTGTGCAAAGTCTACAATTACCTGTTCTAATTTATGTAGCCGTGTGTGCAAAGTCTACAATTACCTTTTCTAATTTATGTAGTCGTGTGTGCAAAGTCTACAATTACTTGTTCTAATTTATGAATTCGTGTGTTCAAAGTCTACAATTACTTGTTCTAATTTATGTAGTCGTGTTTGTAGAGTCTACAATTAGCTTTCGGAGTTCCATGGAGGTGTGTGTTTAATTTATAATATTCTGGTCGGATTCTGAATATTGTGGTCCGGTGTATTTTCTTCAGGAATACAACATCATCTGGAGGCAATTTTCTGTCTGTTCTTGTTATTCATTCAACTTCAGATTTTTTTTCGTGCTTTTTTTTTTTAATTTCTTTTTTGCTCTTAACAATTAAAATAAATTGATTAAAAATGTTTTAGGAGCTCACTTAATCTAACATACTATTTGTTTTCTGTCATTTAAGTCATTTCTACAGCCCTTTATGTGAGTGGAGCCCCCACTTGGATCATCCTTTATCTCCGAACCCTCATTGTTAACTGTTATTACCATTGCTACACTAAACCCGTAGGTGGTTTGGTAGTCACTTTCTGAAGATTACAAGTGATGTTGACATTGATAGTTACAGTGGCTTGCTCCCTATCTATACACCGAACGTTTCAATTTGATACTTTTTTACTGAATGCCATGTGTATCAGGTGACGCCGTCATATGCATCCTATAATTTCGTTATATCTTCTCAATATTCATGTATTATGCAGAAACATGGACATTAGACAAGAAAACAGAACACAAAATTGAAGCTTTTGAAATGTGGATTTATAGAAGAATAAGTGGAATTGGATGGAAAGAAAAGAGAACAAATGATGAAGTTTTAAAACTACTAAACACAATTAGAACAAGACAAATGAAATTTTTGGGGCATGCTAAAAGACACAACAACAGAATAAAAGTAATATTGGACTGGAAAATACAGGGTAAGAGAGGCAGAGGCAGACCAAGACTAACATGGACGAATAACATCGAAAGATGGACAAGACAACCTGCTCCATCAAAGCAAGAGACACAGCGTAATGGCGGTCTATGGTAGCCAACCATCGATGCGGAGACGACACTCGATGATGATGATGATGAATTTCATTAACCTGCTATTTCCATAATTTTATTCTGCCGATACATATATTAAACAAAAGTATACAATTTAAAGAGATACGACGAAATAATTTTTCAATGGTCACAAACAACAAACACAATATTCTGCAACATATTTTTATTCCTGCTTCAGATGTTCATTATAATTTCTCTTCCGCATGAGCTAAACACTTCCTCAAATGTCTGTCTGTACTTGGAGCTCATTGTATAATACAGAAATATATTCACACTCTAGTTGCCAGCTTGAAATATAAATCCTACTGACCACATAGCAACGAACATGTTATTGTAATCTCGCCCAATAAAAAACTCCCTTTCTATAAATGTCGTCATAGTAAAGATTGTTCCTGGGATATAAGCGACAATCAGAACTGCAGCAATTATCACAACCATTTTTACTGTCTTCTTATCTCTACCTGAAATCGTCTCAGAATTAGACGCCGCCTCTTTACGCCATTGGGTAGATTGTCTTAGTTTAATTATTAAAATAACAGTGAACACGATAACAGAGATGAAGGACAACATTCCTGTGATAAAATACAAAATAAAGACCACACCTTCCATATACTTTCTATAGCTTGTGTAGGCGATAGTAAGGAGCGTTCTATTTCTGTCTTGAAAGAATCTCCAATCTAAAAAAGACGAAGAATATTCGGGGATAAGAGATGCTAAGTTTATTATGTAAATGAGACAAATCACAACCGTTGTTCGTTTTGGCGTAATGATTCGTTTAATCTTTAAAGGCATTAAAATACAGAAACATCTCTCCGCTGTATGTAAACGGTGATAAAGCTAGTGATTCTGGCGCTAGTAACATGTGGCCACCCCCCTGTGAAGTATTGAAACTCTTCTGCTACCCAGGGAGCTTCTGATTTCTCCACAAGTGGATTCAGGCAAATACAAACCCACTCCATGGAAACAAGGCAACGTAGATCAGAAATGACCAGCGCGAAAAAGCTGACATTTACTGTATTAGCAAAACCTTGTCTGTAATACACAATAATGTTGATTACATTTGCCACAATCCCAAACAAACCGAGAGGCCCACAAATGAAAACACAATTGATTATATCAAAGTATTCTATTTGCTCGTAACTCAAAATATCAGATTTGATATTTTCTTCATCAGAAATTGCAAAGAAACCAATGCCAGTTGTTCTTCCCTGTATTTCCATCAACATTAAATTAACTAGATAATCAACTTGGTGTATATCTTATTCATTTACACGTAGAAATGTATTATTGTAGAATGTCTATTCTATCTGGTTGTACAAACAAATCCATTCACCCCAATATATACAGAAGCTAGTTTTAAGAAGCATACTCATTTCATTACATTAAAAAATATTTTTGATCACAAAGATATGATCTATCCTGAAGCTGAGTTGCTATGGTGGTATAAATATTTGTTGTTAATTTAATAATGAAGAAAAATGTCCCGAAATAACGGTGACTTATTATGGTATTAACGATTAATCTAGAATGAGAATCAAATATAGTATTCAAATTATCATATAATTTATAAATGTTTGAGTCACGTTTTAAATTATCTTTGATCGATTAGTCATGTGACTAATTTAAATGTAAAGGAAACAGTGACCAACACAAACGAATGGTATAGTCCGTTCAGATTCGTTTGCCTAGACATTAATTTATTTTTTTCAAAAACTTATTGTTCAGTTGCATTGATCTTTTGAAGTTAGGTTTAGAATACTAATGTCGCTATAAAATATTTTTTTATCAAAGAAATGTGATCCAGTTTCAAAGATGCCTTATTTAACCTATATTAAAAAAAGTTAATCGATATTATAAACACCGGCGGGATTATGTAGATGCTTACATCTCACAGCTGATTCTTTAACATATAGGCATGACCTTCACGGCTGAATGCGCACCGTCCTAAAATAGTTATGTTTCCACTATAAATTTTTATAAAGAAATGTTACATATGAAATTTCCCGTTTAGCACAAAATGACATTTTAGTCGAAACCGGAAATTATGTGACGTCAAAATCACGGCCGTAGGCTCGAGTTCGAGTCATAATTCAGAGGCAAATCTCAATATTTACAGAAAGGAGGCGGCACTATCCATATTATCTTCTGCAAGTCTATGTGAGAATGAATATAAAGGCAAAATATTTTACTGAGCATAACATTGCTATAAAGATTTATCAATACTTCTGCAGAGAGCGTAAAAAGGGACATCTTTATTGTTCTTTATCAAACCCTGAGAAGAGAACAATGCATATTTTAGGTTTGTGTAAACGTTCATTTGATCGAATAGTTAAAGGAAGCGGATATTTATTGCCAACAAGTGCAAGAAAGCAAGGAAGGAAAGAAACGTTAGACAGTTTTGATAAGGACCTAGTAAAAAGAGAAATCTGTCGAATGTTTGATATAAACGAAGAAGTGACACTTAGAAAGTTGAAGCTTTGGCTGAAAACTAACAACGACATTGAAATATCAAAAACTTCATTATGGAAAATATTAAGAAGTGCAGGCTTCACCTTTAGAAAGTATGCTGGTGGAAAAAACATTATTTGTGAGAAGCCACATCTAGTAGCTCTTAGAAGCAAGTATTTACGTGAAGTGAAGGAAATGCGCGAAAATGATTATGATATTGTTTATTTAGATGAAACTTGGATCAACGCTCATCATACAAATGAAAAGGAATGGCAGTTAGCAGATGGAAGTATTAAAAGATCAGTACCAAGCAGTAAAGGGCAACGTTTGATAGTTGCACATGCAGGTAGCAGACATAATGGGTTGTTGCAGAATGCTCATCTCGTTTTCATTTCAAAATCCATAGACAATAGAGACTACCACTCCGAAATGAATGGGCACATATTTAAAGACTGGATCGAGAAAAGTATCCTTCCAATATTAGATCGACCTTCTTGTCTGATAATGGACAATGCTTCATACCATAACGTAGTTAACGTAGAAGATTGAATCCCAACATCATCAAGTACAAAAGATGCAATCAAAACGTGGCTCATAAAAGAACACATACAAGTTAACGACAGCTACTTGAAACCCGAATTGCTTAGCCTTGTAAAACAGACACAACGTACAAAGATATTTAAAATAGACAAGTTAATTCAAGAACATGGCCATAGATGTTTGAGACTACCTCCATATCATGCACACTTAAATCCTATAGAACTAGTTTGGGCAAAAGTTAAAGGACACGTAGCATATACAAATAAAACTTTCAAATTATGCGATGTTGAGACACTTACAAATCAGGCTCTATCAAATATAAATAAAGACTACTGGGTAAAATGTGAGGATCATGTGTTACGACAAGAAGAGGAATATTGGAAAAAGGATGGTTTGTTGTTTGTTCAGCCGAAAGCAGTAATCGACCTATTTGACTCGTCTGATTCTGAATGATCATTACTCTGATTAAGTCTACAGATAAATAGTTTGATTTGCAAAATTTCCTAGTTGATTTGTTAAACAGTTTATTGTTCAAGACCACCCAAGCAATCAAAAATATGTTATAAGCAAACCAACAACCATTACTTTGAATGGAAGCCTGCTTGAGTCAGTACAGAAGTTCAGCTATCTTGGATCCACTATTACAGCCACACTTTCCTTAGATGAGGAACTAAATGTACGTATTTGAAAGGCAGCGACAACATTTGGGAAACTCACACCAAGAGCATGGAACTATATCAAATTGACTCTACGAACAAAAGTTCTATATATAATTTAAAATTTGTATACTTGCCACCAAGTAAAATTTTATGGACACGCCTATGGGTCATCGTTGCACTAGATTACTGTAAAACATTTTGATTAGGGTCAAAATAATAGTTACATGGGCAAAGATCAAAGGAATTCGCCGCTTTAAGAAAACCGTTATAGCTAGACATCGAGTAACACATATGTTCTCGTGACATGGACATTTTAACACCGTATGCCAAAAATCATGTGAAATCATCAAGAACTTTTTGAATTATAAATCATAACATCTCGGCAAACGAATCTGAACGGACTATAGCAGTAATAATACATTCACACGTCATACAATCATTCACACGTCATATAATCATTCACACGTAATATAATCATTCACGAGTCATTAATTTGTTCTTTCAGATCAGAACACAATTTATCCCAGCAAATTCTGGAATATTGTGAGAAAATGTACAATAACGTAATTTTATTGAATTTCTCACAATGAGGTGTATAACAACTTGTTCTTAGCAATGATCTCACAATACGTCGGTGTCAGGTTACAGTAATTATAATGTACAACCAGCAACTACTGGAATGACATAATTATTTGTAAGTTTCTCATCCTAATAAAAACTATTTTTATTAAAAGGATTATTGGAAAAGAAAAACCTAAGACAAATGTTACGGTAACAACATCACAACGATAAAAGACGATATAGTGTGATAAGAAGGACAATCCCAATTATTGCAACACCTCAGGAGGTGCGACATTATTTGGCTCTAACGTATTATATAAGATCATCACGAGCAGAATCAAATATACTGTGGACACTGGTACGTATGAAGAGCAAACAGGATTGTATTTGCCTAGATCGTATTTTCTTCCTAATAATTATATTAGAACATATAAACAAGCGAAAATCACTTCCTCTAAATTTAATTGGTTTCAAAAAAAGCCTTTCGACAACACACATAGAGACTTGTTGTGGAACATACTGAAACAATATAAAGTGCCACCACAAATTATTAACATCATCAAAGATCTGTACGATGACTTCCCATGGGCAATTCGCACATAGGCAAGAGTAAGTGAATGCACCCAGATTTGACCCGAAGTGAAACAGGGATGCATTTTATCTCCCTTGTTATTTGGCATTGCATGGGCTTCATAAAACAGAAATGTTGTAAATGTTACAAAGGTATTGGATGGACACTTTTATCTCAAATGGAGACTAAATCTTGCGAACGACATTGTTCTTATCAGTAGCAGCGTGAACATGATGTGGGAAAACAACAAATGCTCTGTTATCAATGACTCTCTGTAATCAATGACTCTCGGTAATCAATGACTCTCTGTAATCAATGACTCTCTGTAATCAATGGCTCTCTGTAATCAATGACTCTCTGTAATCAATGGCTCTCTGTAATCAATGACTCTCTGTAATCAATGACTCTCTGTAATCAATGGCTCTCTGTAATCAATGGCTCTCTGTAATCAATGACTCTCTGTAATCAATGACTCTCTGTAATCAATGACTCTCTGTAATCAATGACTCTCTGTAATCAATGTAGAAAAGGACAAAAGTAATGACAAATCAAATTCGCCTAGGAAAAAAAAAATTACATGGAAGGAAAAGCAGTAAAACAGTGGAAGAAGTAGATCATTTTGTATATCTTAGAAGCTGCATAGATCAAGAAGGAGACACAAAGAAATAAATTAGAATCTGAGTAGCAAAGGCATGAATGACTTTCAGAAACGTTGATAAAATCTGGATATTCAAATTACTAAGCTCAAAAACAAAGCTCAGGAATTTCAAATCAAATGTATTATCCACACTTACCTATGCACATGGGAGCTGGGAAACAATTAAAGAAATAGACAATAAGTTGTTTGCGTTTTGAAAATAAATGCCTCAGGAAAATATTTCGAATACCATGGCATGAATTTTGGACTAATGGAGAAATGACAAACCATCCAACATTTTCATCTATAATCAAGAGAAGAAGGTGGTCATATGTTGACCATGTGGAAGGGACAACACGAGAAGAAGGTGGTCATATGTTGACCATGTGGAAGGGAAAAGAGAAGAAGGTGGTCATATGTTGGCCATGTGGTAGGGACACCACGAGAAGAAGGTGGTCATATGTTGACCATGTAGAAGGGAAAAGAGAAAAAAGGTGGTCATATGTTGACCATGTGGAAGGGACAACACGAGAAGAAGGTGGTCATATGTTGACCACCTTCTTGTCTCTTCTACATGGCCAATGATTGGTGGATAGGCGGCCATGTAGAAGAGACAACACGAGAAGAAGGTGGTCATATATTGACCATATAGAAGAGACAAGAGAAGAAGTTGGTCATATGTTCACCATGTAGAAGAGAATCTCAAAGTTGACCTTCAAACCTGACAGACAGACAGACAGATAGACAGACAGACAAACAGGCAGGCAGGCAGGCAGGCGGGCAGGCAGGCGGGCGGGCGGGCGGACGGACGGACGGACGGACCGACAGACAGGCAGGCAGGCAGACAGGCAGGCGGGCGGGCGGGCGGGCGGGCGGGCGGGCGGGCGGGCGGACGGACGGACAGACCGACAGACAGGCAGACAGGCAGACAGATAGACAGATAGATAGATAGATAGATAGATAGATAGATAGATAGATAGATAGATAGATAGATAGATAGATAGATAGATAGATAGATAGATAGATAGATAGATAGATAGATAGATAGATAGATAGATAGATAGATAGATAGATAGATAGATAGATAGATAGATAGATAGATAGATAGAAAACCTATTGAACATGGCACCAACTACCAATAACACAACAACAAAAAAACGACACACAAATGCACAAACACTGAACACAACATCATGAAGATGAAATGGAAGAAATAATTAAATATGTGTCAAGAAATAAAGCATAGGAGATAAACAACATCCCAGTAGAAATAATAGCAGCAGCAGAAAGAAACAAGAGTTACATGGTTGCACAGAACATTCAATACAGCATGGCCTCAACCAAAAAAAAAAAAAAGCCTCAGAAAACGCAACAGATAATCACTTGGAAATAGAAAGTAACAAGAGAGACTGCACTAATAATAAAGGTGTCTCGTTCCTCAGCCAATTGGGAAAGTCATACGCCAAAATTATTTAAAAAAAAAAAAAGATCAGGCTAATAATATAACTACAGTTAAGCAATTCTCAAATGGGTAAAAGAAACAACAGAGGATGTGCTGACGCAAAAATATTCACCCAAAAACAGCCAGCAGAAAAGACGACAGAACACAATACACATGTTTACACAGCTGTCATTGACCAAGAAAAGGCATTCGAGCGAAAAACAGAGAACACGTATGGGAGATATTAACAACGTGCGGAGTAAGCCAACATCTAACCAACCTAAACAAAAGTATCTACATAAACATCAGCTGCCGGTTCAGAATAGCAGCAGGCTACACAAACCACTTCGAGTATAGATCAGGTGTAAGACAGGGGTACTTACTGTCCCACCTATTGTTTGTTACCTACATTGACTACATATGTAAGTTAGTCAACCCATCGGAGACAGAGGAGATCAATGAGCTTATATTTATTGACAATCAGGCACTAATACATGGACAAATAGAAGGCCTGCAAGAACACTTGTCAAAACAGAAATCATGAATATCACAAAAGAGAACCAGATCATCAACATAACTATTGACCACTAGCAACTAAAACAAGTAGAGAAATTTAAATGCCTAGGAAGTCTTGTGACAAACATCTATTCACAAGCAATTGAAATAGACTCAAGATGAAACAAAGCTTGTCAAATCATCGGACAGCTATCACCACTATTGTCCAACAAGGAAATAGATATAAAAGCAAAACTGGCACTCTACAATATAATCTTCATTTCAACGTTATGCTACCAATGCCACACCCGGAACCTACATGCAATAAACATAAGAAAAATAACCTCTACAGAGATTAAATGTGTTAGACGAATGGTAGTAAACAGTCTGAGAGATAAGAACAGAAACGAAGAACTGAGAAAAAACCTAGGAATAATTCCCGCCATTGAATACATAAAGACACAACAGATGCAACGGTTCGGCCACATGATACGGCAGAAAGATCGAAATACAATAACACAGCGAGCCATCAATAAACGTTGCGAGAAAATCAGTCACAAGGGCCGCCGACGACAAGATAGATTGACGGAATATTGGAAACACTGTGAAATATAACAGCAGCAAAGACCAACTAAAAAGTAAATTATATCTGCCCTCGACGCTGAGAGACAAACGATGAAGGAAAAAAGAACACAAACATTTTTTAATAAAAATATTTATTCTTGGTCAGTGTTTTTTACAAAGTGTCGCATGTTACATCAACATACAACAGGTGAGTTACTTTATTCACGGAATAAGCTTCATTGTTGTCTGGCATCTCACATGTCCGCTCCACCACTGTTGCAGCAATTCTTGAAGCATATGCAAGACTGATTGTTCCTGTAAGGTGTTATTGAATTATTGAGTTATTTGCAGGTCATCATGATTGCGCTCCGAACATGTCCATAGGTGCTCAGATCCCCTCTTCAGCAAGCCCCGCAGTGTCCAGTGACTGACGAGTCCAGTTCTGCGTTAGTTAGATAAGTCTTCTTATACGCCCACTAAGTTTCTCGTTTCTGGCTGTGTCCATCTTAACTCCAATCTTTTTAATCCGAAGGAGTGACGTGGACTCATGGTTGTCGAAGTTCTGTGCCCTTCCCACATCTCGGAGGGCATTGGTGATATCCACCCGATCCATTGGTTGATCGTCTTAACTACAGCGCAGCTAGCCAACATGTCGGCTGTTTCATTTCCCCCGTACCCCCTTTGTCCAGGGACGTAGACAAAGGTGACCCTTCGTATTTTTGACCTCTGCAGTGACTCTACCCATTGCCGGCATACAGAGCCCGCCTCCACTTTTCTTATCATGCTCAACGAATCACTTAGTAAGCAGGGATGGGTGTAGTCTTGTGACTCTAACCTGATGAATGCTTTGGTGTTGATTGTAGATACACCAGCATTTCTCACTAAGCAGTCATGTTCGACCAGACAATATCTCCACCCCTAGACTCAACAATCTGTCGATTAAACAACATTATCCCTCCCACACAATCGTCTTCCTTCTTTTGTCTTAAGGATGTTGACGATGTCGTCTTTATCCAGAATCAATTTTCACTCAATGGTGTTAACGCCTGAATCGATTTTTTCATTTCAGCACACACCGCATGACCTGAACAGGTCAACGCGCTCACTTTAGAATCATCCAGGCCTGCATTAACTCCTGCTGTCGACAGGCCAATCTGCCGTAAAATACCTTTCGAGCCAAGACTGCGTGGTCAGAGTTCTGTGTAACCAACCATAGTCATCTATAGGTTCCAAAAGGCCCGTGAGCAAAAAATAAAACCGCAAAACCCTCCAATTTGCGTAACGGTATCAGCTATATGAGCTATAGACAGCTGGCATAACCCTATATGAGTTATAGACAACTGGCCTAACTATATATGAGCTATAGACAGCTGGCCTAAATCTATATGAGCTATAGACAGCTGGCCTAATTCTATATGAGCTATAGACAGCTGGCCTAACTCTATATGAGTTATAGATAGCTGGCATAACTCTATATGAGCTATAGACAGCTGGCCAAACTCTATATGAGCTATAGACAGCTGGCCTAAGTCTACACACAACCCCTCCTGATCGCAAAGTTGAAAATATCATGATAGTTCGAGGTTTTCGGGAATTTCCTGTCAGTCGAGGGACTTTGTAAATCTATAGATAGCTATGAACCAACCATTCTCCCGCCGCTTCTATCTTCATTCTTATGCCGGACATCATGTAGATCAAATTATTAATTAATATAGACGCGCATAAAACGTTTGATATGTTACATCTGTGTGCGCTATATTTATAACAAACTTTTGATATTGTTTAGGAGAACGCCAACTTGAAACATTTGAAGTGTTTGGTATTGACCTAACACCCCTTTGGTAATGAATAGAGAAAACAGATTCAAAAACCTTTACACATGTACGGCGCTTATAGTAATGATTTTATACATCTTTGACAAAATAGTATAAAATGTTTGCACATGTACGGCGCTTATAGTAATGATTTTATACATCTTTGACAAAATAGTATAAAACGTTTGCACATGTCACACAGCGGATACAATGATTTTAGGGATTGAACAGCAGAGAATAGCCAGTATAGTTAAAAGCTTAGACTGACTCTTTAATTAAAGAAACTTTATTACGGTTTAAGTGGTGAGAGGAGATCATTCAGAGGGATATGCTAGAGAGGATTTTTAGAGTAAATCATTCCGAGAGATATAAAGTAAGTAAAAAACCCCCGTCACGCCAAGTGCGTATAGGGAATATGGTGTTAGTGACCATAAATCTTACAGACCTTCAGCACATGATTTTTAGGGTAATGTGGTCGGTATTTCGCCCGTGCCGCTTTACTTTTCCAGAAAAAAATCCGGTACCTATTTAAGGCTGGGTAAACCCGGAAGCCTTCGATTGGGATCGAACCCTACCTCTTGTCCTTTACAGTTCAGTTCATTAACCACTGAGCTATCGCGGCTCCCTATTCAGAGAGATATGCAGAGAGGATTTTCAGAGGAATCATTCCGAGAGATTCTTCAGGCGAATTTTGTTGAGCACGATTTTTGAAAGGAGCCTATTTTTTGGCAAAAAAATATTTTCAATGAAAAGGTTTTGGATTTCTAGATAAATCAGCGCTTATTGGAAAGATCTCGGCTTTGTAATACATTTAATCAATTGAATAGGATCTGATGATGTATGAGATTTAATGAAGGGGAAATTACTTACATGAAACAATGAGAAACGGAACATAATTGAGAGATAGTCAGAATAATGACAGATTGACGAATGCGGATGAATAAAATTGGACATAAGAAAGTTACAAGCACCAGATTAATTAGTGAGAGTGATCGAATGGAATGATTGGTAACTCACGATGTTGTTAGAGAAAGTCACATAAGGAAGAAAGATTAGAATTAGTTGTAGGTTCGAGGTTCAAAGGTGGCTAGAAGTTGACGAGCAACGTGTTTTGGGAGTAAAGTCTGGATTTAAGATCCGTGTGTTGATGACACAGGATGTTTTTTGAGACAGCAGTTGACAGGTTAACATTTGATGTTGAAAGTTAAGTGATGTTAGAAATTGCAGCTCAAGAGGGACTTTCAAATAATATATATATTATTTTGGATATGCAATCAAATAGACAAGAAGTTCAGATTAGAATTGAGTCTCAGCAACTTATAGTCATGGAACAAGAAATGGGATGTAAGATGTTTTGTTTCATGGACATTAGAAATGTATTTTGATGAAGTGAGTACGCCACAAGGTTAAGTATGTTTTCTTTAAAACTTTTCTTACAGATTAAAACACACAGACTTTCATAATAATTAAATTCAAGAAGAAATTTGTTTTTGTTACAGGCGTCGCTGTTCTGTTATTGAAATGTACCTTATTTGATTGAAAGCTAAAGAGAACTTGATTACAGAATGAGTAGCATATCTCACGTTCCCATACCAAAGAGCTGTACAAATACACACGACACGAGCCTGACGTTTGAATAAAGTATTTACTAATTGGTCTAAAAAAAAAAGCCTTTCAAAACTGAAAAAGACGAAGAAAGTAAGACCCTTTCTTCAATGTTGTCATAACCTGTATTGAATGGTGTTGTAAGAACGCTTTATAATATTGGTGTTCACTTGAGTATCTCGTCATCATATTTTAAGTTGAGCAATTGAGAAAGAAATTTTTTTTACTAGGAGTATTCAAATTTAATCCGAGAAAGTTATTAGTTACAGATTGCAAACAGAAATATTATCGTACTTGTGGTTTTGTGCTATCTAAAGAATTAGTGCTGAATTTCTTTAACAACCTGGGGAGCATCGAACCATCAGCAGTTGCCTTAAGACACACATACAGTTTTCCACTAACAAGATATAGTTTGATATATTTGTAGAAGAAAATGACCATCGATTATGTGTAATGAAATACTTTTATATGCAAGTAACGCAACTATCCAAATGGGTTTGTGAAGTACAACACGAGAATTGTGTAATTTTACTTTTTGATGGTAATCTAGACTGCGTATTACAGTCATCACATGATGTGTTGAGCACAAGTATTGTTTTGGACATCTGGAATTGCAGTTTTTTCTCACTTATCAATTATTTAAGATCTGTCGTCGGAACCCCAAAACATCCAGTGTTTGGTCATGTTTTACTTTATGCTAATGTTTGTTTGTAGGCAGTATTTATATATTTTGCATCTCTGTTACGATATGTTTGCATCTCTCAGACTCATGTCGCATTTGAAGACGACCAATGGAGGATCACTAGATAGTAGGCGAGTTGTGGGATCCGAGTTTAGAATGGAGGGGTACCGGTTAAGAATTCTCACTGCAGCCATTTTTAAAAAAAAATTATCATTATTATCATCAGCTTTACAGCAGCCTCGCATCTCTATGCGTCAGTAGTAAGGAAGGGTGTTTTGAGCAAGGATTTTAACATTTTCGCATGGTGAATTTTGGCTCCATGCAGCATTGGCATGTATCATGCAGCACAATCTCAGGTGACCTCGTTTATCGCTGGTGGTCGGTCTTATCTCAAGTGCTTATCTGAAGTGGTCGGCCTCGCGGGTGGTCTTATCTCCTTATCTCAAGTGGGTGAGCGTTGGTCGGCCTCGCGGGTGGTCTTATCTCAAGTGTGTGAGCGTGCTGGAGACCAGTGGTTCTAAAACTTGTATGTCAGCGGTTCTCAAAACTTGCGGGGGGTCGTGAAGTGAGCGTGCTGGCTATGGAGACCAGTGGTTCTAAAACTTGTATGTCAGTCTAAAACTTGCGGGGGGTCGATTTGTAGTATACAAGGGTGTTTTGAGCTAGGATTTTAACATTTTCGCATGGTGCATTTTGGTTTGGTGCAAATATGATGCATCATATTTCGCACCATGTTGTTGTTATGTCGCGTCCGCCATCTTGACCGGCCGCCATCTTGTCACGTGATCCCGACCGCCATCCGGCCGCCATCTAGGGGGTCGTGTTATCATCAATGTATGATGGCAACATGAGGCAAAAAAGGCAAAGGCGTGTTAGTAACCAGGTGTTAGCGACACATCCACGTCGATCATCATGTGCCACCTCGGTCATCATCGGCGCTGGTCGGCGGTCGCTGGTCGTCGCTGGTCGTCGTCGCGGGTCGGATCGGGCAACATCATCATGTGTAGTGATTAAATAGTGACGCTCTCTCTCTCTTATCATCATCATCATCATCAAGCCACACCCTCAACATCATCCCTTCATGTCTTATCATCACCAAGCCACACAAATTGACACATCATCAGCATGTGCCACCCTCAACAGCATCATCATGTGCCACCCTCAACAACATCATCATCATGTGCAACCCTCAACAACATCATCATCAAGCCACACCCTCAACTCTCTCTCTCTCTCTCTCTCTCTCTCTCTCTCTTTCACGCTAAAGCAAAACAAAAAAGTCGCTCTATATTTCACATATATTTATTAATACAACAAATACACAACACATATGAGAAAATATATATTACTGTCCGATTGTTGATAATTTTAAGCGTCCGCGGGTCCCTCGAAGCCGAATTAGCCACGGGGCGAGCAGACGATAAATGATACGATCGTTTATGTGCTGTCTCGCTGAAAAAGGCATGAGAATTCTGTTAAGTTTCGCGCCTCGACACTTAAGAAGTATATAATAAGCACAATATAGACCGCACGTGTTGGTAAACAAATCTTGCAACACCCGCGGGTTGTAGACGAATGGAGCGTGTGAGTTTTGCTCTATAAAGTTTAAAATATCCACATGTCTGGGAGGCAAACCGTAGGAATCGAAATACTCACATTCACCGAGCCCATTGTAAAAGAGGGCCACCCAATGCTCACCGGGTTCGTGTGCCGGGTCGGTGTTTATGACAAAGGCTGCGGTCGTCGTTGGGTCTATGCTGGGAGGTAAGTGGTTTCGTGGAATGACACTAACAAGGGAACAACGCCGAACGAAAATATCCGACATCAAAAGGTTGTAAATCTCCATCGTGTTCATCTTCGCTATCGCTCAAACGGTGAAGTCTGTTAGAATCTGCATTGTCTTGGACACCTCGAGCACTGAGTCCAATTCGGCGTAGACGATGACTTGTAGGGGAGTAGTTTGTGGGAGCGGCAAACTTGAGTTCTATCGACAAGGGTCCGCTTGTGGCTAGCTCAAAATGGGAGCCGTCCAGTAGACTAGACGAGAGGTCAAAACCAAATAGACAATATCCGTCCTTGAACTCTCTATAAGCAACATTATTCTTACCTGACCACGAGCGCGGCGTAGGTGATAACACTCTTATAACCCGCAGACCTATCGTGAGTCATGAGACTGAACACATCCTTAGAAGGCGTGTTAGAAAATATTAGAAGTAAATATCGAGTCTAATGAAAAAGCAATAGAAAATGAACGCGACACTTAAAAATATTAAAATGAAAACGAGCGTGAAACTTATGTAAAAATAACGAACGAACCTTATAAAATTTAGGCAACCGCATCGACATGTACCTCGGCACCGGAGGGAGCGGATTATATGGAAAAGCATCTCGACTAACTGAAAGTTATTAAAATCGCGAAATAATAATAACTCGAAAGAAATAAATGAGCGGAAAACTATGTAAGAACCCCACCGGAAGTGCCCTGTTTATGTCTGGTGTCTGCTGACTTTGGAACGCTTGGTGTACTTGAGCGATAGTGATAGGTTAGTAGATTATACAACATCAATGAAAAACATTAAATTTAAAACAGAAGACGAAGATATATTTTATTCTTTTATTATCTCAATAGGTGTATAACATACAGTGGATATTATATAACATTACAAACATATTTAGTACCCTGAGTAAATATATAGTACAGGGATAACCTTTATTTATAGCTATGTAGTTGGGTGTCTGCTTAGTTCTATGTCATAAATGAATCATAAGGGGTGAAACTGTTAGAGATTGCTGGGTAGTCTAAACTGGTAGTGTAAAGAGTTAAATATCTAAAGGCGTAGTCGAGACGTTATCATCAGCTACATTTCTTTTTATATATAGAAATAGGACAGAGCATTATTTGACTGTAGGAAAATATGGAATTATTTAAGACTTTGAAACCTACATTTTTCCCACCCTTAGCCTTTTGCGTAGCGAGAACCTCTAAAAACATATCTTTAGCTAATTTGTTGTGTTGCTTACTTAACCCTTTACAACTGATTTTATCGTAATCCCCACTACAATGGTACGTCTTACTACATAAACTAACAAGAGCCGTTCCTTCGGACTCTAGTTTAAAAAGCCCGGGCGTTCGTTTGGTGTATGCTTTAACACCCTTACAGTTTACACAGTCTGGCTAATATGTTCATCGCAAAACTCGACAGGAAACCAGTCTTTATATACGCTATTAAACTCATTCCGCAGCCCTGCCTTAACTATAGCCTCCAACTTAGGTGCACTTAAAGCCAAATATAAACTATCAGTATCTGCTTCACATAACTGAAAGTTGGACCTATCTACAAACTTATCTAAGAACTCGAAATAAAAAATCTAACATACGAAGTTTTGCATATCGATACACGAAGAAACCGATTTGTAGGGGTAAGTCCCATCCTACCGGGTGTGGGAAAACGGTATTTGTACAAAAGTTTATACAGAACCTTCTAGGAGGCAAGGTCAGAAACCTAGGAGGCAAGGTCAGAAACCTAGGAGGCAAGGGCAGAAACCTAGGAGGCAAGGGCAGAAACCTAAGAGGCAAGGGCAGAAACCTAGGAGGCAAGGGCAGAAACCTACGAGTCAAGGGCAGAAACCTAGGAGGCAAGGGCAGAAACCAATGAGGCAAGGGCAGAAACCTAGGAGGCACCTCGATGGACAGCTAGACAACCGAAGAAGCGTTTTACAATCTCAATATGACTAACCCCCTTGTGGGTATGCCTTTTCTAATACGGTTATCATTCTGTCGGCATATTATCGTTTGTTTTTAATTATAATCTTAGTAGCATGTTGACAGTGCCACTATTGCGTGCTTTTGGTTAATTTGACGGAACCAGTTGTTATAATGCTTACATTTCAGTATTCGATTTTCATGTCGTGTAGTTGATGAGATTCGGGTTAACAAGAGATGGTGTGTAGTTCTGGTGGTTAACGAGAGATGGCGTGTAGTTGAGCTGGTTAAGGAGAGGTGGCGTGTAGCTGATCTGGTGGTTAACAACAGGTGGCGTGTAGTTGAGGTTAGCATATGCGGTTAAAATGTCTTCTCGCATATCAACTAAAGAAATAAATATAGACTCATATTCAAAAAGTCGACATCAAAACCATAAAAATCTACTCACATAGTCATACTAGTTAGACACAACGAGCAGGAAGTTATATTCAAGGTCCCAAATGTTGGACCAAATCACTAAGATTTTACCACCATAACACACCCACGACCTCTCGAGCCACGCTCTTAACAAACTACAAACTTAATAAACCACAACCCCACGAACCACAACCCCACGAACCATGGACTTAACGAACCATCAACTCATGAACCACGAACCACAACCCCACGATGTAGTTATAATGTAGCTGATGATAACGTCTCGACTACGCCTTTACACTACCAGTTTAGACTACCCAGCAATCTCTAACAGTTTCACCCCTTATGATTCATTTATGACATAGAACTAAGCAGACACCCAACTACATAGCTATAAATAAAGGTTATCCCTGTACTATATATTTACTCAGTGTACTAAATATGTTTGTAATGTTATACAATATCCACTGTATGTTATACACCTATTGAGATAATAAAAGAATAAAATATATCTTCGTCTTCTGTTTTAAATTTAATGTTTTTCATTGATGTTGTATAATCTACTAACCTATCACTATCGCCCAAGTACACCAAGCGTTCCAAAGTCAGCAGACACCAGACATAAACAGGGCACTTCCGGTGGGGTTCTTACATAGTTTTCCGCTCATTTATTTCTTTCGAGTTGTTATTATTATTTCGCGATTTTAATAACTTTCAGTTAGTCGAGATGCTTTTCCATATAATCCGCTCCCTCCGGTGCCGAGGTACATGTCGATGCGGTTGCCTAAATTTTATAAGGTTCGTTCGTTATTTTTACATAAGTTTCACGCTCGTTTTCATTTTTATATTTCTAAGTTTCGCGTTCATTTTCTATTGCTTTTTCATTAGACTCGATATTTACTTCTAATATTTTCTAACACGCCTTCTAAGGATGTGTTCAGTCTCATGACTCACGATAGGTCTGCGGGTTATAAGAGTGTTATCACCTACGCCGCGCTCGTGGTCAGGTAAGAATAATGTTGCTTATAGAGAGTTCAAGGACGGATATTGTCTATTTGGTTTTGACCTCTCGTCTAGTCTACTGGACGGCTCCCATTTTGAGCTAGCCACAAGCGGACCCTTGTCGATAGAACTCAAGTTTGCCGCTCCCACAAACTACTCCCCTACAAGTCATCGTCTACGCCGAATTGGACTCAGTGCTCGAGGTGTCCAAGACAAGGCAGATTCTAACAGACTTCACCGTTTGAGCGATAGCGAAGATGTGAACACGATGGAGATTTACAACCTTTTGATGTCGGATATTTTCGTTCGGCGTTGTTCCCTTGTTAGTGTCATTCCACGAAACCACTTACCTCCCAGCATCGACCCAACGACGACCGCAGCCTTTGTCATAAACACCGACCCAGCACACGAACCCGGTGAGCATTGGGTGGCCCTCTTTTACAATGGGCTCGGTGAATGTGAGTATTTCGATTCCTACGGTTTGCCTCCCAGACATGTGGATATTTTAAACTTTATAGAGCAAAACTCACACGCTCCATTCGTCTACAACCCGCGGGTGTTGCAAGATTTGTTTACCAACACGTGCGGTCTATATTGTGCTTATTATATACTTCTTAAGTGTCGAGGCGCGAAACTTAACAGAATTCTCATGCCTTTTTCAGCGAGACAGCACATAAACGATCGTATCATTTATCGTCTGCTCGCCCCGTGGCTAATTCGGCTTCGAGGGACCCGCGGACGCTTAAAATTATCAACAATCGGACAGTAATATATATTTTCTCATATGTGTTGTGTATTTGTTGTATTAATAAATATATGTGAAATATAGAGCGACTTTTTTGTTTTGCTTTAGCGTGAAAGAGAGAGAGAGAGAGAGAGAGAGAGAGAGAGAGAGAGAGTTGAGGGTGTGGCTTGATGATGATGTTGTTGAGGGTGGCACATGATGATGATGTTGTTGAGGGTGGCACATGATGATGCTGTTGAGGGTGGCACATGCTGATGATGTGTCAATTTGTGTGGCTTGGTGATGATAAGACATGAAGGGATGATGTTGAGGGTGTGGCTTGATGATGATGATGATGATAAGAGAGAGAGAGAGCGTCACTATTTAATCACTACACATGATGATGTTGCCCGATCCGACCCGCGACGACGACCAGCGACGACCAGCGACCGCCGACGACCAGCGACCGCCGACCAGCGCCGATGATGACCGAGGTGGCACATGATGATCGACGTGGATGTGTCGCTAACACCTGGTTACTAACACGCCTTTGCCTTTTTTGCCTCATGTTGCCATCACACATTGATGATAACACGACCCCCTAGATGGCGGCCGGATGGCGGTCGGGATCACGTGACAAGATGGCGGCCGGTCAAGATGGCGGACGCGACATAACAACAACATGGTGCGAAATATGATGCATCATATTTGCACCAAACCAAAATGCACCATGCGAAAATGTTAAAATCCTAGCTCAAAACACCCTTGTATACTACAAATCGACCCCCCGCAAGCTTTAGACTGACATACAAGTTTTAGAACCACTGGTCTCCATAGCCAGCACGCTCACTTCACGACCCCCCGCAAGTTTTGAGAACCGCTGACATACAAGTTTTAGAACCACTGGTCTCCAGCACGCTCACACACTTGAGATAAGACCACCCGCGAGGCCGACCAACTCTCACCCACTTGAGATAAGGAGATAAGACCACCCGCGAGGCCGACCACTTCAGATAAGCACTTGAGATAAGACCGACCACCAGCGATAAACGAGGTCACCTGAGATTGTGCTGCATGATACATGCCAATGCTGCATGGAGCCAAAATTCACCATACGAAAATGTTAAAATCCTTGCTCAAAACACCCTTCCTTACTACTGACGCATAGAGATGCGAGGCTGCTGTAAAGCTGATGATAATAATGATAATTTTTTTTTAAAAATGGCTGCAGTGAGAATTCTTAACCGGTACCCCTCCATTCTAAACTCGGATCCCACAACTCGCCTACTATCTAGTGATCCTCCATTGGTCGTCTTCAAATGCGACATAAGTCTGAGAGACATTTTTGTCATGAGCTGCCTCCCCCGCTCATATCACAAACAGCTTGGTACTGTTCGTTTGGACGTAGAGTTTACAGAACTTCTGACCATGTGCTTTAGCAGCGATTCGTTCCTGTTTCCTAATAGGCGATTGGACTTCAAGGAGAGATTTGCATGTCTGTCACGGAATATCATCTACGCCATATGTTAGCATTGTCAGATGGCGTATGTAGGCGAAAGTGGACGACGCCTGAGAAAGAGGTTTTGTGAGCATCTTAGTGATATTGAGCAAAAGACTAGCAGCCCGGTGTCGGCCCATTTAAACTCCCCAGGCCAAAGTTGTAAACCTGACAAGCAAGTCACTGGCATTGTCTCGTGTTACTCCAGCAATCGCAGCCGGTTCGCCCTTGAGAATCGTCTCATTGCCCAGTTGTGATTGCTGTCCCCCTAAGGCATGAACATATTGCTCCCATACACATAGAACATCCACCACACATTTCTTACCCCCATGCGCTACCGCACCTATACATATATGTATATTTGTCTGCATATGTATTGGCACATTTGGACACCTTATGGTTTTTTGTGTGCGCGTTGTGACAGTATATACAAACTCCTGCTTGTACGCATGTATAGTTATGTACACATGCTTTTTTGCACATCTGTTCGGTGTGGACACCCATAGTTAGATGTACACAGTTTTATAAGTATCTTGTACCCACCTCCCCATATTATTAGAACCCTTCCCATTTATTTCTAACTCGACTGCCTGTTCAGAGAGATATATAGTTGATCAGCTCGCCCACCCATTTTAGTTCAGTCATTGGATGACCAAGATCTGGACCAGCAGGGAAGTGACTTTTTTCCTTTTTCTCTTTCTTGATTATCTAGCATATTATCGCCATGTAGTTTGAATTGTGAATATATATATATGTATATATATATATATATATATATATATATATATATATATATATATATATATATATATATGTGTGTGTGTGTGTGTGTGCGCGTGTGTGTGTGTGTTTATTGTTCCAGCTGAAGGCCTACTTGGCCGAAACGTCTACTTTTTTTTTGTTTCTCACCTACGTAAAGCTGTAACCATACCACTTTTTTCTTCTTTTTTTTTAAATTGTCATTGCATTCACCACAGTCCGTCTGAAAGAATCTCTTTCCCTGGCCAGATATCCCATTTCTTCTGTTGTCACGTTCAAGGTCTCCTTGATGTCTTGAAACCACCTTCTTCTTGGTCTGTCCCTAATGCGTCGCCCAGGAACCATGCCTTCCGTTATTGTTCTTTCCAGCCTGCCGTGTCTTTTGTCATTACCATAGTCATTTAATCCCCTCTGTAGAATAGTGTTTTAAAGCTAGGACTTTTACATTTTAAACAAATTTGTTGTCTTCATTGCCCTTTCTCATTGCCAAAAGTATCTTAAGGATTTTTCTGCAGCAACTTGTTTTGAATGTATTGATTTTGTCCTTGCTGTGTGCGCGATTGTATATGATTCACGGACAAATACTGCTATTGGGAAGATATATTTCCTTAGTAATTTTAATTTTTCTGCCTTGCTGGTATTGTGCCAGATGTTCTTCATGTAGTTGAATTTTCGTGTTACTATTGCTAATCTTATGATGATCTCTTTCTGGCAGTCTCCATTGCTAGTTAATGCAGATCCTAGATATTTATAGTTTATTACAATTTCAAGTACTCACTGTTGATGATTTTGGGTTGGCTTTTTTTGTTTTGTCAGTGGGCATTATCTTAGTTTTCTGTTTGTTTAGATAGAGGTTTTGATCTTCAATGTTTTTTTTAACACGCTCAGTTATATCTTTTAATATTTCTGCACTGTTTGAGAGGAAGTCTATGTCATCAGCATATCCAAGTTCTGGAATTATGTTGCCATTTATTGTGAAAGGGATGAACTACACGAATCTGTCATCGCATCTGACATTTCTCATGATGCTCTCAGCATAGATGTTGAACAGGTATTGAGAGAGGATGTAATCCTGACTCATTCCTTTTTGTACATCAAACCAATTTAATGTTTCGCCCGCTATTCTGATAGCTGCTTGTTGTTCGTGATATAATGATTCAATACGTTGTATTAGATGTGTTTGAAATCCCACATATTTCATTGTGCTCCACAATGTCTGATGTTGTAGGCCAGGGGTGCGCAATATTTTTTTTATTTTCTGATAGCCAGATCTGAAAATTATTAAGACTCCGAGGACAATATACCATCACCTAATAAAGCCATAATACAGATGACCTAATCTGCATTCACAAGATATTGTAATGTAAAAATCTTATTAGTGATGGAGTGGAAGACAGAAAAGAGAGTGTAATGAAAGGGAGAGGTGTAAGACAGAAGGGAGGGGGGTGGGGTGAGATTCAACAATACATTATAAATGTAAAGCTTACCGGTTACTGTTTCAGCATTTACACGATTTTCACTTTTTACTTATTTGTTTAGCTTAGGAAATGCTGTACATAGTAATTTTAAATTTAACACAAGTGCCGGTCAAAATATCTTGGCGGGCCGGTTCTGATTCCCGGGCTGTTGGTTACTCACCTCTGTTTTATGCAATCAAAGGTATTACTGTAATCTATGAAGCACTTATGCAGTTCTATTATATATATATATATATCCCTTAGATATAATTTCAAAGAAAAATGCATTCTGCTTCTTCTTTTTCTCTTTACACATTTGGATATCAATATTAATAAGTTCAAAGAAAAAGAGCACGTATCATACAGTTTGTTGAGGGATTTCAGTGACAACATGACCTTCTCATTTATTTATTGAATGCTTCACACCAGTAACAGGTGTCTGGCTGTCATATTACTAATGCCAAAGTCACACTCTTCGGAAGTATTGATCATTAGAATGTTGAAAAGAGGGTTGTAACATTATTTTTGCTGTTGAATAAAAAAAAAGTTTTCTTTGTTTTGTTTTGCTTAGTTGATAGTCTGCATTGTTATATATATGTGTGTGTGTGTGTGTGTGTAAATGTGTGTGTGTGTGTGTAAGTGTGTGTGTGTGTGTGTTCTGCTTTTGGTTATTCACGAACTGATGCTAAAAACATTTGGGCGTATCTTCTGAAGTTATACTTCTTTGTGGCTGAAATCATTTCTATGTACTTTGGTTATGGAAGACCCCGGTATCACTGTAAACGAATTAAAATCCATAATTGCTCAACCGCCCGTGCCAGTGGAATTATCCGAATTACTAACTCATCTCTCAAACAAAGAAGGGTAGCGGTAGTCCCCATCATAGCAGTCTCAGCACACGCCAAAAGACATAAGGCGAAACCGCACAGAAAGTAAACACGAATTTCTATGTTTCCTTAACCACGCCAAGGCTAATCGTTTTATATAATTTGGCCGTGAGATGGAATCATGCGCAGTTCCCTTCGCACTCCCGAACAATCCTGGTAGATTTTTGCATTAAATAATTCAGGTTTATATTTATGCGGATCTTCTTTGCTCTAACCACTGTCTTTGTACCTACAATGTATTTGTTTAAAATGATAACGTGTTTTTCCAGTGAGTGAGAATGTCGTAGCCACATTTGAATGTACGATTACTTTTTTAAAATGTATTTAAAATAAAGTCAGTAAACTATTTTAAATATGTGTGAGAATACTTTCGCACATTGCAACGTTAAAGAATACCTTTAAACACTGAAAAACTTTAATAATGCAAACTACAAAAATTGTATCCTTTTCATGAAATATTTTTGTAATTTTTTTTTATTTAGAAAAAAAAATTAACTATAAATAGAAACATAGACATAAAAACAGACGGACATACAGAAAAGCTTGCAAGAAGACGGACAGGTAAATTAATATGTAGAAAATTAATACTTATATTAATACTAACTAATACTAATACTTATTAATACTAATTATAATTGTTTACACATTAACTCTACATTAAACAGTATATTTTTTTAAACAGTACACAATACTATGGCAAGGCTGTGTGTGCCTACTATTCTGACACCAGAGAACGATTCCACTATCCCGAAATGTTCCTGAACACTTTCAGTGCTCTTGACTATCACCTCACAAACTTTCGCTCACAATTGATGCTCATGTGATGTTGCTGAGAAACCTCCAAAACAAAAACAAAAAATCCGTAAATTGACCAGCCTGCAAGTTAAACACATCGACAGGAACAACATTGAGACAACGATGTTCGGTTGATGTGACCGGGGTGAAGCGGTGTTCATATTTTGGATACCACTAATATCATCCGACGACAAAGAGAGAAAATACTAGATAGCTTGGTGTCATGGCATGGCAAACAATCAACAACAGAACTGATACGATGCACCGCAGACAGAAGATTGTGGAAGGACATGATCGCCTACGCCAACCGGTATAGCACATGATGATAATGAATATCATCAGAGTATCGTTTCTAGTAGGGAGTCACGATAGCTCAGTGGTTAGTGAATTGGACTACAAAGGGCTAGAGGTAGGGTTCGATCTCAATCGACGGCTTCCAGGTTCACCCAGCCTTTAGTGGGT
Organism: Megaustenia siamemsis; assembly: GCA_032433765.1. Taxonomy (NCBI): domain Eukaryota; kingdom Metazoa; phylum Mollusca; class Gastropoda; order Stylommatophora; family Ariophantidae; genus Megaustenia; species Megaustenia siamemsis. The sequence goes on along the minus strand of JAVIAB010000160.1, from coordinate 31,972,307 downwards.
ACCGGATTTTTTTTTTTTCTGGGAAAGTTAAGCGGCACGGGACTAATACCGACCACATTACCCCAAAAATCATGTGCCGAAGGTCTGTAAAATGTATGGCCACTAGCACCATATTCCCTATACGCCACTTGGCGTGACGGGGGTACTTTACTTTTACTTTTTTTTTTTTTTAACCAAACTTGACGAGATGAAATATGATGAGGATGACCGAACAAGTAACGTCACGGTCTATTGCACACGTCAGCTCTTGAGCCAATGGCATTTGTTTCTGTAGCGTTGTGGTACTACACATCTCTATTATTTTTCTCAAGGAAGTAAAAAAGTAATGTACCCCCGCCACGCCAATTTGCATATTGGGAATATGGTGTTAGTGACCATATATTTTACAGACTTTCGGCACATGATTTTTGAGGTAATGTGGTCGGTATTACGCCCGTGCCGCTTTACTTTCCCAGAAAAAATCGGGTACCCACTAAAGGCTGGGTGAAACTGGATGCCGTCGGTTGGGATCGAAGGCTACCTCTTGTCCTTTGTAGTCCAGTTCACTAACCACTGAGCTATCGCGGCTCCCGTTTTTCTCACGTGACTGAACTTTACTCATTGAGTGAAATCAATCGGTTGTGGCTTTAACTCTTTGTTGTCGACAAAACACCTTCAATTCTGAATGAGACGGAGTTCTCTCAGCTGACCGATTATACTTAGCTACTTCCTGGTTTGAGACTTTGAAAGTCACCTTGCCTTGTGAATTAGGGTCATTACTAATTCCTTAGCTAAGGACGAATTGACATTTGTTTTAGTGGAGACCTGCCCTCAGGTTTCTGATTTGTGAACAGGGAGAATTAATGCAGTTAATGCAAATAAAATTAGGAGAGATACCTCTACCAGACATACAATCTTGTGCATATATCTGTGTAGTAATATAGATAAAGAGGGAGGAACAGAAAAAGATACAAAATTAAGGATACCAAAAGCAAGAGGAGCTTTTGTTGCACTGGGAAACATATGGAAGTCCACAGAAATTAGGTTAAATACAAAAATTAAAATTTTCAACTCCAATGTTAAGTCAGTCCTATTATACGGCTGCGAAACACGGAGAACAACAAAATCGACAATCATGAAGATACATATTTTCATTAATGGATGCTTACGCAGAATAAAAGGATGGAAATGGCAGAACAAAATCACTAACATAGAATTATGGAAATGTATCAGTTAAATACAAGTGAATAAAGAGATACAGCGAAGACGATGGCGCTGGATAGGACACACACTGCGGAAGTCAACTGAGAGTATTACACAAAAGGCCCTTTTTTGAAATTCCCAGGGAAAAAGACAAAGAGGAAGACCAATGAATTCTTGGAGAAGACAGATAGAAGCAGAGATGAAGATGATGGGGAAGACATGAAATGATCTTAAAAGAATGGCAAGAAACAGAACGACTTGGTAAGTGTTTGTTGAAGACCTATGCTCCACAGGGAGCTGAAGGTAGAAGAAAGAAGAACAGCGAGTCGTTAGATGTAAGACTATTAACTTCTCAGATGATCGCATGGCTTGCGTATTTTTACACGCGTCACAACTACACAAACAAGTCAGGATAATATGTAGGTTTTAGAAACTTCTGGATCGTACCATTTTCATAAATCGTACAACACATATTGATAGTGGTAGCACTTCACTCTATAGTGTTTACTATATTAACAACAAATTAAAAAATGTGTTCATTAAACAATGTTTTTCCATTTTATTTCGCTATGTGTGTGTGCGTGAGAGAGAGAGAGAGAGAGAGAGAGAGAGAGAGAGAGAGAGAAAAAGAGAGAATTTATGTCTGTATATGTCTTGGGGATATTCATTTGAAAACCTTCTCTCCTTGCCACCACTCCAAAAATCACACTAAGTTCCCTACCAAAGTCCATTACATCTTTCCTCCTTCCTCTCGATCAGCTATGAGTCGATATTTTCTTTATTCTACTATAGCTTCAACCTCCCCCTTACAACTAATAAACCTCCCACCCCTTTCCAACACGTTTTAGTTTCCACGATTATCTCATAAAATGTAACAACATTCTACTAGTTTTGGGTCACCACCATTTATACTACTCTTTCACATCTTTTCCCCCTATTCCACAAACCAAAAAAATCCAGAAAATCCTTCAAAATCCATAGAAATCCAGCTAAAATCCATGAAATGATTCTATATACGGGTAATGTGGACCCAAAAATATATTATTATTGTTTTTATAACGCCAAATTTCGATTTGTTTGAGTTTTTTGAATTGTAAGTTTTTTATTTAAGTCATTCTGTTTTTTTTTTTAATTTCTTGAACTGTGGCTTATTTTTTTTTATCTGATTTTTTTTTTTTAATTGAAAGATGATTATGTTGTCAATAAATTGAAACAATAATTGTAATTGTGTCCCTTCAAAGAATGGAAACAACTCATATGAATTGTATCTTTGAATAATTTAAAGAGTTTATTTTTTTAATATAATAAAAATAAAAACAGTATATAAAAAAAAGTAAATAGCCCCCGTCACGCCAATTGGCGTATAGGGAATATGGTGTTAGTGGCCATACATTTTATAGATCTTCAGTACATGATTTTTTGGGATAATGTTGACGGTATTACGCCCGTGCTGCTTTACTTTCCCAGCCGGTGCTCATTTAAGGCTTGGTGAACCTGGAAGCCGTCGCTTGGGATCGAACCCTACCTCTTGTCCTTTGTAGTCCAGTTCACTAAACACTGAGCTATCGCGGCTACCTGTTTTCCCACTATATATAGTACTTATTTGGTCTGCTTTCTGCATGGCCTTTGTTGATTCCACCAAGAGCTTCCGCTTCAATCTACATTTTCCAAAACCATCAGTTTTCTGGCGCATGAGATGGTTAGTCAGTCTTTCCAATGTTTGTTACCTAGACCGAGAACTGATAACATGTGACACATCTAGCGATCACGCCGCTGGGAAAATATCGATCCAGCTGTCTCCGACAATTAAACCCTCAACCTATGACAGACTTAGCAGCGCTGTAGGGGATAAACATTTGATTCTCCGAGAAACCACAGAGCATAGAGAAAGACAGGAAATATAAAGTAGCCACCATCAACATACACTGAATAAAGAACAAAGGAGTAGAGCGTTTTGAAGAAATTACTGACCAAGAGGAAAATTAAAATACTAGGTGGTTAGTGAAGACAAGAGTAAAAGAACAGCAAGTAAAGAAAACACACACGAACTACACGAACATATTATCAGCATTCGAAATCACAAAACAATCTATCCATTGTGTAGGCTTTATCATAGACCTATAACATGTAAAGAATATTCTAGAAATAAAATGCTACTCAGAAAGAATCATTACAACCAGACTACTAGAAGATGATCTAAAAACAACATATATAAGTATATGCGCCATACAACAACAACAACGAAAAAGACATTGAAGAATTATGCTAGACACTAAATGAGATTGTCAACAAGAACGATAGAAGCGACGACATTAATGATAGGAAACTTTAATGGAAGGTGTTGGAAATGAAACATCGAGAATTGAGAAATGGTGTGACCCTTTTGACGATAACACAGCTGAAAGAAATGAAAATGGAAGCAGACTTAATGAATTATGTAATCAAGACAATTTGCTCATCACCAACACATTCTTCAAACACAGAAAGTTGCAAATAAATACATGGTACAAGGAGAACATGTAGATACCAGAGAGATTTCATGCCAACAACAACAAAAAACAAAAAAGAAAAGAGTAACCGGCACCAAAACTATCCGCAATATTATAAATGATGCAGACAATAAAATGGAAATGATCACATTCAGACAGCCAGAAACAAAAAGAAAATACACAAACAAAGAAAAAAAAGAAGATTAGAAATGGTGTGCGCACTGATGTATAGTTCACTGGTTATCTATACATTGAACCTTTTAATGTAGTACTTTTATACTCAGTGCTACGTATGACAGGTGGGGGAGCAGAAGCGCCTGCGACCTGCGGTCGCAATAAGAGGGTCGGCGCACCATCAGCTGACCAAGACCTAGCAGTTCTACCTCCTCGTGGTCTCCCCTGCTAACAGTCTTTCAAAGGAGGCTGGCTAACAGAAGCTAGGATCGACGTGTTCTATGTAGTGTTGGCTGTTACTGATATAGAGGACCAAGTATTGCAGTACCTCTGGGCTGGACTAGTAGTTTTCAAGCATAGCCTGAGGTAGACGAAATCCAACCTCTCCAGTAAGATCCGGGAATGTCAAGAAAGCCATTACGACTCGCCACATCTTATGAGTCAAAGGGCAACTGCTCGTATTAACTCGTGGCAATCCGTCAACAACGTATGACAATTCACCCCTACACATGTAACATATGCATTCGTGATCTAACGTTGAATCAAGTTAAAACGTGTTTTTCAGACAGAATGTTGTGTTAGTGTTAGAAGGTAAAAGTATATAGAAAATAAACACGCAAATTACACGAGAACATATTTATTGAGAGGTGTGTCAAATAAAACTGTCAATGCCTAAACGACAAACACTTTCAATGTTCGGCAACATGAACTATTAAATCTTCTCTTAAATGTTCCTTAGAATTTTTCCGCCTATATGCGATGAACAGTTCCTTGATTGTCTGTCTGTACTTGGAGCTCATTGTGTAATACAAAAATATATTCACACTTGAGTTGGTAGCTTGAAACACGAATCCTATTGACCACATAGCCATGAACAAGTTCTTATAGCATCGTCCAATAAAAAACTCCCTTTCTATAAATGTCGTCATAGTAAAAATCGTTCCTGGGATATAAGCGACAATCAGAACTGCAGCAATTATCACAACCATTTTTACTGTCTTTTTATCTCGACCTGAAATCATCTCAGAATTAGACGCCGCCTCTTTACGCCATTGGGTAGATTGTCTTAGTTTAATTATTAAAATAACAGTGAACACGATAACAGAGATGAAGGACAACATTCCTGTGATAAAATACAGAATAAAGACCACACCTTCCATATACTTTCTATAGCTTGTGTAGGCGATAGTAAGGAGCGTTCTATTTCTGTCTTGAAAGAATCTCCAATCTAAAAAAGACGAAGAATATTCGGGGATAAGAGATGCTAAGTTTATTATGTAAATGAGACAAATCACAACCGTTGTTCTTTTTGGCGTAATGATTCGTTTAATTTTTAAAGGCATTAAAATACAGAAGCATCTCTCCGCTGTGATGTAAACAGTGATAAAGCTGGTGATTCTGGCGCTAGTAACATGTGGCCATCCCCCTGTGAAGTATTGAAACTCTTCTGCTATCCAGGGAGCTTCTGATTTCTCCACAAGTGGGTTCACGACAACACAAACCCACTCCATGGAGACAAGGCAGCACAGATCAGAAATGGCCAGCGCGAAAAAGCTGATATTTACCGTATTAGCAAAACCATGTCTATAATACACAATAATGTTGATTACATTTGCCACAATCCCAAACAAACCGAGGAAGCCGCAGATGAAAACATAATTAACTATATAAAAGTATTGTCTTTGCTCGTAACTCAGAATATCAGATTTGACGTTTGCGTCGTCAGAAATTTGAAGGAAAACAAAACCAGTCGTTTTTCCTTCTGTCTCCATTAAAACAAACTTGGACGAAATTAATTTGGGTACATGCTTGATTCCTTTAAACGTAGAATTATTATATTAGTAGATCGACTCTTGTAGTGACTTTGTTTAAACAATTCTGTTCTTCTTTATACGATGTTCAAACTATATATTTATTAAGTACATTCATTTGATAATATTTATATATTCTCTTAATCAGAAATGAATAGAGTATCCTGAAGCTGAGTTGCTATTGTATAAATACTATGTTGTAATATAGTAATGACGTGAAATGTTACGCAGCAATGATGATTCAATTTACTACCGAGTGGTTAAAAAATGCTATAATTTAGAGAAATGGGAATGCAATATGGTGATCAGACTGTCGTATAATTGAGAAATGTTGCAATGACGCAGCTAAATAATCGTGGATCCATTAGTTATGTGATTATTATAAATCTGAACGAAGGAGAAAGAACCCTCCAAAAAGTGTAGTGATAATTATACGTTCACAAGACATATAATCATTTTACTGGGTAATATTTTGTTTATAAAGTTGATTACGTAATTTGTCCAAACAATTTATATGAAATTTTGAGAAAATATTCTACAAGACGTTATTTAATTGAATTTGTCACAATGACTGGCATAACACGTGTTATTAGCGATGGCATCATAATACGTCTGTGGCAGTCTGCAAATATTAAGAAGTATAGCAAGTAACTACTGAAGATTAGCATGATTCTTTGTAACGCTTTTAAAAAAAAAATACAAATAAAACTATATTATTTAAATGATAATAGGAAAACAGAATAGAGAATAGAAAAGTGGTAGGTAATAGTAGCAGTAGCCTCCCTCAGTCATACTTGACTATGGATTTTTCAGCGCCTCTAGAAATGTTATTTTTTCTTTTCTTTCGCCGTGTATTCTCTTTTTCTACGAATCTTTTTGCTTATTCTTTGAGTTGGAGCTTTAGTCTGTTTCCAAAGTAAGTAATAACATAGGATGATAAAAGACGATACGAAAAGCTCCGACCTTGTGACTTCAACTGGCCTTACACTTACTGTAGACATAATTATTAGCAGAAACTAGGCGAAAAAATCTTATAACAGCTCAATAGATAAAATAAATGTAATAACAATAGTAACAATAGTAACAAGAAATTGCTTTTTGTTTTTTTTTACTACGTTTTGAAGGTAGAACTGCCAACGAAAAAAGAAAAGTCGAAGTACCCTAATTGAGCTCTTACATTAGTAATGTAGCGTGCATGTTCCATGAGTCGTTTTTAAAAACATAGACAGTAAAATATTATTATTCAGTATAGATTTAGCCCTATTCGTTCTTTCAATCTGCTGGACAAATAGTAGGAGACAAATAATAATAAACGAATATTATTATAGAGGGAAACTTCCGAGGCGATAATCAGCGAATCAATTCAGAAAAGGTATGTTTATAGCACTCGGAAAAACTAAGGCACATTATCAACAACAGAAAAAAACAAAGAACAATATATGGACCGAAGCAGGATCGAACCCGTACTCTGTGGCACAGCTGGCGTTTGGCTTTCCGTGGCAAGGCGCTGTACCACTGAGTACAGGTTCGATCCTGCTTCGGTCCATATATTGTTCTTTGTTTTTCTTTCTGTTGTTGATTATTTGTCTTTTTTTCCGAGTGCTGTAAACATACCTCTTCTTCTGAATTGATTCGCTGGACAAATAATAGGCATCAACTGGACCGTGAGCCATCTTGTTTGTAGTTTGAGAATTATCGCAGCAGCTGACCCGGCTGATCGATTGTTACAATCAAGGATTGGGGAAAAAGGGTTGGTGGGGGGGGGGTATCTAGAAGTATGACGTTGTTCTCTGTACAGGGAGAGCAAAGGGGGGGGGGGGTGTCTAATTTCCGCACAAGAGGTGAGACATTTTATCTTGGAGTCCGTGGTAATACCAACAATAAGTTCACGTTAAGGAACTCTTGGCTGCGAAAAGTAAAAAAAAAAAAAAAAAAAAAAAAGAACAGGCGTTTTTATTTTTTCACTCTGCACAATGGAAATAATTGAAATAAAAAAAATTATTCTTAGTGAAAAAGTGTTTTCTTCCACAGTGTTTCTTGCGAAGGTTCGAAGTTTACTGTTACATGGAAGAGCTGAGTCGTTTGGTGTTACACATATAATTATTATTAGGAGGCCTGGGTAGATTAGTTGGGACAACCACTGGGCTATCGACGTTCGGACAACCCGTGTTCGATTCCCGCTGGAAGCAGTGTGAATTGTACTCGTGGTTGGAAAAAATAATCCCGTAGTCGACCCAGCCGCTGGCAGAAATGGGTACCAGGGTAGTACTCTGGGAAGGTGAGGAATGCCGCCTCGCATCGTGACTTTCGATGCTTGAAACGACACTATTCAGAAGTCTCCGAACACTTCTGGATAGGCGGCTCTGCACATATGGATGAAAATTAGCGTGTTAAGACGGCGATTCAAGTCTCGTTCTTCGCCTCTACATTTACCTAGCTTTTTTTATGTACATCTACCATCAAAAGCTAACAACGTTCACGGGTAATTGAATTTATTGACCTGTCTTCATACTTCATCAATAACTTTAATTATAGATTTACGATTCGTCATTTTCTTTGTTCCATCTTTTACTTATTTCCTTTTGCTGTTGAGGCTAAATGCATCTATAATAACTTTCCATCAATATAATGTCACTAATTTTCTTTAACTCTCTAGAGATTTGCGATTAATGCAGTATCATGAGAATAGATCATATTGCTTATATTGTGACCACGGACTGATATTTCGGGTAAGTGCTCTATGAATCTTATAATCCGACTATATATGTTGCTTGCTAGCTTGCGTTCGCCCGATGACTTAAGGAGTGTACCTCGTCATCATCCGCCCTTAAAAGGACGTTAAGTAGGCGTGTCTGTGTTGTGTTGTGGTTTACAGTATAACTGTGATATTTGCGCCTTTCGGCCCGACACATCCGACTTCAGAATGACATTTTTGAGTACCGGGTTGTCTTCCCTCTTCGATCCCTACTCGCTTGGCCAGACTAGACAGGTTAGTTTGTTACTAGAGGCACAACGAAGAGGTGGAGCAGGGTCTAGATGGTTCTGGTTCACTGATCCTGGCGCATGCCATCAGCTGTGGATCGCTGACAACTTCCAGCTCTGGTGCTGGGAGGCGCGCTTTCGCCTCCACTATATATGTTAAATAAATGTTTTTAAAATATTAAAATGGTTAAAATATAAATAAAAATGTGTAAGAAAAATAGAATAATGTTTTAAAAGAAACGTCATAGGTCGGAAGAGGCAGAGATACTATTATAATAAGAAAAGGGTACAAGAGAAAGGAAATGAGGACAAAACATTGCCATCACATCTTGTTCATTCTACGGTTGGATCTTCTTCTTTCCTTCCTTAATTGCCTTTCAGCGTTGAGGGGAGACATATTTTGCGGTCTTTTACTCTATAGTTCCTCTCTATTGCTTTATTTGTAGTGCTTCTAATATCCCATCAAACCCGTTTTTTATTGTTTGTGGTCGGTCCTTGTGTTGTCGCAACGTTCTTTGAAGACTCATGTTTTGTTTCGGTCTTTCTGTCTTGATTGGATCTGTCTTCTAATATTGCAAAATTCAGTCACGAGAGAAACTACTCATTAAATTAACATCAAATATAAGACACTATTACATTACCAAACTACTGATAAATTATGATTGATTGTTATCAACCGTCTGTCAAGACGTCAAATGCTCTGATGGCATATTACATATTAAATAAATCTGGCGATAGCACATATCCTTGTCTAATATCTTAATTTATTTATTGAAACATTCTTAACTGATTTCCTGTTCTTAACGTTGCGCTTTGTTACCATTAGATGTTCTTTATTATTATATTTTTTCAAAACTTTGCTGTTAACCTTTATGCTTTCTAGAAATGTTACCTATTTTTTTATGCTGCGCATTACTACATGGTTTATTGCAGTATAAAAAAAAAATATAGATGTTTCACTTATATAGCTCTTTCTTCTAATGATTTTATTTGGTCTTATTCTTACCTTTACTAGTTCAAACAAATCCACACTGCTCGTCAATAATTTCACGTTTATATTCGTTTCTAGCGCTTCGTACTGTTGTTCTGAATATTTTGGTGACGTGACTTGTTCGGTGATCCTCATGCATATTTCATCTCGTCAGGTTTGGTCAAAAAAAAAAAAAAAAAGTAAAAGTAAAGTGCCCCCGTCACGCCAAGTGGCGTATAGGGAATATGGTGTTAGTAGCCATACATTTTACAGACCTTCGGCACATGATTTTTGGGGTAATGTGGTCGGTATTACCCCAAGTATAGTGCCCGTGCCGCTTTACTTTCCCAGAAAAAAAAATCCGGTACCCATTAAAGGCTGCGTGAACCTGAAAGCCGTCAGTTGGGATCGAACCCTACCGCTTGTCCTTTGTAGTTCAATTCACTAATCACTGAGCTATCGCAGGTCCCGGGTTTGGTAAAGCTAAGAATATTAATTTCATTGGATCAGTTGATATAGATTATTGTTTCAATGTTATAGATGTCATTTACCAGCTTGATTATTCCTTCTACTTCAAATTCTCCTAAATCAAACGTCTTCAAGTTTATTGTATCTGATCACAATACTTTTCTAATTTTCATGCTGTGCACTGCATCTTGCTAATTTTTATGTGAAATCTTGAGGTCCTTCCCCATTATCTTGAGTGTTTACTTCTGAATTCCTTGACGTATTCTCTCCACATTTCCCTTATGTTTCCTTGTTTGATGAACAATCTTTTGATTATAAGCTGTTGTAGAAATCAGCATTAAGTTACATTATTGATTAGAAAAGACGATTATAATATGTGAAATATATTACAGTATGCTATATAATACTGAAAGGAGGGCAAAAAGTAATGCACAACAATTTTTTTCTCGTCTAATAATAAAGATAGGAATATGAAATTTTGCACATTTGGAATATGACATGTTCCAATTATGTGCACCAAATTGCACAGCATTATGATAAATATTACGCAATCTATGAACCGTTAAAATGGAGCTTGTCAACAATGTCCGTTACAAACAGCGAAGTGTCATAGAATTTCTGGTTGCGGAAAAAGAAACTGTGGCAAACATTCATAAACGACTGTGTGCAGTGTACAAATGTTCTGCAGTCGATAGGAGCACAGTTAGTCGCTGGATTCAGAGAATTAAAGCTGCAGAAAGTGTACGAGTGGAGCTGCATGATTTACCGCGTTCTGGGCGTGTTGCCTCGGCTACCAGCACAGACATGTTAAACCGGGCTGATGCCATTATTCGTAAGGATAGGCGTATCACTAGTCAGCAATTGGCATTGCAGCTTACAGTCAGCAAGGGAAGTGCAATCGCAATTTTTAAAACTCTCGGATATTCAAAGATTTGCGCTCGATGGGTTCCTCGGTGCCTAACAAATGATCACAGAGTTCAAAGGAAAACATTCTGTTCTGAATTGTTGGAGCGTTTCGGTGTTGAAGGAGAAATGTTTTTGTCAAAAATTGTTACCGGTGACGAAGCGTGGGCACATTATTATGAGCCTGAAACAAAAATGCAGTCAATGGAATGGCATCATCCGCAGTCACCAAAAAGAAAAAAATTCAAAACATCTCCATCAGCCGGAAAGGTGATGATCACTGTCTTCTGGGACATTCATGGTGTGATTCTTGTTGATGTAATGACAAGAGGTGAGACAATCAACTCGACAGCTTACATCAATACACTGACAAAACTCAAAAATCGGTTCCACAGAGTTCGGCCTAATAAGCCATCTGCAGATTTGTTGCTTCAACATGACAATGCACGCCCTCACACAAGTCTGGTAACACGGGAAGCAATCAACAAATTTGGTTGGACTGTACTGCCCCATCCTCCTTACAGCCCTGATCTGGCTCCCTCAGATTTCCATCTGTTTGGACCACTCAAAAAATTCCTGCGTGGGACACACTTTGACAATGATGAGGATGTGATCCGTGCAGTTAAAAAATGGCTACGCCAGCAGGACAAAACTTGGTACAAATGAGGCATTCATGACCTAGTTTCGCGTTGGCGTAAGGCAATACGCTTGGACGGAGATTATGTTGAAAAATAGTTAGTGTAAAGGGGATGTTCAGCTACAATCTGTGAAAATTTCACACATTTTGCCCGAATAGTTTCCGAGAAAAAAAATTGGTGTGCATTACTTTTTGACCTCTACGTATTTCAGAACATACCTTTGATATTGATTAGAAGAGTGCCGTAATAAAACTTTTGGCAAATTTTGTATTGACCTTACACGATTTTGATGATGATTAGTACCCCAAAAATATATGTTAGAACCTTTGAACATGTGCATTTATTATGGAATTAATAAATTAGTCACTTTTGATGTCGTTCGGAACAAAGCAGTATAAAATGTTTGCACATGTCCGCCATAGGATTAAACAATTATGGGACTTGAACAGAGGAAAATAGCCAATATTGTTCACTTAGTCTAGACTCACTGTTTCAGGAAACAGTGTTACTATTAAAGAGGAGAGAGGGGATTGCTCAAAGAGATATCTTAGAGATACATTTTCAAGAGAATCTTTCAGGAAGATTTTTGAAGCGATTTTTATTTTGCAATATTCTTTTTGAGATTTTGAAAGAACAATTTATATTATTTATAGAAAGATCAGTGCCTATTTGAGAGTTCATGGCTTGGAGTATACCGATTTTACAGGAGAATGTTGTTAGCTGCAAATTTATGCATACAATTTTTATTATCGTGCATGTTGTTTTTTTGTCTCAGAAAAAGAAGTTGGGCTGATTTTCTTACGGAGTCTGGAGAGTGTGGCGCCAACGGCAGTTGCCTCAAGCCACAAATAAATTTGTCCACTAACAATACATAGTTTGATATTTTCATAGACGGTCATTATGAGAAATTTCTAGTAATGAGAGACTTTTATATAGGAAGCAAGACAGTCATCCCGAGAGAGTTTGTGAAGTATAACTAGAGAACTGAGAAAATAAACTTTAATTGTAATCAAGACTGTGTCTTCGAGTCATCACATGTAGTGTTGATCACACATGTTGTTCTGGGCATCTGGAGTTGGAATTTCTCTCTGTTGTATTAATTATTCGCGATTTTATTGTCACAACCACAAAACAAACAGTGATTGGTAGTGTTTTGCTTCCTGAAATTTTATCTTTTTGTTTGTAAATATTATTGACATCTCCTTTGTGTTGCATTTCACTATCTTTGTATTTCCTCTTTAGCAATGCATTTTCTGCTTATTTACGTTTATTTCCTGTTTCTTTGTTTGATCTTTCACATCCATCTTAGTCTTGTTTGTTTCTCCTTCTTGTGTCTATTAACTGTAAATTGTCATCTGTCATCCATCTTTTTGCTTTCAGTTTACCTCACTGGCGGCATGAGGTCTTTTGTTATTTGTTTTATTTGTTGTATTGGTCCATTCAGCATTTCAAATTACTCATCTATGCTGTGCATTTTTACTATTGAATTATACGTATTTTGAATTGACATGTCATATTTCTCGTGTACTTTCTTACCTGATTTAAGTAAACTAAATTTAACTTGATTTTCTCTGCAGCTATTTTTTTTAGTTCTATCTTACGTCTGGTACTTGGTCATTATCTTTTTCTAGCATATTTTTCACAGAGACTGTTTCTGAATTTGGTCTATTTCAGTTTGTAGTTACTCTGATAATGCGACCTAAAGGTTTCCAGAGGTTTCTTTTACACTTTCAAAATCGTATCGCGTGTTACTTGAACTAGTTGTTTCCTATCATCAAGTGTGTGTGTCCATTGAATCAGTTTGTTACCTCCCTCCTAGACCATACTTACCAACCACTTATTCCTCTCTTCCATTCCCTAACTTTGAATTTAAACCTTCTAGAACTGCAGTAGACGGTTGACTGGTTGGTCTTGAGGCAAGACGTCGGCCTCGAGACAGAGAGGTTGTGTGTTCAAATCCCAGCTACACCGGTTGGGATTTTTATTTATGATTTCTCTCTGCGGCAACCACCCCTAGTCTCAGCAGCGAGGTCCGGCTTAAAAAAAATTGCAATTACTCATCGACGGAAAAAAAATATGAGTACCTCCGAAGTCGGAGTTATCTGCCTGTGCGGCCAGGACCGCTTTGCACACGGCTGAAAAGGGAAAAAAATGGATTAACACGCAAAATTCAGTTCCTAGTCTCTAGGGACTTCGTCTGAGGTAAAAGCTTATTTACGAAAAAAAAAAAAAACTGCAGTAGACTCTTGTGGTTTGTTCAAGCAACATAATGTGCTCATAAAATATATCAACCGTTTGCCGTGTGATGTTGATGCATAAACTTGTATAAGATTAATACCTGTTGGTCTTCCAATTAATTTAGCTAACAAGACTCGATAAGTTATTTCCCAGAAGCATTTTACTGTTATTGCTATCTCTGCATCTAAAGTGATACCTACTCCATTTTGGTATTTTGTGCTCAAGAATAGATTATTAAGTATTATCAGAATGTCTCACTCGATCCAGTGCATCTCATTTCATATAATCGTAATATATGTAAACCTTTCTATTTCACTTTTGGCGTTATCCAATTTTATACTTTGCATTTATGTCAAAGTTTCTATTCTCAGTGTTCATTTCTTTATTTTTTAGATTTCTTATCGTAGCTTCTTGATGATCGGGTATTACCTGTAGTACAGGAAGTACCCTGTCGAACCAGAATTTTGTAATGTGATCCCTATTAATGCCTGCCGTTGTTTCATTTAAAGTTGTAGCGACCAATGATTATACACATGAATTATTACAACAGTGGATTTTCCGTTGCCTTCTGTCAATTTTTTTAAGGTTGGCACAAACTGTCCCACACCCAAGGACAGACAGTACTGTTACCCATATGTTAACAGGTCTTTACGTTCTCATTTGTATTACAAATTCACTGAGGCCTCTTCCCGAATGACCATTTCGATATCCAGGAAGGTTTCACCTGTATTTCCCGCAATCTCATACACGCAGTCATAAGTCAACGCTGTCTAAAGACATATATTAATTGACCAAACAGGCCGACATTTTGTTTGGCTTTTCGTGGCAAGGCGCTGTGCCACTGAGTACGGGTTCTATCCTGCTTTGGTCCATATATTGTTCTTTGTTTTTTTTCTGTTGTTGATTATTTGTCACTTTTTCTGAGTGCTGTAAACATACCTTTTCCTCTGAATTGATTCGACATTTAGGGGACAGAGTCTGTGGACACCTTGTATAACATCGAACGTGTTTCCGACACGATTGTCTCCTCCCATTTCAGATCTTCAGGCCATCATACCTACGATGACGTCCGGGTTACCGGGGTTGTCTCTTGTTACTCTGAAACCCACAGTCGTTTCGCGTTGAAGAACCGACTCATAGCCCGTTTTGAGTCCATCGTTTCGCGTTGAAGAACCGACTCATAGCCCGTTTTGAGTCCATCGTTTCGCGTTGGAGAACCGACTCATAGCCCGTCTTGAGTCTATCGTTTCGCGTTGAAGAACCGACTCATAGCCCGTCTTAAGTCTATCGTTTCGCGTTGAAGAACCGACTCATAGCCCGTTTTGAGTCCATCGTTTCGCGTTGGAGAACCGACTCATAGCCCGTCTTAAGTCTATCGTTTCGCGTTGGAGAACCGACTCATAGCCCGTCTTGAGTCTATCGTTTCGCGTTGGAGAACCGACTCATAGCCCGTCTTAAGTCCATCGTTTCGCGTTGGAAAACCGACTCATATCCCGTCTTAAGTCCATCGTTTCGCGTTGGAGAACCGACTCCTAGCCCGTCTTAAGTCCATCGTTTCGCGTTGGAAAACCGACTCATATCCCGTCTTGAGTCCATCGTTTCGCGTTGGAGAACCGACTCATAGCCCGTCTTAAGTCTATCGTTTCGCGTTGAAGAACCGACTCATAGCCCGTCTTGAGTCTATCGTTTCGCGTTGAAGAACCGACTCATAGCCCCTCTTGAGTCCATCGTTTTGTGTTGGAGAACTGACTCATAGCCCGTCTTGAGTGCATCGTTTCGCTTTGGAGAACTGACTCATAGCCCGTCTTGAGTGCATCGTTTCGCTTTGGAGAACTGACTCATAGCCCGTCTTGAGAGCATCGTTTCGCTTTGGAGAACTGACTCACATGTAGGTACTGTAATTGTAGAGCTCTCTACGCTTCGGGTAAACAAACATCACAAAAATCTAAATTCGGAAGGAACGGAGTTCTGCCTTTTATCCGCGGCCTCCCCCCCCCCACTTTTTTTCTCTCTCTCTCTCTCTCTACACATAATAAGTTAGGTCAAAGAAAGTATGTGGGTGATGCATCATAAAAGTTGTTCTTGGCTTGCCAGGGTCACATGACCTTTTGCCTTATACTGGACACTTGTAGCTGTTGGTCTAACAATCATTTCACTAGTGCTACAGTCACACTTTTGCTGTTGTCCGGCTGTCATCTCACTAGTGCCACAGTCACACTTTAGCTGTTGTCCGGCTGTCATCTCACTAGTGCTACAGTCATACTTTAGCTGTTGTCCGGCTGTCATCTCACTAGTGCCACAGTCATACTTTAGCTGTTGTCCGGCTGTCATCTCACTAGTGCTACAGTCATACTTTAGCTGTTGTCCAGCTGTCATCTCACTAGTGCCACAGTCATACTTTAGCTGTTGTCCGGCTGTCATCTCACTAATGCTACAGTCATACTTTAGCTGTTGTCCGGCTGTCATCTCACTAGTGCCACAGTCATACTTTAGCTGTTGTCCGGCTGTCATCTCATTAGTGCTACCGTCATACTTTAGCTGTTGTCCGGCTGTCATCTCACTAGTGCCACAGTCACACTTTAGCTGTTGTCCGGCTGTCATCTCAGTAGTGCCACAGTCACACTTTAGTTGTTGTCCGGCTGTCATCTCACTAGTGCCACAGTCACACTTTAGCTGTTGTCCGGCTTTCATTTCACTAGTGCCACAGTCACACTTTAGTTGTTGTCCGGCTGTCATCTCACTAGTGCCACAGTCACACTTTAGCTATTGTCCGGCTTTCATTTCACTAGTGCCACAGTCACACTTTAGCTATTGTCCGGCTTTCATTTCACTAGTGCTACAGTCACACTTTAGTTGTTGTCCGGCTGTCATCTCACTAGTGCCACAGTCACACTTTAGCTGTTGTCCGGCTGTCATCTCACTAGTGCTACAGTCATACTTTAGCTGTTGTCCGGCTTTCATCTCACTAGTGCCACAGTCACATTTTAGCTGTTGTCCGGCTGTCATCTCACTAGTGCCACATTCACACTTTAGTTGTTGTCCGGCTGTCATCTCACTAGTGCCACAGTCACACTTTAGCTGTTGTCCGGCTGTCATCTCACTAGTGCCACAGTCATACTTTAGCTGTTGTCCGGATGTCATCTCACTAGTGCTACAGTCATACTTTAGCTGTTATCCGGCTGTCATCTCACTAGTGCTACAGTCACACTTTAGCTGTTGTCCGGCTGTCATCTCACTAATGCTACAGTCATACTTTAGCTGTTGTCCGGCTGTCATCTCACTAGTGCCACAGTCATACTTTAGCTGTTGTCCGGCTGTCATCTCACTAGTGCTACAGTCACACCCATCAGAGGTACTTATCTTTAGGGTATTGAAAATGTGATTCTTTTAAATGCTTGATTTTCGGACTTCGAAATTATTTGCCTGTTTGTTTTGCTTAGTTCATAATTTACTTTTCTTGTAATCAGCTGTTATGCATTCGATTGTTCACATGCTGTTGCTGACAAACTTTTGGACGTTTATTCTTCATCCGTGAGACTTATTTATGACTGAAATAATCTTTAACCTTTCTTTACCAACTTGTTCTTCTAATCATTTACGAAAATATTACTGTGAGATGCGATCATTGTACCAGCACAGTTCTTTTTGCGTGGCTGGCCTTCATGGCAGTGTTCATCTTAAATAATTCTAGCTGTGGAGCTGGCTGTTCTCAAGGCAAGACGCCTGCCTCGAGACAGAGAGGCTGTGGGTTCAAATCGCGGCTGCACCCTTTGGGATTTTTGACGCTTGAAACGTCAATTACTCATGGACGGAAAAAATATGAGTACCTCAGAAGTCTCTAGGGACTTCGTAAGAGGTAAAAGCTGGCGAACGCAAAAAAAAAATTTAATTAATTAATTAAAAATAAAATAATAATAATTCAAGCCTACATTTGACTCTTCTGGACTCTTTTGTTTTTTTTTTTATACATCGTCCTTGTACTCACAATGTATTTGTTAAAACCGATAATATGTGTGTGTTTTTTTTTTATCTGTTAACGAATGTTGTCGCCACATTTACATGTGAGACTAATTTTTAAAAGTATTACCATCTACTTAGTGCAGCTTGTGTGCGAAAATACGTTAATTCTTACACTACAGTGATTAATAATAGTTTTTTTTAAATATATAAATATAAATTATGAAAATTACTACCTTTTTAAGAAAATATTATAATATATTTTTTAGTAAGAAAATTATTTAATTTAAATACATACATAGACAGTTAGGCAAACAGACTGCCAGACACCCAGATTTGCAGATAGACGAATAGCTAGATATTAATGGACTTAGGGTGTACGCAGAAACCGTGCATGATATAGTTTATGTAATACGTAACATGGGTTGACTGTGCTGGCCAATATGACCATACAGAACAAAAAGACTATCCAATGACCTGGACAGTTGTCCTTGAAAACCCTCGACACTCTTGGCTTTCCAGTTGGTGATCCAGTAACGTTAGTGAGAAATCTCAACCCACTGGAATTCTGCAATGTTACCTACCAGCCTGTAAGTGAAGCATTTTCGTTGAAGTCAGAATGATGAAAGGGGTAAATTGGAGTTCATACCTCAGGTACCACTAATACCACCCCAGAACCAGTTCTAGAGGCTACAATCCCCCCCCCCCCCGCCCCGCGCAAAGTCTGCTTCCGAAGACTACACGTGTCAGGGTCAGCTGATTGAAATGGTAGAAATTCACTCGAGGAAGGAGTATGCCTCCATCTGACTTGCTCTAGAGTGAGCTCACCCAGCAGCCTGGTTATCCTAACATCTGAGAGGAGAACCAGTAGAGCGGTCTACAAAGATATCATTTGGTAATGAATTCTTCTGCGATCATGGCTCATTCAGACTAGGATTCCGGGCTCTCATATGAAGGCAGCTGTCTGTTTAAGTGATTCGGTTGCCCCGTATAGTTTTTCTCCCAGGTAGGTGGGCGTGGACTACATTGTCCTTTTCAGGTCTGTGTACTGGGGGTAATCCTGTAGAACATGTTTTATTGTTATGTTATCCAGGGTACAGTGGCTTAGGCTGGTAGTTCCTATTTTGAATATGGTGAACAGTCTGTTGTGGCCAGTGCGCAGGCGAAGTATGATGACTTGATCCCTCCTTGATAGTTGGAGGTATCCGTCCCTCTCGTTATACTTTGGGTGTTCTTGTTTCCATTTTTCTTGGTACTGACCTTTGATGATAGATTTGGCTTCATCGTAGCTGACCAGATGGTTCTCTTGTGGTAATCGTGAATTGACATCAGTCTCACTGCACTGCTGTTGTCTTCACATTCAGGTGGAACGCTGCAGCTGTGATGCCATGACGCTTGTGGGTTTTTTGCCCGTACAGCAGTATATCTGCGATGGGGCCATGACCCGAGGGAACGTTTGGATTACCTACTGCACTGGGAACATCAGTGGACCACCGTCTACTAGACCTCAGAGTCTTATGCACCCCTATCGGTCAACCCCGGTTTATTTCCTGCTATTGATACAGTAATTGCTTTACGACATCTCTTTCACTGACAGATTTCCCACCCATGGCGATCATTCAGCTGAGCTCATCGCTTGCAGTAACGGAAGCGACATTCCCTTTCTCAATTTCCGTGAAATAAGTCTGTTGTCTCAAGTTATTCTTCAATTCTGTGAGTCTTGAGACACGCTTGTGCCTTTATATTTATCGTTAGATCGATGGTTCTTGTCATAATGTCTTTTCAAGTTGCTCTTTTTGGCGGGACAATGTTGTTTTTGCAAATTAAACAATGTATCTTTCCACTCACCGTTGTGCAAATATACGGTCAATCAAATTATTCTTGAAACACTCGCCCTTTTTTGTTTAGTTTCTGCTTTCTCTTAGCTAGAGGAACACTAGCCATTTTAAAGATGACGCGGAATCTACAAAATTATTTAGAAAATGGAAACGAATTTTGGCCACCAAACTCTATAATGTATCCTTTGTGCTAGCTAATCAAGTGCTTGCATGCCGCCCGCGAACGAAAGGTTTGACATGCCTGTCTTAGATTATTGATTATATATCCATGCATGTGGGCGTAGTGGGCGTATAAGAAGACTTATCAATCAAAACAGAACTGGAGTCGTCAGTCGCTGGACACTGCGGGACCAGCTGAGGAGAGGATCTGAGCACATATGGACATGTTCGGAGTGCAGTGATGATGATCAGCAAATAACTCAATAACAGACGGACAGGCAGGCAGGCTTGCATACTAGAAGACAAAATTAATTGGTACCTTAACTTATATAGTCTGTCTATATAATGTAATACATGGACTGCTGTGCAAGCGTTCGGTTATGGCCTCAAAGAACAAAAAGGCTGTCCACTTCCACGGAAAAATCCTGAACACCCTCAACAGCCTTGGCCTTCTAGCTCACAAGCTTCTGCTCAAAGTTGGTCTCGACCCTACCAAACTTTGCAATGTTACCATCCTACAAGTGAAGCACCTACACAGGATCAGCCTCGAGAGCTGTGCTGTGTGTGAATCATTGTCCATATCTAGGATATGGTTGGGATTTTTATTTATGATTTCTCTCTGCGGCAACCACCTCTGGTCTTAGCAGCGAGGCCCGGCTTGAAACGTCAATTACTCATCGACGGAAAAAATAGGAGTACCTCTGAAGTCGGAGTTATCTGTCTGTGCGGAGAGGGACCCCTGTGCACACGGCTGCCAGGGAAAAATGGATTAACATGCAAAATTCAGTTCCGAGTCTCTAGGGACTTCGTCAGAGGTAAAAGCTGGCGAACGAAGGCAAAAATATCTAGGATACCAATAATACCATCGGGGTATCCATTTTAGTTTCAGAAGCTGCAGTTTCCCTTTTAACGTTTGTTTTCCGATGACTATAAACACGTACCAGTGTCATCTTATTAAAGCGGCAGGTATTTACTTGAGGAAGGAACACTTCTCACATGGCCAGTTCTACGTGGAGTGAGCTCACCCATCAGCTCAGTGATACAAGCACTAAGAAGAGCCACTCATGTGGTCTATAAAGAGGTCCTTCAGGCGCGGAATGGTACCAGTTTTACGAGCACCGTCATTTTTTTCACTTTCAGATGGAGCACTGTGATTATGACGTCATGATAATCCTGGGCTTTTTGTACTTAGAGGAGTTCATCTGTCGTGGAAAAAATGCCCCGAGGGAAAGTTTGGCGCCAAAACTGGACTGGGCACTTGTATTGCGTCTATTATACTTGACAGCCACTAAATACCGAAATATTGCTGATTTGAAAGATAAAATGTGCTGTAACTATTTTATAATGTCATTTAAGTAAGTAGTCTACTCAAGGAATGTAGTATATTCTGCAGTTGTTTGACCAGTCTGTATTTCAAGGGTGGAAGTTCTTGCACATCAAAGCACTCCCATACCATATACGTCTCTGTTATTGATAACTATATCCATCTATTGTCCTTTCGAGCCGAAGACGGCACATAGGGCAGAACCACAATCTAAAAACCAGAAACCTTGCATGCCAAAATGGCACATATTGCAGAGATCACCACTTCTAAAATCTATGGCTGTTTTCATTACAATACTTTTTACAATGACAGCTTGTCAAAACTATATCTACTACCCTGTTAATTTCCTGAACAACCTCAATTTTTCTGGTTTCCCAGATCACCTCATTGTTTATCCTACAATTATTTTCATAAATTAATGGTTTTTACATTTCTTGTGTTCTTGTGTTTGCTCATTCATCATATTAAATATATTCATCATCCAATTTTGATAATAGAAACAAGATGGTAGACGTATACAACAGAGGTGAGATGAAGAATGGCTCAGGCAACAGCAGCGTTCCAAAAAATGAGGAAGATACTGTGCAATCCATTTTTGACAATAGAAACAAGAAAAAGAGTTCTTAAATGTTATGTAGAGCCAGTCTTAGCACATGGATGTGAATAGTGGACAATAGGACAACAGACAAGAAAATCACTGGAGGCTGTAGAAATGTGGTTTTACAAAAGAATGTTGAGAATACCATGGACAGTTCAGAAGAGTAATGAAGATGTTCTGAGAGAGGTCAAAGAAAAAAGAGAGCTAATTTCCAATATTAGGAAGAAACAATCATCATTTTGTGGCCATGTAATGAGAATGGAACAGCTGGAATATATTTTAACAACTGGCAAAATCGAGGGACGAATCGAGAAAAGCAAGGAGAAAAGATACCAGACAGCTTAAGAGAATGGCTTGGCAAAAGGTCAACAACTGAAATGATAAATAACTGTCGAGATCTAAAGTTGTGGAGAGACATGATCACCTACGCCAGCAGGCACGGTACTTGATGGTGATGAAATATTCATCATTCACCTCATCATCAATGGATTGTCTGACATTAAGTAATTACCATAAACTCATATTTTTCATTGAAGTCATAGGTAATTTCTTCTTATTTTTCTTCTGCGAGCACTTCTAAACCTCAATATTAATACGTTCGAAGAAAGCATTCGTCAGGTCAAGGCTGGTGATGTCAGCATACATCTTGTCCTGGTAAGGTACTTTGTGATGACCACAATAGCCTAATCTGTTTATTAAAGGTTGAGCATGACATTGGCAGAAGCCCAACAGTTGCCTGTACCACAGTCACATTCATCAGAGGTTCCTATCCTTAGGGTATCGAAAAAATGGTTGTTCAATATGTTGTGGCCTATTCCAGGTCTCAAAATTGTCACTTGTTGTTTTCTGTTGAGCTTGTAGTAGGTATCATTGTTCTGGTAGCCCTGGTGTTCTGTATTCTATTAGTTCACGTATTTAGTCCTGACAATCCTCTTTGATTCCTCATAAGTTGTGCTTGTATCTGGATGGTGTAAACTGCCACCTTCTTTTGCCATGTCTGCCTCATATTTTCCAGATATATTGCAGTAAGATTGGATCCATTGAATCACAGTTCTACATCTCTGGAGATCTTGTAGAACATTTCTTTTAGATCACCAATGTCATCATTTCCATGACTCCGTAGTGCTGTAGCTTCTATCAGGAGTACAGTATTTTCTTCTTTAATCTAATTTTATTGTTGTCAACATGAATTTAAAGTACGTAAAATCCCGTATTCTGACCTATGGAAGCGAATCATGGACAGTAGACAAACAAATGAAAATACGATTAAAGGCCACAGAGATGGGATTTCTCACAAGAATATTGAAAGTTCACTGGATAGCTAAAAAGACCAACGAGGAAGTTCTCAAAGAGGCCAACACAAAATGGCAGCTCATAAAAAGCATCAGAAAAAAACAATCAACATTTTTCGGGCACATCATGAGAAGAGGAAAGTTTTAATACTTGGTTACAACTGGCAAAATAAAAGGATAGAGAGATCGCGGACGACAAAGAGAGAAAATACTGGATAGCTTGGTGTTATGGCATGGAAAACAGTCAACAACAGAACTGATACGATGCACTGTAGATAGAAGATTGTGGAAAGACATGATCGCCTACGCCAACCCGTATGGCACATGATGATGAAAATCCCGTATCGAAGTACGAGAATGAAGCTAATATATATATATAGCGACAACACAACGAGGCATTCAGTGATCAGAAATAAGTTTATGATAATGTAGACAAAATAATAGAATTTGCAGAGTAAGGAGCAATGGCGTAAGGCATTTCAGCAATGTGCAGAGGTGTTACAGATTTGTGTTGTTTTGCTATCTTGTTGATCTATCTTCTGTACTCTTATCTTGCTATTAGTTTTGGTATTTGTACTTGTTATTTCTTGCTATCTTCTCCTTTCATAACATATATATGTATATAGAGACACACAACTCATCATTATAGTTTTCGAACAAATATAATATAGTCTTTATTGTTGACATCCACTTCACAACTGTAACAACAGTTAACACTGGTTCCGTACAATTAACAAACTATACTGTCCTCTTATAATATAAATGTTCCTTTATTGTTACTGTGTACAGCCAATCGGCGATGTATATTCACAAGTAACGCTCGTGATCGTATATAAGTTAACTCTCAATCTTATAGACCTTGAGATTTTACTTCTAAACCTAAACCACACAAATCGCTGTGCGAATTTCATTAGTCAAACTCTTAATTTCTCTACTCTAACTTCAGGCAGGTTCACTACTCTCTCCTGCTCATCTGCCCGGTTTCGTACAATGAACAAACTATATTGTCCTCTTATAATCTAAATATTCCTTTAAGTGTTGCGTCTAGAGTCTACGTTCCCTTTATCTAAATCCAAGTTCCCTTCTGTGTGTGTTCTGTTCTGTCTCTATTAAGCTAAGCTCTAAATTTCTCTGCTCTGTCCTGTCGTGTTTTGTTTCAAGTCAAGTCATGGCCTTTTAGTGTTCATTTAGCCACTCCCACCTGGCCAAAGATCACGTCTATGTACGGCTTATCTTTCGTCAGTCTCCAGTCACTATATCGTTTGCTCCTCCTTTTTAATTATGTCCATTGTCTTATTGCTTTAAGCGTCCTGTCGACACCCGTCAATCTTCCTAAGTATTGTTCCCTAACAACTAAAACTTCCATTGGCCCATTGATTACGTGCGGCTATTTGTTCGTCAGAATTCCTTCATCTCAGACTCTCTATCTGTACTTCAAAGGCGCTTGCCGACACAAGAATCAGCCCTTCAAAGGATGTTTCCGAGCTAGTCGTACTATTATAGCTATCTCGTGTCAGCACCTGTTCGACGGGGGTCCAGCCTCAAGCGTCGTTGCGTTACGCAACTTTGTCGACCAGAGCAAACATCTCTCTGGACCTACAAGCTCAGGCTGAACACCTGTACGCACCTTCTTGTAATCTTAAAACCGCTTACGCCACCGCGTCTGAGTTCGGTAGACTTAACGTCTCCTTGCCAATCCTTAAAACATGACTTTAATTCCACGCCTCTCAAAACTATTTTACATCCTATCATCGTCGTATCGTCATATCGTATCATTCTTTTATTCTTCTGTCTATCGTCATATTCTTCTTCTCTCTTCACATTATCGTTCCTGGTTGAGTCACACTGTAACAGAGGTGTATACAAATAATTATATTATATCATATCCATGGAACCAGTTTCATTGCAGTCAGGAATTCCCCATATCTGGTCCACCATTTGTCACAGCATTTCCGAAATTTGCATCGGTTAATTACGTTGTTTACAGCGTACCTAGCCATTTTATGCTACAGCCACCACAGCGTTAGTTACGCTTTTTTTCCGGTTGTTTCCAAAATGGAGGAATTATTTTTCTCCGGCTTGGTATAGAACCGTTGATCAGAGGTTTAACAAGCCGCTATCGTAAAAACGATGTTGTTAATGAAAAACTGGGGTTAAACAAGGATGTATTTTATCGCCCTTGTTATTTGGAATTGTTATGGACTTCATAATGAAGAAATGCTGCACTGGTAATAAAGGCATCGAATGGATTCAAGGAGACCATTTGGAGGACCTCGACTTTGCTGATGACATAGTTCTCATCAGCAGTCAGATAAAAACGATGCAGGAAAACACAAATGAACTATCATCAATAGCCAGCAAAATTGGGCTTGAGGTCAATCATGAAAAGACTAAAGTCATGAAAAGTTTAATTCCAACAAGTGACAAAATATACATGGAAAACAAACCAGTAGAAGAGATCGATCACTTTATCTATCTTGGAAGTCACATTGATCGAGAAGGGGATACGAGCAAAGAAATTAGAATCAGACTGGCTAAAGCAGCAATGTCTTTCGGAAGCCTTGAAAAGTTGTGGAAATCAAAACTCATTAGTACAAACACAAAACTTAGGCTATTCAAATCAAATGTACTATCAACCCTTACGTATGCGTGTGAAAGCTGGAAAACAACAAGAGATATAGAAACAAAGTTAAACGCATTCGAAAATAAATGTCTAAGGAAAATACTTGGTATAGAATGGAACGAATTCAAAACAAACGAGGAAATTAGAGAAATCGCCAATCAACCACTAATATCTTCAGTAATAAAGAAAAGACGATGGTCATACGTTGGACATGTGATGAGAAGAGATAATAATCGAATAGCAAAGCAAGCCCTCATATGGGAAACAACAGGTAAAAGAAAAAGAGGAAGACCCAGGGAGACACTGAGAAGAACATTGATGAGAGAGGCAAGAGCAGCAGGAATCGGCTCCCTCAATGAGATAGAACTGCTTGCACAGAACAGAGACAGATGGCGAGATTTGATAAAATATCTTTAAAAGAAAACTGCTAGAACAAAAATTCTTATAGGAGAAGGTGTATCGTGGTCTACGCCCTATGGGCCGGTTACGGCTCGAAAGGTCAATAGAATAGAATAATTACGTTGACAAGGTCGCTCCATGCACGTCCTGCTTGACTGCACAGACCACGAGTCCAAATCTTGTTAGTCGCCTCTTACGTCACGCGTGGCTCTATTCTTTTCGCACCTCACTGTGGGGGCTCCGGTATTACATGAGGTGTATTAAAAATAAAATATGGACTAACCAATACATTCAGTTAACAGATGTGGGACGGACTGTACACTGTTGCTATTGCTATTTGGAAAATACATAAGCAGAATGACGTCATTGTTGAACTATGAACGTGACTTTATAATGCAACGTCAATTCAATGGATGAAACAGACTCACAACATAACTCACTAAAAAATGGTTTACTTCGTAGATAATAACAGTTTGATAAATGTAAATGATAAAATGTGAAATTATTTTTAAAAAACACCAACAATCAATCCTACATATGATAGATAAAACTTGATTTTAGGAAACAGGAAATAATTGCAATGCTGCGGTAAAGCTGGTAGCAAGGAGCCAGTAGTAGGGTGTGATAAACACTCCATGGTATGGTGACAGCTTTACAAGGAAGGAACACAACACAATACTGACGTTTCGGCCTGTGGTCTTCTTCAGAATACAGGGATAACGACAACAAACGATGAAGTACAATTATCTATAACTGCATGTTTGATGAGAAGCAACTTGATTTTAACATGTCCAAGTCAGATGCTGTGAAGATAAATAGATGACATGTCCACTTGACATCTTGGCAATGTTATCAAACTGTAGTAGGTGTAATATTTCCAATATTTAGATATTTAATTATTTAATTTATTTATTTAATTTATAAATATAAATTTCAGTAGATCAGCCGATATATATATATGTATATTCAATTGTGCAAATGTCATTTAACAGCGTAGTTATTATTTGAAATTATTATGAAGAATAAAACTCCTATATGGTAATATTATTTGCTTCCGATGATTTTCTATTTTCATGTTGCGCAATGCATCCTCCTACTCTACTGTGAGTTGTTGTCGTCCTTCCCCATTTTCTTTAATGTTTACTTCTGAGTTCCTTGAAGCGTTCTCTCCACATTTCCTTTATGCTTCCTTGTTTAACTAAAAGCCGTCCCTCTTTTAATTTTAAGCTGTTATAGTACCCAGCATGAAAGTCAAACTGTTAATTAGGAGAGACGGTTAATAAAACGTTTGGTATGTTACATCTGTATGCTATTTTCATTTGTTTAAAATTGATAATGGTTAGGAGAAGGTGTATTAAAGCATTTAAAAAGTTTAGTATTGACATACTACTATTTTGATGATGATTAGCACCCAAAAATGTTAAAACCTTTGAACATGTGCATTTATTATGGAATTAATAAATTTAACTTACTTTTGATGTCGATCAGAACAAAGCAGTATAAAAAGTTTGCACACGTCTGTCATAGGATTCAACATTTATAAGGCTTGAACAACGGAAAATAGCCAACATTGTTCAATTAGTCCGGACTCATTATTTCAAGAAGCAGTGTTAAGTTTTAAGAGGAGAGAGGGGATCACTCAAAGAGACACCTTAGAGAGAAATTTTCAAGCGGATCATTCAGGAAGATTTTTAAAAATGATTTTTACTGAGCCTGACTATTTTTTTTTTAGATTTTCAAAGAACGCTTTATATTATTTTTAGAAAGATCAGTGCTTATTAGTGAGTTCATGGAGTATATAGACTTCACAATAGAAATTTGTTAGCTGCAAATTTATGCTTACAATTTTTATTATCGTGCATTTTTTTTTTGTCTCAGAGAAAGAAATTGTCCTGATTTTCTTACGGAGTATGTAGAGTGTTGCGCCAACGGCAGTTGCTTTAAAACACAAATACAACTGTCCACCAACGTTACAACGTTGTATGATATTTTCATAGACTATCGTTATGAGCATGTCCACATGATGAGAGACGTTTATATGCAAGCAAGACAGTTATCCAGATGAGTTTATAAAGTGTAGAGAACGGAGTAAATAAACTTTTCAGTTGTAATCAAGGCTGTGTCTTCGAGTCATCATATGTGGTGTTGATTGCAAGTCTAGCTCTGTGCTTCTGGGTTGCAATGTCTCTCTGTTGTGTTAATTGTTCTCACGGTAATATGTCGTCACAGCACAAAACAGCCATTGTTTTGTCACGTCTTTTTTTTTTTTTTACCTGAATTGTTATTTATCTGTCTACAATATCTTTTTTTTCTAAATCTGACTAAGGCTGCAATATTCTGTTTGGAGTTTTGTTAGCGTTGATGATAAGTCTGCAATAGTCTGTTCTAAATTCTGTATTTATCATTATCACCTGTTATCAGCTGCCGAGTTTCAGAGGAGAGGCAGCCATGGGTACATATAAGGACGTCATGCATAGTACCGAGCCATTTTAAGCTACAGCCACCACAAAGATTATGCACATTAATGTGCTAGGTCAAAGCTAGGACAGACGCGTGCGACCGGGCATGAATGGTAGGTTCATTCAGAAGTGCTGCACAGAATAATTGTAGCTATCATTTACCGAACATAATGTGAACCTTCTACTCGATACAGCACGGATTCGATGCTCGAGAGTTGAGACCCAGGCACATTACCCACTACCCCCTCCCCCACTCCATTCCGCCTATAGAATGTCAAGAAACATGAAGGTCTGTATACATGCTCGTCTGGTTCTTTCTTCTCATGATCAAATTAACTTCTGGTGGGAAGCTCTGAATAAAAAGTTTCATATCACTGTAGATTTGTGTGCAAAGTTTACAATTACTTATTCGGAATTAGGTAGCCCTGTGCGTAAAGTCTACAATATTATTTCGGAGTTCTATAGAAGTGAATATTTAATTCATAATGTCCTGGTCAGATTCTGAAGATTGTAGTCTGGTATGCTCTCTGCAGGTTTATGACATCATCTGCGGGGAAGCTTGGGCGTATGCTGTAGCTCTTCATTCCATTTCAGAAAGTTTGTCATACTGGGTTTTTTGTTTCTATTTTGCTCTTAACAATACATTTTACATTCTGTGAAAAAAAATAAATAAATAAATAAAAGCGCTGTCGGAACTCACTTTATTAATATAATTTTTTTCTGACATTTATGTCATTTCTATCTAGATGTATTCAAGAAGAGCTCCAACTTAGCACATCTGTTATCTTCCAGGCGTCTTTGTTATTGCCAGAAAACCCATAGATGATGAGTCGCTTTCTGAAGGTTACAAATATTGTACATACTTATGGCTCCAGTAGCTTGCTGGTTATGCAAGGACCGAATCTTTCAATGTATTAGCATTGTACTTAATGTCATGCATGGAAGGTTACCCCTGAATATGTAGGTCATGTACATTCGTTATCCAGGTTGAGTGAAGGTAAGAAAAAAATATATTTAAATAGATTGTTAAACAGATGTATGTTGATACTAATTATCTGAAATAAACATACGATACAAAAATTAAACAATAATATAATGTATATATATATATATATATATATATATATATATATATATATATATATGTAGTCAGAGGCAGAAAGAGATAATGAGAGAGCGAGATATGAAAATCAAAGTCAACATAACAAAAACTGTCAATATTCGACAACGTAAAATATTTTATTCCGCTCTTAAATGTCCATTATAATTTATCTGCATGCACTAAACACTTCCTCGAACGTCTGTTTGTACTTGGAGCTCATCGTGTAATACAGGAATATGTTCACACTTGAGTTGGTAGCTTCAAACATGAATCCTATTGACCACATAGCTAAGAACATATTCGTGTAATCTCGTCCAATAAAAAATTCTCGTTCCACATATGTCGTGAAGCTAACAATCGTTCCTGGGATATAAGCGACAATCAGAACTGCAGCAATTATCACAACCATCTTCACTGTCTTCTTATCTCGACCTGAAATCATCCCAGAATTAGATGAGGCGGCCTCTTTACGCCAGTGGGTAGATTGTCTTAGTTTAATTATTAAAATAACAGTGAACACGATAACAGAGATGAAAGACAACATTCCTCCGATAAAACTACTAATAAAGATCACGCCTTCCATATACTTTCTATTGCTTGTGTAGACCATAGTAAGGAGTGTTCTATTTTTATCTGGAAAGAATCTCCAATCTAAAAAGGACGAAGAATATTCGGGTACAAGAGGGACTATATTTAGTATGTAAATGAGACAAATCACAACCGTTGTTCGTTCTGGCGTAAGGATTCGCTTTATCTTTAAAGGCATTAAAATACACAAACATCTCTCCGCTGTGAGAAAAACAGTTATAAAGCTCGTGATTCTAGCGCTAGTGACGTGTAGCCAAGCTGTTGTGAGGTATTGAAACTCTTCTGCTACCCAAGGTGCTTCTGATTTTGCTACAAGTGGATTCAAACAAACACAAACCCACTCCATCGAGAGCAAGCAGCACAGATCAGAAATGGCCAGCGCGAAAAAACTGATATTTACCGTATTAGCAAAGCCTTGCCTGTAATACACAATAATGTTGATTACATTTGCCACAATCCCAAATAAACCTAGCGAGCCACAGATGACACCAAAAATGACTATATCAAAGTATTCTCTTTGCTCGTAACTCAGAATATCAGATTTGACGTTTGCGGCAACTGACATTACCACGAAAACAATGCTAATTGTTCGTCTTCCTGTTTCCATTAAAGTAAACTCGGACGGAAATCAAGTTTATGTAAACTTAATTCGTTTAGACTTTGAATTATTGTTTAATGTAGATGGACTCTTACTGTTGGCTTATATAAACATGTGTATTCACCCCAACATATACAAATTAGATTTAGGAAGTCTACACATTGTATTGCATTTTAAGATATTTCAAATCACAAACATGTGATATCACTCCTGATGCTGATTGAGTATTGTGTAATAAGTATGTTAATTATATATTAAGGGAGAATTATGTCAGGCAATAATGACTTCTCTTAGTACCAATGGTTAATAATTGCAACAATCTAGTGAAATAGGGATACAATATGGTGGTCAGGTTGTTATATAATTTAGAAATATTTGGATCACGTTTAAATTATCTTTGATCGATTAGTCATGTGATTATTATAAATCAAAGTAAAGAGAGAGACCACAAATAATGGTAGTAATAATAACACGTACACACGTCATATAATCTTTCACAGAGCATTAATTTGTTTGTACAGTTCAATACGTAATTTGTCCGAGCAGATTCTGGGATATTTTGAGGAAATGTAAGGCAATGCTATTTTATTGAATTTCTCACAATTTTATTTCTGGTACATCACAACGTATTCTTAGATATGACCTCATTATATGTCAGCATCAGGTTACAGTAATTATCAAGTACAACCAGCAACTACTGAAATAGTAGACTTCTTTGTAAGTGCTTCCCATACCAATAAAAGAACTTTCACAAAGAGAATAGAAAAAGGAAAATTTAAGAAAAATGGTACGGTAAGAATATCACGATGTTAAACAACGTTACCAAACGCTTAGCCTTTGTGGGCCACAAGCTGACCATCTCCCAGAGACACATACTTTAGGCCTGAAAATAAAACAAATAAGAAAACAAAATATAAATGCGTGGTAGATAAAATAATGTAGTAATAGTAGTAGTAATAGCAGTATAGTAATAGTATTAGTAGTAGTAGTGGTGGTAGTATTAGTAGTAGTAGTAGTAGCAGTGGTAGTAGTAATAGTAGTAGTAGTAGTAGTAGTAGTAGTAGTAGGAGTAGTAGAGGTGTAGTAGTAGCAGTATAGTAGTAGTAATAGTAGTAGTAGTAGTGGTAGTAGTAGTAGTGGTGGTATTAGTAGTAGTAGCAGTGGTAGTAGTAATAGTGGTAGTAGTAGCAGTGGTAGTAGTAATAGTAGTGGTAGTAGTAGTGGTGGTGGTGGTGGTAGTAGTAGTAGTAGTAGTAGTAGTTGTTGTTGTTGTTGTAGAAGCAGTAGTAGTAGTAGTATTAGTGGTGGTAGTAGTGGTAGTAGTAGTTGTTATTGTTGTTGTAGAAGCAGTAGTAGTAGTAGTATTAGTGGTGGTAATAGTGGTAGTAGTAGTTGTTATTGTTGTTGTAGAAGCAGTAGTAGTAGTAGTATTAGTGGTGGTAGTAGTAGTTGTTATTGTTGTTGTAGAAGCAGTAGTAGTAGTAGTATTAGTGGTGGTAGTAGTGGTAGTAGTAGTTGTTATTGTTGTTGTAGAAGCAGTAGTAGTAGTAGTATTAGTGGTGGTAGTAGTGGTAGTAGTAGTTGTTATTGTTGTTGTAGAAGCAGTAGTAGTAGTAGTAGTAGTATTAGTGGTGGTAGTAGTGGTAGTAGTTGTTGTTATTGTTTTTGTAGAAGCAGTAGTAGTAGTATTAGTGGTGGTAGTAGTGGTAGTAGTAGTTGTTATTGTTTTTGTAGAAGCAGTAGTAGTAGTAGTATTAGTGGTGGTAGTGGTGGTAGTAGTGGTAGTTGTAGTTGTTATTGTTGTTGTAGAAGCAGTAGTAGTAGTAGTATTAGTGGTGGTAGTAGTGGTAGTAGTAGTTGTTATTGTTGTTGTAGAAGCAGTAGTAGTAGTATTAGTGGTAGTAGTAGTGGTAGTAGTAGTTGTTATTGTTGTTGTAGAAGCAGTAGTAGTAGTATTAGTGGTGGTAGTAGTGGTAGTAGTAGTTGTTATTGTTGTTGTAGAAGCAGTAGTAGTAGTAGTATTAGTGGTGGTAATAGTGGTAGTAGTAGTTGTTATTGTTGTTGTAGAAGCAGTAGTAGTAGTAGTATTAGTGGTGGTAGTAGTGGTAGTAGTAGTTGTTATTGTTGTTGTAGATGCAGTAGTAGTAGTAGTAGTATTAGTGGTGGTAGTAGTGGTAGTAGTAGTTGTTATTGTTGTTGTAGAAGCAGTAGTAGTAGTAGTAGTATTAGTGGTGGTAGTAGTGGTAGTAGTAGTTGTTATTGTTGTTGTAGAAGCAGTAGTAGTAGTATTAGTGGTGGTAGTAGTGGTAGTAGTAGTTGTTATTGTTTTTGTAGAAGCAGTAGTAGTAGTATTAGTGGTGGTAGTAGTGGTAGTAGTGGTAGTAGTGGTAGTAGTAGTAAATGACTTATTTCGTTTTGATACCGATGGAACCGACTGCAGAAAAAATGTCCAAGTATATAATTAACGTTATTAAATTAGTTTAGCTCTTTCTTTACTAACAGGACCTATATTTTCAATTAAAAGTTTCTAAACCATGGACAGGGTAGTCCCATTATTTAACATTTTAATTTTCCTATCCGTTGTTTCTCCCATGTTGGACAAATAGTTGACAGCTACTGGAACATGAAGCGCCATCATGTTTGTAGTTTGAGAATTCTCAGCTCCTGCAGCTCCTTGTTTATTAAAGTCATGATGTAAATTAGGGGATTGTTGGTCTTGAAGTAAGTCCTCGGCCTCTGGAGAGGATGGACCCTTGTTTAAAACCCGCCTAACAAGTTTTGGTATAAAATAGTAACCGTTTTTATGACAGAAATTTGTTTTCTATCTTCTCTTTGTGCGTGGACACATGATATAAATGAAGAAACATTTTTAAAGAAACTATTTATTCTTGGTCAACTTTTCTAGCGAGTGTCGCAGTTTACCTGCAACAGGTTAGTCGTTAGGTTCTATTCTTGTTTATGTTTAATTCATTTTGTGCCATATCCACATCGAAGGTCGGTCTCTTATCTTGATGGTGCACGTTGTTGAAGATTCACCTGTCAATCATTCTATGTTATCATTTCACTTTAGTCTTGGTCTGCCTCTACCTCGTCTACTTTGTACCTTCCCTTCAAAGATGACTTATAGCAAGTTATCGTGTCTCTTCACATGTCCAACAAAATGCCAATTGTCTTTTCTGAATTGTGTTATGTAGTTCTTTTTTTTTTCATTTTCATCTGATTCTGAAAATTGTTGTTTGACTTTTAGTAGTGTGTTGTGTCTTTTCACATGTCCAACAAAATTAGTAGTGTATGGTGTCTCTTCACATGTCCAACAAAATTAGTAGTGTATTGTGTCTCTTCACATGTCCAACAAAATTAGTAGTGTATTGTGTCTCTTCACATGTCCAACAAAATTAGTATTGTATTGTGTCTCTTCACATGTCCATCAAAATTAGTAGTGTATTGTGTCTCTTCACATGTCCAACAAAATTAGTAGTGTATTGTGTCTCTTCACATGGCCAATAAATGTAGTAGTGTATTGTGTCTCTTCACATGTCCATCAAAATTAGTAGTGTATTGTGTCTCTTCACATGTCCATCAAAATTAGTAGTGTGTTGTGTCTCTTCACATGTCCATCAAAATTAGTAGTGTGTTGTGTCTCTTCACATGTCCAACAAATTTAGTAGTATATTGTGTCTCTTCACATGTCCAACAAAATTAGTAGTGTATTGTATCTCTTCACATGTCCAACAAAATTAGTAGTGTATTGTGTCTCTTCACATGTCCAACAAAATTAGTAGTGTATTGTATCTCTTCACATGTCCAACAAAATAAGAGTTGCATTGTGTCTCTTTACATGTCCAACAAATGTAGTAGTGTATTGTGTCTCTTCACAAGTCCAACAAATGTAGTAGTGTATTGTGTCTCTTCACATGTCCAACAAATGTAGTAGTGTATTGTGTCTCTTCACATGTCCAACAAAATTAGTAGTGTGTTGTGTCTCTTCACATGTCCAACAAAATTAGTAGTGTGTTGTGTCTCTTCACATGTCCAACAAAATTAGTAGTGTGTTGTGTCTCTTCACATATTCATCAAAATTAGTAGTGTGTTGTGTCTCTTCACATGGCCAACAAATGTAGTAGTGTATTGTGTCTCTTCACATGTCCAACAAATTTAGTAGTGTATTGTGTCTCTTCACATGTCCATCAAAATTAGTAGTGTATTGTGTCTCTTCACATGTCCATCAAAATTAGTAGTGTATTGTGTCTCTTCACATGTCCAACAAAATTAGTAGTGTATTGTGTCTCTTCACATGTCCAACAAAATTAGTAGTGTATTGTGTCTCTTCACATGTCCAACAAAATTAGTAGTGTATTGTGTCTCTTCACATGTCCAACAAATGTAGTAGTGTATTGTGTCTCTTCACATGTCCAACAAAATTAGTAGTGTATTGTGTCTCTTCACATGTCCAACAAAATTAGTAGTGTATTGTGCCTCCTCTCATGTTCCAACAAATTTTAGTTGTCTTCCTTGAATTATGTTGCGTAGTTCTTTTTTATTTAATATTTTCAACTTATTTAGAACTTCCTTGTTTGACTTTATTTTCTTCTACCCAATTCTCCCTATTTTCCTGTAGATCCACATTTCTAAGGCTTATTTTTTTTCCTTTATTTTCTTATTTAATGTCCATGTTTTTTAACCATACTGGAATATTGAGTATATATATATATATATACCATTTTACATTTCGTAGTGCTAGTTCTGGTGTCATCTGATTAGATGTGAGTATATTTTTCATGTTGTTAAAATTGCACTTTGTCATTCCTATTCTTTTTCTTTGTTTTATTTCTTACATTTTCCATCATTTGTTATATGTCCAAGATAATGTTATTCTTGAAATTTTCTTGGTTCTTCCATATACTTCGAAATCCACTTGTATATTTTGTGTTTTCTCTGCTTATAGTCATCTTTTTAGTGTTATTAATATTTATATCCAAATATCTCCATATTACTCAATATTATATCCAATATCTTCCTCATTTTTTAGAAAGCTGCTTTTGCCTGAGCCATTCTGCATCTCACCTGTTTTGTACATCTGCCGTCTGAGGTTAACAAAGTTCCCAAATATTTAAATTCATTTACTTGTTTTACTATTGTTCCAATTGTCTTTTTTTTGCACTGAGGTGATGTCTTTTTCTTTGTTGTTACCATTACCTCTGTCTTTTTGTTATTAAGGCTGAGTCCTTTATTTTTGCTTTCTTTCACTATAATGTCTAACATTTCTTGTAACTCATTTTCACTCTTAGCGATTAAGACTATATAATCAGCATACCTTAGATTAGTTTTTCTTACATTAGATAGTTGTTTGTACCCGATGTAAATTACATATCAGTTTTATCTCGACATCATATATATATATATATATATATAATATATATAATTCTATAACTATTTGTCTTGTATGTATTTATTAGTTGTTTATGGTGTATTTTATCAAAAGCTTTGGTGTAGTCTATGAAGCAGGCATTCATTGGATTGTTTTATTCTGCAAATTTTTTTCTATTAACATTCTAGTGCAGAAGATGGCTTCTCTAGTCCTAGCGTTCTTTCTAAATCCAAATTGTTGTTCTGTTAACTCCATAAGATTTTGTTTTGAATTCTTCCCTGTATAACTCTGAGTAAGCTTTTTGTTTTGTGGCTCATCTTATAGTTCTAAAGTCACTGCACTCCACAGCTCTAGTCTTCTTTGACCATGCAATGAATACTCATGTATTTAGCTTATAAGATATCATATCGTGTTTCGTATATTCTGCGCAGAACTATCATTATTTATTTTTTTTTTTTACTCATGGAGCCAGCTTCTTTGCAGTCGGGGCTTCACCACATACGCTCCTCCAGCAGTCCCAGAAATTCTCCAAGCCTTTGCAGGACTGATACTTCCTGTAAGATGTTTATTGTAGACACACAATTTTTTTTCTTTACCCCCCCCCCCACTTCTTTTCCCTAAGTTCGGATAGACCAGGCCAATGTTTCACCGCTAAGGTTATCAATATCTCAATATGTACATCCTTGCCCCACCCACCCTCCTCAATACCTCAATATATACATCCTTGCCCCATCCACCCTCCTCATTACCTCAATATATACATCCTTGCCCCACCCACCCTCCTCAATATATACATCCTTGCCCCATCCACCCTCCTCATTACCTCAATATATACATCCTAGCCCCACCCACCCTCCTCAATATATACATCCTTGCCCCATCCACCCTCCTCATTACCTCAATATATACATCCTTGCCCCACCCACCCTCCTCATTACCTCAATATATACATCCTTGCCCCACCCACCCTCCTCATTACCTCAATATATACATCCTTGACCCACCCACCCTCCTCATTACCTCAATATATACATCCTTGCCCCACCCATCCTCCTTATTGCCTCAATATATACATCCCTGCCCCACCCATCCTCCTTATTACCTCAATATATACATCCCTGCCCCACCCATCCTCCTCATTACCTCAATATATACATCCTTGCCCCACCCATCCTCCTCATTACCTCAATATATACATCCCTGCCCCACCCACCCTCCTCATTACCTCAATATATACATCCTTGCCCCACCCACCCTCCTCATTACCTCAATATATACATCCTTGCCCCACCCATCCTCCTTATTGCCTCAATATATACATCCCTGCCCCACCCATCCTCCTCATTACCTCAATTTATACATCCTTGCCCCACCCATCCTCCTTATTACCTCAATATATACATCCTTGCCCCACCCATCCTCCTTATTGCCTCAATATATACATCCTTGCCCCACCCATCCTCCTTATTGCCTCAATATATACATCCCTGCCCCACCCATCCTCCTCATTACCTCAATATATACATCCTTGCCCCACCCATCCTCCTTATTACCTCAATATATACATCCTTGAACCACCCATTCTCCTTATTGCCTCAATATATACATCCTTGCCCCACCCATCCTCCTCCTCCTCTCTTAAGAAATGAAGAATAAACTTGGCGATGTCCTCTTTCTTCAGTATCAGATCACACTCAGTGAGAGAGCTGCCAGCGAGCTTATCGACTATTTCATTGCATGGAAGCACCAGCATGTCATTGACAGTACGTACACTCAGTTTAACGCTCTCACTTTAGAGTCATCCAGATGCATCCACTACTGCTGTAGAGACTGTCTGTCAATCTTCCGAAACATGCATTACGAGTCAGTTACAAATCAGTGCAATGGTGTCAGTGTTATGGTGTTCTGTATAACCAACCATGTTGTCGCCGTCGTTGCTGCTTCGATCTCCATTCTCATGCTGGACACCGTAATGCTAAATCATCATCATGTGCCATACCGGTTGGCGAAGGTGATCATGTCCCTCCACAATCTTCTATCTACAGTGCATAGTATCAGTTCTGTTGTTGACTGTTTTCATGCCATGAAACCAAGCTATCCTGTATTTTCTCTCTTTGTCGTCCGCGATCTCTCTTTCCTTTTATTTTGCCAGTTGTAACCAAGTATTCCAACTTTCCTCTTCTCATGATGTGCCCGAAAAATGTTGATTGTTTCTTTCTGATGTTTTTTAAGAGCTCGCTTTTTGTGTTGGCATCTTTGAGAACTTCCTCATTGGTCTTTTTAGCTGTCCAGGGAACTTTCAACATTCTTCTGAGAAATCCCATCTCTGTGGCCTTTAATCGTCTTTTCTTTTGTTTGTCTACTGTCCATGATTCGCTTCCATAGGTCAGAATTGGTTCTATATAGCACAGATGAAACTCTCTTTCTCCTTTTTATTGACATAGATTTGTTGCATAAGATATTTTTAATTTTCTGAAATGCTATTTTGGTCTAAGCTGTTCTGCTTTTTATTTATGTGGTGCATCTCACATCTGATGTAATTATTGTGCCCAAGTATTTGAAACGTTGTACTTGTTTCAGATTTGTCCTGTTTATTTTTATGCTGCATGATGGTGGTGATTGTTTCTTCGATATAACCATTACTTCTGTTTTCTTACTATTCAGACTGAGACCTTTCTTGTTGCTTTATATTACTATTATGTCTATCATTTCTTGTAGTTCATTCTCTGTCTCTGCTATTAAGACTGTGTCATCTACAATAAATAGCCAGATTAATAGCCTACTCAACCATGTTGGTATAATCCACAAAACCCTAGCTGCTGCACGTCAGCATTACTCAGAACCGTCCTTACAAATAATGGGATCTTGAAGTATTGAGAGTTTTTCAATGGATTTCTTTTTTTTAGCGCCCGTAGCTCTGTAGTCCAAGATGAATTCTCTGCCGAACTACTTCTAACAAGCAATCATTCGGTTCCGTACATCACATTATTAGCATTTATCCTTTGATAAAGATAACACAACTTGTATCTATCAGGAAGAAATAAAAACTCTGACCCTAGCACCTCGTAGCCACTGTCCAGGACAAGCGGCTTATTTCTCCGGTCCTGTTTGTCTCTCTAGGCCAAACCCCCGGCAGACCCCAGTAATGGGATAACGATTATAATGAGATTTTTTTTTAAAGCAGACTTGATTAAGGCCACACTTTACATTCATGTTGTTATCAGAAAACGCCCTTTACTATTTTGCACCCCACCTCCCTTTTCCCCATTATGAGTATTGAGTTCGGATAAGGAGATTTTAGATCTGATCCATATGCTGTTTAGAATATTTAGTTTTAGTTAGTTGCTCCGTTTGTGACGGTTCGTTGCTGGTATACTGCCGATGTCATCAGACTTTCTCACAGGACCAGCAATGTGTCTCACCATAAGTCCATGTTCTGGACGAGCCTCTCGATGCTAGCGAAGAAGCTTGTTTCTGAGATCGTTGCCTCTCTATCGGCGTTCTTAGAGGTTTTTTCTAGACCTTTTTCTTTTGGTTGCTGTTTCACATTTCGGGAACTTCATTTTGGATTCTCTTGTTATCAGTTCTCATCACGTGGTTGACTCACGCCCATCTTTTCATTCATCCCTAAGAGATTTCCTTTCTAATTTTTCACTGCTTCGCTCCTTGGTCCTATTAAATCTTTCCTGCCCTATTGGCTATTACTTACATAGCCAATAGCTAGGTAAATCCTGACCATCTTTTCATTCCGCCAATTTTTTTTCAGATCAGTGTTTGGCTTTCGCGTTTATATTTCTTTGTTTATTTTAGAATAGTATTTGCCTATCGTGTTGCTCTTTGTATATATGTTTTATCTTGTACATGATGAAGGTTTTCCCGGAACGTCGTTGTTTATCTCGTCTCTCTAATAATTTACTAATATACTAGATACAATGTTATGTTTATTTTACATTCTCTCTGCAGC
Source organism: Megaustenia siamemsis (assembly GCA_032433765.1). Taxonomy (NCBI): domain Eukaryota; kingdom Metazoa; phylum Mollusca; class Gastropoda; order Stylommatophora; family Ariophantidae; genus Megaustenia; species Megaustenia siamemsis. Next base: position 31,932,183 of record JAVIAB010000160.1, on the reverse strand, counting down.
TCTACTCACGGGCCTGAATAATATTTAATTGTGTGCTTACATATCCACTTTTATTTTTATTAAATTACATTTAACATTGTTATGTTATGCCATCCAACGCATATTTTTTTTTTAGTGGAGTATATATATTCAGAGAAATAGCTTAGAGGAGATTATTCAGGCAATAATTCAGAAAGATTTCTAGCGGCGATATTTATTTAGTATGATTTTTCGGAGAACATTTCAAGGGAAAATAATTTGAATTTATAAAGATATCAGTGCTTATAAGAGATATCAGTGCTTATAAGAGATATCAGTGCTTATAAGAGATATCAGGGCTAAGAATATACAAATTTCACAGGAGCAAGTTTTTAGTTAGTTCCAAATTAGGCACAGAAGTCATGTAAGTGATTTTCAACTCGTCAAATAATTTTGCTGCTTTTCCTACAGAACATAGAGAGAGCCACACCTCGGGCAGTAGCCTTAAGACACAAATACAATTGTCCAATAACAATATAGTTTTACAGTTTCATAGTCGGTAATTACCAGCATTTAATCCCGATGAGAGACTTTTCTATGCAAGAAAGAGAGTTATTCTGTTGAGTTTGTGAAGTGTAACTAGAGCAACTGATAGGGTACACTTTTTGATCGTAATCAAGACTGTGTTTTCGAGCCATCACATGAAGTCTTGAACACAAGTGTTAATCTGGACATCTGTAATTGTATCTTCTCTCTATTCTGTCAATCACTCACGTTGTGTCGTCACGGCCACAAAACAACCAATCATTCATCATGTTTTTCTTTCTGTTAATTCAACAGTTTATTTGTGTGTAATATTAGCATCTATTTTGTGCTGCATTTCGATATCTACATTTCTATTTGGAGGCTTTAACAGCCACTCTGAAAGATGGGGATGTAAGGAGTCCAATGCTCGAGGTGAAGAAGTGGAAGAATGGGAAATAGACAACAATCTATTTCATAAACTCTAGAGAGAAACCCCCCGCCCCCTAACCTTCTACTCAAGAAGATAGAAAACAACTTCCACTCCCGACCTAGCATTTGCAACTAGAGACATATCCATCAAAATAAACAGAAAAGTGCTGAACCAACTTGGAGATAGTGACCACAGACCAACCAAACTTTCAGTGGATCTTGCTCACAAACAGGAGTTGCAAATACCTCATCCCCGCTGGAAATATAAGAGAGCAGATTTGGCAAAGTTTGCCAGGCTCACTGATGCATATACAGCGTCTATCAACACCCACGAAAATAAGGTCAATAATATAATAGAGCGGTTAACAAATGGAATCATGAGAACTGCTAAAGAATCCATTCCTAGAGGAGCAAGAAGAAACTACAAGCCATACTGGAGCAAGGAAATACAAAGACTAGAAGAGGAACTGGATTCTGCCAGAGAACTAGCTGAAACATCACACAGCACAGAGAGCAACAGTGCCTACAAAGCAGCCTATGCCAAATACAGACGTGAGGTCATGATATCAGCAAGACAGAGCTGGATAGACAAAACAGAGAGCCTTAATCCAGACAAAAATGGTCATAAACTATGGAAAATTGCGAAAGCTCTGAGCGACGAAAACAACTGCCGACCTCCAATAACATTAGAACCCAACCAGAACATCCTCACAAGCAAAAGGGCAGCAAATCTACTGACAGAGACTTACAATAATATTAGTAGAATAAACATTCCAATAGACAAACAGAAAGCTGCAAGACGGGAAAACCAAGATGCAAAACACATGGCTTTAGCTCCAGAAGAGCATCAGACAACCATCTTTACCCCAACTGAATTAGATGTTGCCCTCAAAGGATTAAAGCTCAAAAGTTCCCCTGGTAAAGATGGAATCTCCAACGAAATGCTCCTAAATCTGGGACAGAAAGCCAAGGGCCAGCTTCTAAGGATAATAGATGTTAGCTGGAAGAGAGATCATGTTTCGGCAATCTGGAAAGAAGCTATTATGGTGCCCATCCTCAAGCGTGTAAAAGACCCACTAGACCCAAGTAGCTACATACCAATTAGCTTTACTGAGCTGCCTGAGTAAACTCATGGAAAGGCTGGTTAACAGAAGACTTATGTGGCATTTGGAGACAAAACAACAAATCGTACCACAACAAAGTGGCTTCCGTCAGCACAGATCAACTGAAGACCTGCTCACTTACATTGCAAATGAAATAGAGGATGCTCTACAAGAAAAGAAACACACACTGGCAGTGTGGATCGACATGGAGAAGGCTTTTGATAGGGTATGGCGAGATGGTTTAAAGAACAAGCTTTTTAGACTTGACATCCCGGGTCGTTTATTCAATTGGGTCTCTCAATACCTTCAGGATAGAACGGCCAGAGTACAAGTACAAGGTCAACTAAGTAAGAAGGTCACAATCGAAAAAAGGTGTCCCACAAGGCGGAGTCTTGTCCCCAACACTCTTTTTTAATTTTCATAAATGACATTGTAATGGACATTCCACGAAGAATACACTCAGCAATATACGCAGATGATCTGGCGTTATGGGCTCGCGAGGAAAGTATGTCGGTGGCTGAATCCAGGATGTAAGATGTTCTAGATGAACTTGAAAAATGGACCAACACCTGGTTCTTATCAATTAACAAAAAAAAAACTACAGATACAATTTTCGGCCTATCAAGAAACACACTCAGCAAACTTGAAGATAAAAGACCATACACTCCCTATTGACCACAACCCAACATATCTTGGCGTCACCATGAATCGCAGAATGACTTGGAAAAATCAGATAGAAAGAGCAAGGAAAAAAGCCAGAAAACGAACAAATATTATGAAGAAATTGGCAGGAACGGACTGGGGAGCAGACAGCAATATCTTGAAACGATTATACATTGGAAGAGTCAGACCAGTTCTAGAGTATGGAGTCACAGCCTGGGCTATGGCTTCCAGATCACACCTTAGCAAAATTAACAGAACACAGAACCAAGCTGCCCGTATCATCACTGGTGCTATGAAATCTACACCTATCAAGAATCTGGAAACAATAACAGGTTTACAACCCTTAGATGATAGACGGGTCATTAAAGTATTGCAACAAGCGGAGAAATATAGAAGGCTCCTTAGTCACCCCATGCACCAAAGAATAACTGAGTACTTCCGTTTCAAAATGGTGAACGTTTCACGTTCTCTCGACCGCTGCAGACAATGCATCGGGGGTTTGATTAATTTCGGCTCTCTGATTGCAATTTTCTGTGTTGAAATCAAAATGATGTCCTACTTAGCAAATCTGCGCAACGAAGTGGACAAATCTGCACCGGCGATGAACATACAGCAATGTTTCTTTTTGACAAGTCAAGTATTGTAACGGCGACCTTCACCGTCTAGTGTTGACATGCGGTTTACGTCACAGTGAGTGCTATTCAATGGCCGACATTGGGATTTTGGACGCAAGTTATTTACATGCTGAAACGCATTAATGGATATCTCCGTCAAGTCGACCGAAGATTTTCATCTTTAGAAATTTGCACCGTGTTTCGTTCGTTGTACGCTAACCGCAGGGTCTATTGTTTGATGTGTGACGGTGATAATTCGACGGCTAACTGTGTGTTTATATGTTCGGTTGGTGTACTGTCAAGAACGAAGTCCTAACATCATCAAGCGCTATACATTTTTTGTTCTCAATATGACGATCATCATTTTCGGGAGGACGTGAACTTCCATGATATCTGGTGGATAGGCGGCAGGAACCATTGAAGGCTATGTCTGAAGGGTGTTCCTTTGCTGCAGTTTCCTCATATTCCAAGTCCGGCTTTTTGCAGGAGCTACTGAGTTAAGTGCTCTGTGCACACCGTCAACTGTGTGTTTCATCCGTTTCGACCATGTTTCGATGTCCCAATTGTTTACGATGAAGGATGATATCGTATGACAGGGAACAGTTGACTGTGTTCACTTTCTGCGCGGTTTCGCCTTATGTCTTTTGGCGTGTGCTGAGACTGCTACGATGGGGACTACAGTTACCTTTCTTTGTTTGGGAGATGAGTTAGTAATTCGGATGATTCCACTGGCACGGGCGGTTGAGCAATTATGGATTTTGATTCGTTTGCAGTGATACCGAGGCCTTCCATAACCAATAACCAAAGAATAACTGGTTTCGGAATTGTACGACTAAAGAGGAGCAACTTCGCTGCAATCGCCAATGAACTAACTACTGGAGACCCAGTACTTTCCCAAACAATACCGAAACCCTTGGGCCCATCTGATATGTCTCCTAATGGGAAACATAAAATACCAGAACTTAAGGAAAATATAAGAGGAATCATGAAAAAGGCACCCAATCAGATACAGAAAGAAAACATATATCAGAAAACACATACACGATACCTACCCACAGGACTCTTGGTCCCACATATACACAGATGGCTCTGGTACAAATGCCACCAGAGATGGAGGGGGTGGTGTGTTCTTGACGCTGAATAACCAAGACGAGATCACCAAGTCAATAGCTACTGGGAAATTCTCAAACAACTTTAAAGCAGAAACTGAGGCCCTCAGAGATGCTGCAACACTGGCTTCTCAACACAAAAGTAACATGCGCAATAAATTGGTGACTCTGACTGATGCACTGTCAGTACTATCAGCTCTAAAAAGCCCCAAGAACAATGAACTAGATGACTTGAGAACAACCCTGGACCAACTAAATAACTTCCAGAGAGTAGTCATCCAGTGGATACCATCACACTGTAATATACACGGGAACGAACGCACAGACAAATTAGCTAAAGAGGGAGGGAGATTACCACAAGAGAACCATCCGCTCAGTTATGATGAAGCCAAATCCATCCTCAAGGGTCAGTTTCATGAAAAATGGAAACGAGAACACTCAAAGCATAACGAGAGGGACGGATACCACCAACTATCAAGGAGGGATCGAGTCATCATACTTCACATACGCACTGGCCACAATAGAATGAGAAATCACATGTTCACCAAATTCAAAAATAGGTGCAACCAGCCTATGCCACTGTACACTGGACAATATAACTACAAAACATGTTCTAGAGGATTGCCCCCAGTACACAGCCCTGAGAAGAGCAATGTGGTCCACACCAACCCTCCCTGGAAGAGAAACTATATGGGGCAATCGAAACACTTAAAACAAAAAGCTGACTTCATGAGAGAGTCTGGAATTCTACTCTGATTGAGTCTTGATCGCAGAGAGAGAGAGAGAGAGAGAGAGAGAGAGCTATTTCTGTTTAGTCATGCCTCTTTTGATTGTTTGCACTTGTTTGCTATTTCGCTGTGTAATCTTTTACATCCATCTTCGCACTTTTCATTTCTTTTTCATGTGTACATTAACTGTAATATGTCATCCGTCATACTTTTTTTCTTGCATTTTTCAATACAGGGGGTAGAAGCGCTTTAGTTATTTGTTGCAGTGTCCCTTAGACAATTTATAATTGTTAATCTAAACGTTGTGTTTATTCTATTACAATTTACGTGTTCTGAACTGTGATGTTGTACTGTATTTTTATTATTATGGTACATGTCAGTGCTCGTCAAACTCTGCTCCACAAGTCTAGGTGCTACGCAATCGTCTGCTATTGGCTCCACGGATATCTTCATCATCATCATCATTAAGTGCCATGCCCGGCGTAGGTGATATTTCTCTACAAACCTCTACCCACAATGCCACTCATCAACTTCACCACTCTTGTACCACAATGTCAAGCTGTCTAATATTATTTCTCTATGTCCCCTGAGATCTCACTTTCCCTCTTTTCGCTGACGGTCGGCAAAACAGTTTTATTCGGTGTAAGTTTTGTGTCTGTGGTTGTCAAGTGCTTGATTTCCTGTTGTTCTCAAAAGGATACCACAGACATCAATCAACGATAACTATCGCCCTATAGTCTGGCTTTGGACTTTCTCCCGCCAAACGCTTTGGTAAAGGGGGATTCGAGTCACAGCAGTGAAAAATATTAGTTTGAATGTTCATTTTATGGAAATTAATTGCATTTAAATTTTGTCTGTGTTCTGTTTTCTAATCACAAAGGATACATTTTTAAGAAGGAATTTTTAAAAAAAACGCATCATCTGGCGAAACATACAGTTTAAAAGATTAATTGAGACTGCGGGAAAAGAGTTAAGTATGACGACAGTTGCTTGAATGTCGGATTTACAAGCAACAATTGTAGAAAATAGTGAGTGCCCAAAATGTGTCATTTGTCATACAGTTCTGGTCTGTGCAAGCATCCCAGTAAATTGAAACGACATTTGGAATTGGTCCATGCTAGTTGGGTGGACTAACCACGTGAATACTTTTCTCAGAAGTTAAAAGAAATGAATTAAAAGAAAGCAATTTCCACAAAGCAAGGTACGATTCCTTCAAGGTCTCATCTTACAAGTTCTTGATCTTGTAGCAAAGAACATGAAACCTCACCACTTAACAAAAGACCTTATCTTACCATCCGCAGTTGAGATGTTGTCTGTTATGATAGGCGAGTCTGTTGCCAAACAACTGCTGAGTGTGACCTTGTCAGATAACACCATTAGTCATTAAATATGTGAGATAGCTGACGATGACCAGCTGATTCAAAAACTACAAGGTGATTTAGCTCTTCAGCTGGATGAAGCACTGACATAAACACTGATGCTAACTTCATTTGCTAACTACGAATTACAGATGAAAAAATGTTTGGCGTGGAACCACTTTTTTTGCAAAAACATAAAATCTGCAAGTAAACCGGCATCTATTTCAAATATTTGATTCGTTAATGGAAGGAAATAGAATTAACTGTGTTGGTGTGTGCACAGACAGGGGTCGTTCAATGTCTGGGTGCTGTACTGGACTGCAAGATCTGATCTGCAAAAAGATTCCTTTCTGCGTTTGAACTCACTGTATTATTCACAGGGAAGAACTGGCTGTTAGGCCATCGTTGTTGACTCAAATTCCGAACATATAGACACACAGTTAGTCGTCAGATTATCCCCGTCGCACATCAAACAACCGACCGTAAGATTAGCGTACGGCCGATCTAGAGTCTAGGGATATACGATGAACCATTATGATGACGTAGCACACAAAAAAGTCGTACACACAATTTCGCTCCCTTGTATCGAGTGTCGCAGTTTACCTTCAACAGGTTAGTCGTTAGGTTCTATTCTTGTGTATCTTTAATTCATTTTGTGCAATCTGCACATTGAAGGTTGGCTACGATGGAGCGCCATTTGACTCTATCTCTTATCTTAATGCATGTTGTAATAGGTTCGCCTGTCCTCCTTTTGCTGTTATCAGTTTACTTTAGTCTTGGTCTGCCACTGCTTGTACCTTCCCTTCCAATAAGACTTTTAGTGGTGTTAAGTGTATCTTCACATATCCCAAAAAAGTTTGGTTGTCTTTCTCAAATTATGTTACGTAATTTTTTTTTTTTCATTTTCAGCTGATTTAGAACTTGTTTGTTTGACTTCTTTTTCTTCCACAAAATTCTCCTCATTTAGAACTTGTTTGTTTGACGTCTTTTTCTTCCACAAAATTCTCCTCATTTAGAACTTGTTTGTTTGACTTCTTTTTCTTCCACAAAATTCTCCTCATTTAGAACTTGTTTGTTTGACTTCTTTTTCTTCCACAAAATTCTCCTCATTTAGAACTTGTTTGTTTGACTTCTTTTTCTTCCACAAAATTCTCCTCATTTAGAACTTGTTTGTTTGACTTCTTTTTCTTCCACAAAATTCTCCTCATTTAGAACTTGTTTGTTTGACGTCTTTTTCTTCCACAAAATTCTCCTCATTTAGAACTTGTTTGTTTGACTTCTTTTTCTTCCACAAAATTCTCCTCATTTAGAACTTGTTTGTTTGACTTCTTTTTCTTCCACAAAATTCTCCTCATTTCCCTATAGGTTTCAATTTCTGAAATGCTGTTGTGACCTGAGCTATTCTGCTTTTAATTTCTGTGGTAAATCTTCCGTCTGATGTTATTATTGTTGTCAAGTATTTGACGCGTTGCACTTGTTTCAGATTTGTCCTGTTTATTTATTTTTTTTTTTGCTGCAGGATGGTAATGATTCTTTCTTCGATATGACCATTAATTCTGTTTTCCTATTATTCAGACTTGGACCTTTCTTGTTGTTTTCTTTTACTATTATGTCTATCATTTCTTGATTGAATCATTCATTAGGCAGAACGTATCCTTCCTGAGTCCCAGTGTGCGTTTAGAGCTAAAATTAAAAAAATAGATAAAATGGTATGTTAGAAGCTATACGCGATATGTAGACGACACAGATTAAACGACGTTTCGGCCCAATAGGCCTTCAGCAGGAACAAACAAAAAAAAACACACACACGGATATGTAAGTAAAACTAATCCTACATAGCTAGCCAATAACGAAACATCCAAAACAAAAATAATCGAAATATGTTAAAGAAAATAAAAATGTCTTCCCTGTGTGTCAGACCGAGGTCAAAATGAAAAGGAAATGGTAACCTGAGTGTGACTGTCGTGAATGTGCAGAAACGTGCAGAAATGTGCGCAAATGCACACAGAACCATAGGAGTTCACACCGGGGTCAGTGTGCAAACACAAAGGAGAAATAATAGAACAGTAGACTAACAGGTGCTCAAAAGATGGTAAGAGTGAGATGTCTGAGAGTACAATAAAAACAAATGAGGGGTAAGGAGCACAGAAAAAGGTATAGAGGAGAACACCGAAGTGTCTCATTGGGGACTAGAAGAGGAGAACTATAAATAACATGGCATAGTAGATAGACCAAAGAGCCCAAATATGGGCAGTAGAGAAGGCTATGCAAAAGGGAAGGAGGAACCAAAAGGAAACTATGTGTATGAGTGTGATACATTCATGTCTCGTGGTGTCAGCGAACCATACTGGACTATGAGGCGATTTTCCAAAGTATAGCGGCATCGAATGCGTTTAGAGCTGGACAGTCAACCACCGATATGGTTTTTACTCTTCGCCAGTTGCAAGAAAAATGCAAGGAACAGAGAAGACCACTATCTATAGCCTTTGTTGATCTCACCAAGACGTTTGACACAGTGACAGAGCAGGTCTATACAAGGTGCTGGAAAATGTTGGCTGCCCTCCTACATTACTTAATCTGATCAAGTCGTTTCACAACAATATGTCTGCTATCATCCAGTTCGACGGTAGATCTTCCCAGCCCTTTGAGATGAGCTGTGGAGTCAAGGATGTGTCCTTGCCCCTACTCTATTCGGCATATTTATCGCTGCCCTTCTACACAATGCGTTTGAAACCGTCTCTGGATACATCTACATCCGTACACGATCTGACGGCTCCTTATTCAGTCTTGCACATCTAAGGTCAACATAAAAAACAACTGAGACCCTAATCAAGCAGCTTCTATTCGCTGATGATGCAGCACTGGTTGCTCACGATGAATCCGTCCTGCAGCCAATGATTGATAATCTAGCTAGACCATGTGAATTATTCTCCCTATCAATAAGTATCCAGAAGACTGTGGTGCTTGAACAAGGTGTAGCCAGCCCCGCAGCTATATCATTAAATAACATACTCCTTGAACCTGGGAGAAAGTTCACCTATCTCGGTTCTACGGTCGCAAGCAATGTCTCCCTTGAAGAAGAAATAAATTCCAGAATCGGAAAGACAGCTTCCACATTTGGCAAACTTAAAGATAGATCATGGGCCAACACCAATTTAATACTCAGGACTAATATTCAAATTTACCAAAGTTGTGTACTTCTATACGGATCAGATACTTGGGCTACCTATACGTGGCAGGAGAAAAAGTTTAACAACTTTCATGTACATCGCCTTCGCAAGATTATGAACATTAAATGGCAGAAACAAAGTAACTAACTCGAATGTCTTATAATGACTAAACTCCCATCGATCATGGCAACACTTAGGATTCGTAGACTAAGGTGGCTGGATCATATAAGAAGAATGGCAAACAATCGTATTCCCAAACAAATATTGTATGGCGAACTAAAGGGTGGAAAGAGACCAAAGGGCAGACCAGTGCTGAGATATAAGGATGCTTGCAGGGCTTCCTTGAGGGAATTTTCTATAAGTGAAAAGAACTGCGAAAATGTGGCTGCTGATCGTGGTACATGGAAAGCAAACATAAAAAAAAAATGGCACAGCAACTTTCCAGACAGTGCTGATGTCAAATTCAGAAGACAAAATGCGCAAGAGGAAGGAGACAAGGCCGGGTACCGCGGGTACACCTTGCTCGTTCTGTGGATGGATCTGTCTGTCCAGAATAGGCAAATTCAGCCACGAGAAAAAATGTTCAGTAAAGCAGCATCCAGTATGAGACACTAATGCTTTACCAAACTACTGACTTATCAAGATTGCTTGCTACCAACCGTATGTCAAGACGTCAAACGCCATATACATATATCATTTCTTGTAGTTCATTCTGCCTCAACTATTAAGACTGTGTTATCAGCACATCGCAAATTGTCTATATTATTGTGACTGTTGACTTAAATTCCTTTTATATCTACTATTGATCTCATAATATTCTCACTGTAAAGTGAAAACAAATCCGGCGAAGAACACAACCTTGTCTGACTTGTTTTATACATTGGAATTGTTCTGTTTGGTTGTTATTTTTTTTTATGGTGGTATGTTTGTTGCCAGTACATGTTTTTAATGTGGGAGCCGCGATAGCTCAGTGGTTAGTGAACTGGACTACCACGGACAAGGGGTAGGGTTCGATCCCAACCGACGGCTTCCGGGTTCACCCAGCCTTAAATGGGTACCGGATTTTTTCTGGGAAAGTAAATCAGCACGGGCGTAATACTGACCACATTACCCCAAAAATCATGTGCTGAAGGTCTGTAAAATATAGGGTCACTAACACCATATTTCCCTATACGCCACTTGGCGTGACGGGGGTACTTTACTTTTTTTTACATGTTTTTAATGACTAGCAGATCAATGCCATCAATGTTTAATTTCTGCAGTATATTGACTATTTCCATATTCTGTACTTTGTAAAATGCCTTTGTGTAGTATATAAAGCACATATATAGATCTTTCTTTACCTCTATAGCTCTTTCAATCAAAGTTCTCAGGATGAATTTGCATTATTGGTGCCCTTTCATTCCACAAATCCCCATTGTTCCTCACTTATTTCTGGTTTTATTTTGTCCCGTACACGTCTCGTGATGATACTTAGTAATATTTCCGTCATATGGCCCATGAGACTAATAGCGCAACGATCTTCACAATCATTAGCGCCCGACTTTTTCGTTATGGCTACAAAGCTAGATTTTCGTAGATCTTCAGGTATGTGTCCAGTGTTACATATGTCATTAAGTAGTTTTGTTATGACTTATACTCCCAGCTCTCCTAATGCATTTACCTGTTTGATTGTTATATTGCCGGGACCTGGAGCTTTACCTCTTTTCATGTGTTGAATTGCCTTCTCGGGGGACTGATTGGTCTCGAGGCAAGACGCCGGCCTCGAGACAGAGAGGTTGTGGGTTCAAATCCTGGTTACACCGGTTGGGATTTTTATTTATGATTTCTCTCTGCGGCAACCACCCCTGGTCTCAGCAGCGAGACCCGGCTTGAACGTCAATTACTCATCGACGGAAAAAAATATGAGTACCTCCGAAGTCGGAGTTATCTGCCTGTGCGGCGAGGGACCCCTGTTCACACGGCTGCCAGGGAAAAATTGATTAACGCGCAAAATTCAGTTCCTATTCTATAGGGACTTCGTTAGAGGTAAAAGCAGGTCAAAAAAAAAAATGTCTCCTCCACTTCACTCTAGGGAGCCACGACAGCTCAGTGGTTAGTGAACTGGTTTACAAAGGACAAGGGGTGGGGTTCGATCCCAACCGACGGCTTCCGGGTTCATCCAGCCTAAAATGGGTACCGGATTTTTTCTGGGAAAGTGAAGCGGTATGGGCGTAATACCGACAACATTACCCAAAAATCATGTGCTGAAGGTCTCTAAAATTTATGGTCACTAATACCATATTCCCTATACGCCACTTGGCGTGACGGGGGTACTTTACTTTACTTTTTTACTTCACTCTGCATTATTGGTGGTCAATTTAGCTACTAGGTTCAATTTAATGTTTATGTTAGAAGTTCTCTGCTGCTCTACTCGCGGCCCCCAATAATATATAACATTTGTGTTTATCTACACGGACACATAGCCAACTTTTTAAGTTACATACAATATTGTTACTTTGCTATCACCCGACTCAGATTGAGTTTACAAAAAAAAATATTATATGATACAGGTGATTTTCCTATTTTCATGTTTCGCAATCCATCCTCCACTTCTTCTGTGAGTATTTACGATCCTTCCGCATTACCTTGAATCGTTACTTCTGGTTTCTCGATAAATTTTCTCTATGCTTCTCTTAGTCTTCCTTGTTTCTTCAACAATCATTCCTTCTTTGATTTCAAACTGTTTAAAATCCAAGATTTCGGTCAAACAATAATTAAGGAGAGACGTGTAGAAAACGTTTGATATGTTACATCTGTGCGCTTTTGTTGTAACACAGCTTTGATATTAATTAGGTGAGCACCGTATTTTAAACTGTTTGCATATATCAGCCATTGGGGTGCTATGATTATAAGGATTGACAACGGAAAATAACCAGTATTGTTAAACTTGTCTGAGCTCTCCTTTTAAGGAAGCCGTTTTAAGACTTCGGAGGGAAAAAAAAAATATCTTTACGACACATAGTACTATTGCTGATGTATGTCGGGAGCTCACGATAGAACTAAAGGGATAAAGGCCGCTTGGTCAAAGCAGTCGCCATGACGTGTGAGACTAAAATTGTTATTTCACCCCCGATAGAAAAAAAATCCTTTCTGTCTACCGCGAGTTTCGAACACCGTACGATTGGATATATTCAGAGAAATATCTTATAAGGTGATTGATTATATTCAGATGATCATTCATAGAGAGTTCTAGTGTGATTTTGTATTTAGCATAACAATCTGTTAATTTTCAGGGAAATTCTTTTGGATTTTCAGAGAGATCAGCAAGGAATATACAGAATCATCAAGGCAAATTGTTAGTTACAAATTATGCACAGAAGTTATATTATATAACAAGTGACTCGCCAAAAAAAGGTATGTTGATTTTCTTACAGAACATAAACGGTATCATACCACTGGTAGTTTCTTTAAGACATAAATAAAATTGTCCAATAACGTTTTATAGTTTGATAGATTCCTAATCGGTAATTACCAGCGTCATTCGCGATGAGAGACTTTTCTATGCAAGAAAGAGAATTATTCTGTTGAGCTTGTGAAGTGTAACTAGATGAACTGATATGATACACTTTTTGATCGTAATCAAGACTGTGTTTTCGAGTCATCACATGAAGTCTTGAACACAAGTGTTAATCTGGACATCTGTAATTGTATTTTCTCTCTATTCTGTCAGTCATTTACGTTGTGTCGTCACAGCCACAAAACAACCAGTCATTCATCATGTTTTTCTTTCTGTTAATTCATCAATTTATTTGTGGGTAATATTAGCATCTATTTTTTGCTGAATTTCAATCTCTTTATATTTCTCTTTAGTCATGCTTCTTTCGATTGTTTGCATTTGCTTGCTATTTCGCTATTTAATCTTTTGTATTCGCCTTCGCATTTATAATTTGTTTTTCCTGTGTGCAATAATTGTAAAATATCATCAGTCATTCTTTTTTTTCAATGTAGTTTTCTTCAATGGTGGTAGAGTAATCTCATTAGTTATTTATATTAGTGATTTCTTTGGCAATTTCTGATTGTTCATATGTAAAACAAGTAAAGTACCCCCCCCCCCCCGTCACGCCAAGTGTCATATAGGGGAATATGGTGTTAGTGACCCTATATTTTACAGACCTTCAGCACATGATTTTTGGGGTAATGTGGTCGGTATTACGCCCGTGCTGCTTTACTTTCCCAGAAAAAAATCCGGTACCCATTTAAGGCTGGGTGAACCCGGAAGCCGTCGGTTGGGATCGAACCCTACCCCTTGTCTTTTGTAGTCCAGTTCACTAACCACTGAGCTATTGCGGCTTCTGATTGTTCATATGTGCGTTGAATTTATTATATCATTATTTACATGCTCTGAACTGTGATGTTTTATTTGTATTATGACGTTACATGTGCCTTCTTGTCTGATTTAAATAGGTATAAATTTAACTTGATGTTAACTGCGGCTCTTTTTTGTTATTTTATATTTTATTAAAATAAACGAGACAAACCTGAAAAAAGTACGTTTCAATACTTGGGCACAATAATTACATCAGATGGGAGATGCACCACAGAAATAAAAAGCAGAATAGCTCAGGCCAAAATAGCATTTCAGAAAATTAAAAATATCTTGTGCAACAAATCTATGTCAATAAAAATGAGAAAGAGAGTTCATCGGTGCTATATAGAACCAATTCTGACCTATGGAAGCGAGTCATGGACAGTAGACAAACAAATGAAAAGACGATTAGAGGCCACAGAGATGGGTTTTCTCAGAAGAATGTTGAAAGTTCCCTGGACAGATAAAAAGACCAATGAGGAAGTTCTCACAGAGGCCAACACAAAAAGTGAGCTCTTAAAAACATCAGAAAGAAGCAATCGACATTTTTCAGGCACATCATGAGAAGAGGAAAGTTGGAATATTTGGTTACAACTGGCAAAATAAAAGGAAAGAGAGATCGCGGACGACAAAGAGAGAAAATACTGGATAGCTTGGAGTCATGGCACAGAAAACAGTCAACAACAGAACTGATACAATGCACGGTGGATAGAAGAAATTGGAGGGACATGATCGCCTACGCCAACCGGCAGGGTGTATGATGATGATGAGTCAATTTCATTACACGGCTATCTATTTGATTTCTTTTTACACTTCCCAAAACAATTGGAGTATTATAGTAACCAGGTAGTTCCTACCATCATGTTGTGCATTCTTACCCATTGAGTCAGTTTGTCACGTTTCTCCTACACCACGATTACCAATCGCACTTCTTCAGCTTTTCCATTGCCTATATTTGCATTATATTTTTTAAGACAAATGCGATTCTTGGGCCATGTTAAAAGACACAACAGCCTACTGAAAGTAATCCAGGAGGGGAAAATACAAGGTAAAAGAGGCAGAGGCAGACCAAGATTAACATGGACGAGTAACATCAAAAGATGGACAAATCAACCGATGACAACCTGCACCATCAAAGCAAGAGATAGAGCAGAATGGCGCTCCATGGTAGCCAACCTTCGTTGCGGAGACGGCACTCAATGATGATGATGATATTTGCATTTGTATCACCTTGACTAGATTGGTTTGTACTGTTGAGTGCCATATTTGTAATTGGATTACACATGTAATGGAACGATAGCTTAAGATCGCAAATAGGGTTAAGGGTTAAGTATAGTTATGTCGCGAGTTGATGATATCTACTCAAAAGAGTGGTCAGTTAAGAGGTTCAAGGTTGGCCTCTGGGAAGTGTGTCGGGTGAGCGAAAATCAAATTTAGGAGCAGTGGTGTTATTTAAGACACACACGATTTTTAGACAAACAAGAAGAGACAAGATCTAGGTGGGTGTTGCGTCTACAATGACCTGTTTAGAGTTCTGCCTACTTGGGTGTTATGGTTACAATGACCTGTTTAGAGTTCTGCCTACTTGGATGTTATGGTTACAATGACCTGTTTAGAGTTCTGCCTATTTGGGTGTTATAGTTACAATGACCTGTTTAGAGTTCTGCCTACTTGGGTGTTATGGTTACAATGACCTGTTTAGAGTACTGCCTACTTGGATGTTATGGTTACAATGACCTGTTTAGAGTTGTGCCTACTTGGGTGTTATGGTTACAATGACCTGTTTAGAGTTGTGCCTACTTGGGTGTTATGGTTACAATAACCCGTTTAGAGTTCTGCCTACCTGGGTGTTATGGGTACAATGACCTGTTTAGAGTTCTGCCTACTTGGGTGTTATGGTTACAATGACCTGTTTAGAGTTCTGCCTACTTTGGGTGTTATGGTTACAATGACCTGTTCAGATTTCAGTGAGGTGTGTGTTATATCTACTATGACCTGTTCGGAGTTCTATAGAACGGGTGTTATGTCCTCGATGACCTGTTTGGAGTTCTGTCTAGAAGGGTGTTATGTCTACAACGACCTGTTTAGAGTTCTATCTAGAAGGGTGTTATGTCTACAACGACCTGTTTGGAGTTCTATCTAGAAGGGTGTTATGTCTACAACGACCTGTTTGGAGTTCTATCTAGAAGGGTGTTATGTCTATAACGACCTGTTTGGAGTTCTATCTAGAAGGGTGTTATGTCTTCAACGACCTGTTTGGAGTTCTATCTAGAAGGGTGTTATGTCTACAACGACCTGTTTGGAGTTCTATCTAGAAGGGTGTTATGTCTACAACGACCTGTTTGAAGTTCTATCTAGAAGGGTGTTATGTCTACAACGACCTGTTTGGAGTTCTATCTAGAAGGGTGTTATGTCTATAACGACCTGTTTGTAGTTCTATCTAGAAGGGTGTTATGTCTACAACGACCTGTTTGAAGTTCTATCTAGAAGGGTGTTATGTCTACAACGACCTGTTTGGAGTTCTATCTAGAAGGGTGTTATGTCTACAACGACCTGTTTGTAGTTCTATCTAGAAGGGTGTTATGTCTACAACGACCTGTTTGGAGTTCTATCTAGAAGGGTGTTATGTCTATAACGACCTGTTTGTAGTTCTATCTAGAAGGGTGTTATGTCTACAACGATCTGTTTGGAGTTCTGTCTAGAAGGGTGTTATGTCTACAACGACCTGTTTGGAGTTCTATACAACAGGTTTTTAATCTACAATGTCATAATCAGAGTCGCAAGATTGTGGTCAATGGTGCTTTCTTCAGGCCCATGATAACATCTTGAGAACATTTATTTTATTTATTTTTCCATTTCATTTAAAACCTTTTTCATTTTGTTTTTTAGTTTTCTGTTTTGCACTTTGTCCGAACTCCTTGTAGCTATAATAATGTTTCTGTCATTTACGTAACCTCTGCTGCCTTGCTTGTTCTCAACTTGTACATCTTTTATCTTTCAAACCTTCATTGTTACTTGTTGTGAACCTTAACACCATAACAAACGCTCAGTCGTTTTAGAAAGATTACAAAGAGAGTATGCATGTTGATGGCTTCAGCAGCATGCTGGTTGTGCATCCACTGAAACTTTCAGATAAGATAAACTGAATGCAAGACTAAAATAGTCACCGTTACATATTTATCGTTTACACTCGTTATCCATGTTGCATGAAGTTTAAAAAAAAGTTTATTTTACATAAAATGTTGACTTGAATTGTGAAAGCAAATGTGTACCGGAAATAAACATAGGATACACATTTTAAACAATAAAATACATATATCGAGAGATGCGACAAAGTAATATTTCAAGTCCAACATAACAAATG
This sequence comes from Megaustenia siamemsis, assembly GCA_032433765.1. Lineage (NCBI taxonomy): Eukaryota > Metazoa > Mollusca > Gastropoda > Stylommatophora > Ariophantidae > Megaustenia > Megaustenia siamemsis. The sequence continues at coordinate 31,914,814 of JAVIAB010000160.1, read as the reverse complement.
TAAATATTCGTAACGTGAGCTATTTATTACTGCCTCAAACGTTCGTTACAGTTTCTTTTCTGCATGCGCTAAACACTTCCCCAAACGTCTGTTTGTACTTGGAGCTCATCGTGTAATACAAAAATATATTCACACTCGAGTTGGTAGCTTGAAACATGAATCCTATTGACCACATAGCTACGAATATGTTCTTATAGTCTCGTCCAATACAAAACTCTGGCTCCACATATGTCGTGAAGCTAGCAATCGTTCCTGGGATATAAGCGACAATCAGAACTGCAGCAATTATCACAACCATTTTCACTGTCTTCTTATCTCGACCTGAAATCGTCTCAGAATTAGACGAGGCCGCCTCTTTACGCCATTGGGTAGATTGTCTTAGTTTAATTATTAAAATAACAGTGAACACGATAACAGAGATGAAAGACAACATTCCTGTGACAGAACACAGAACATAGACCACGCCTTCCATATACTTTCTATCACTTGTGTAGAAAATAGTGAGGAGTGTTCTATTTTTATCTGGAAAGAATCTCCAATCAAAAAAAGACGAAGAATATTCGGGTATAAGAGGGACTATATTTGTAATGTAAATGAGACAAATCACAACCGTTGTTCGTTCTGGCGTAAGGATTTGTTTAACCTTTAAAGGCATTAAAATACACAAACATCTCTCAGCTGTGACGTAAACAGTTATAAAGCTCGTGATTCTAGAGCTAGTAACATGTGGCCACCCCCCTGTGAGGTATTGAAACTCTTCTCCTACCCAAGGGGCTTCTGATTTCACCACAAGTGGATTCAGACAAATACCAACCCACTCCACCGAGAGCAGGCAGCATAGATCAGAAACGGCCAGCGCGAAAAAGCTTATATTTACCGTATTAGTAAAACCTTGTCGGTAATACACAATAATGTTGATTACATTTGCAATAATCCCAAACAAACCGATCAAGCCACAGAGGAAAACAAGATTGACTATCTCAAAGTATTCTCTTTGTTCGTAACTCAGGATATCAGATTTGACATTTCCAGCAAAAGAAATGAACACAATAACAGTGCCAAGTATTTTTCCTTCTGTTTCCATTAAAATAACCTCAGACAGAAAATCAATTTCGCTTATGCTTGACTAGGATATCATAAATGTAGATCTACCAGTAGTAGACTTGAACTGGACTATACGTAGCATTGATGTATAAACAATCTTGTTCACATGTTAATATATGCAGAAAAAATATAGATCTAATTAATTCGTGCATCTTTATTGCACTTTTTAATGCTATTAATCAGACAGAAATAGTCTACCTGAATTCGATTATATAATGTAATAACTATGTTGTTAATATAGTAATTATGAAAAATATTACGCAATGATGTTTCATTTTAGTAGCGATTGACCGTGTGCTTAAAAATTGCTACAATTTAAAATAATGGGAATGCAATATGACGTCAGATTTCCATAAAATGTATACGTTTTAGGATTACGAAATAAAATTACATTTGATCGATTAGCCATGAGATTATTTTTCATCTGAAGAAAAGATAGAGACCAAAAATAATCACAGTAGTAATAATACGATCACAGTGCAAATAATCATTCCCGGGGTATTCATTTGGTGGAATATTTGGGTACGTAATTTGTCTGAGCAAATTCTGGAATATTTTATGGAAAATGCATCAGAAGGACGTTATTTTATTGAGTTTATTATAATTGTATATGTGGTAGGACTATATCACAACTTGTTATTATCGATGACTTCATAATACGTCTGTAGATGGTGATAGCAATTATAAAGTACAACCAGCAACTACTGAAGTAAGGAATTCTTAGCAACGTTCTCACACATTAATGAGACATTTATTTTTAAAAAAAAGGAGAACAGGAAAAGAATTCTTAATTAAGAAAAGTGATCGATAACAACTTAACGATAATAGACGAAAGACACCAACTTTGTGGCTTAAACTGAACGTATACAGGGATACAAACGATAATCGTACTGATAACATGAACTAGAAATAAAGATAATTAATATAAAAGCGTAGTAGATCAAATTAATGTAATAATAATCATTGTAATTAATAATAAACAAAGTATTTCATTTACTTCTTTTTCTTCTTCTTTTCAACTTCCTGTGGAAGCAGAGATCTTCAACAAACACTTTCCAAGCCGTTCTGTTTCTTGATATATTCTTTTAAGATCATTCTATATATTTCCCATCATCTTCATCTCTGCTTTCATCTAGCTTCTCCAACAATAGTTTGGTCTTCCTCTTTGTTTTTTTCCTTGTGGATTAAAAAAAAAAGGCTTGTCGTGTAATGCTGTCAGTTGGCTTCCACAGTGTGTGTCCTATCCAGCGCCATTGATTTCGTTGTGTCTCTTAATCCACTGGTTTACTGGTACTTTTCCATAATTATAAGTTAGTAATTTTGTCCTGCCATTACCATCCTTTTACTGTGCGCAAGCATTTATTAATGAAAGTCTGTATCTTCATGATTGTCATTTTTGTTGTTCTCCATGTATCACAACCATATAATAGGACTGACTTAACATTGGAGTTGAACATTTTTATTTTTGTATTTAACCTAATTTCTTTGGATGTCAATATGTTTACCAGTGCAACATATGTTTCTCTTGCTTTTGCTATCCTTATTTTGGCATCATTCACTGTTCCTCTTTCGTTATCTATATTACTGCCCATATTTAAGTAAGATTGTACATCTGGTAGAGATATTTCTCCTGTTGTTATTTGGTCATTGTCAAATGCATTAATTCTCATAATTTTGGTTTTAAATATTTATTTTCGGTCCCAGCTGTTGTGATATCTCATCAAGTATATTCATTTTATCTTGCATCTGTTGATAATTATGTGATAGGAGAGTTATGTCATCAGCAAAGTCTAAGTCATTAAAGTTGCTTGGTCAATAACCACTGGATTCCATTTCTTTCTTCTGACTTATTTCCATAATCCAATTTATGGCCAACAGAAAGAGAAATTAAAATAGAAAGCATCTCTGCTTTACTCCTGTTCTTTTTTAAAATGCTTCTGTAAAATGTCATTCGTGCACCACACAACATTTCATTTATTCGTACATTGTTTTTATCAGGTTAATAAACTTTATAGGGATTAATTTTTTTAATGGGGAATAATTCCGTAATGACTCAGTAGCTTCCAAAGCATTCCTCTGTCTAACCTATCAAATGCCTGTTCGTCTTATCTAAAACCGATTTAAAGCGGGGACTGTTGTTTTAAGCTTTGTTCAACTATTATACGTAGGGTAGTTATTTGATCATAGCAAGATTTGTTTGTCCTAAAACCTGCTTCTCTCACATGTTTTTCTATGGCCTCATTTAGTCTCTCCATAATAATTCTGCGTAGTGTTTGTCCTGGCACTGATAGTAGCATAATTCTCTTATAATTTGTGCACTCCTGTAAGCTTCCTTTCTTTGGTAGTTTGACCATATAACCTTTTTGTCCAGTCTTTAGGTTTTTCTTCCTTTTCCTATACTTTATCTAGTAGATTATGTAATATCTTGGTAGAGGCGTTAATATTTGATATGATGGCTTCTAAAGAAATTACACCTGGTCCTGTGGCTTTACCATTTTTTAATAGCTGATGGCTTTCATTAATTCTTCCTTGCTTGGCTTTACACAGTTAAATGCAGCTCTTCTTCTGCTGATATTATATCTGGCGGGTTAGTTAAGTCGGGTCTGTTCAAAAGTTCTTCAAAATGCTCCTTCCATCACCTCATTTGTTCCCTTATATAGGGTGTTTATAAAGTCTCACTACACTTGGTATCTAGGTCAATTTGAAAAAAATGTTTATGACGTCATCACAATATGTGCTCAATGGTAAGTTCACTTGTTGCGACAGTTTTCTTAATGACTTGTCTGGACTTTTAAGGATTCTGTCTTGGATATCTAAACATATGTCATCATTCACAGCAGGCCTACCAGATCGTGGAGCATCTTCCACATTTCCAGTAGCAATAAACTTATTCAACAAATTTCATTGACAGTGGGAGCACATATTGTGATGACGTCATAAACATTTTTTTTTCAAATTGACCTAGATACCAAGTGTAGTGAGACTTTATAAACACCCTGTATTACTTAGCAGATTTCCTTTTTTTATCTTCAATAAAGGCATTTTATTTATGTTCCACTTAATTTCCTTGTGCTGTTGTACAGTTCTTTCATATTTCCTTTGTTTGTCACCTCCTCTGCCTCTTTAGCTAGTTAATCTATTTATTTCCTCTTATCCATTTTAAGGCATATTCTCACTTTTTTGTTCACCTTTGTATAAGTTTCCTGTTTCTTGGTACATCTTGTTTTGCTTTCATTTTATCTACATTCGTATTCTTTCTTATTCTTTCCTTCTTTAATTTTCTCCGGAGTCTCTGCAGTCATCCATGTCTTATTCTGGCGTTCTCTTTTTCCCCATGGTTTTTCACATGCTTTCTTCCATATATCCTTTACCTTTCTCCAATGATCTATTTTTATTGAATTTTCTAGTTGTTAGAGGATTGATATGTGTTTGATACCGTGATTGCAAATTTATCTTTAATTCCTTGCTCTTTAAGAAACTCTACATTGAAATACTGTCTACCCTAATGTGTTGTATTATATCTTTTCAATTTAAGTTTGGCTAGCAGGAGATGATGATCTAAAGCCACACTGCTCCTATGTATAAAAAAAAAAGTAAAGTAACCCCGTCACGCCAAGTGGCGTAATAGGGAATATGGTGTTAGTGACCATAAATTTTACAGACCTTCGGCACATGATTTTTAGGGTAATGTGGTCGGTATTACGCCCGTTCCGCTTCACTTTCCCAGAACAAAATCCGATACCCATTAAAGGCTGGGTGAACCCGGAAACCGTCGGTTGGGATCGAACCCTACCCCTTGTCCTTTGTAGTCCAGTTCACTAACCACTGAGCTATCGCGGCTTCCTGCTCCTCTGTATACTTATATATAGAATAATTAATATTAAAGCGCAGCAGATCAAGTTAATTTAATAATAATAATTGTGATTAATAATAAGCACACTATTTCATTTTGATACCTGATGAAAAAAAAATTGTTGAATTAAACGCATATCACTTTTAATCTGTTGAGCTCTTGTAATTACTAATGTTCCGTGAGAAGTTTCTAAAACAATCGAAGGAATAACAAACTTTTATTTAGCAGTGAATTTTCCCTATTCGTTCTTGCACTTCTGTTGGACAAATAGTTGGTTTGGGGTCCTAGTTGGGAAAACCACCCGACTGGGCTACCGACGTTCGGACAACCCGTGTTCGATTCCCGCTGGGTGCAGTGTGAAATTGTGCTCGTGGTTGGAAAAAAATATACTCCCACGGTTGACCCAGCTGTTGGCAGAAAAGGGTACCAGGGTATTACTCTAGGAAAGTGAAAAATGCCGCCTCGCATCGTGATTTTCAATACTTGAAGCGACACTATCCAGAAGTCTCCGAACACGTCTGGATAGGCGGCCGAGCACATATGGGTGGAAACTCGCGTGCTACGACGCCGGTTCAAGTTTCGTACTTTACCTTGACCTTTAAATAGTTGGTAGCCACTGGAGGGTAAAACGCCATTTTGTTGATAGTTTGAGAATTCTCTGCTGCAGCAGCTGACCCGGCTGTTCGTTCGTTCGACGTCATCAATGCCCTCCGAGATGTGGGAAGGACACAGTGTAACAGTGGATGTGAAAATGTGTAACAATGAGGTGAGTGAGTGATGTGGTGCACGTGGACACTTTACGGGAAGAAAGTGAGGAGATTAGTTCAGACAGAATAACGAAATTCCCGTCACTGTTTAGAAGGTACAATTAGAAATGGGAAGAGTATGTAAGGGAATTTGTGATTGGCTGGAGATTAAAGATATAGTCGATGTACAAGGTTAGACAAGCAGTTTCACACATGAGGACGGCCTGAGAGCAGCGTCGTCGGGAGACGGTAGCCTGTAATGGCTTACCAACCTCCAAAGAGTTAGTGTATTATGTAGTATATCAAACATACCGGACTTTGCAAAACTGTTTAGGGGATTAGGGGAGTTATTTATTTGTATGGTTATTCTTTGGAGAAACATGACTTCTCGAAAACGTTTTTCAAGGAATAGATTTAGGATTTTTGAAGAGATTATTGCTTACAAGAGAGATCAGGACTAGGTGTGTACACATTTCTTAGAAGAAAGCTATTGCTTACAGATTATTCACAGGTGCTAGTTATCATGTATATTATTTTTCGTTATCCAAAAAGCTGTGCTCATTTTCTTACAGAATTTAGGGAGTGTCATACCATCGACAGTTGCCTTAAGACACAAATAAATTGTCCACTAACGATAAATAGATTGACATATTCATAGACGATCATAACCAGAATTTCTACACAGTGAGAGAATTCTATATGCAAGAAAGACAGTTATTCAGATACTTTTCTGAAATTTAACCAAAGAGTTGTATAAATAAACACTTTTATAGTAATCAAGATTGCGTTATAGAGTCGGCACATTGATGTGTTGAGCACAAGTGTTGTTCTGGTATCTGAAGTTGTAATTTCTCTCTGCCGTGTCAGTTTTTTTATTTCGTTTTGTTTTCACCGCCGCAAAACAACCATTATGTGGTCGTGTTCTTCTTTTGTTAATTCATCAATCTGTTTGTGAATGTTATTGGCATCTCTTTTTTTTAAATGTCAATCTCTTTATATTTTTATTTGCCCATGCTTCTTTTACTTGTTCTTTTTACATTTGTTTCCTGTTTCTCCTTATAATCTTTCACATACATCTATGTCTTCGTTATTTCTCATTCTTGTGCCCATTAACTGTAAAATATCATCTGCCATCTATTTTTTTCTTGAAGTTTTACTCACTGCCGTTATGATCTCTTTTCTTATTTGTTGCATTCCATATGGCCTTCAATCATAAATATTATCAAAGACATGTATGATGGTTACACATGTGCAGTTCGAACAGAGGAAGGACTGAGCGAATGTCTCCCAATAGAAACTGGGGTTAAACAAGGATGTATTTTATCGCCCTTGTTATTTGGAATTGTTATGGACTTCATAATGAAGAAATGCTGCACTGGTAATAAAGGCATCGAATGGATACAAGGAGACCATTTAGAGGACCTCGACTTTGCTGATGACATAGTTCTCATCAGCAGTCAGATAAAAACGATGCAGGAAAACACAAATGAACTATCATCAATAGCCAGCAAAATTGGGCTTGAGGTCAATCATGAAAAGATTAAAGTCATGAAAAGTTTAATTCCAACAAGTGACAAAATATACATGGAAAACAAACCAGTAGAAGAGATCGATCACTTTATCTATCTTGGAAGTCACATTGATCGGGAAGGGGATACAAGTAAAGAAATTAGAATCAGAATGGCTAAAGCAGCAATGTCTTTCAGAAGCCTTGAAAAGTTGTGGAAATCAAAACTCATCAGCACAAACACAAAACTTAGGCTATTCAAATCAAATGTACTATCAACCCTTACGTATGCGTGTGAAAGCTGGAAAACAACAAGAGATATAGAAACAAAGTTGAACGCATTCGAAAATAAATGTCTAAGGAAAATACTTGGTATAGAATGGAACGAATTCAAAACAAACGAGGAAATTAGAGAAATCGCCAATCAACCACTAATATCTTCAGTAATAAAGAAAAGACGATGGTCATACGTTGGACATGTGATGAGAAGAGATAATAATCGAATAGCAAAGCAAGCTCTCATATGGGAAACAACAGGTAAAAGAAAAAGAGGAAGACCCAGGGAGACACTGAGAAGAACATTGATGAGAGAGGCAAGAGCAGCAGGAATCGGCTCCCTCAATGAGATAGAACTGCTTGCACAGAACAGAGACAGATGGCGAGATTTGATAAAATATCTTTAAAAACAAATTGCTAGAACAAAAAAAAAAAAATTCATATAGGAGAAGGTGTATCTTGGTCTACGCCCTATGGGCCGGTTACGGCTCGAAAGGTCAATAGATAGATATGGCCTTCTCCTTAGCTTATCGTGTGCCGGATACTTATTGCAGATTTTCTGGTTGTCATTTTGTTAATGTCACAGTCACACTCATCGGAAGTTCTCATCATTGGGATGTCGAACAACTGATTCTGTAGATTATCTTGATTGCTGCTAGCAAACATTTGGGAGCTTTACTTATTTATAACTGAAATATTGTTCCTTTTCCAACTAGCTAGTCTAATCATTTTCGCTAATTTTATTTTGAGATGGAATCAATTTCCAACAGTTCTGTTTTTTCTTCAGGCTGCCATATTATGAATTAGTGTTGCGCTTAAATAATTCATCTCTATTTTTGTGTATAATGGGGAACTGTTGTATTGACAAAAAGAGTATCAACTGGCACATTGGGATTCAACTGGAGGATCTAGTTTCTGAAACTGGATTTTGCAGACGACATCGTATTCCTTAGTGATAGTATGCATACGATACAGGACATCACAGATTCTGTATCCTATCATCATTGCTTGGCAGAGCAGGACTTGAAATTAACAGAGAGAAGACCAAAATGATGACAACTGGGGCTGTACCGAAAGACAATATTTACCTGGATGGGAGGAAGTGGATTACTTTATATACCTTGGTAGCAGTGTAGATCAAGAGGGAGGAACTAGAAAAGAGATCAGAACCAGAATAGCAAAGACGGCTTTAAGTTTTAACAACTTTAACAAAAATATGGCGATCAAGGATATTCATCACGAAAACAAATCTTAGAAATTTCAACTCAAACATATTATCCACCCTCAGTTATGTACCTGAAAGCTGGAAAACGACTTCAAATGGGAAACATCAGGTCAGAGGAAAAGAGGACGACCTCACGAAACACTGAAAAGATCTCTAACAATAGAGGCAGGGTTGGGAGGCATAGACTCACTCTTTATAATCAAACAGCCCGTCCAGAAAAGAGACACTTGGCGGGAGACTCTAGAAGCCCAATGTGACGTCTAACGACACTGGAAGGATCTAGAATAAATAACGTTTATGTGGCTGTTATGTGCTGTAGCTATTGTCCTTGTACTTAAATTCACAATGTATTTCATTTTTTTTTCGTTCGCCAGCTTTTACCTCTGGCGAAGTCAACTAGAGACTAGCAACTGAATTTGTTGCATGTTAATCCGTTTTTTCCTGGCAGCCGTGTGTACAGGGTTGCTTTGCCGCAAAGGCAGATAACCCCGTCATCGAAGGTACTCATATTTGTTTCCGACGACGAGTAATTGACGTTTCAAGCCGGGTCTCAGACTAAGGGTGGTTGCCGCTGTGAGAAATCACAAATAAAAATCCCAAATGGTGCAGCCGGGATTTGAACTCACAACTTCTCTGTCTCGAGATCGGCGTCTTTCCTCGAGACCAACCAGTCCAACATTTGTTTCAAATGATAATTTTTTTACCTTGTGACTAAAAGTTGACGTCACATTTTAATGTACATTTTTCTTTAAGTATTATCATTTGAAATTTAGTTCAGACTGTGTGTGAAAATACATTGATTCTTACATTATATTTATTAAGAATTATTGCTCTTTTTTCAAGAAATACAATTACGTTAATACGAAATAACAACAAAATTATCACCTTAATTAAGAAAAGATTATTTTAATTCGAGAAGGTATTTATAAATTATTTGATAAACTACGTAGGGAGGTCAAAAAGTAATGCACACCAATTTTTTCTCGGAAACTATTCGGGCAAAATGTGTGAAATTTTCACAGATTGTAGCTGAATATCCCCTTTACACTACCTATTTTTCAACATAATCCTCGTCCAAGCGTATTGCCTTACGCCAACGCGAAACTAGGTCATGAATGCCTCGTTTGTACCAAGTTTTGTCCTGCTCGCGTAGCCATTTTTTAACTGCACGGATCACATCCTCATCATTGTCAAAGTGTGTCCCACGCAGGAATTTTTTGAGTGGTCCAAACAGATGGAAATCTGAGGAAGCCAGATCAGGGCTGTAAGGAGGAGGGGGCAGTACAGTCCAACCAAATTTGTTGATTGCTTCCCGTGTTACCAGACTTGTGTGAGGGCGTGCATTGTCATGTTGAAGCAACAAATCTGCAGATGGCTTATTAGGCCGAACTCTGTGGAACCGATTTTTGAGTTTTGTCAGTGTATTGATGTAAGCTATCGAGTTGATTGTCTCACCTCTTGTCATTACATCAACAAGAATCACACCATCAATGTCCCAGAAGACAGTGATCATCACCTTTCCGGCTGATGGAGATGTTTTGAATTTTTTTCTTTTTGGTGACTGCGGATGATGCCATTCCATTAAATGCATTTTTGTTTCAGGCTCATAATAATGTGCCCACGTTTCGTCACCGGTAACAATTTTTGACAAAAACATTTCTCCTTCAACACCGAAACGCTCCAACAATTCAGAACAGAATGTTTTCCTTTGAACTCTGTGATCATTTGTTAGGCACCGAGGAACACATCGAGCGCAAATCTTTGAATATCCGAGAGTTTTAAAAATTGCGATTGCACTTCCCTTGCTGACTGTAAGCTGCAATGCCAATTGCTGACTAGTGATACGCCTATCCTTACGAATAATGGCATCAGCCCGGTTTAACATGTCTGTGCTGGTAGCCGAGGCAACACGTCCAGAACGCGGTAAATCATGCAGCTCCACTCGTACACTTTCTGCAGCTTTAATTCTCTGAACCCAGCGACTAACTGTGCTCCTATCGACTGCAGAACATTAGTACACTGCACACAGTCGTTTATGAATGTTTGCCACAGTTTCTTTTTCCGCAACCAGAAATTCTATGACAATTCGCTGTTTGTAACGGACATTGTTGACAAGCTCCATTTTAACGGTTCATAGATTGCGTAATATTTATCAGAATGCTGTGCAATTTGGTGCACATAATTGGAACATGTCATATTCCAAGTGTGCAAAATTTCATATTCCTATCTTTATTATTAGCCGAGAAAAATATTGGTGTGCATTACTTTTTGACCTCCCTTCAGTAATTAAAATATTTGTGAAAATACTTTAATGTAAACGTTATAGTTATTAAAGGTACCTTTTTTTGTACAAATACTTTAATACAAATTACAAAAGTTATTAGCTTTTCCAGAAAAGATTGTTACTATTATTATTTATTTGACAATAAGAAAGGTATTAACTGTGGATAGATTAGATAGATAGACAGACAGATAGATATATTGGTAGGTAGGCAGGTAGGTAGGCAGGTAGGTAGGTAGGCAAGTTTGCAGGCAGATAGAAAGACGGATAAATTTATATATATCATTTGACTGGGAGCCGCGATAGCTCAGTGGTTAGTGAACTGGACTACAAAGGACAAGGGGTAGGGTTCGATCCCAACCGACGGCTTCCGGGTTCACCCAGCCTTAATGGGTACCGGATTTTTTTCTGGGAAAGTAAAGCAGCACGGGCGTAATACCGACCACATTACCCCAAAAATCATGTGCTGAAGGTCTGTAAAATATAGGGTCACTAACACCATATTTCCCTATACGCCACTTGGCGTGACGGAGGTACTTTACTTTTTTTTTTTATATCATTGGACTTAAGGTTTACACAGGAGCATTATCCTACTTTGTTATATAAAAAATATATAAAATATAATATGATCTTGCTATTCAAGCGTGTCTTTCCGACACCCAGAAAACGAAAAAAATTATCAATAAGGGCATTCCGCTGAACTAATTTAAATGGTTACATTTGAAGCACAAGTCTGATAACTCAGCTGAGCAAACAAATGATGCCACAATCTCATAGAACTCTATGAGAACTTTGTAATACACTCCTAGTTTTCCAATTCACCAGTCCTCTAAGCTGATCAATCCCTACACGCACATTACACAATTTGATATTAACTGTGTTCGCGTCTTTATTCATTCATCACATGTTATGTACTCATCATTCACTTCATCGTCAATAATTACAATGTATTGCTTGACAGGTAGATTTTTAGTAGCACTTCGGGTATGTGTCCACTGTTATATATGTCATTGAGCAGTTTTGCTATGACCTGTATATCTATATCTATATCTTCGATTGGGACTGGTTGGTCTCAAGGCAAGACGCCGGCCTTGAGACAGAGAGGTCGTGAGTTCAAATCCCGGCAGAACCAGTTGGGATTTTTGTTTATAATTTCTCTTTGCGGTAACCACCCCTGGTCTCAGCAGAGAGACCCGGCTTGAAACGTCAATTACTCGTCGACGACAAAAATATGAGTACCTCCGAAGACGGAGTTATCTGCCTGTATGGCGAGGGACACCTGTGCAGATAGCTGCCAGGGAAAAATGGATTAACACGCAAAATTAAGTTCCTAGTCTCTGGGGTCTTCGCCAGATGTGAAAGCTGACGAACGCAAAATATCTTGGATAGTTCTACTATCAGAACCTGAAGCTTGATCTCTTTTCATGTGCTGAATTCTACTAAGTGTATTTTATCAAAATATATCCACAGACTTCAGGCGCCGCTATATGCTATTAGTCTCATGATATTTTGGGATGGTTCTCGAGAGAGGATAAATTACTGTCATTCGAGAAACAAAAGATAATGCTGGTAACATGAATGCCTCGGTGCCAGAATGGTCAGAAGATCTCAAAATGATTTCCGATGGAGTAGCGCATGTTGACGGAAACGATTGCCTAAAAGTTAACTGGTTTTTTTTACCTTTAACTCTTGCCTTCCCCGTAATACTCTCACCGGCACATTTTTTTTTTACCTTTAACTCTTGCCTTCCCCGTAATACGCTCATCGGCACTTTTTTCTTTACCTTTCACTTCCCAAAAACGCTCTCTCCGACTCTTTGCGAAATCGAGTTTTTACAAATCTAAGTCAAGTAATTGAGTTCAATCCAGCGAAATATTTAGGAAAGGAAGGAATTAAGATAACGGCTTCTCATCATTTTGTTTCCATAGCTATTGCCATTGTTAATGTCAGACATGTCCTTAAATAAAACACACAAAAATAAGACTACAACGCATCAGATGTGCCATAGACCATATTAGAAATGAAGAAGTTTCAAAACGGAATCAGATATAACACAATTTCCTACAAAGATTTACCGACCACCATGAAACTCAGATTTTATATAATGATGGGAGCCGCGATAGCTCAGTGGTTAGTGAACTGGACTACAAAGGACAAGAGGTATGGTTCAATTCCAACAGACGGCTTCCGGTTCACCCAGCCTTTAATAGGTACCGGATTTTTTTTCTGGGAAAGTAAAGCGGTACGGGCGTAATACCGACCACATTATCCAAAAAATCATGTGCTGAAGGTCTGTAAAATGTATGGTCACTAACACCATATTCCCTACATGCCACTTAAAGTGACGGGGGTACTTTACTTTTTTACCTACTTCTTATGAAGAAACTCGAATTCTGGAAGCACGGCTACATATGTCGCTCACGAATAAACTATCCCGCAAGAAAAGGTGAAGAAAACATTGCCTACAATGAGAAGACAAAATCAGAGATTGATACACCCTGACTGTGTTAGCTCATTGAGCAGACAAGAAATGAGGCGATTGGAGGAATTTTGACCCAACCTTGATCCAAACTCAACTTATTTAAATAACAACAACTGCTTGGCCTTTCGGTGGTCCATTCTCCTCTAGTAGATCAATTTAACTTAATAAAGGATACACCAATTGAAGTGTACAGCAGATTTATATTGAATGTTCGCTGCCTTGAAACGTTGAGCCTTTAGTAGTACGTCATTAAAAGTGATTCATTATTTGGTTGGTAAGCTTCTTTTTTACTGCTGGATTTTTTTTTTTTCTGTAGAGTTCCAATAGAAGATTTCCTGGAGTCAGTAGCGCCCCGCCCACTAGACTTGACATTGAACTGTGAGGTATTAAGTCTTTTTGCAGTTTCTGAATGTGAGTTTTAAGTCTGCATTGTCCCGTTCGCTGTTCTATAAAACTATGAACTAAATACACACTATCCAGGTCGGAGTCTGAAGATTGTGTTCTGCTGTACTATAGATAGATTTATTACAATATCTTAAGAGAATTTTGCTATTGTATTTGTACCCACCCCATGCCATTTTAGATTTTTTTCGTTTCGTATTTTTTTGTTTCTGTTTTGCATCCAACAACTGGTTACTTTTTTGGTTTAAAAGAAAAGGTATTTTTTTAATGCTGTCTGAACTACCAATAGCAAATATAATGTTTCTGTCATTTACGTTACTTTGAAGAATAGTAAAACCATACACTCTGACTAATAGAATGCAAGTGAAAAAGAACTTTATTGTGTCCATTACTGACAGACTGATTGACTGACTCCCTCCATATTTATCTATCTATGTAGTCCTTTCGAGCCGAAGACGGCACATAGGGCAGAACTACAATCTCAAAAACAGAAACCTTGCGTGCCAAAGTGGCACATATTGCAGAGATCACTGATTCTAAAATATATGGTTCTGTTTCCATAACAATACTTTTTTACAATGACAGCTTGTCAAGCCATCGATCAAGCTCCTTAGTCGCCTCTTACGACATGCCTGGAAGGTCACAGTGTCACTATTCTTTACTACCCACATAATGAGGCCTCGGTAACACACAGGAGCCATATTTATAGGAGCGTCTAAAACGGGTAGATTAGCCATCCTTTGAGTTTATCCAGAAGTGAACAGTAACTGTTAAAGAAGATATGTGTTTCACAACGTATGACATCCACACCTCTTGATATAGGACGATGTCGGTAATTGTTTCTGGGTTCATGTGAAGACCTTCATTTTTCATACTTTTGTTGTGGGGGTCAAATCCTATGTACAGATGCTGTGTAAACTATAACTCATTCTTCACAATGGCTGGCTAGTCGCTCCCGATATCTCTGAGCCTGCCCGTTTAAAAGGGTGGGGGTGGGGGGGGGCGCCCAAAGGTTGTGACGTGCCAACATTGCGAGCAGAGGCGGTTGTGGGTAAAATGACGTATAAGCTCGCGTAGAAGATATGTGTTTCACAACGTATGACATCCACACCTCTTGATATAGGACGATGTCGGTAAGCATTGGGGTGTTTTCCGGAAAACCCCCATAGCGGACAGGCTCAGTGGTATTGGGGGCGACATCTGGCCATACATCTCACATTTCCGTTCAAGTGCTTTAAGTTATTCCGTGAGTACCATCTTCTAACCGAGAAACAAACAAGAACGCCTTCGCTTAGTATATCGTGACATAAACTTCTTCAAGTGATGAATTAAACAAATACCTGGACATATTCTATCATAACAAACCACTTCTAGCAGTGCCGTGAGAGTACCACAAACCACTTCTAGTGGTGCCGGTTGAGTACCACACACCACTTCTAGTGGTGCCGGTAGAGTACCACAAACCTCTTCTAGTGGTGCCGTGAGAGTACCACAAACCTCTTCTAGTGATGCCGGTAGAGTACCACAAACCTCTTCTAGTGATGCCGGTAGAGTACCACAAACCTCTTCTAGTGATGCCGGTAGAGTACCACAAACCTCTTCTAGTGATGCCGGTAGAGTACCACAAACCTCTTCTAGTGATGCCGGTAGAGTACCACAAACCTCTTCTATTAGTGCCATGAGAGTACCACAAACTTCTTCTATTAGTGCCGGTAGGGTACCACAAACTTCTTCTATTAGTGCTGTGAGAGTACCACAAACTTCTTCTATTAGTGCCGAGAGAGTACCACAAACTTCTTCTATTAGTGCCGTGAGAGTACCACAAACTTCTTCTATTAGTGCCGAGATAGTACCACAAACTTCTTCTATTAGTGCTGTGAGAGTACCACAAACTTCTTCTATTAGTGCCGGTAGGGTACCACAAACTTCTTCTATTAGTACTGTGAGAGTACCACAAACCTCTTCTATTAGTGCCATGAGAGTACCACAAACTTCTTCTATTAGTGCCGAGATAGTACCACAAACCTCTTCTATTAGTGCCATGAGAGTACCACAAACTTCTTCTATTAGTGCTGTGAGAGTACCACAAACTTCTTCTATTAGTGCCGAGATAGTACCACAAACCTCTTCTATTAGTGCCATGAGAGTACCACAAACTTCTTCTATTAGTGCCGGTAGGGTACCACAAACTTCTTCTATTAGTGCCGAGATAGTACCACAAACCTCTTCTATTAGTGCCATGAGAGTACCACAAACTTCTTCTATTAGTGCCGGTAGGGTACCACAAACTTCTTCTATTAGTGCCGGTAGGGTACCACAAACTTCTTCTATTAGTGCCGTGAGAGTACCACAAACTTCTTCTATTAGTGCCGAGAGAGTACCACAAACTTCTTCTATTAGTGCCGTGAGAGTACCACAAACTTCTTCTATTAGTGCCGTGAGAGTACCACAAACTTCTTCTATTAGTGCCGGTAGGGTACCACAAACTTCTTCTATTAGTGCTGTGAGAGTACCACAAACTTCTTCTATTAGTGCCGGTAGGGTACCACAAACTTCTTCTATTAGTGCTGTGAGAGTACCACAAACTTCTTCTATTAGTGCCGGTAGGGTACCACAAACTTCTTCTATTAGTGCTGTGAGAGTACCACAAACTTCTTCTATTAGTGCCGGTAGGGTACCACAAACTTCTTCTATTAGTGCTGTGAGAGTACCACAAACTTCTTCTATTAGTGCCGGTAGGGTACCACAAACTTCTTCTATTAGTGCTGTGAGAGTACCACAAACTTCTTCTATTAGTGCTGTGAGAGTACCACAAACTTCTTCTATTAGTGCTGTGAGAGTACCACAAACTTCTTCTTTTAGTGCTGTGTGAGTACCACAAACTTCTTCTATTAGTGCTGTGAGAGTACCACAAACTTCTTCTATTAGTGCTGTGAGAGTACCACAAACTTCTTCTATTAGTGCTGTGAGAGTACCACAAACCTCTTCTATTAGTGCCATGAGAGTACCACAAACTTCTTCTATTAGTGCCGGTAGGGTACCACAAACTTCTTCTATTAGTGCCGGTAGGGTACCACAAACTTCTTCTATTAGTGCTGTGAGAGTACCACAAACTTCTTCTATTAGTGCCGAGAGAGTACCACAAACTTCTTCTATTAGTGCTGTGAGAGTACCACAAACTTCTTCTATTAGTGCCGGTAGGGTACCACAAACTTCTTCTATTAGTGCTGTGAGAGTACCACAAACTTCTTCTATTAGTGCCGAGAGAGTACCACAAACTTCTTCTATTAGTGCTGTGAGAGTACCACAAACTTCTTCTATTAGTGCCGGTAGGGTACCACAAACTTCTTCTATTAGTGCCGAGAGAGTACCACAAACTTCTTCTATTAGTGCCGAGAGAGTACCACAAACTTCTTCTATTAGTGCCGTGAGAGTACCACAAACTTCTTCTATTAGTGCCGAGAGAGTACCACAAACTTCTTCTATTAGTGCCGAGAGAGTACCACAAACTTCTTCTATTAGTGCCGTGAGAGTACCACAAACTTCTTCTATTAGTGCCGAGAGAGTACCACAAACTTCTTCTATTAGTGCCGAGAGAGTACCACAAACTTCTTCTATTAGTGCCGAGAGAGTACCACAAACTTCTTCTATTAGTGCCATGAGAGTACCACAAACTTCTTCTATTAGTGCCGAGAGAGTACCACAAACTTCTTCTATTAGTGCTGTGAGAGTACCACAATCTTCTTCTATTAGTGCCGAGAGAGTACCACAAACTTCTTCTATTAGTGCCGTGAGAGTACCACAAACTTCTTCTATTAGTGCCGGTAGGGTACCACAAACTTCTTCTATTAGTGCTGTGAGAGTACCACAAACTTCTTCTATTAGTGCCGAGATAGTACCACAAACTTCTTCTATTAGTGCCGTGAGAGTACCACAAACTTCTTCTATTAGTGCCGAGAGAGTACCACAAACTTCTTCTATTAGTGCCGAGAGAGTACCACAAACTTCTTCTATTAGTGCCGTGAGAGTACCACAAACTTCTTCTATTAGTGCCGAGAGAGTACCACAAACTTCTTCTATTAGTGCCGAGAGAGTACCACAAACTTCTTCTATTAGTGCCGAGAGAGTACCACAAACTTCTTCTATTAGTGCCGTGAGAGTACCACAAACTTCTTCTATTAGTGCCGGTAGGGTACCACAAACTTCTTCTATTAGTGCCGAGAGAGTACCACAAACTTCTTCTATTAGTGCCGGTAGGGTACCACAAACTTCTTCTATTAGTGCCGAGAGAGTACCACAAACTTCTTCTATTAGTGCCGAGAGAGTACCACAAACTTCTTCTATTAGTGCCGAGAGAGTACCACAAACTTCTTCTATTAGTGCTGTGAGAGTACCACAAACTTCTTCTATTAGTGCTGTGAGAGTACCACAAACTTCTTCTATTAGTGCCGAGAGAGTACCACAAACTTCTTCTATTAGTGCCGGTAGGGTACCACAAACTTCTTCTATTAGTGCCGAGAGAGTACCACAAACTTCTTCTATTAGTGCTGTGAGAGTACCACAAACTTCTTCTATTAGTGCTGTGAGAGTACCACAAACTTCTTCTATTAGTGCCGAGATAGTACCACAAACTTCTTCTATTAGTGCCGTGAGAGTACCACAAACTTCTTCTATTAGTGCTGTGAGAGTACCACAAACTTCTTCTATTAGTGCCGTGAGAGTACCACAAACTTCTTCTATTAGTGCCGAGAGAGTACCACAAACTTCTTCTATTAGTGCCGAGAGAGTACCACAAACTTCTTCTATTAGTGCCGAGAGAGTACCACAAACTTCTTCTATTAGTGCCGAGAGAGTACCACAAACTTCTTCTATTAGTGCTGTGAGAGTACCACAAACTTCTTCTATTAGTGCCGAGAGAGTACCACAAACTTCTTCTATTAGTGCCGTGAGAGTACCACAAACTTCTTCTATTAGTGCCGAGAGAGTACCACAAACTTCTTCTATTAGTGCTGTGAGAGTACCACAAACTTCTTCTATTAGTGCTGTGAGAGTACCACAAACTTCTTCTATTAGTGCTGTGAGAGTACCACAAACTTCTTCTATTAGTGCCGAGAGAGTACCACAAACTTCTTCTATTAGTGCCGTGAGAGTACCACAAACTTCTTCTATTAGTGCCGGTAGGGTACCACAAACTTCTTCTATTAGTGCCGAGAGAGTAGCACAAACTTCTTCTATTAGTGCCGAGAGAGTACCACAAACTTCTTCTATTAGTGCCGAGAGAGTACCACAAACTTCTTCTATTAGTGCCGAGAGAGTACCACAAACTTCTTCTATTAGTGCTGTGAGAGTACCACAAACTTCTTCTATTAGTGCCGAGAATCAAGACAGAGAATCTAAAAAATAAATCATAAGAGAAAAAAAAAGGACATTTAACAAATACTAGACTACATACCGAGACAACAAATACTAGACTACATACCGAGACAACAAATACTAGACTACATACCGAGACAACAAATACTAGACTACATACCGAGACAACAAATACTAGACTACATACCGAGACAACAAATACTAGACTACATACCGAGACAGCAAATACTAGACTACATACCGAGACAACAAATACTAGACTACATACCGAGACAACAAATACTAGACTACATACCGAGACAACAAATACTAGACTACATACCGAGACAACAAATACTAGACTACATACCGAGACAACAAATACTAGACTACATACCGAGACAACAAATACTAGACTACATACCGAGACAACAAATACTAGACTACATACCGAGACAACAAATACTAGACTACATACCGAGACAACAAATACTAGACTACATACCGAGACAACAAATACTAGACTACATACCGAGACAACAAATACTAGACTACATACCGAGACAACAAATACTAGACTACATACCGAGACAACAAATACTAGACTACATACCGAGACAACAAATAAAGCGGTTTGCCCATCTAGAAAGAATGTCGTGCGATTCCTTACCATACTGGGCATGTATTAAACGAAGAAAAGGGAGAACAGCAAGAGACAGACCCAGAGAAAGAGGGACATACAATATACAAAATAAAAGCTATATAACAAATTAATCGGCAATGGTTGAAACTGCCAGAACTTTGTATCTTCCTCGACACCCCAATAGGTACCAATAAAAAGTGAACAACAAGAAAGTGTATTTTGATAACTCCAGTTTTCTGGCGATATATCAATGTGGCGCTTTGATGCTAAGTGTATAGTCGGTTAATGATAAATAACTGTCGAGATTGAAAGTTGTGGAGAGACATAATCACCTACGCCAGAAGGCCAGGTACTTGATGATGATAATCGGTTACCCTTCCTTACGTGATTACCTTTTCCTTATCCATGTTGAATCAAGTTTAAAAAATATATTTTAGAAAGAATGTTGTGTAAAGAAAATGGTAAACGCACATAAACATGTGATACAAATGTGTATCATTAATACATCAATTGAGGCAGGTAATAGTGTAATATTTGAGGGCCAGAATAACAACCATTTCCAATACTTGGTAACGTCTGCTATATATTATATCTGCTCAAAATTTAAATCTAATTTCTCTTTCTGCATACACTAAACACTTCCTCGAAGGTATGTTTGTACTTGGAGCTCATCGTGTAATAGAGGAATATGTTCACACTCGAGTTGATGGCCTGACAAATGAATCCTATTGTCCACACAGCTATAAATATGTTGTTATAATCTCGCCCAATAAAAAACTCGCGTTCCATAAATGTCGTCATGCTAATGATGGTTCCTGGGATATAAGCGACAATCAGAACTGCAGCAATTATCACAACCATTTTCACTGCTTTCTTATCTCGACCTGAAATCATCTCAGAATTAGACGCCGCCTCTTTACGCCACTTGGTAGCTTGTCTTAGTTTAATTATTAAAATAACAGTAAACACGATAACAGAGATGAAGGACAACATTCCTGTGATAAAACACAGAATAAAGACCACGCCTTCCGTGTACTTTCTATTACTTGTGTAGATCATAGTAAGGCGCGTTCTGTTTCTTTCCGGAAAGAATCTCCAATCTAAAAGAGACGAAGAATATTCGGGTATAAGAGGGACTATATTTATAATGTAAATGAGACAAATCACAGCCGTTGTTCGTTCTGGCGTAAGGATTCGTTTAATCTTTAAAGGCATTAAAATACACAAACATCTCTCCGCTGTGACGTAAACGGTGATAAAGCTCGTGATTCTAGCGCAAGTGACATGCGGCCACGCCCCTGTGAGATACTGAAACTCTTCTGCTATCCAAGGGCTTCTGATTTCACCACAAGTGGATTCAGACAAACACAAACCCATTCCATCGAGACAAGGCAGCATAGATCAGAAATGGCCAGCGCGAAAAAGCTGATATTTACCGTATTAACAAAGCCTTGCATGTAATACACAATAATGTTGATTACATTTGCCACAATCCCAAACAAACCGATGAAGCCACATATTAAAACAAGATTGACTATTTCAAAATATTCTTTTTGCTCGTAACTCAGAATATCAGATTTGACGTTTCCGTCAATTGCCATGGCAACGAAGACAATGCCTATCATTGCTGCATGAGTTTCCATTAAATTAAATTTACATTGAAATGAAGTCAGATAAGTTTAAACGTAGAATGTCTTTCAATATAGACGGACTCTTGTAACCTCTTTTTATAAATAATTCCGTTCATGCAATACACATAAACTATAGATTTAGGAAGTACACACACATTTTATTATCTTCTAAAATGTTTTTAATCACATAGATATGGCCTATCCTGAAGATGAGTTGTACAATTACTATGTTGTTAATATAGCAATGAAGAAAATGTACATACTATATTTATAACTGATTGTAGTACCGAGTTGTTAATAATTGCTACAATTTATCTAAATGAATACAACGGAGTGGCTAGCTGTTCATTTGAATTATAATTCTTTGTGTCATTTGGTTCAAGCAGTTAATTAAATTACGTTTTTTATTTCTTTAAATAGAAAAACCGACATAATGTACAAAAACATAGAGTAGTGATAATACGTTCACAAGACATAATTTATCCACCGATTAAATAATACTTACTTGTTCCTATAGTTCAATAGGTATTATTTTCATTTTCAAAAAAATATGGAAAAATGTAACAGCGTGCACCACAACAACATTATTTCACAGAAATTAGCGGAATTGTATTTCCTATTATTGTACAACTTGTTATTAGCGATCGTAATGTATCGGTATCAGACAACAGTAATTACACAGTACAGACCGTATATTCTGAAGCAGCAGCAGTCTTTGTTACTTTTGACCGCAAAAATAGAAATACTAAAGAAAGATAGAAGAAGATAATAAAATGTTTAAAACATGTTGTTTTTGTAGTTAAGGCCATCATCACTACACACTGGGCAATCCATAGGTGCTCGAGAAAGTCAGAGGAGAACCCTGATCTCCGTGCACCAGGTATGGGTAAGTTTTTGCTGACGATTTACCTGGACAGCTGGCCAAATGGCCTACTCTTTTCCATTTTAACTGCTAATGGTTCTTTAACTCTTTCCGTACATTTCGCCGCATAGTGCGTCACTGTCAATTTGATTAATGTGAACCGTCATCAAACCATATTCTTTTTACATGTCTTGTATCATCTTGGTATTGGTGAAATATAATACCTTGTTCAATTATCTAAAAATGCATACTCGTATATAATATATTATATGTTAGATAAATATAAATATGTAGATTGATTCTTAAAACCATGGAAAATATTATCTCTGAAATCACTTCCGTTGCATGTATTAAAAGCTTCTGTACGGAAAGAATTAACGTGCGCGAGTGCACACGCAGTGCATCCCGGTTATTACCGTTATGCGGGAGGGCTAGACATCGGGTTTCACTGCCAATGAAATCAATAGAGCGTAACGTCACGAAGAAGTCAAGGATTAATTGTTCCTATTTTTGACAAATCACCACCACCCGTGAGCTTTGATCCTCCTGATCTGGTGCCGACTTCGTACATCTAGACGATTTAGCTGGACAGCGGGTCAATAATTTGTCCATTTACCTGGACAGCGGGTCAACAATTTGTCCATTTACCTGGACAGTGGGCCAATAATTTGTCCATTTACCTGGACAGCGGGCCAATAATGTGTCAATTTACCTGGACAGCGGGTCAATAATGTGTCAATTTACCTGGACAGCGGGCCAATAATTTGTCCATTTACCTGGACAGCGGGCCAATAATGTGTCAATTTACCTGGACAGCGGGCCAATAATATGTCCACTTACCTGGTCAGTGGGTCAATAATGTGTTCACTTGCTTGGACAGTGTGCCAGTAATGTGTCCATTTGCCTGGACATTGGGTCAATAATGTGTCATTTGCCATAACTTTAAATTATTAACATCATACCTATATGAAAGCTTATCAAATCATTGGACAGCAAGCACAACTATTTTTCAACAAGGAAATAACTCTAGAGGTAAAACTGGCACCCTACAATACAATCGCCATCCCAATGTTGTGCTACAAATGTCAGTCCTGTACCCTAGATGCAAAAACAAAAAAACAAAATTAGCCTCTACTAAGATGAAATGTGTTAGACGAATGACAGGAAACAACATGAAAGACATGATCACAAATGAAGAACTAAAATAAAGCAGGGAATAACCCCCGCAATAGACTATATAAAGAAACAACTGATAAAATGGTCTAGTCACACGACAAGGCAGGGAGCCGCGATAGCTCAGTGGTTAGTGAAGTGGATTACAAATGACAAGCGGTAGGGTTCGATGCCAACCGACGGCTTCCGGGTTCACCCAGCCTTAAATGGGTACCTGATTTTTTTCTAGGAAAGTAAAGTGGCACGGAGGTAATACCGACCATATTACTCAAAAAATCATGTGCTGAAGGTCTGTAAAATTAATGTTCACTAACACCATTTTCCCTATACGCCACTTGGCGTGACGGGGCTCTTTACTTACTTTTTACGTGACAAGGCAGAAATATCAAAACACATCACAACGAACCTTCAATAAACGTTGCGAGAACACTGACCCAAGGGCCGACAACAGAAAAGATGGAATATTTGAAGCACTACGAAACATAACAGAAGCAAAGGCGAACATAGAAGCAAAAGACCACACATTATATCTCCCCTCGACGCTGAAAGGCAAATGAGGAAGGAAAGAAGAAGACGATATCTCTGTAAATAAGCAAAAGGAGAGCCGGGCGAGATGAGCGTGATCTCTTTTGTCATATTACTTTCATCACACGGGTTTGTCTTCATCCATCCACATGTCATGTCTCGTGATGTTTCATCAAACGTTAGACAGACAATTAAACATTAGCAGACGCCATATGTCTTAGATACAACCGCTGTACTTGCCAGGTGAGAGCGTTTACTCCTGGAAGATAATATATTGTGTAGATCCACCCCACCGCTCACTTATAAGAGAAGCAAAGTTGGCAGGCATAGACTCATTGGATAAGACAGAACATCTCGCCCAGAAGAGAGCTGGATAGCGAAAAATACAACGACTCCTTTGCGACGTCTGGCAGCGCTGGAATGATCAAGATGGCATTAACATCAAAATAAATAACCAGACATCATCAACATGGCGAAGGCGGTTGAATGTTTTGAACATGTTAGGTCCAGATGTTTCCTGTTCCAGCTAGAAGGGGTAACCACCACACAAAGCGATACATTTGTCTTTGATCCGACCAGAACAATGTATAGAAGAGGCAGTCAGTCAAATGTTTTATGTTCCAGCTATGAGGAGTTTTTGAGACATTGAGTTATTTGCGAGTCATCATAACTGCGCTCAAAACATGTCCACAGGTGCTCAAATCCCCTCCTCAGCAAGTCCCGCAGTGTCCAGCGACTGAAGACTCCGGTTCTGTGTTGGTTGATAAGTCTTCTTACACGTCCACTAAGTTTCTCGTTTCTGGCTGTGCACATCTTAACTTCCATTTCTTTCATCCGAAGGAGTGACGTGGACTCATGGTTGTCGAAGTCCTGTGCACTACCCATATCTCAGAGGACATTGATGAAACAACATTGATAATATGAGGGGTTTTCGCACTACGTTTCCCAATCACCAGACTTGTCAAAGACCATTCTACAAGGAATTGTAGAGGCGATAGAAGGAGAAGTAGGCAGACAAAGAGATGGGACGCTAACAATATAGAATTGACAACACGATACATTGCGGAGACCCAAAGAATGACTGAAGATATAGATAAATGGAGAAGATTGATGAAGTGTGATGTTAGTGCCACAGCGACACTGAGGATTATGGAAAGAATGAAC
The DNA here is from genome assembly GCA_032433765.1 of Megaustenia siamemsis. Taxonomy (NCBI): domain Eukaryota; kingdom Metazoa; phylum Mollusca; class Gastropoda; order Stylommatophora; family Ariophantidae; genus Megaustenia; species Megaustenia siamemsis. Next base: position 31,889,588 of record JAVIAB010000160.1, on the reverse strand, counting down.
TTTGCATATTTAAAACAACAACAAAAAATACTTATTAACACCAATTTGCAAAAACAAAAGTTAGAATTTCAAATTAAAAATAATTTGTTGAAACTTCCACATTTTCAATAGCGATCTCTTGCTAATATTGTTATCCACTGATCATCGTCAACATTGCCGTCTCCGCATCGAAGGTTTGGTTACCATGAAGCGCCATTCCGCTCTGTCTTTTGCTTTGATGGTGCAGGTTGTCTTAGGCTGACTTGTCCATCGTTTGATGTTACTTGTCCACTTTAGTCTTTCTCTGCCTCTACCTCTTTTACCTTGTATTTTCCCCTCCAAGATTACTTGTAGTACATTGTTGTGTCTTTTAACATGGCCCAAAAATCTCATTTGTCTTTTTTTGAATTGTGTTTAGTAGTTTTCTTTTCATTTGTAGTTGTTTTAAGACTTCATCGTTTGTTTTCTTTTCTTTCCATCCACTTCTCCCTTTCTTCTATATGTCCAATATATCGATATGTCCAAGGTAGCTGTAGCTCTGAACTCTCACCATGTCTATTTCTTGAACTTTAATGGACACTTTTGGGCTTTGGGCATTATATTTGTTTATAATCATACTTTTAGTCTTCTTGATATTCATATCTAATCCATATTGTTTGCTTATCATGTTTATTACATTAAGTTATTGTTGTAGATCTTTAGGATTTTCTGCTAGTAATACAGTAGCATCCGCATATCTTAGGTTAATTGATTATCGTCCCATTAATGTTTTAGATCTGGCATCTCTATGATGTTTTAAAGATTTGCTCGGTGCATAGATTGAACAAGCTTGGTGATAGGATACATCCTTGTCTTATATATATCTATCTATCGACCTTCGAGCCGTAGCTGGCCCATAGGGCGTAGACCTGGATACTCCTTCTCTTATCTGAATTTTTGTTCTAGCAGTTTTCAATTCTTTTAAAGATATTTTATCAAATCTAGCCATTTGTCTCTGTTCTGTGCAAGCAGCTCTATCTCATTGAGGGAGCCGATTCCTGCTGCTCTTGCCTCTTTCATCAATGTTCTTCTCAGTGTCTCTCTGGTTCTTCCTCTTTTCCCCTAACCTGCTGTTTTCCACATGAGGACTTGCTTTGCTATTCGGTTATTATCTCTTCTCATCACATGTCCAACATATGACCATCGTCTTTTCTTGATTACTGAAGATATTAGTGATTGATTGGCGGTTTCTCTAATTTCTTCGTTTGTTTTGAATTCGTTCCACGCTATACCAAGTATTTTCCCTAGACATTTATTTTCGAATGCGTTTAACTTTGTTGCTATATCTCTTGTTGTTTTCCAGCTTTCACACGCATACGTAAGGATTGATAGTACATTTGATTTGAATAGTCTAAGTTTATTTAAATATTTGGGAACTTTGTTAACCTCAGACGGAAGATGTACAAAAGAGGTGAGATGTAGAATGGCTCAGGCAAAAGCAGCGTTCCAAAAAATAAGGTAGATATTGTTCAATCCATTTTTGACTATAGAAACAAAAAGAAAAGAATTTTTAAATGGTATGTAGAGCCAGTCATATAACATATGGATGTGAATCATGGAAAATAGGACAACAGGCAAGAAAATCACTGGAAGCTGTAGAAATGTGGTTTTACAGAAGAACGCTGAGAATACCATGGACAAATAAGAAGAGCAATGAAAACGTTCGGAAAGAGTCCAAAGCAAGAAGAGTGCTCATTTCCAATATTAGGAAGAAACAATAACAATTTTTTGGCCATGCAGTGAGAAGAGAACAACTGGAATATATTGTAACAACTGGGAAAATTGAGGGACGAAGAGATAGAGGGAAGCAGAGAGAAAATATACCAGACAGCTTAAGAGAATGGCTTGTCAGAAGATCAATAATAGAAATGATAAATAACTGTCGAGATCGAAAGTTGTGGAGAGACATGATCACCTACGCCAGCAGGCACGGCACTTGATGATGATGATGATTATGAAGATGATGATGATGATGATAATGATGATGAATATAAAAATGATGAGAAGAATATAAAACCGGACAGGACTACAATACGTTTTAATATAATTTATTAATTAGCAAAGATATCGCCATTTTCTGAATTGTTATCAGTTTAACTGTTTAATTTTATTCAAGTTATATACATCCATTGCAGTTATGATTAGCGGACATCAAGATTTCGCACAGACATAACCTACATATAAGCAGGTACCTTCTGCGTCCTCCAAGACATGTATCTCATTAAATAAAGTATTAACAATTTGTGCCACATTAGCATGCCTAGCATTTTGTTTTAACAACATTCTCTTTGTCTGATAAGAAAATGTTCTACTTTCTAATAAAAAAAATGTTCTACTTTCTCAGATAAAATGTTCTACTTCTTTTCAAATTAAGTGTTCTCTTTTCTCATATAGGGAGCCGCGATAGCTCAGTGGTTAGTGAACTGAACTACAAAGGACAGGAGGTAGGGTTTGATTCCAACAGACGGCTTCCGAGTTCACCCAGCCTTAAATGGGTATCGGATTTTTTTCTAGGAAAGTAAAGCGGCACGGGCGTAATACCGACCACATTATCCCAAAAAGCATGTGCCGAAGGTCTATAAAAATTAGGATCACTAACACCATATTCTCTATATGCCACTTGGCGTGAGTAGTATAAGCCGCGGTTTTCAATCCTGGATAATTAGTTGAACAAAGTGTAGGATGAAGGATTAAGATTATTCTCTGGTAAGTACAAGAGTTATATAGAGACAGCGCCAAGCCAGAGTGATGCAATGTTATATATGTATATATGTATAGGACATAGAAGAAGTATGGTGGGTTGGGTAAGCTCATGAAGGGGATAGTTTGGGGATAATTAAGTAGATTGGTTAATGAGTTATGTAATGGACATCAGTGTTTCGCGCCAAATTCCACAGAGCTAATAGGAGCGAGTGTATGTTATCCGGCTATAGACTACGCCCACTCCGGAAGCGAAACTACCATATTAGGGACTAGCGATAAGTTAGTTATTTCATAGATATGTTGTGCATGTATACTTATAATAGTAATAAATTAATAGTTAATATATCCACGTGGACGTAAAGGGATCGTATTTAAGATAGATATGAACCATAATCAGGTGTATATATATACACACATATAATGGCACATCTTGCTGGCGAAATCTTGAACAATCAATATTCTCCCTCCGTGGCACATAATGAGCCAATCGATACTTCTCTCCTGTGAGGTTATAGATTTTTTTCCGCGCGATCGGAACTGCAACAGGTAGTTATGTAAACTAATGATCGGTCTGTCTCGCTACGTGGCTAACAGACAATAAGACATAGGTTCATAACAATACTAATTGTCTCGATACGCGTATCGCGTGAGCGTGTGAATTGCGTCCCCAGTGTGAACATGTTATCAAATAAGGTTCGTAAGTTATAAAATAACAATATAAATCTACACCACGACAGTCGTAGGTATGGACCCCCGTACGAATCATCCTCTCACAGCGTTAGTTGCAGGGCCGACTGGATGCGGAAAAAGTGTGTTTGTTAGGAGATTTCTCGAACACGTGTCAGGAATTGTCAGCTCCGCGCCTGATGAAATAATTTACTGTTACGGCTAGTGGCAACCGCTGTACGAAGGGTGTTCAGTTTAACGAAGGGCTACCCGACATTGAGCAATGGCGAGGAGATAGGAGACGTCTGGAAGTCATAGACGATCTGATGAACGAAACTGACGATAGGGTCACGAAACTATTTACCAAGGAAAGTCATCATAGAAATATAAGCGTCGTGTATATAGTGCAGAATCTCTTTAGCGAAAACAAGGAACAGCGGACGATAGTCTCAACAGTCAATACATAGTTCTGTTAAAAAACCCAAGAGACTGATCTCAGATTACGAATCTGGCCAAACAAATGTGCCCGGGTCGCGTGTCGTACGTGCAAGAATGCTTTAAAGACGCGACATCGGCTCCACAAGGTTATTTGTTATTTGACCTTCGGCAAGAGACACCAGATCATCTAAGGCTGAGCGCAAATATTTTTCCTAAAGAACATCATGTAGTCATCATGTAGAACATCCCAAAGTAAGGAATATGGGCGAGTAAGTAAAATGACACGGCGAGGTGTTGAGTTTTCTGTGCTCGGCTAAACCCACCAGCGGTAAAGGCCGTAATGAAAACTAAATCTCCTGATCTCATAAGAACTCTGTGCGAGTGCTGCCACAATGTGTTAAAAGGTAACGTTCGGCTCACGCAGGCTCAGAAGAAACGATTGCAGCATCATAACCACGACCTCAGGATTCTCGCTCGAAAAAAGACGACCGTGAAAAAGAGAAAACAGATTCTGCAAAAGGGTGGATTTATCGGCGCTCTGATTAAAGACGTTCTGGGTATCCTGAGCGGTATTCTGGGCGTGTGAACGATGGCCAAGAAAATGGTTTTGATCGATCCTCGACTGCTAAAGTCTGTAAATCACCAGCAAGCTTCGTATACGCCACCCGAGTCACTAAAGGATAGCCTAATAGAACTGGATACGCAAATGCAACGAGTCCTGGAAAGAGAGGACATGTTACACCGCGACAAAGCCAGACTGTATCAGCAGACATTGCAACGGTACCTGAAACGTCTCGTTCAGTACATACACAAATCTCTAGGCGTAGTTGACATTAAACAGGCACCACCATCCTCCGACTCGACTACAACACCATCACCACCAACCGCGCTACTTAAAGATGAAGTCGACGCAAAAATTCCTCAGTCAGCGCCAAGCGCGCCTAGGCCAAAACGAAAGTCGTCGTTAATAGAGAAGTTGCGGGTATGTACAGACTCAGGAAAAGAAGAAAAAGTAAGATTCCGACACCAAACTGGGAGACATGGCCAAGAGAGTAGATAAGATGTTGAGAAGCCGTTAGTACGATCCGAAACGACCTGGTTCCTACGGGGGTGTGGATGGTTTACAGCGTAGTGCAAAACTAAGCTCTGTAAAGATTAAAGAATGGCTGAGTAAACAAGATGCTTATACTCCACACAAAACCGTAATTAGAAAATTTAAGAGACGACCCATCATCGTAGGTGGTATGAACCATCAGTTCCAGGCTGATCTGATCGATATTAGACAATTAAGAAGATACAACGATGGATACTCGTATCTCGTTACGTGTATCGAAGTTTTTCCGAAGTATGCGTGGTCAGTTCCGGTACGGTCGAAAACTGCAAAAAAATCTAGTGGCGGCAGTGAGCGAAATAATTGCCGAGCGCAAACCAATAAATCTTCAGACGGACAAAGGATCCGAATTCGTCAACAAAACTTTCCTAAAGTTTCTCAAAGAAAATGGAGTTCATTTCTTCACTACAGAGAACGAGGATATGAAGGCAGCTGTCGTGGAGCGGTTTAACCGCATGTTAAAAGAGAAAATGTGGAATTTTTTAACGAAAACTAACAAATTGATATATGTGGATGCGTTATCCGCCCTACTCCGAAACTACAATAATTCGTATCACAGGAGCATTCAAATGGCGCCGGTCAATGTAAACTTGGCGAATCAAGAACAAGTCTGGAATACTTTGTATAATAAGCTGTCTCTGTCAGGGAGAGACAATATGCTTTCAGTGGCGATCAATAAACGTTATAAAGAAGGTGATCGAGTTAGGATAGCTCAAACCAGAGCTAATTTCAAAAAGGGGTATACACCATCTTGGACAGAAGAACTGTTTACAATCAACGTGTAAACAAAAACACAAACCGGTAACCTACGTTGTGACAGATGATTCTGGTGAAGAGTTGAAAGGGTCGTTTTATACAGAAAAGCTTCAGAAAGTGGGAGACAAACAGGTGTATCTAATAGAAACCATCTTAGAAGAGAGGAAAGTTGGTGGAATAAAGAGTACTTAGTCAGTACCACTCATCATTCAACAGTTGGATTTTGACCGATCAAGTATCCAGATACAGAGACTCACGAAATGGAGACGGAGGAACACGTGCAAACGTTCTGAGTACGGTAGTTGAAAAAGAAGCAAAGAAGAACGACGAAGGGACCAGTCACCATAGCAGAACCTCACTCTGGCCTGTTTTCGGTAAACTGCTTCCGCGTATGGGAATCGTTTTTCTCTGCCAAATGATCATTATATATGCCGTAATCGGTGTGGCTTTATTTAATCTGACGGGTGGAAACGGTGAGGGTCAGGACGGAAAAATTTGGATCGCGCTTCTGAGTAGTTGTCTGGGATACATGCTGCCTAATCCCAAACTCGAGACACAACGTTAGAGAAGATGAGTTTATACATCACAGCCTCCAGCAACGCGTCGATGCAAATTTATCCTGAAAATAGTCCGGGGAACTTCTTCGTCAAACTCCCTCAAACTATCGAACTGAATGCAAACTACGAAGTCGGTTTGGTCGAGATACAATTTCCAAACACTTATTTCAACGTCTTACCCGGCGATATCTGGATCCGTTACGAAACCTCGAGCAACGGAGGCAAAACATCTGATAACACAGCATTAACAATGGAACTGCCGCCATGGTTATACAAGACAGCGGATAACTTTATCGATGCTTTAAATAACTGATATTGGGAAAAAATACCCAGCGTCAATATGAGATTTTTTTTTAATAAAAGAAATTAAAATAAGACCAACTTTAAGGACGATGAACAAGGAGCTTTGGTTACCATAAGCGACGAATTAAAAAGTATATTAAGCTTCCCATCGAAACACGTGACAGACGCTAATGTGGCCATGCACGGCGAGACAGAAAGAAATTCGGAACCGCAAACTCGAAACGTGTACGTCTATTGCGATCTCGTATAACCCAGAGTTGTCGGGGATGTCCTGGTCACATTACTGAGGACAGTTCCTATTTTGGAGAAAACCACCACATCCATATTTTGCATCTACGACAAACCGCACTATGTCCCCCTGAGCAGGTTCTCCTTCGACGGGTTAGAAATTCTTTTAACTAATGACAGGGGAGTAGCGATCCCATTTACATACGGAATACATCGGTACTGACGTTACATTTCAGAGCGCGGAAGTACTTCGAGCTGGAATAATGGTGAGACACACGCCGCTTCATCGAAATGCTAAGTTATACGAAGAGCGTTGCTATAATCATGCTGGCCACGGTCTCCCGGTATTTGTCGGAGGTAGGAGTCAACGAAGGCTCGGTATCGGTGGTTTTTTTGGAGGCATCGAAAGAGCAATTTTACCGTGGCTAGAAACCGGTGGTAAGGCCTTACTCAGAGAAGGTGTCGGTACGAGACTACAAGTTGCGCAAGACGCCTTAGTAAGTAAGTAGTAAAGTACCCCCGTCACGCCAAGTGGCGTATAGGGAAATATGGTGTTAGTTACCCTATATTTTACATACATTCAGCACATTATTTTTGGGGTAATGTGGTCGGTATTACGCCCGTGCTGCTTTACTTTCCGAGAAAAAAATCCGGTACCCATTTAAGGCTGGGTGAACCGGAAGCCGTCGGTTTGGATCGAACCCTACCCCTTGTCCTTTGTAGTCCAGTTCACTAACCACTGAGCTATCTCGACTCCGGCAAGACACCTTGGCAGGAAAAAACATTGGAGAGACATTTAAAGAAAGAGCTAAGAAATCTGGTCAGCGTTTAATTCAGGGAGACAGCGATCATCTGGCCGGTGGCGACACAGGCCAACAAACCTGAAGCGGTCGAAGAAGGAAAAGACGAGCAGCTCCACCCGGGATGCCGGTTGAGGCAAGAAGAATAAAAACGGCGAAACGACGCGCTCACTCTCATACCGCGCGCAATAAGTCTAAGAGAACAAAGTATTCGGACATTCCGTTAAGCAATATGGCTCTAGTGCGCCCCAAGTCTTGCGAGTGTTTCCATTCTGGACTAGATTTGTTTAGCGTTCCACCGACTCAGACATCTCATGATTTTGCCTAATTCGTCGAAGTTGGACCATTGGCATCTCTGGCATCTGGGGCCCCTATAGAATTTTCCTTCAGCGGAAATTCGGATGAATACATCGATTTTTCCAACACGTATCTGCATATGAGAGCAAAAATTACGTTGTACAACGGTGACAATTAACCAGCTGATGCCGACGTGCCCCAGTGAACTATTACCTGCACAGTCTAATCTCACAAGTCGACGTATCTCTCAACGATACTTTGATTTCAGCTTGTGAAAACACCTACCCTTTTCGAGCATACCGAGAAGCCACTCTCAACCAGAGCATGGAATCTAAGAAAGGTTATCTCACGAGTGCGCTCTTCTACACCGATACTCCCAAACACGCGGATGACACCCATGGAGACTCGAATGTGGGTCTGAAATTGCGGCGAAATCTGGCCCGAGGTAGCCCTAAGCTGGATATTATAGGTCGACTTCACTCTAATATTTTTGCTCAGGGGTGTTACATGCTAAACAGGGTTGAAGTGAAAATTAAGTTGACCCTTCAAAGGACGTTTTTAACATCATAGCTCACGACAAAACTGCCGGTTATAAAAGTGTCATCACTTACGCCGCCCTGTTGGTGAGGAAAGCTTCAGTTAATCCAGCCATCTCGCTGGCTCACGAAAAGGTTCTCTTGCGAGGCAATGCGCGATTCCCCATGAAGAGAGTTTTGATTCAAACATTTGCCATTCCTAAAGGTATTTATCTCATTCCCAAGACAACCTTTTTCTGACTCAAACACTAACCCGACTAGTCTTCGGCTTACTGGACTCGGCTGCCTTTAACGGAAGTTACGACACTAACCCCTTCAATTTTAAAAACTTTGGTCTTACCTATTTGAAAGTCACGGTCGCCAGTCATAGTATTTGGGATAAACCTCTATCCACCAAATTTGACCGCGGCCAGTACGCTCGCGCCTACTTCAAGTCCATGCTTTCGTTGGGTCTTGTGGGAACGGACTCTGGTAACGGAATAGATTATAACGAATTCAAGAACGCCTACACTCCTTTTGCATTCGATCTCAGCCCTAGTCTTTTGAATGCCGAACAATTTAAACTGGCAAAATCAGGGCCCATCGCCATTGAGCTCAAATTTGCAACGGTCACGCCTAATCCTATACAGGTCCTGGTTTACGCAGAACTGGATTCCGTGCTGGAGATCTCTAAAACTAGACAGATTCTTACAGATTACACAGCATAAACACGGCGACAATGAACACGAAGGATATTCTCAACGTACTTATATCTGACATGTTTGTGATGCGTTGTTCCATTGTTGGCGTAGTCGCTCGTGATCGGTTACCTCGCTATATCGATCCCACTAAAACCGCAGCCTTCGTGATCAATACCGATCCGAGTTAGAGACCCGGATCTCACTGGGTAACCCTATACTATAACGGTGTTGATCATTTTTGAGTATTTCGACAGTTTTGGGTATTCTCCCAGGCATACCGAGATCATCGAATTTATCGAGAAGCATTCGAACAGATCTCTTATCTACAACCCGCGCCAGTTACAAGAACTGGTCAGTAACGCGTGTGGACTGTACTCTGTATATTTTAAACTGATTAAAACTCGAGGAGGATCAATGCAAAGGGTCTTAATGCCGTTTACCATATCCACCAGACAACACATGAACGATCGAATCGTGTATCGCCTGCTCGCACCAAAACTTTTGGGGCACAATTTAAAATTTCTAGAGCAATGACGTCAGTGGCTAAAAATTTCGCAGACACGTCTGGACACGTGTTTTACTTTTTAAAAACCAGATCTATAATCTGATGTATGTTATAAAAATCGCGGGTGAGAAAGCTCCAGTCACACATCGTTAAGTGCTGAGATACAGAAGATGCTGACAAACACCGCGGCTCCACCAGTTGTCGATGTACCCACTAGCTGGGTCTACGTTACAGCAGATCGTGAAATGGTCAAACCATTGGCTGCGGGGCTGAAAGTAGCGTCTGTGTCTTCTTACAGAGGGTCGACTATGATCCATATTCGAACATTTTTCGCGCCATAGAATTTAAAATATCCCACCAAGTTTGGGATCACGTTGAATCGTTCAGAATTTGAACAGCTCGTGTCTATGCAGGACGAGTTATTGGCCGAGTATGATCGTCTCAAAGCTATTGCAACAAAACCAGTGAACGAACCGTCGACCACGTCAGATTACAGACTCGTAGTATTTACGTCACCGAGTAACGAGCCTTATTCGATAAATACTGGGTTTTACATGGCTCCTGTCTACGATACTGACAACGTCGAAAACAGTCCACCAATACCAGCACTAGCTCCTGGTCATCTTAGAAGAAACGAACAGATTGTGACTATGCAGGCCGAGTGTGATCGTTTCGAGGCTAATACAACACCACAGCCTCTTCCCTCGAACGATCTGTCGACCACGCCAGATCATAGACTTCCAGTATCTACATCAGCGTGCAACGAGCCTTATTCGATAAATAATGGTTTTTACAGGGCTGCTGTACATTTAAAACATTCAGCCAATAAAAACGCTTCCCCTGGTCATCTTAGAAGATGAGAGAGGCTATGGCTGAACATTTAGACTTTTGTACACTAGATGTTGTGTTTTGTATGTAGTGTCTAGATGTGCTACATACGCAGTATCGGTGTTGTGTTGTATAAATAAAATATATATAAATTACAAAACATGGCTCGTGTTATTTGTCATTTATGTGTACGTATATAATGGGCTGTGTTGCTGTGAAAGTCGTAGACGTTGGTACACGTTTTTTTTGTTTTACACACACACAGGTTTACAACCACGGACACTGATAGTATCCATATTATTCTTACGAGACAGTACCACATGACATTTATATACAATAGAAAAACAGCATATTTCTTTTGATATATTTTTAATACAATATTAACGTGACAAGGACGCAAACTTATGTTCATTATCATTGTACATAAAACTATTCAGAAGTGTCATTATCATTGTATATACATATAAATACTCTGGATACCGAACGGAAAAGTCGTCACATTATCGTTGTTCACACTGCGTTGATGTAGAAATAAGAGAGAGAATTTATGTGCTGTGTATATGTATAGACACTCGATTTATTTTCGTTTAAATCCCACATTTATCCCTCCCTGTGCCTGTTGTGTCTTGAGAACCTTCATAAATATACCTTTGTCTAATTTATTGTGATGTTTGCTAAGCCCTTTAGTACTAGTTTTTGAGTAATCTCCAAAACAGTGGTATGTTTTACTACATAACGATACCATCCCATCCCCTTCGCATTCTAACTTAAACAATCCAGGGGTACGTTTATGGTTCAGTTTTGTTTTTTAAGTCTCGACAATCTACCTTAACTTTACCTTTACTCCTAACAAACTCCTCCCGATGAACGCTACAAGTCTCTGAGGGGAACCAATGATCGTACTCTTTATAAAATGTGTCGAGTAAACGTGGTCTAACAGCGTAAGCTAAACTAGGTTTACTTAACGCCAAATACAGACTATCAGTGTCCATTTCACACAGTTGAAAGTATGATCTCTCTATGAACCGGTCTAAAAAATCGTAATAAAATTGTAACATGCGTAGCTTGGCGTATTGATACACAAAGTAGCCGATTTGTAACGTAAGGTCCCACCTCGTCGTCTTTTTTAACATTTCCACCTCGAATATATTTCCTACTCCTAAATCTGTCATATGTTTAAATAGTGGGTCTTAACGAGCCTGGAGGCGGCCTCACCTTCGCAGTACGCTAGGTTCGCGTGTTTCACTTTATCTGTGAGAGTTTTCTCGTATTCCGAATTTCCTAACAATTTCATGGTCTCACTAGTAATAGACTGCGTCTCATCTACATCCCCTTTTCGCCTGGCGTCGGATACGGTGCCCCTAAAATGCTTGAAACAACTAACAGGGTGGTATTCGATCACCTGGTAGATGTTAGTTACCGCTAGACCGTGATCTAAGTTCCATTTTAATAAGGGGGTGGCCAAAATTATTTCCTCCCGATATAACTACCTATCAGGGTACGTCTAGGGGTCGTCAATAATTTCTTTTTCACGGCGTATTCTTTCATAAGCTCTCCTATATCATCTCTACCCACGTCTACGTTTTTAAATATGGGTGTCATTTCGCTAAAATATTCCTTGAGAGAGTCGGGGACATGAATATCGCATTCTACCAGACCAAACAGCTTTTCGGCGTTAACAGATTTCACAATCTTCGCGACGGTTAATGGTAATTTTTCCCGGGCATACGATGGTTTTGATCTGGGGAGGGCTTGTTTAAGAAATTGAATAATGGTGTTATCAGTTTTCTTTAGCTCTTGCCATTGACATTTCCACATCTCAACCAATTCCAACCTCGTTGGTTAAATATTCGCGAATTTCGCGGGTCTTGTCGTATAGTTCGGACAAGGGTTTCTTGTTTATGGGGTTAACACCTTTGTGTTTTTTAGTGAGAGTACAGATATCCCCCGTGGCTCAGCCATCCCATGAACTGGAAGGCTTTATTACTCTTGTGACAGAAGCCATCCACTCTAATCCTACGAGGTCCCAAAGGTACCTCACCCCCGTTGTATTTAGTTCGCAATTCAATGTTATACTTGTGAGCTACGCACGTCAACCACTCTCTACTCTGCTGATCGTAATAATTAACCTTACGCTGTTTAAATGCGTCCTCTATTTTTCGTATAACTGGAAAGTCAGTGGGCATTTTCTGAATCAACGTCCAGAGATAAAGAGCCTTTAAGACTTTCTACTACATTTTTAGGATTACCTCTAATAAACGTTTGCCCCTTCTCGAGGTGGCGATGAAAGATTATGCTCGGGCCACCCACTATATTATCTCTAAAGGTTTTATTAAGCTCTGCCTTTCGTTTACCGCATAACGAAAAGACTACGTTTTTAGGTATGTGTTAAAGAGGTATCTTAATGTGTCCTTAAACATATCTACACCTAAACCTGCGTAAAAATCGAAAAATTTTTCTAATGCGAGTAGGAAAGGCCCGACATCCTTATTATTATACCACATCAGAAAATCCCTGAGAGTGGACATGCTATTGTCCACCCTAATCTTTTTACAATACTCGTATTCCGCGTTCGAAATATTGCAGTTTTTTAACGATGAAAAAAAAAGCTTCATGCGGGGGAAGAGAGGTTTCGTCTAACTTGTTTAGGTTCGTAATATACTCGTAACAAAATACGTCTTTAGTCTCTTTAATCTTGTATGCCGCCAAGTATTTACTATAGAGAACCCCGGGGCGAGATAATTTATATCTAAGAACTTTAGTCGCCTGGTGGAGATGCACATACAATTATTATTGCGCTTAACGATAAACTTGAAAGGCGAGACCACCACTTTTTTGGTTTTGTTTTGTTTCGGATTTCCTTTTTCTTCTTCTTCTTCTTCTTCATCTTCTTCTTCATCGTCATCATTTTTAACTTCTTCGTCATCTTCTTCATCTTCGTCTTCTTCTTCATCTTTCACTTCTTCTTCGTTCGCTTTTTCTACTTTTTTCGCCGCAGCTACGAAGTGCCTTATTAAATATGGTTTGATTACGTTTAGATCATACTTTCCAGAGTTGAATCCTATAACGGGGAGCTCTCTTATATATTACTTGAGTTTCCCTAAGAGGTCACTACAGTCACCTCTGTCTTTTAAACTGTTAAAAACGTGTTAGAAACAGGCGCGTAAGATTCTATATGCACGTTTCGCTAATGTCTCTAGATAGTCTATCATTCTACTTATTAATTCCTGAGTGTCACCCTCGCTTACAAAGCATACCGGTTTCTCATAACCAGGAATATTACTGGCTATGGCACACGACTTTGAAATATGCCTGGCTACATATTCGGTGACACTACTATTACCTCCATTTGTCGTCGGTACATTGCTAAAGTAACATTCGTAATCGTATGTTGCTCTGTATGGATACACGTAATTATAAGGAACCGCTATACCCCGATAAGCTATCGTTTGAAGTATAGTTTTCTGTGGTCTATAGATCGTTCCTACATACTTATCTTTTCGCTTATCCCCGGTGCATGTCTTCTCGTGTCTACCCATATCCCAACAGTTTTCCACAATTTTCCACATTTATGACAAGAAAAAGCCCGGGCCGTCTTATCTATATCCTCTATATACATAAAATGTTCCTCGTAAAATAGAACTCGTAAATTGTCGCTATAATTCGTACTACCTCTTAACATATGCGACAGGGCTGGGTCTTTGTCAAAAGCGAAGACGCCTACGTTAATATAGACACACTTCTCTAGTGATGGGATCTGAGCTAGTGATACACCGGGGAACTCGCCGTCTATATCTAACCCCTGATGGTCTTGCCGCTGTTTCAGGAGATCGCTAGTGGGTCTGTGTAAATTACTGAGATTAGCGCCCCTAAATAACGCTACGCATCTAAAGAAACAGAGATTATCAGTATAGGCTGGCCCATGTTTGCTATTTTGTATAAATTGATTTACTTTTTGTAATGTGTTGTGGGAGCTCAGTTGTTAGACAGCCGATAGGATATTCTACGTAATGAAAGAGATAGAATGTTGTACATGGGATGGCTTCAATTTAAAACTTACTGCTAGGTCTGATATGATTTGCGAGATTTAAAGAGTTCTATTTTGTAGCTGTGTAAGGAACCTGTCAAAATTTGCCCTGTTGTTGATAACTATCGGAGTTTGGAGTAGACAACTATTATTGACTCTACTATGGAATAAGTGAACGTTATTGTTCTCGTTATTCCTCAGGACGAAATTGTGAGAATAATTTATTTTAAATCTCCGTGTTTGGTTGTTAAAAATGGGAGTGAGAAGACTGGACCAGTTCGGCGATAACGGTGAATTTGGTTTGTGAAACACAGTGTGCACCGAGAGATGTCTGTTGTCATTGCTATGGGACCTTATTGCCGGCCAATTGTCGACACAGACCTGTCTAACATCTACCGATAGACTAGCTAAAGTGTCTAATTCGAGATCTATCCGCGTTTTTTTGTTGTGTTGTCTCTCTGTGGATTGTACATTATTCATCTTCCTCTTATTTGTTGGTGCAACTAAGGACTTTGAACAGGCCCGTGATATTATTAATATACAAATGTATTTAGTATTAATGTGTTCATTGCCATGAATGTGTACAGATGATATGTGCCGTGTACTGTCTCTAGCTGTAGACTGCTAACTCCCACGAGTATTATCTACTAGGGGTTTCTTTCTAGGGTGTTGTTCTTCATCCCCAGTATCTGTAACATTGTTGTCTGTTGCAGAGAATACTATCGAGGCCCTTGTTGTAGCCGGTGTTGGTGCCGCTGATATAGTTGCATATATTGCGTGTTTTTCAGTCATGTGTTTTCTACGATTGGTGGCTCTTGTGAATATGCAACCATATATAGGGCACGGGTATTTTTGTTGGTCGTGAGAACTATCTGTACATCTGACTAGCCCATGTCGGAGTGTAAAGCTTTTCCCACGCGTTTCACACACGTGGTGTGGTCTGTTTGCCAGGTCGATAAGTGAGGCAATCTGTCAACGAGATAGCACCATACATTTAGTGTGCATACCATAAATTACATTGAAACAGTATACATATATAACAGGCGCTCGCACACATGTACACATACACACACGCACACACGCACGCACACATACTATATGTTACTAGTCACGTATTCGTTATCGACCCCATTATTAGCACACCTAACCTCACCATCCCCGTACTGACCAACACTCATCCAGCAATCTTTATCTTACTATCATAAACCCTATAGCCAGTTATGACTCATTCCTCCGCTTTCTTGTGTTTATTATAACTGTCTCTCAGCGTCTACCACTGCTATAGCAGTCCGGTTCAACTTCTTTTCTTGCTTTCTTTCTTTATTTTCTTTCTTCCTTTCTTTTCTTTCGTTCTTTCTTTCTTTCTTTCTTTCTATCTATATTTCTTTCTCTCTCTTTCTATCTATCTATCTCTCTCTCTCTCTCTCTCCAGCTCTCCCTTATCTGTAGTTTACTATCTCCACTCAAAACACATAACGAACATCTACGTGCTTCGCATTAACTAAAACATGCATCCATTAACATTCCATTAACAGTTACTTTTAAGTATTATATTTTTGTCAGTGAGCGGGTATCTAGGTGTTTACTAAAGCTTTTATAGACATCTTTGAGTCTCTATCCCAATCATGTTCATATCACTATCATAACCATAATTAGTTTACAATATTACACATCCCATTCTGGGCTCCAGTCTGTTATGTCTCTGTATGATAGACCACTTAGTTACATGTCTTTGTTACGACCGATCAACTAT
Source organism: Megaustenia siamemsis (assembly GCA_032433765.1). Taxonomy (NCBI): domain Eukaryota; kingdom Metazoa; phylum Mollusca; class Gastropoda; order Stylommatophora; family Ariophantidae; genus Megaustenia; species Megaustenia siamemsis. The sequence continues at coordinate 31,873,382 of JAVIAB010000160.1, read as the reverse complement.
GAGTCTCTATTATTAACACTGTTAACGTTTACGTCTGAGTTGTTGCTATTTCTTTTGTTCGGTGTCTTGGTTTATCTTCTGTATGTGCTTGTACTGACGCAGCTAGAGTGGGGCTATAAGAGTTACGACAACTTAACACGTTGCTCAGTTTGTTTGTGTGACTCACGAGTCGATGAACAAGTCCAGACATGTTTCACATTATTAATTTCACATACCACGCGCGCTTCTTAATTTATCTTACATGGATTCGAAAATGACCAGTTCTGAATGTAAAATGTATGTGGCTACACTCACGAACGAATTTGTGGTTATAGGTGTTGACATTATCCACACTTATGATAAGACGAATAAGAAGTTTTCCACGTTTTATAAATCAATGGCTAAACTAGTCTACTCAGTATGAGAGAGATATGACTCGCTATTCGCTGGTATAACCCTGGGAGTCGGTGATAAGGATATTTACGCCTCGTTTGCAACAATTGTGGATTATATGCTTTCAGATGGAATTTTAAACTTTGGGCGCCTCGTGATTATTTATACGTTGGCTTATCGGCTAATTAAGAATCATGTCAAAGACTTGTACGATTCTGATAGTGACCTATCTTCTATGGAAAAGAAGTTCGTTATCTTTGCCGGCACGTTTATTGGTGGATTATTCGAAGACTGGCTTGTAAAAACGGAGGTTGGAAAAAAAATTATAGACTTCTCTAACGAAAAGGATACGACACTGTGAACTCTATTTCGTAACAGGTTTGCTCTGTGACCGTTAAGACATTTAACGAACACGTTCCTATATGTTACATGATTCACTTCCACTAATAAAACTATGATAATAAACACACATTGTTATGTATTTTAAGCAATATTTCAACTTACCTGTATTCTTATAATGTTGGTGTTTTAAAGTCTGCTTCTCCTTGCTTCTCCGACGGTGTTTCAGTATCTGCTGTTAGATTTACAGCTCTGGTAGGATAATATCGGTAAGGCTCTGTTGCTAAATTTACATATATGGAAACGTATCTAGTGGTGTTAACACTCTGGCTACCTTGTGACTGACTGACCGCCGGTTGTCGAATGAATATATTAAATAGTGTACGCGCCATTTTTACATAAAAACCTGGTGCAGTTCCGCTCGCGCGTGAAAAAAATCTATAACCTCACAGGAGAGCAGTGTCGATTGGCTCATTATGTGCCACGGAGGGAGATTATTGACTGTTCGTTCATGTCGCCAGCAAGATTTGCCATTATATGTGTGTATATGCACACCTGATTATGGTCCATATCTATCTTAAATACGGTCCCTTTACGTCCACGTGGATATATTGACTATTAGTTTATTACTATTATAAGTATATATGCACAACATATCTATGAAATAACTAACGTATCGCTAGTGCCTAATATGGTAGTTTCGCTTCCGGAGTGGGCGTGGTCTACATACACTAGCTCCTATTAGTTCTGTGGAATTTGGCGCGAAACACTGATGTCCATTACATGACTCATTAACCAATCTACTCAATTATCCCCCAACTATCCCCTTCATGAGCTTACCCAACCCACCATACTTCTTCTATGTCGTATACATATATAACATTGCATCACTCTGGCTTGGCGCAGTCTTTATATAGCTCTTGTACTTACCAGAGTAAAATCTTAATCCTTCATCCTACACTTTATTCAACTAATTATCCAGGATCGATACCGCGACTTATACTACTGGCGTGACGGGGGTAATTTACTTTTCTTTTTACTTTCTCAGATAAAATGTTCTGCTTTCTCAGATAAAATGTTCTGCTTTCTCATATAAAATGTTCTGCTTTCTCATATAAACGGTTCTACTTAAAATAAAATAAGACTTAAGATAAAATGTACGTCTTTTTGTCTCTACTGGTAACCCTAACAACACACATTTCTTTATTCTTTACCCAGTGCAGTGTCGACTTTTTGAATTCACAGCGCGCGTAGCTACTATTCTCTTTTGATGAAACGATCATGGAATTCACAGTGTGTGTAGCTACTATTGTCATTTGATGAAACGATCATGGAATTCACAGTGTGTGTAGCTACTATTGTCATTTGATTAAACGATCATGGAATTCACAGTGTGTGTAGCTACTATTGTCATTTGATGAAACGATCATGGAATTCACAGTGTGTGTAGCTACTATTCTCTTTTGATGAAACGATCATGGAATTCACAGTGTGTGTAGCTACTATTCTCTTTTGATGAAACGATCATGGAATTCACAGTGTGTGTAGCTACTATTCTCTTTTGATGAAACGATCATGGAATTCACAGTGTGTGTAGCTACTATTCTCTTTTGATGAAACGATCATGGAATTCACAGTGTGTGTAGCTACTATTCTCTTTTGATGAAACGATCATGGAATTCACAGTGTGTGTAGCTACTATTCTCATTTGATGGAACCATCTACCAGCAGCGAACAGATTTGACAGTTTGCCTCCTAAAGAAGAGATAAATGCCTCTTTATCAGAAACACTGCTTCCATCGTCTGCAGACACACATTTTTTTAATACTGGTAGGACAACAAATAAAACAAAAGTGAGAACAACAACAAAAAATACCAAAATTCTAGAAAACTCTAAAAAATTTGTGATCACACCAACATCGATCGTAATGCCAGAATCTACTAGTCAGCACATTAGGTCTCGTAGCTCACTTTTTTTTTAAAGGGAAGCAAGCTAGATCCAGTGTGAGTCCAAATGCGCATCGTGTTTTTTAATTAAAAGATTTTTTTTTTTTATCTCAAAAAGCTTTGTGTTAAGTATTTTGTATTAGTATTAAATAAAAAAAAAATGGAGCCGCGATAGCTCAGTGGTTAGTGAACTGGACTACAAAGGACAAGAGGTAGGGTCGATCCGGGTTCACCCAGCCTTTAATGGGTACCAGATTTTTCTGGGAAAGTAAAGCGGCATGGGCGTAATACCGACCACGTTACCTCAAAAAATCATGTGCTGAAGGTCTGTAAAATTTATGGTCATTAACACCATATTCCCTACACATGACGGGTGCACTTGACTTTTTTTTTTAACTAACCTGACTTGTCTATAAGGTCCCAAATATATTTAGAAATGATACAGACAAAAACTTTTCGACAGGGAAAAGTCGTAGAACCTTGGTCATAAAGATCAGAACAAAAGTACACTAAACCAGAAAAATAAGGAGTGAATATCTTTAATTTGACCTAGGTTCATGACCGATACAAATAAAGCAATGTATATAAGGACCAGATACATTGGACGCTAGACAGTTAGATTACTGACATCAGACGGACAAGATTTGACGTTAGATTATTGACATAAGACGGACAAGATTTGACGTTAGATTATTGACATCAGACGGACAAGATTTGACGTTAGATTATTGACATCAGACGGACAAGATTTGACGTTAGATTATTGACATCAGACGGACAAGATATGACGTTAGATTATTGACATCAGATGGACAAGATTTGACGTTAGATTATTGACATCAGACGGACAAGATTTGACGTTAGATTATTGACATCAGACGGACAAGATTTGACGTTAGATTATTGACATCAGACGGACAAGATTTGACGTTAGATTATTGACATCAGATGGACAAGATTTGACGTTAGATTATTGACATCAGACGGACAAGATTTGACGTTAGATTATTGACATCAGACGGACAAGATTTGACGTTAGATTATTGACATCAGACGGACAAGATATGACGTTAGATTATTGACATCAGACGGACAAGATTTGACGTTAGATTATTGACATCAGATGGACAAGATTTGACGTTAGATTATTGACATCAGACGGACAAGATTTGACGTTAGGTTATTGACATCAGACGGACAAGATTTGACGTTAGGTTAACAGTTGGTTTTTAAAGATGAGACGGGGTAAGGCAGTTGGGACGAAAATAATTAGTACAGAAACAGAAAAAACAGTTGACGCAGTAATTAAACGATAGAAACAGACAGAGAGAACTAGATACAACATACACAGAAACGAGAGTCCAGCAACCGATGAATCACAGAGACATGATAGAACATCTTAAGAAGAATTGTGTTGTGGAAACAGATGAACGCTGAGTACAACGAACAGTGTTGATGTCAAACAGATGAGTTACGGAGAGGTGAAAAGCGTGGTTATGACTCAATTATGCAGTATCGATATCGACAGTCATTTAAAAGAGCGCATCAGCGAAATAAGAGAGAGAGAGAGAGAGGGAGGGAGGGAGGGAGAGAGAGAGAGAGAGATCCTGTAGCTACCGGGGCCACCACGGTGAAGGGAGAAAAGAATAGAGCCAATGTTAGCTACCATATATGTCGTAAGGGGGGACTAAGAGGGTCTGGAATCGCCGCTTGTGCAAACGAGTAGGACGTACATGGAGCGACTTTGTCAATAAAATTTGCCAATGTACTTTTGGAAAATGCTGTAACAAGCGGTGGAGCGGATATGGGGAGTTCCTGATTGCAATGAAACTTGTTCCATGCAATGAGTACAATAAGAGAGTGTGTGTGTGTGAGAGAGAGAGAGAGAGAGAGAGAGAGAGAGAATAGAGAAGGCACGCGACATGTTAATGCATAAAAGGTATTTGAACAGATTTATTAGACATGTTAATGCATAAAAGGTATTTGAACTGATTTATTAGACATGTTAATGCATAAAAGGTATTTGAACTGATTTATTCGAATTTATGCCATTGCTGATATTGATGATTGACATTACGATTGTGGTAGTTGTACTCAGCGGCGGATATTCAGAGGAGGCCACGATTCCTCTACTATTTTATCACAATACATAACGCAATTACATTTCAGTTCAATGAATTAAATTTAAAAGTCTTTGTACGACCAGACATCCTATCCAGTCAGCCGTGATATAGCTCAAGTATTTCGAGCCGGTACTATTTGATAAGCCTAAGTGTTTGAAAATCAAACCTACTTCAACCGTACAGAGACATTGAGCGACCTTGTAATGTGTATGAAAATTATAGCTACGCCATTTCAGAAGTTGCTTCCTAGTTGCTATGACAACAGTGAATTAACTAATAAAATGGCTTACTTTCTTTTTTATCGTAAATTATACAAGTTTAAGCAGGACAGGGGGAAAGAAATAAAAATCGCTCTGTTAAATCACTGCGCTGCGTTTTTATATATACCAAAAACATGAGCAAAGCTGTAAGAGAGACAGCAAAATCATGTGTTTTTCATAACTTACAACACAAATAACGAAGATACAATAATGTAATTGTAATTATTGTAATTTACAGCAGTAATGAAGGAACTATTTTACATTGCCTAAATTGCCGTCTTCTTTTGTTGCAAATTGTCAGGTTAGAGGTCAGCCTAGAAGTTCAAACTGCCGTATGGAAGCAAAAATCGTGTGAGTAGCTGGAAAGAATCTTAGAATAGGTGTAACAGATTTACCCAGATGATTGTTGATTTTTTTTTATTGGATATTTTATTTTCACGACAAATTGACGTTGAAAGAAGAATTATATAGCAGCAAGAACATTTAAATTTAAGTGCTACAATCAATATAGATGGTTGTCTGGCAGGATAACGACGGAAACTTAATTTTGCTGCGAGAAAAAATGATTGACCTGTGAATTTTCTGTACAAGTAATATGGCTATTTTAAATGTGTACTAGTAGTTCATGTATTTGTTATCTCATCACGTTCTGGCCTCATCATGCTTCGAACTCATCGCTCAACGCAGGTTGCATGTCAATAAACAGTTGCCAATATGTTTAAAACAGTGGTTGGGTTATCCATTCATTCGTTGTGTACTTGTGAGAAGAAATCTATCTTCTTCCTCCTATCAATGGCTGTTAATCAAAACGACATTGACATAATTAAGAAAACATGTTTAAAAAATATGAATTGTTACTAAAATATATGATGGTCAAAACATGTTTCATCATCATCACATACCACGCCTGCTGGTGTAGGTGATCATGTCTCCCCACAACTTTCGATCTCGACAGTTATTTACCATTTTTGTTGCTGAATTTCTGCCAAGCCATTCTCTTAAGCTGTCTGGTATCTTTTCTCTTTGCTTCCCTCTATCTCTTCGTCCCTCAAATTTCCCAGTTGTTACAATATATTCCAGCTGTTCTCTTCTCATTACATGGCCTAAAAATGATGATTGTCTCTTCCTAATATTGGAATTTAGCTCTCTTTTGCTTTGGTCTCTTTCAGAACATTTTCATTACTCTTCTTAGCTGTCCATGGTATTCTTAACATTCTTCTGTAAAACCACATTTCTACATAATCTAGTAATTTTCTTGTATGTTGTCCTATTGTCCATGATTCACATCCATTTGTTCTCTACAGAGTGGCTCTACATAACATTTAAAAACTATTTTTCTTGTTTCTATTGTCAAAAATAGATTGCATAGTATCTTCCTCATTTTTTGGAAAGCTGTTTTTGCCTGAGCCATTCTGCATCTCACCTCTTTTGTACATCTTCCATATGAGGTTAACAAAGTTCCCAAATATTTAAATTCATTTCCCTGTTTTAGAGAGGAAAACATGTTTAGAAAATGAAAATATGAATTGTTACTGATATATCTTATCAAAGCGCGTTTAGAATATTAAAAAGAACCTCAAGACGCTAGTGTTTAATTATATACTTCTTTTAATACAATAAATTGTATGTGCATCTTCTTGTTTATCTACATTAACGTCTGAAATAATCTCCAACCATGTATGCTTTCATCATCATTGTTGAGTGCCGTCTTTGCATCGAAACTTGGCTAACATGGAGCGCCATTCCTCTCTGTAAAAAGTATATATATATATATATATATATATATATATATATATATATATATATATATATATATATATATATATATAAGTAAAGTACTCCTGTCACGCCAAGTAGCTTATAGGGAAATATGGTGTTAGTGGCCCTATATTTTACAGACCTTCAGCACATGATTTTTGAGGGTAATGTGGTCGGTATTACGCCCGTGTCGCTTTACTTTTCCAGAAACCCGGTACCCATTAAAGGCTGGGTGAACCCAGAAGCCGTCGGTTGGATCGAACCCTACCTCTTGTTTTTTTAGTCCAGTTCACTAGCCACTGAGCTATCGCGGCTTATATATGTATATATATATATAGATATAGATATATATATATATATGTGTATATATATATGTATATATATATATATATATATATATATATATATATATATATATATATATATATACATTACTCATATATTATAATACTCAGCAACAGGGACTATTTATTTCTGCGTAAAACGTTCATTTTATTATCTTTTCTGCATGCACTAAACAGTTCCTCGAATGTATGTCTGTACTTGGAGCTCATTGTATAATATAACAATATGTTCACACTCGAGTTGGTAGCTTGAAACATAAATCCTATTGACCACATAGCAATGCATATATTCATAAAACCTCCTCGAATAAAAAATTCGCGTTCGACAAATGTCGTCATGCTAACGATCGTTCCTGGAATATAAGCGGCAATCAGAACTGCAGCAATTATCACAACCATTTTAACGGTCTTCTTATCTCTATCTGAAATCATCTCAGAATTAGACGCCGCCTCTTTACGCCATTGGGTAGATTGTCTTAGTTTAATTATTAAAATAACTGTGAACACGATAACAGAGATGAAGGACAATAATCCTGTAACAGAACATAGAAAAAAGACCACGCCTTCCATATACTTTCTATCGCTTGTGTAGGCGATAGTAAGGAGGGTTCGGTTTATTTCCGGAAAGAATCTCCAATCTAAAAAAGACGAAGAATATTCGGGTATAAGAGGGACTATATTTATAATGTAAATGAGACAAATCACAACCGTTGTTCGTTCTGGCGTAAGGATTCGTTTAATTTTCAAAGGCATTAAAATACAAAAACATCTCTCTGCTGTGATGTAAACGGTGATAAAGCTGGTGATCCTAGCGCAAGTGACATGTGGCCACGCCCCTGTGAGGTATTGAAACTCTTCTGCTACCCAAGGAGCTTCTGATTTCGCCACAAGTGGATTCAGACAAACACAAACCCATTCCATTGAGACCAGGCAACATAGGTCAGAAATGGCCAACGCAAAAAAGCTGATATTTACCGTATTAGCAAAACCTTGTCGGTAATACACAATAATGTTGATCACATTTGCCACAATCCCAAACAAACCAATTGAGCCACAGATGGAAGCAAAATTAACTATATCAAAGTATTCTCTTTGCTCGTGACTCAAAATATCAGATTTAAATGTTGCGACTACAGATATTACGGCTAAAACAATACTAATCGTTCTTCCCTGTTTTTCCATTAAAATAAACTCTGAAAATGCAATTGGTGTTTGTTTGATTCCTTCAAACTTTGAAGTTCTGTAAAAACAAATTGACAACCGAGTCCACGTCACTCCTTTGAGTGAAAGAGATCGGAGTTAGATGGGCACAGTCAGAAACAAGAAACTTAGTGGGCGTGTAAGAAGACTAATTAACCAACACAGAATTGGAGTCGCCAGTCGCTGGACACAGCGGGACTGGCTGAGGAGGGTATCTGAGCACCTATGGACATGTTCGGAGTGCAATGATGATGACCCGCTAATAACTCAATAACTTAAATTGACTCATGAAGTCTGGTTGCATTAACAGTTTTATTCGCCGCAATGCACAACAACTATAGATTTAGGAAGTGCACACATGTTATTACATTTTAAAATATTTGAAATCATAACGATATGGTCTATCCTAACACTGAGTCGGTTTTGTGTAATAACTGTGTTTTTATTATTGTAACTGTGTTGTTTATATAGTATTGAATAAAAATGTCACGCAATTATGATGGTTTATCTTGGTACCGAGTGGTTAATGACTGTTATAATTTAGACAAAATATCAATACAGCGAAATGACCAACTATTCCTTTAATTCATATATTTTTTAATGCTTGGATGATGCAGCTGGTAAAAATGATTTTTTAATCGATAAGCCATGCCATTAGTATTTTTTAAAGGAGAGAAAAACCGGCATATTCACAAAATGTTAAGTTTTAATAATACGTTCACAAGACAGAATTATTCACAATGTAATACTTATGTTTTCCTATAGCTCAGTAGATGTTATTACTTTTTTAAAAGTTGCGGGAAAATTTGACAAAATGTATACAGCGATGTTATTTCTTTGAAATTAGCACAACGTTATTTCTTATATCTCACGGCTTGTAATTAGCAATGAAATCCAAGTACCTCAGCATCAAACTACAGTAAATACATAGGACAGTAAGTAATTACCGAAGTAGCAGCGGTCTTTATTGGTTTCTATCGCAAAAATAGAATCATTTAAAAAGGAAAGCAGAAAAAGTCCAGTTAAATAAATTACTAACATCAATATAACAATAAAAGACGACACAAATCACCATGCCTAAAACTGACCAGCTAGGACACAGATTTCGGAGACAAATGTTGTTAGAAAAACAAAATAAGCAATAAATATAAAAGCACAATAGATTATATTAACGAAATAGTAATAACAACAACAATTCCTCTGGTCTTGTCTGTGTCAATTGCCAAGTGAGAAATGTAAACAACAGCTTCAAAGTACACATTTGATGATAACGCTTCTAATTCGGATTGCCATATTTTTAGACCACTGAAGATTCAACCCTCTCTCACGCTGAATGTCAGGTTCACCCAGCCTTAAATGGATACCATAATTTTATTTTCTGTGAAAGTAAAGCGGCACGGGCGTAATACTGACGACATTACCCTAAAAAATTATGCGCCGAAGTCTGTAAAAATTATGGTCACTAACACCATATTCCCTATACGCCACGTGGCCTGACGGGGCTCTTTACTTTTTTCTTGTTTAGTGTTACAACTAATCCATCCGCGTAGGCAGGCGTCCAAGAGTTGTTCACCCTCTAAGTGACTTAGTGTTCTTTCTTGTTCCTCCACATTGGAGACAGAGTTATGCCGTAAACAGAAGCTGGTTAAAAATTATAATTAAATATCAAGCTCAAATTATATAAAGTAAAAAAAAAAGGAAAGTGCCCCCGTCACGCCAAGTGGCGTATAGGAAATATGGTGTTACTGACCATATATTTTACAGACCTTCGGCACATGATTTTTGGGGTAATGTGGTCGGTATTACGCCCGTACCGCTTTACTTCCCCAGAAAAAAATCCGGTACCCATTAAAGGCTGGGTGAACCCGGCAGCCGTCGATTGGGATCGAACCCTACCTCTTGTTCTTTGTAGTCTAGTTCACTAACCACTGAGCTATCACAGCTCAAATAATCAAAATCGTATCAAATTATACAAAGGATTAAAGTAAAACACATCATAGATTACATTTTAAAGGACATAATACATGAACTGACACATTCATATTTGTTACAGAAGTTAATTAAATTGTTAGAGACCATAACAATTTTGTTGTTGTTGAAAGCGATGAAATTGTGTAACTTATTTAGAGCTTCTCAACAAGTGAGTTATATTGTATGGCTGTAAAACATGGAGAACAACAAAAATGACAGTCATGAAGATACAGAACTTTATTAATGGATGTTTGCACAGAATAAAAGGATGAAAATGGCAGGACAAAACCACTAACATAGAATTATGGGAAATTACTAGTCAAATACCGGTGTATAAAGAGATACAACGAAGACGATGGCGCTCGATAGGACACACAGTGCGGAAGCCAACTGAGAGTATTGTACGATATGCCTTTTATTGGAATCACAACGAAAAAAGACACAGATGAAGATCAAAATATTGAAGGAGAAGACAGACGGAAGCAGGGATGAAGACAATAGGGAAGACATGGAATGATCTTAAAAGAATGGCGAGAAATAGAACGGCTTGGAAAGCGTTTGTTGAAGACCTATGCTCTACGGGGAGCTAAAAGGTAGATGAAGAGAATTTCTCAACAGGAGGCACTCTAATCATCAGAAGTAACACGCCAAGAATGTGTTTCGGTCAATTAATTTCATGACATTATAAAAGAGAGAGGGAGAGGTCGCCTTGGTCCAGCTATCAGACGTCGGTCTATTATGGGTCTGAAAGCTCGCGAAATGTCCGGACGGAATACATTACCGGACAATAATGCATGTCTATATACTGGTTGAAACTATAGCCCACTTTCTGAACCAGCCTACTGTCAGCATCTAGTCAGAAGTTCCTGGTTATGGAAGGCCACGGTATCACTGCAAACGAATTAAAGTCCATATTTGCGTAACCGCTTGTGCCAGTGGAATCATCCGTATTACTATGTTATCTCCCAAACAAAGAAAGATAGATGTAGTCCCCATCATAGCAGTCTTAGCACACGTCAAAAGACATAAGGCGAAACCGCACAGAAAGTTAACACAGCCATCTGTTCTTCATCATACGATATCATCATTCATCGTAAACAATTAGAAACATCGTAAAGAAGTTCCTGTCACAGCATTATCTATTTAACGACAATAGCCAACGTCTGCATCGTGATGTTGTGTCTAAACCGTTTGTTTGGATTTTTGCCAGCTCTTGATACATAAAGATCTCGCCTGACGTACACGATGGTCATATGTGGCATGCGCAATATACTTTCTAACTCTCTGATGAACATGATCTGCTTAATGGGCATGTGTAATAAAATCAAGAAACGTTTATCGGTTACTGTTATCTGTTTGATGATAATCGCTTCATTTGTTTGAGATAATACTAGATTTATGTTGCTTATGTTGTACACTTCGGGTTCTGCTTTTTTATTTAATTTTTTTTTTTTCGGGAAAGCTACCGGTAATTTAAAGCTAGTTCCAGCCGTTGTTCTGAAATCAAAATAAGTCTACGTCGATTCCTGAAGTCAATTGCTAGATTCATTATTCCGGCCTTCGCCAGTCTCCACATTTTAATGAATCCTGAAGCTATTCATCCCTTGAAGTTTCTATCACTTTTAGATTAACGGCTTGGAGAGGGTGGTGGCTCTTCGGTTAACAGTGTGTCCTGGTCTTTTTTAAAGTTATCTCTTTACATAACACAACCGGTCTTTGTACCGACTGTCATTAAAGACTACTGTAGAACAGTGGGTAAATGAGAATACTGGACAACAGTGGAGAAATTAGAATACTAGACAACAGTGGAGAAATTAGAATACTAGACAACAGTGCAGGAATGAGCATATTGAACAACAGTGGAGAAATGAGAATACTGGAGAAAAGTGGAGAAATGAGAATACTGTAGAACAGTGGAGAAATTAGAATACTGGACAACAGTGCAGGAATGAGCATATTGAACAACAGTGGAGAAATGAGAATACTGGAGAAAAGTGGAGAAATGAGAATACTGTAGAACAGTGGAGAAATTAGAATACTGTAGAACAGTTGAGAAATGAGAATACTGGACAACAGTGGAGAAATTAGAATACTGTAGAACAGTGGAGAAATGAGAATACTGGACAACAGTGGAGAAATTAGAATACTAGACAACAGTGCAGGAATGAGCATATTGAACAACAGTGGAGAAATGAGAATACTGGAGAAAAGTGGAGAAATGAGAATACTGTAGAACAGTTGAGAAATGAGAATATTGTAGAACAGTTGAGAAACAAGAATTCTCTAGAACAGTTGAGAAATGACAATATTGTAGAACAGTTGAGGAATGAGAATATTGTAGAACAGTTGAGAAACAAGAATTCTCTAGAACAGTTGAGAAATGACAATATTGTAGAACAGTTGAGGAATGAGAATACTGTAGAACAGTTGAGAAATGAGAATACTGTAGAACAGATGAGGAATGAGAATATTGTAGAAAGGTTGAGAAATGAGAATTCTCTAGAACAGTTGGGAAATGAGAATATTGTAGAACAGTTGAGAAATCAGAATACTGCAGAACAGTTGAGAAATGAGAATACTGTAGAACAGTTGAGAAATTAGAATACTGTATAACAGTTGAGAAATGAGAATACTGTAGAACATTTGAGAAATGAGAATACTGTATAACAGTTGAGAAATGAGAATACTGTAGAACAGTTGAGAAACGAGAATTCTCTAGAACAGTTGAGAAATGAGAATATTGTAGAACAGTTGAGAAATGAGAATACTGTAGAACAGTTGAGAAATGAGAATACTGTAGAACAGTGGAGAAATGAGAATAATGTAGAACAGTTGAGAAATGAGAATACTGTAGAACAGTTGAGGAATGAGAATACTGTAGAATAGTTGAGAAATGAGAATACTGTAGAACAGGGGAGAAATGAGAATACTGTAGAACAGTGAAGAATTTAAAACTCTGTAGAACAGTGGAGAAATGAGAATACCGTAGAGCAGTTGAGAAATGAGAATACCGTAGAACAGTGAAGAAATGAGAATTCTGTAGAATAGTAGAGAAATGAGAATACTGTAGAACAGGGGAGAAATGAGAATACTGTAGAACAGTGGAGAAATGAAAACGTAAAATGTACATGAAAAGGTATGTAGTGGCTTAACTATTAGAAAGACAAGACAAACTAATGCTTATATTCGGATGAATGAAAATAGTGAAGAATGCTGAGAATTCTAGACAATAGGGGAGAAATGAGAATACCATGAACCGATGAAAAGAATAATAAGGTCGTTCTGAATTGGGTCAACACAAAATAAATATGATTGTCAACATCAGGATGAAGGAATAATTTTTTGGGGGGATATATTTTTAGTTTTTTTTTTTTTCCAAGCGTTGAAGGGTCATATTACGAGAAGGGATGAGGACAATATATTGTGACAACAGGAAAAATGGAGGAAAAACTAGCTGGAGTGGATGAGACAGGGGAAAAAAGTCAGACGGTTTAAGAGGATGGCTTAGTATGGAGCGAACTACAATATATTAAAAAAAAAACTATAAACAATTTAGAGATATAAAGTTGTGCAGAGACATGATCACCTCTCGCCAGCTGACATGGTACTTGACGATGGTGATGATGATAACCAGTTGTAGATGATGTGTGGCATTTCTTAAACTGGTAAAGGAACACAATCCCGTAGACACTGCCCTGTTCAACAGACCCGATACTAAGTGGATGGTGGAGAGCATTCCCTCCACTAGTTTTTATCTATTTCACATACATGACTTCCAGATCGGCTGATTAGCCATCACGTTCCATCTTGTGTGGTCAAAAACCGCAACAACGTTCACAAAATACATCCATTAAGTCTATGTGTAAGTTCTCTACGTTGATGATGATGTATTAAAATGAATTTATCTTACTATTTATTGTGAAAATAAAATTATATAGAAAAGTAACCTATTTGTTTGTTTTATTTGACTTGATTTAATTTGTTTAATTTTAAATTTATTTAAGTCTATTCCTATTTGTGTATTAAAATAATCGATGTTATAGAATCTATGTTGAAAATAATATTCTACTTACGGTTTTTAAAGAATATCACTTGTATACAAGACACTCGGTTTATCCAAACAAATTCAACGACCAGAAACGCCCACGAACCTCGTTGAGAACCCGAGCAATTAGATTACCTTAAGATGGAACTGGAACCATTTCCAAAGTTACTCTCTTCTCTGATTGCTTAATCACTCTGCCTTTCATACTAATCCACTTCTCTGATTGGTTAATCTGTTATGTATGGTTTCTGTACGCGTTTTATAATAGTTAAATCACCGTTAAAAGTGATTTAGTGCAAACACAATACCAACCCGTGGATCTCTGTATAAATCTACAGTTCAATTATACCAACAAATTTAGTCCCAAACCTCAAAAAAGTTTGTCCCCCAAAAGAAAATGGAGGGTAATAGCGGTAGCGTAAGAGTAACATGGACGACAAAAGAAGGGAGGAAGAGAGTTCATTGGTTGTAAATAGAGTCGACTCTGACCAAATGGGAGTGAAGTATGCTCAGTAGACAAAATGGCACCACGATGACTGAAAAAGAAGAATATATGATCAAAGAAGGTAGCATTGAATATAGATGAAATATTCTGCACATGCGCGCGAATGAATACATGCATCTGATTGGTCTTTCTGACCCATAAGGGATGGTATATGTCTACGCATGCGCGATAAATACATGCCTGTGATTGGTCCGTTTTATTCATGTGGGGATGTATATTCGCACACGAAGCGCGGGTTTTGTCTTTTTATAACTTAGATTGGTCTGCGAGAGGTCGGACGTTTAACCTTTTGGTGAGAGGTACGAATACTTTGTGTATAAGTAATGTTCTTAAAATTACAATATTTGTACCATAGCTGAAATCAAGACATTCCGGTGGGCCACTGGTTTACCTTAGAGGCTGTTTCCCTCCTATACTCATGTCCTTCCCCTCTGATTCCTCTGAGATTTCCCATCTAGATTTATGTCCTTCCACTCTGATTCTTCTGAGGTTCCCTCCTAGATTTATGTCCTTCCGACATTTACCTGTGATGAGATAGTGGTGCAATAGCTGCTCTTTATCTGCGCTTATCTTCAGGTATGCTCGTGCCCTCCAGAGCTTGATTCTGTCATCCATGGTTGGAAAGTCGAGGTGATACCTCGTTTCTACACAGAGAGCGGGGTTCGGACACCCCAATATATTGCGCTGCATTCTGTATTTTCGCCAGCCTGTCAATTTGCCTCGTGGTGACAGTAAGACTTATCAGGGTATACTCGGTTGGAGTCCCTGACATAAAAACAGCCAACAACAGAACCAATACAATGCAGTGTAGATAGAAGATTGTGGAAGGACATGATCGCCTACTTGTGTCGTCCTGACAGAAAGACTTGCCAGGGCATAATCGATTGGAGTGAGGATTAGTCCCTGGAACAAAATGGTAAGTAGCTTCAGGTCGATGCTGATAGCTCGCATGACCTTCAAGGCGATTAAACCCTTGCTGCACACCTCATCAGCTCCCATCCGAATGTGGATGGGAATGTGCGCTTCTGTTCAAGATGGCAGGTAAGTACACGGACAGCTATTTTCTCCAGTAGCTTGCCAACAGTGTTCTGCAATATGATGATTCTCTATGCACTGATCTGATCTGAGAATGGTCCTTGTTTGGTAGCAGTAGTAAGTAGCTGTGTAGTCATGTATGCTCTGATGAAGGCGTCGTAATATGGCTAGTGATTTTTCTTACAGAAAATCTCCCACTTGACATCTTTAACCTACTTAGCACATAATTTAAAGTGCATCAATTTTTGGTCGACCTCTCTTTTCAGACGCTTCAAGCGCTCAGGTTATATTCTTCCATTCTTTCTGACTTTATGTCCTATCTTGGTCGTCTGTCTCTTGTTCCACCAAGCTTCATCAACTCCCTCCACCAGGGTGGCTGCGTTCATCTCTCCTGCCTCCTGCGAGAGGTGCCATGTTTCCTATCTGATTTTGTTCATGATGTCCTGGTTTGTGTTCTCATAGTCGAATATATTGAACTTGGTTTTCTGGCTTCTATTTCTACCTTTCTCAATTACTGGGATACATGGAAAGTGATCACTTCGGTGGAATCCAAGTACACCCCACTTGCAAACCGGTGCGAAGGTAGAAGACACCGGTACCAGGTCTATGCCACTATCAGAGTCCTTGATCGAGTAGTCATTCGGGTTGCCCTTCCCTCATCCAAGCACACTAACTCGACCGATACCAGCCAGTGCCAGGTCTATGACACTATCAGTCCCCTATTCGAATAGCTATTCTGGTTGACCTTCGATCATTCAACCACACTAAATCAACCGATACCAACAGTGATAGGATAGGACGGAGGAAAGCAGGAAGGCAGAAAGAAAGTTAATCCCAGAAACCCTCTAGTGGATCCATGGAATCCTAGTACGCTCCACTTGTAAACCGGTGCGAACTTTAATGTTGCCGTTTAGGCTTCATCTGAATACTTCTTGTCGTCATAGTTGGTTTTGTCGCTGAAATTCGATGCTTGAATGATCTAGACTCAATAGTACCAGGTCTATGACACTATCAGAGTCCCCTGATCCAGTAGTCATTCAGGTTGTCCTTCCATCATTCAATCACACTAACTCGACCGATATCAACAGTGATAGAATAGGATGGAGGGAGGGCTGAATGGAGGAAAGCAGGAAGGAAGGAAAAAAGTTAATCTCAGAACCCTCAGGTAGTTTACGACCCTGATATTACCCTACTAACAGAAAATGGTAATATAAAATCATGAGGGTTACCCCTTTTAGTCCTAACTCTACTACTCATGAAAGTTACGCTGCTGTCATAACTTTCCTAAAAGGAAATGACGACCCTATTATAACTTTATTAAGTTGTCTTTCCATCACACGTCTATTAATTTACCATCTCTATAAAAAAAAAACAACGCCACACTAGTATTTCACAGGTCGTTGTTATTCTAACATTCACTTGTTAAAGTCATTAGCGCGGCCCGCGTACACGCCTAGGCCGGTGTCAGTTACTCAAGCGTTAAATTTCACCCACTAAAGGGTCTTTGGCGGGTACCTGTTAAAGTCATTATCACGACCGTGGTCACTAGTTGACCAAGTGTTCAGTTTGGTCATTAATAAATTTCATGTTGCTGATAATTCTACGTGTTAAACTCATTAGCACATCCGCGGCTGGGGTCACGGTCAAGCACTGAGTAAGTTGTTACCATTAGATACAAAGACATTTTAGGTATACATTAAAGTTGGCTATTATGTACATCAGTTAAAGAATACATTGATGTCTATTATGTAATATATTCGAATAAACTTGACAACATTGAACGAGAGGTCATTGTAAAATCACGAGTGGTCACCCTGACCGGCCTTTCCCTTTCACGAGATATCAGGAGACGTCACGAGAGGTCACCCTGACGAGAGGTCACCCCGACCGGCCCGCCCGGGAAAAAAATAATGTTAGAAAATGTTCGGGTAGACTATTTATATAAGAAAAAATGTTCGTGGAGTCCCAAATTCAGTGCCTTAAAAAGTGGCACCCTCACTACTTACATTGGTCGCGCTTTTATTCAGTGAAAAGTCTGCGGTCATTCGGTAACTCATATGAAAACATTGATTTGAGGATTTCAGTACATCGATTGTTGAGACAGTAAATTCTTTTTAGAGGTCAACCCATAGAAACAAGAAAAAAAAAACACTGAGTCGAAAGGCAACACCAGCTGGCATCAACTCCCTTGTCGAGGTTGGGAGTCTCTCCCAAAACAAGGACCAGCGGCGGACGGTTCGAAGATTAAGGAGGCCAGGTCATGAGACCGAACTTTTAGGCTAACCTTTAACCTGATAGTTTGCGGCATATAAAATACGGCAATTTGCGATATGCAATATCAGTGATAATGGAATATAATTACATCGTAATATCTTAATTATTTCCATTATAAGTGATAATATAATTACATAATAATATCTTAATTACTTTCATTATAAGTGATATTCAAAATGATCATCATCAAGTACCAGGCCTGCTGGCGTAGGTGATCATGTCTCTCCACAGCTTTTGATCTCGACAGTTATTTATCATTTCTGTTGTTGACCTTCTGTAAAGCCATTCTCTTAAGCTGTCTGGTATTTTTTCTCTGTGCTTCCCTCTATCTCTTCGTCCCTCAATTTTCCCAGTTGTTACAATATATTCCAGTTGTTCTATTCTCATTACATATATGGCTAAAAAATTATGATTCTTTCTTCCTAATATTATAAATTAGCTCTCTTTTTGCTTTGACCTCTCTCAGAACATCTTCATTACTCTTCTTAGCTGTCCATGGTATTCTCAACATTCTTCTGTAAAACCACATTTCTACAGACTCCAGTGATTTTCTTGTCTGTTGTCCTATTGTCCATGATTCACATCCATATGTTAAGGCTGGCTCTACATAACATTTAAGAACTCTTATAAGTGATAATATAATTACATAAAAAAATAAAGAGCCCCCGTCACGCCAAGTGGCATATAGAGAATATGGTGCTAGTGATCATAACTTTTACAGACCTTCGGCACATGATTTTTTAGGTAATGGGGTCGTTATTACGCCCTTGCCGCTTTACTTTCCCATAAAAAATCAGGTACCCATTTAAGGCTGGGTGAACCTGGAAGTCGTCGGTCAGGATCGAACCCGACCTCTGGTCCATATAATTACATCTTAATTATTTCCATTATAAGTTATGAAGAAAACATGATTTTGCTGTTAATTAAAATCTCTCACAGTTTTTTTTTTCCAGATTGTGTTATACATAAAAACGGAGCGCAGTGATTCTTACTGTAGGCACTTCTCCTCCCCATCGGCATTACTTCTATATGTTTCAAGAAATAAATAAAACGCCATCTGATTAGTTGTTCTTTTGTAGCCATGGCAACGGGGAGATAATTTCTGAAATTGTCAGTCTAGCTATCAAATACATTGCAAGATCGATAGATGCATTTCTTCGGTTGTAGTAGGTTTGGCCTTCAAAGACATTGAAGCTGTTTATTGTTAATTTTAGCTAAATCACAGTTATACTAGGGAATACGGTGGTTGGTTGTACACTGACATTTAACTCACCGAGCCGGAATGTGATTGTGTTATGTATTCTGAAAAAAATATTAGAGATGTCGTAGCCTCCGTTGCCTCCTCTGAGTATCCGATACTGACAGGGACGTGTGGCGAGATACTAGTCTGATGCTAAATAGTAAAGATAGTCAGAAATGGGGAGTCTAGAATTCCTCCTCTGTGTGCCGTCTTCGGCTGGAAAGAACGACAGACAGACGGACGGGCTCGGGCGGACGGACGGACGGACGAACGGACAGGACAGGACAGCCAGACAGACAGACAAACAGGCAGGCAGGCAGGCAGACAGACAAACAGGCAGGCAGACAGACAGACAGATTCATTACAAATCTATATTTTACAGTTTTGATATTTCTTGTACGGCCCAGCACAATATAAATTTCCCTCGTTTTGCTCTAACGGAACACAATCTGGTATAAATGGTAGGGATCCGGTCAATAATTGATCATTGACAAAATCAAATATTGTTCAGGAAGTAAAAGTGGTCTTTTCTCCATTTTGGCACCTACCTTAGTTTTTGAAGTTGCGAACCAGAAACTTAGAAGATTTGTTGGTTTCCTAGTCCATAATAAAATTCACTTCGGTGATGCCAAGACCAACAGGTACTAGTTCTTCTCATTCTCCTTCTTCTTCTCCTTCTCCTTCTCCTTCTCCTTCTTCTTCCTCTTCTTCTTCATTTGCTTTTCCTTATTCTTTTCTACTCATTGAATTTTAAGCTTCTTACACAAACTCACAGAAAACAACATTGTTTTTCCTGCAAAACTTCGAGCGTTTGAAGATCTCATTGTTGATGTCACGGATCGATATACACTCTGCTAAAGTTATGATATTAAATATGCCCATCCTAGACATAACACAAAAACTTGTGTTTATAATATAGACTTTTTTTAATCATAGAATATACAATTGACAAAGTAATAATCCATGCTGGGTATCAAAAGGTTTTGTCATCAGTTTCAAAGCATTACAGTAATGTTTATTGGCATGTTTGATTATCATCTCAAAAGTAGACCCAAAATGGAAACATACGTAGTACGTGACATATAACGCGAGAATCACTTTTGACGATCTAAACAACGTTCGGAGATCTATAGACTACAATGTAGAAAACAAACATAAACTATAGTGTACAAACCAAACATAGACTACAATGTAGAAAACAAACATAAACTATAGTGTACAAACCAAACATAGACTACAACGTAGAAACCAAACATAGACTACAACGTAGAAACCAAACTAAAGATAAGCTGTGTACCTTTAGTGTTTCGATATCGATGTGAATGCAGAAGAACAACAGAAAAGGAAACAACAAAACTGTCATCATTTTAAAAAAAGAAAATTATCTGAATATTTTGGGGATGAGTGAGGTAACAACTAAGAATTGATTAAAGCTGTGAAATCAATATGTAAAAATGCATACAATTAAAACAAACATATGTTGCAGCTGGGTAGATCTTGTTCTCGTGAGGGTCTCATTAATTACTAAATGGTAGTGTTTCTCTCGCTCGCTCTCTCTCTCTCTCTCTCTCTCTCTCTCTCTCTCTGCGATCAGGACTCAATGAGAGGAGGATTCCAGACTCTCACATGAAGTCAGCTGTCAGGTTAAGTGTGTTGATCGCCCCCACAGACAGAACATCAAAATTAGAGTCCGCCAGATCCACTCTGATTGAACACCCGTTAAAACGTTGCACTGTGTTCTGCGCCAGTGGCCCAGTGCATCAGATTTCAGCCAGCATTTTATTCAGGTTTGCATTCCTTGGCCTTTGATTGTCCCCAATCTTCCTGCAAGGCAGCAGATGATCTTTTCTGTAGGGGAATTCTGCCCTTAGATGGTCGGCCCTCCCAGGTTTACGAGCACCATCTGCCCGAGTCACTAGAGGTGACTAACACAGACATGCACACAGCGATACGAGGCATGACTAACACTGACACACATCAAGATATATGATGTAGTGTTTCATAAATGTCAGCTGCATCTAGAAAGTATAAGCGCAGCAAAGCTTCTAAATGCTTAACGAACAGTTTGTCTACTAGAAATTGTCTAACTCAATCTTTGTTTTGTCACTGTTGACATCTTCAGAGAGTGATTACTCGTTACAGTTCACATCTTGTTCTCACTTCCCAGCTAGTAGATAATCAATGAGCAAGATTTGAGCATTGATGGAACATTTGATTTAATTTAAATATTTTTATAAAAATATTAAGTATGTGTAAGTTGTGCAAGCCAATTAACTTTCAGGACCACATGTAGCAATAGAGCTTTTCCTCTCCACTTCTACAGTTATTTCCTGTGCTCAAACCATCACAACCTTCAGCTGAGGTCTCCACGATTGTTCACTAGTTTGTCTGTGTGGAGCCAGATTTCTATTTTTAACTTTCTGTACAGTTCACAGTTTTGCTGAAACCGGTTTTAGAATCGGAAGGATCTGGGATCAACAATGTGGGTTGTGAGCCACCTGCAGTTTGTGGAGGTGAGCATCTAGTCTACAATGACCTGTTCGAAGTCTGAAAATTTGTTTTCTTCTTATTTCCCCAAGTGTAGGATATTATCTTGGGGAATGAGGTTGTATGGGCCTCAAGTCAAATTTGCGACTTTTATAGTGAAATGAAATAACGTGACGTGTGTGCGGTATGCGACCTTTATAAAAAAATATTACAAACAGATATTTATATATATATGCACACACACATTTTTCCATAGTTTTAATGGCTGGTTTCCAACGGGCGACACAATAATAATAATAATAATAATAATAATAATAATAATAATAATAATAACCCAGAGAACTGTTACTAAGGTTTATCCGCATCTCCGTTCTTTACCTTGTGTTAAGTTAAATGAATTGAAAGCCATGGAAGTGTCTCTGGTTAACTCTTAGATCCAGGTGGGGAGATCCAAAAACTGTCTTGATTCCCGGCTTCTCCAGCGAAAGCTGAATCTTACCGTTATATCGGTTAGTACAAGACTAGAATTTCTATAGCAGCACTTCCCACCACTGCGGGGATCACGGAGATCCATCATCTTTATGGCCTGTCTCTGACACTGACCTCTAGAGAGCACAACGAAGGACGTGAAGTGAACACTTGATCAGTTTTAAGTCGCTATCTTTAGCTTCTATGAATTAATTGTAGAAAAAAGTAGAGTTTTTTTAGACAAATAAATAAATAATTTTCCATCAGAGAATTTCAAAGTCAACAAAGGAGTGAAACAGGGATGTGTCCTCGCCCCCACCCTTTTTGGTATATTTTTTGCTGCCCTCCTAAATTACGCCTTCGAAAACAGCTCAGGAGATATTTACATTCGCACTAGACCAGATGGCTCACTGTTCAACCTAGCACGACTAAGAGCAAAAACCAAAACGAATGTTGCCCTACTTAAAGAATTTTTATTTGCTGACGATGCAGCCCTAGTCGCTCATAGTGAGGCCACCACTACAGTCGCTGATCAACAACCTGGATAAAGCATGCGACCTTTTTTCACTGTCAATTAATGTTCAGAAGACAGTAATACTAAATCAAGGTGACTTCAAACCTCTATCTATTACTCTAAAAGACTGCCCACTAGAATCAGTACAGAAATTTACAAATCTTGGATCCACAGTTACGCAAACCATCTCTCTTGATGAAGAAATAAACTGTCGAATTGGTAAGGCAGCTACGACCTTCGGCAAACTCACAAAAAGGGCATGGAACAACACGAAACTAACTCGAAAGACTAAACTCCTAATATATCAAACATGTGTGCTTAGCACACTACTATATGGATCCGAAACCTGGACAACATACTCAAACCAGGAAAAAAGACTAAATGTATTCCACATGCGATGTCTCCGCAAAATAATGCACATCAAATGGCAAGACAAAATAACCAACTTAACTGTCCTGCAACGTGCTAAGACCTTAACAATCATGTCGATGCTCAGAAGTCGAAGGCTAAGATGGCTGGGGCATGTCCAACGGATGGAAGAAAAACGCATTCCTAGGCAAATACTATATGGTGAGCTAAAACACGGAAAAAGACAAATCGGCAGACCTAATCTACGATATAGAGATATCTGCAAATCATCTCTGAAAGACTTCTCCATCTGTGAAAACGACTGGCAACATCTGGCAAGTGATCGCACATCATGGAGAGCATGCATAAGGAACGGTATAACAACATTTGAGACTGTGCTAAGACAGGACTTAGAAGAGAAGAGACTCATGAAAAAGGATGGTAAACCCTGTGGATCAGCGAGCCTGACCTGTTCATTATGTGACCGTGTGTGTTTGTCAAACATTGGTAGAATTAGCCACGAGAGAAGCTGTTCAGCAAAAACAATACCTCAAAAAAATACGCAATAGCCTCCACTACACCGTCTGACAAGACGAAAAGGGCCATATATACATATATATATATATATATATATATATATATATCAATTCATCTTGATTCTAATTATATATATATATATATATATATATATATATATATATATATATATATATATCAATTCATCTTGATTCTAAGGATATTTATATAAATTCCAATTCATCTTGGTTCTAATGATATTTATATATATTCCAATTCATCTTGGTTTAAATGATATTTATATATATTCCAATTCATCTTGGTTCTAAGGATATTTATATATATGCCAATTCATCTTGGTTCTAAGGATATTTATATATATTCCAAATCATCTTGGTTCTAAGGATATTTATATATATTCCAAATCATCTTGGTTCTAAGGATATTTATATATATTCCAAATCATCTTGGTTCTAAGGATATTTATATATATGCCAATTCATCTTGGTTCTAAGGATATTTATATATATTCCAAATCATCTTGGTTCTAAGGATATTTATATATATGCCAATTCATCTTGGTTCTAAGGATATTTATATATATGCCAATTCATCTTGGTTCTAATGATATTTATATATATGCCAATTCATTTTGGTTCTAAGGATATTTATATATATGCCAATTCATCTTGGTTCTAAGGATATTTATATATATTCCAAATCATCTTGGTTCTAAGGATATTTATATATATGCCAATTCATCTTGGTTCTAAGGATATTTATATATATGCCAATTCATCTTGGTTCTAAGGATATTTATATATATTCCAAATCATCTTGGTTCTAAGGATATTTATATATATTCCAAATCATCTTGGTTCTAAGGATATTTATATATATTCCAAATCATCTTGGTTCTAAGGATATTTATATATATGCCAATTCATCTTGGTTCTAAGGATATTTATATATATTCCAAATCATCTTGGTTCTAAGGATATTTATATATATGCCAATTCATCTTGGTTCTAAGGATATTTATATATATGCCAATTCATCTTGGTTCTAATGATATTTATATATATGCCAATTCATCTTGGTTCTAAGGATATTTATATATATGCCAATTCATCTTGGTTCTAATGATATTTATATATATGCCAATTCATCTTGGTTCTAAGGATATTTATATATATGCCAATTCATCTTGGTTCTAATGATATTTATATATATGCCAATTCATCTTGGTTCTAAGGATATTTATATATATGCCAAATCATCTTGGTTCTAAGGATATTTATATATATGCCAATTCATCTTGGTTCTAATGATATTTATATATATGCCAATTCATCTTGGTTCTAAGGATATTTATATATATGCCAAATCATCTTGGTTCTAAGGATATTTATATATATGCCAAATCATCTTGGTTCTAAGGATATTTATATATATGCCAATTCATCTTGGTTCTAATGATATTTATATATATGCCAAATCATCTTGGTTCTAAGGATATTTATATATATTCCAAATCATTTTGGTTCTAATGATATTTATATATATGCCAATTCATTTTCACCCTCTTTTTTCCTCCTGGCCTTACCCGCCCATCCCTATCTCATTACTATCTTCTATTGATGTCAGTATTATTGACTTTCCTGCATGAAGAACACTCGGGTGTGATCTTTTTAGTGCCCCACATCCATTCTCACAATCCATCGTAATTGTTGTCAGGGAGGATAGTCTTTGTATGTTTATCGTCATCGGTTTTGAACAAATCGATATTCAATCAAAATATAAGTATATTATAGAACATAAATTGAGTTATTGAGTTATTAGCGGGTCATCATCATTGTATTCCGAACATGACCATAGATGCTCAGATCCCCTCCTCAGCAAGTCCCGCAGTGTCCAGCGACTGACGACTCCAGTTTTGTGTTGGTTCATAAGTCTTCTTGGAGCCGCGATAGCTTAGTGATTAGTGAACTGGACTACAAAGGACATGTGGTAGGGTTCGATCCCAACCGACGGCTTCCGGGTTCACCCAGCCTTAAATGGGTACCGGATTTTTTTCTGAGAAAGTAAAGCAGCACAGGCGTAATACCCACCACATTACCCCAAAAATCATGTCCTGATGGTCTGTAAAATATATGATCGCTAACACCATATTTCCCTATACGCCACTTGGCGTGACGGGGGTACTTTACTTTTTTTTTTTTTTTACATAAGTCTTCTTACACGCCCACTAAGTTTCTCGTTTCTGACTGTGCCCATCTTAACTCCTATTTCTTTCATCCGAAGGAGTGACGTGACCTCGTGGTTGTCAAAGTCCTGTGCCTCTCCCACATCTCGGACGGCATTGGTGATGTCCGTCCGATCCATTGTCCCGACCAATCACCAGTTTACGCTTCCGGTGCGACCCAAGATGGTGGTATCTTTCGGCCTGTTCGTTGGCAAGGAAGTGTGATTTCATTGATGTTTGCTTCTAAATGAAGAACATACACATTAATTAGAATATTGGACGGTAAAAGTCTTTTGGCAAACAAATTTGCAAAAAAATATTTTAAAATCATAGACGTGGAAATGTGCAGGTCGGAACGCAGTAGTAAGATTACAAATGGGGAATAATAGAAGGAAAAGGTATGTGTTAGCACTCGGAAAAAAATGGCAAATAAACAACAACAGAAAAAAACAAAATTCCGAGTGCTAACAGATACCTTTTCCTTCTATTATTCCCTATTATTGCCTCGGAAGTTTCCCTATTTAATAATATTTATTTATTATTATTTGTCTCAAAGATTACAAATGAACAGCAGCGGGAAATAACTATTCATGTCTCAAATGTTCTTTAAATTGTCTCTTTCTGCATGCGCTAAACAGTTCCTCAAATGTCTGTCGAAACTTGGAGCTCATTGTGTAATATAAGAAAATGTTCACACTCGAGTTGGCAGCTTGAAACATGAATCCTATTGACCACATAGCAATGCATATATTCATGTAACGTTTTTTGATAATAAACTCTCGCTCTACAAATGTCGTCATGCTAACGATCGTTCCTGTGTTATAAGCGACAATCAGAACTCCAGCCATTATCACAACCATTTTAACGGTCTTCTTATCTCGACCTGACATCAGTCCGGAACTAGATGCTGTCTCTTTACGCCATTGGCTAGATTGTCTTAATTTGATTATTAAAATAACAGTGAACACGATGACAGATATAAAGGATAACATTCCTGTGGCAGAACATAGAAAAAAGACCACACCTTCCATCTGCTTTCTATTGCTTGCGTACAGAACAGTAAGGAGCGTTCTATTTCTGTCTGGAAAGAATCTCCAATCTAAAAAAGACGAAGAATATTCGGGTATAAGAGGGACTATATTTAGTATGTAAATGAGACAAATCACAACCGTTGTTCGTTCTGGCGTAAGGATTCGTTTAATCTTTAAAGGCATTAAAATACACAAACATCTCTCAGCCGTGATGTAAACGGTGATAAAGCTTGTAATTCTTGCGCAAGTAACATGTGGCCACGCCCCTGTGAGGTATTGAAACTCTTCTGCTGCCCAAGGAGCTTCTGATTTCGCCACAAGTAGATTCAGACAAACACAAACCCACTCCATCGAAACCAGGCAGCAAAGATCAGAAATGGCCAGGGCGAAAAAACTTATATTTACCGTATTAGCAAAACCTTGTCTGTAATACACAATAATGTTGATCACATTTGCCACAATCCCAAATAAACCGATAGAACCACAGATGAAAACAAAATTGACTATATCAAAAATTTCCCTTTGTGCACGACTTAGAATGCCAGATTTATTATTTGTGTCAAAAGAAATTACAACAGACACAGAAAAATTCGCTTTTCTCTGTGTTTCCATTAAAACCAATTCAAGTATCTTTCTTAACAAAAATTAAACGTGTTTCTACATTACTTTACTACACACATTATCTTTGAATGTTGATCAACTTCAGTATTCTGTCCGCAAGAATCACTTCATTTATATCTTAGCAATGTTTAAACAAAAAGTAACAATTAATAAGCGTTACAACATTTAAACATTAAACAAAAATATGTCTGTGTCAGGAAGTATATATGTGTATGTATTATATAGCAAACATAATATAGTAAATTATTCTGGTACGATTATAATGGAGCAAACTAGAGTGCTACACTATAATATTGCACAGTAATAATTTTAGTACCCTGCAATTAATAATTGCTACATTGAAAGAATGAGTGTAATGTAAATAAATAGTTTGTGTCATTCGTCTGCTCAGTTATTTTTCTTAAATCCATAATCTGTATGGTTAGTATTGTAATCAGTAACAGCAACGCAGATATAATTTAAAAAATTAAGTAATAATTTCTAGACAAGACAAAGAAATAGTCGCCGAATAATACTTAATAGTCTGTAGTCGCAACAGTCGAGTATTTTGCTCCAACAAATTCAGGGACTTTTTTTTTACTCTTCATTTTGGCACAAGAACCACTACAGAAATGTTGTTTCCTGGTCTTTGTCACAAGTTGATTTCTGATATATCTCAACTTGCTATTATCGACATCGTGATACGTCAGTATCGAGCAGCGGTAATTAAAAAGGTCAGTTTAGTTGGTGAAGCAACAACTTTTCTCCCGCTAATAAAAATATAAGAGCTCTAATTTTAAGATGAAAGATGTGATCATTCTAAGAAAAAGGAAATATCCCATGACTGTGTATTATTTTTCCTTCGTGAATCTTGTATTATGTACCAATTAACAGCCAAGTAGCAGTAGTTTTTAAAAAACCACAGCTGATTAAGATCGCACTTCACATTTTCAGGAAAGAATTTTAAACTGTCCAGCCAAAAGAAAAGGGATCGAAGAATAAAGCATACTCCGAAAATACATCGTGAATTATTCGGATATTTTTTATGGAAATAATAATTTTACAACCTATTTCTGAATTGCAAAACAGTGCAGTTTTTTTTTTTACAACTACTTTGAACGTCATTTCTTCAGTCTTCCTGTTCGCCATGTAAAGGAAGCGGTTTGCTTTACATGAAGCGGTTTGCTTTACATGAAGCGATTTGCTTTACATGAAGCGGTTTGCTTTACATGAAGCGGTTTGCTTTACATGAAGCGATTTGCTTTACATGAAGCGGTTTGCTTTACATCAAGCGGTTTGCTTTACATGAAGCGGTTTGCTTTACATCAAGCGGTTTGCTTTACATGAAGCGGTTTGCTTTACATCAAGCGATTTGCTTTACATGAAGCGGTTTGCTTTACATCAAGCGGTTTGCTTTACATGAAGCGGTTTGCTTTACATCAAGCGGTTTGCTTTACATCAAGCGGTTTGCTTTACATCAAGCGGTTTGCTTTACATGAAGCGGTTTGCTTTACATGAAGCGGTTTGCTTTACATGAAGCGGTTTGCTTTACATGAAGCGGTTTGCTTTACATGAAGCGATTTGCTTTACATGAAGCGGTTTGCTTTACATCAAGCGGTTTGCTTTACATGAAGCGGTTTGCTTTACATCAAGCGGTTTGCTTTACATGAAGCGGTTTGCTTTACATCAAGCGATTTGCTTTACATGAAGCGGTTTGCTTTACATCAAGCGGTTTGCTTTACATGAAGCGGTTTGCTTTACATCAAGCGGTTTGCTTTACATCAAGCGGTTTGCTTTACATCAAGCGATTTGCTTTACATGAAGCGGTTTGCTTTACATCAAGCGGTTTGCTTTACATGAAGCGGTTTGCTTTACATCAAGCGGTTTGCTTTACATGAAGCGATTTGCTTTACATGAAGCGGTTTGCTTTACATGAAGCGATTTGCTTTACATGAAGCGGTTTGCTTTACATCAAGCGGTTTGCTTTACATGAAGCGGTTTGCTTTACATGAAGCGGTTCGCTTTACATGAAGCGATTTGCTTTACATGAAGCGGTTTGCTTTACATGAAGCGATTTGCTTTACATGAAGCGGTTTGCTTTACATCAAGCGGTTTGCTTTACATGAAGCGGTTTGCTTTACATCAAGCGGTTTGCTTTACATCAAGCGGTTTGCTTTACATCAAGCGGTTTGCTTTACATGAAGCGGTTTGCTTTACATGAAGCGGTTTGCTTTACATCAAGCGGTTTGCTTTACATCAAGCGGTTTGCTTTACATCAAGCGGTTTGCTTTACATCAAGCGGTTTGCTTTACATGAAGCGGTTTGCTTTACATGAAGCGGTTTGCTTTACATCAAGCGGTTTGCTTTACATCAAGCGGTTTGCTTTACATCAAGCGGTTTGCTTTCCTTTACATGGTGAACTGGAAGACTGAAGAAATGACGTTCAAAGTAGTTGTACACAAAAAAACACTATTTTTTTTACATTTTCCTTTTTTTCCTTCAAATTTACCAAATGAATTATTGAAAGCTCAGAAATAAAAACTGCATGTTGTGTGCGGTCTCAACAAAAGATTCATGATATTTATTTAGTTTCAGCCAAGTTAGCTGTCATTGTAAAAAGTATTGTTATTGAAACAGCGCCATAGATTTTTTTAGCAGTGATCTCTGCAATATGTGCCATTTTGGCACGCAAGGTTTCTGTTTTTTAGATTGTGGTTCTGCCCTATGTGCCGTCTTCGGCACGAAAGGACAATAGATAGATAGATAGATAGACAGACAGACAGACAGACAGACAGACAGACAGATAGACGGATGGATGGATGGATGGATGGATGGATGGATGGATGGATGGATGGATGGATGGATGGATGGATGGATGGATGGATGGATGGATGGATGGATGGATGGATGGATGGATGGATGGATGGATAGATAGATAGATAGATAGATAGATAGATAGATAGATAGATAGATAGATAGATAGATAGATAGATAGATAGATAGATAGATAGATAGATAGATAGATAGATAGATAGATAGATAGATAGATAGATAGATAGATAGATAGATAGATAGATAGATAGATAGATAGATAGATAGATAGATAGATAGATAGATAGATAGATAGATAGATAGATAGATAGATAGATAGATAGATAGATAGAAGTTAGAAACATTAAACAGAAAGAGAAAACAACGCTCCCTCTGTTGTAAACTTCCTCGAATTACTCACCCTGGGGTACGAACCGTTTAACTGTTGCACAGGTTTGCAGGAGAATCATATCCTTTGGGGGCCTCGGTAGTTTAGTTGGGAAAACCACCTAACTGGGCTCCCGACATTCGGACAACCCGTGTTCGATTCCCGCTGGCAGCAGTGTGAATTGTACTGGTGGTTGGAAAAAAATCCCCCTCACACGGTCGACCCAGCCGTTGACAGAAATGGGTACCAGGGTATTAACCTGGGAAGGTGAGGAATGTCACCTCGCATCGTGAGTTTCGATGCTTGAAGCGACACTATCCAAAAATCTCCGAAAATTTCTGGATAAGGCCACATGTAGGTGAAAAACTCGCGCGCTAAGACGCAGGTTCAAGTTTAGTACTTTACCTTTACCTTTACAGGCTTGCTCTAAGAAAGTAAAAGTAATACTTGAACTACTGAAGTGATGACAAAGGAGATGAGTGAGGAACGAATTGATTTCATACCAGGATGACACAAGACAATGGGCATAGTCACCTGTGTTGTGATTGTCATTTGTTATGTATCAACAAAGCTTGTGTTTCAGCCTATATTTGTGTGTGTGTGTGTGTGTGTGTATGTGTGTATGTGTGTGTGTTGTATTGTGTGTGTATGTGTAGGTGTGTTTGTGAGTGTGTGTGTGTGCGTGTGTGCGTGCGTGCGTGTATGCGTGCGTGCGTGTGTGTGTGTGTAGCCTGAACTTGGACTTAGTATCTAGTTATAAAGGGGATTGCATGAATGACCTGCTTACAAATTACTTTTTTTAAAGGTTGTGGGGCAAAAAGGGGGGGGGGTGTTTAAGCTTGGAAGTGCAGGTTTTTTTTAGTGGCAAGCCAATGTGACAAAAAGATAGCGCTTGTGGTTGCAATCCTAGTTTTGGATGTTTCCTGTCTTTCCTGTTATTATCGGTGAATCTTTTTCAAGTGTTGTACAATACGTGTGCTCTAGTGTAATCTATACGTCTCTAGCCTCGGAGTTTCCCTGCATTACATATATATCTTTGTTTATTTATTTATAGTGTGTTCTAAATAAGGGAGAACTGATTTAATTAACTTGGACAGAATTAACATCAACTTTATATCACAAGATTGTTGAGATTGAGTATGATGGAGATTGACGTCATGGGACGCACCAAAATGGACGCTTCTTGCGTCCAAGCCATGTAAACAATGTTGACTTTCCTTGTCTCCAACGGTTTATCTCATTCTATTAGAGAATTTCACGCTATCTGTTACCACAGTGAGATGGCGGATTTTTTTGAAATGTAAACACGGGTTTGATAATAAATGTGTGTGCACAGTTCGTTAACCATCGCTGTAGTTCAAGTCTTTATTCGCTGGCTTCGTTAGCAACCATGGAAGCTAATGACCTAACTTGTGCCGACGGTTGGTTTGGGACAAATTGTACGTTACAATGTCACTGCTATAATGACTTAGTTTGTGACAAAACTACAGGGACATGCCCAAACAATGACAGTTGTCAGCACAAAATTTTCGGACCCCAGTGTCAGTACTTGGATTTTATTTGCAAATATGCCCAAAAATCTGAACCTACTTTCCTGTTTGATGGCAACGACACCTCATGTAATCCGGACACAGATTCTACATCAGTTGAGGCAACTCTCAATCAATCTTTGCCGTGCTCCTGGTTTAGGATTTATGCGAATGACTTAAAATATCCGGACAGTTTCACGGTAAAACTGAATGGTTCTGCCTCATGTAACAATGTATCAAGGTTTGTAGTTAGTCCGCACGAGATTGATGCCTTCTGCCCTGGGGCTGGTCTGATCAACAAGTTACGGATTGAAAGGGCGATAGTTGCAACTATCTGCTCCATCTACATTGGCGGGGGTCGGAAACTGGCTCTCAAACAGAACACAAACCAGACCGATTTAATGCACAAAACATTTGATGCTTGTTATACAGGAGACGGATGTGGACCAGAGGCCGCAGTTAATAGCAAAACAAAGACCAATCTCTATGACAATGACTGCACACACACACACAATGGAGAAGTGGAACCAATTCTGTTTACTGGTGTCTGAACTTTGCAACGCCCCAGAAGACTCACATCATTCGAATCTATCATCGACCTAGCAATATGATTCGGATAAAGAATGCCACTCTAAAGGCTTTCTCTGACAGTGGCGGAGTAGTGTTCCAGTCTAATGATATATCCTACCCTAATTTATCTGTGAACACTATTGTAGTCAAAACACAAACGTCAATGGCACACATTAAGATTGAGTTCTCACCGACCATTTCGCAGACCGACAGTGCACTGACGGTATGTGAGGTGCAAACATTTACAGACACCTATTGTCTGGACGAGCATTCTTGTCGTTTTGTGCAGTGTGTAGTGGGTGTAGTAAAGGCTGCAATGTCATCATCGGTACTTGTCATGGCAACTGTTCACATGGGATCTATGGACACGACTGTTCCGGGTCTTGTCTCAGTGTCTGTCCTTTATTTGAGGAAAAATCAGGAAAATGCCTACAATGTAAACATCTTGGCTATACCTGTAATGACACTTGTCCAGATGGTAATTTTGGGCTACAGTGCGAACAGATGTGTTCTGATGGCTGTGACATCATATGTACTCTCAAATGTCCGGACAACTGTTTCAACGACACCTTTCAACAGTCGATCGGGAATCTATACATGCAAGAGAACGTTCTATGGGTCAGACTGCACTCTCAAATCTCCGGACAACTGTTTAACGAAACTTGTGATTCCCACGTTCAGAAGAGTCTGCCGACTACAACAAGCCCAAGCATATGGACACTTTAATGTGTTTCTGTGCTAGACATGGTTCATTTTTTGATGTTTTTTAGTGAAGCCATGGCTCATATCTTGCTGTGTTTCTGTCCTAGCCATGGCTCATATCTTAGCTTGTGTGTGCTGGCCATGGCTCATATCTTGGTGTGTGTCATGTTAGTCATATCTCATATCTCTGTGTCCGTGTTAATCATGTCTCATATCTTTATGTGTGTCTGTGTTTAGTCATATCTCATATCTTAGTGTGTACCAGTGTTAGTCATATGTCATATCTTTGTGTGTGCATGTCTGGGTTAGTGATATCTCATATCTTTGTGTGCATGTTTATGTTAGTCATATCTCATATCTTTGTGTGTGCATGTCTGTGTTTGTCACATCTCATATCCTTGTGTGTGCATGGCTATGTTAGTCCCATCTCATATATCTTTGTGTGTGCATATCTATGTTAGTCATATCTCTTATCTTTGTGTGCATGTCTATGTTAGGCATGTGTCATATCTTTGTGTGTGCATGTCAATGTCAGTTATATCTCATATCTTTATGTGCATGTTTATGTTAGTCATGTGTTATATATCTTGATGTGTGTCAGTGTTAGTCATGCCTCGTATCGCTGTGTGCATGTCTGCATTAGTCACATCTCACATCTTTGTGTGTGTATGTCTGTGTTAGTCACATCTCACATCTTTGTGTGTCCGTGTTAGTCACCTCTAGTGACTCGGGCAGATGGTGCTCGTAAACCTGGGAGGGCCTACCATCTAAGGGCAGAATCCCCCTACAGAAAAGATCATCTGCTGCCTTGCAGAAGATTGGGGACAATCAAAGGCTAGGGAAAGCAAACCCGAATAAAATGCTGGCTGAAATCGGATGCACTGGGCCACTGGCGCAGAACACAGTGCAACGTATTAACGGGTGTTCAGTCAGAGTGGATCTGACAGACTCTAATTGTGATGTTCTGTCTGTGGGGGGCGATCAACACACTTAGCCTGACAGCTGACTTCATATGAGAGTCTGGAATCCTTACTCTGATTGAGTCCTGAACGCAGAGAGAGAGAGAGAGAGAGAGAGAGAGAGAGATATCACAAGACTGCTGGGATGTCCTGAAACAATAATAACTCCCATGACTGGTGAGAACAAATTAAAGGGTAAGTCATCATCATCATCGGGTGCCGTCTCCGCAACGAAGGTTGGCTACCATGGATCGCCATTCCACTCTGTTTCTTGCTTTGATGGTGCAGGTTGTCATAGATTGACTTGTCCATCTTTTGAATGTTACTCGTCCAGGTTAGTCTTGGTTTGCCTCTGCCTCTTTTACCTTATATTTTCCTTTCCAATATTACTTTTAGTAGGCTGTTGTGTCTTTTAACATGCCCCAAAAATTTCATTTGTCTTGTTCTAATTGTGTTTACTAGTTCTCTTTTTATTTTTAGTTGTTTCAAAACTTCTTCGTTTAAAAGGGAAGTAAACTCAAATAAATGCAGTCATTGTATCCACGTCTTGACATGAAATTTAAAATAAAAGACGCTGTACTCTGCGCTCGACCATCAACAGTTGGTTTCAGAGCTCCGCAAGACCAATAAGATCTGACATGACAGCGCCACACATGGAGAATCATACCTTTGCTCCGTGTTTTGCGCGATGGAACATGATGATGATTATAATAGAGATCTTACCCTTAAACAGCTATTTTCTTCTGCTGCCTAGTTTACCTGACGATTACTCCTTTTCATAGTTTGCCCTTAAATGAGCGTTAAGTTGACGCAGATGCGTTGTTTTGTGGCTGACATCAAGCTGTGATATTTGCGCCTTACAGTCCAGTAGTTCTGTCTTCAGTCTGGGAACCACAATAAATCTTTACAATGCAACAAACTCAAGATGTGGCGTGAAGGAGAAACTAAAGACCAGCTTTCAGAGAACAAAGAAGCATACACCGTGGCGGCAAGACTTGGGGACATTTTTTTAATGGTCAGAAAAATATGAAACGGCTATCACTTGTAAGTGACGTAACAAGGCGCGTGTACTGTTGCTGTTGCTGTCGCTACACTGTCAAGAATAGTACAAGAATAATTTGTGAGAACTTTCATTATATGAAAACCATCATCCACGTTACTGACATTATCTCAGGCTACTCGAGTCACGATGGTCTTTATAAACGTCAATACTACTGTCTAACAAGGAAATAAACCTAGCGGCAAAACGTGCACT
The DNA here is from genome assembly GCA_032433765.1 of Megaustenia siamemsis. NCBI lineage: Eukaryota > Metazoa > Mollusca > Gastropoda > Stylommatophora > Ariophantidae > Megaustenia > Megaustenia siamemsis. The sequence continues at coordinate 31,837,546 of JAVIAB010000160.1, read as the reverse complement.
TACAACACACTGTTTATTACAAAGCTGTGTTACCAATGTCTGATCTGGACGCCAGACTCAAGAACGATAATAACAAATAATCACCACCAAGATTAAATGTGTTAGATACATGACATGATTATAGCCTGGGTGTTAAGATCTAAATTGATGGATTCAGAAACTACGAATATTGATCGCTATGGAATACATTGGGAGACATCAGCTACAAGTGTTTGGCCATGTGATAAGGCAGAAAGAGATAAATGTAGCACAATGAGTCAACTACAAGCGCTACGAGAATACAAGACCAAAGGGTCGACTACAGAAAATGATGGACTGATGGAAAAATAGAGAGATATTCAACATTAACAGTAAAAGAGGTCAACAGAAGAGTTAAAGATCCCAAGCTACTATCTCCACTATACACAGAAGAGTTAAAGATCCCAAGCTACTATCTCAACTATGCACAGAAGAGTTAAAGATCCCAAGCTACCATCTCAACTATACACAGAAGAGTTAAAGATCCCAAGCTGCTATCTCCACTATACACAGAAGAATTAAAGATCACAAGCTACTATCTCGATTATACACAGAAGAGTTAAAGATCCCAAGCTACTATCTCCACTATACACGGAAGAGTTAAAGATCCCAAGCTACTATCTCCACTATACACAGAAGAATTAAAGATCACAAGCTACTATCTCCACTATACACAGAAGAGTTAAAAATCCCAAGCTACTATCTCCACTATACACTGAAGAATTAAAGATCACAAGCTACTATCTCGATTATACACAGAAGAGTTAAAGATCCCAAGCTACTATCTCCACTATACACGGAAGAGTTAAAGATCCCAAGCTACTATCTCCACTATACACAGAAGAGTTAAAGATCCCAGGCTACTATCTCCACTATACACAGAAGAGTTAAAGATCCCAGGCTACTATCTCCACTATACACGAAAGAGTTAGAGATCCCAAGCTACTATCTCCACTATACACGGAAGAGTTAGAGATCCCAAGCTACTATCTCCACTATACACAGAAGAGTTAAAGATCCCAAGCTACTGTCTCCACTATACACAGAAGAGTTAAAGATCCTAGGCTACTATCTCCACTATACACGAAAGAGTTAAAGATCCTAAACTATCTCCACTATACACAGAAATGCAAATGAGGAAAGAACAATAAAGAAGAAGGAAATAAATAAATTCAATCGAATAGGTAAGAGAACATGCATATCACATACATAATGATGCCTACCATCAACTGTCCAGACGTGATCATTTTCATTCTACTCACTAGGCATTCATTTGGTAGTCTCCACATCGAAGGTTGCCTACTATGGAGCGTTATTTTACTCGGCCTCAAGTCTTGATAGTGACACTATCAATATTCACCTGTTCATTTTATAATGTTATTTTTTAAAAAGTATTGTACCCACGTCTCGCCAAGTGGTGTAAAAGGAATATGGTGTTAGTGACCATAAATTTTACAGACCCTCGGTACATGATTTTTGGGGTAATTTGGCCGCTATACTTTCCCAGAAAAAAAAATCCGGTACCCATTAAAGGCTGGGTGAACCGGGAGCCGTCGATGGGATCGAACCCTACCTCTTGTCCTTTGTAGTCCAGTTCACTAACCACTAAGCTATCGCGGCTCCCTTTTAATGTTATCAGTCCTCTTTAGGCTTGGTCTGGCTTAAAACAATATGTAAATATTATTATGGAAACTTTCGAGGTTAGAGATCATTTTTCCATGTGTAGCATACATACCAGTGTCCCGAATTTGTTTGTTGGTCTGTCCACATCCATCTATAGTATTCATAAGGCGCTAGAACTGAAATTAATCACCCAAAGTTTGTGACGTTTTCAGCTTTGCGAGCAGGGATGGTTGTGGGTAAAATGACGTCAGCGGTGTAGAGCTCGCATAGATAAAGACGTTACAAACTTTGAGTGATATGGAAAATATCAGCTTACGGGACAGTTATACTATAGAAGGATGTTGTCTGCCCCATCTACCTTACACTAGACACAACTGATTGAAACGCCACCTATGTTACGTGTTCAGAATTCACACTTTTGATCTACACGTGTGTGGCACCGGTTCTATGACAGACGAGCATATTCTCTAAACTTGTTCAGTAATCTACACACATACGTATGGCATAATCGGTTTGCATTACACGTATAATTGGTTAAATATGTTCATTTATTGCATTGAGATGCCTGCTGACTGTTTTTTTTTTCCTCGAAGTATCATTGTGGACATCTAGGGGTAAACGATAAAGAAAAAGAATGGAAACAAAAATACATAACAGCTGTTAATGGTTTGGTTATAGTTATGGTTAGTCGAAGGTCCCGGTATCACTTCAAACGAATTAAACTCCATAATTGCTCAACCGCCCGTGCCAGTGGAATCATCCGAATTAACACTCATCTCATTGAAGGATACAAACAGAGAAAGGCAGCTGCAGTTCCCATCATAGCAGCTACAGCACACGCCAAGCGGCACTGAAAATGAAAGCAGCTGAACAGTCCTTTGTCATACGATATCATTATTCATCGTAATCATGCGAAATATCGAAACACGATCCGGATGTCTTTTGATCGACTATTTTACGATATAATTTTTAAAACTATATTATACTAATATGTATTATACACTTAGGAGTCGTAGACTAAGGTGACCGGGTCATGTAAGAAGGATAGCAAACATTCGTATTCCCAAACAAATATTGTATGGCGAACACAAGGACGGAAAGAGATCAAAGGGCAGACCAGTGCTTAGATATAAGGATGTTTACAGGGCTTCCTTCAGGTAATTTTTATCGGTGAAAGAAACTGGGAAAATCTGGCTGTAGATCGTAGCACATTTTTTTTTTAAAACTATCTTTACGACACGTAGTACCATTCCTGGTGTATGTCGGGGGGCAACGATAGAACCAGAGGGATAAAGGCCGCTTGGTCAAAGCAGTCGCCACGACGTGTGCGACTCAGGATTTTTATTTCACCCCCGATAGAAAAAATCCTTTCTGTCTACCGCGGGCTTCGAACACCGTACGTCAGCTTTTCAGCCAGCGGAACAGTGGTTTTAGCCGCACGGCCACGCGCACCTCCTTCGTATCGTAGGATATGAAGAACATAAATTAAAAAAAAAAAGGCACAGTAACTTTCTAGGCAGCGCTGATATCAAATTCATAAGACGAAAGGCTCAGGAGAAAGGAGATGAGGCCAGGCACCACAAATACATCTTGTTCTTTCTGCGGACGAATCTGTCAGTCCAATATTGGTAGATTCAGCCACGAGAGAAGCTGTTCAGCAAAGCAGCATGCAGCATAAGACACTAATATTTTACCAAACTACTGACTTATCATGACTACTTGCTACCAATCGCACAACGCGTGGGCATCAGCAATAAAATAGACAATCTATGAATGTATTCTGTTGTGCGCTGAAGTCATCTCTTGCATTGCACTGATGTGCTTTCCCAGCTTTTTAACGATAAATTGTTGGTGTATATAACCACCATCTTTTTAATTATGGCATCCAAGAAGAGTGTGGCAGCAAAGAAACCTAAGAGGAACGTTGTTTGATCGACGACTGAAGTGAACAAGATTTGTTTCACGAAACGCGGGGAGCTCGCTTCCAAACAACAGCCTTTCCCTTCCTTCTCACAAGTCACACGGGACATCACAACTCCATACTAAGTTACAGTAAATACAATGTCGGTATTTATTGTTAGGTTTTTTTAATTTATTGTTTTCATTCATAGTTTCATAATTTATGACATTTAATTGTGTTATCTTTACCTTATATTTTGTGTACTTCTGGTTGAAACGCATAACAATATGTATGTTTTAGGGTCTGGGATCGGATTAAATCAGGTTCCATTATGTCTGTCTGTCTGTCTGTCTGTCTGTCTGTCTGTCTGTCTGTCTGTCTGTCTGTCTGTCTCTCTGTCTCTCTGTCTGTCTGGCTGTCTGTCTGTCTGTCTGTCTGTCTGTCTGTCTGTCCGTCTGTCCGTCTGTCCGTCTGTCCGTCTGTCCGTCTGTCCGTCTGTCCGTCTGTCTGTCTGTCTGTCTGTCTGTCTGTCTGTCTGTCTATCTATCTATTGTCCTTTCGAGCCGAAGACGGCACATAGGGCAGAACCACAATCTCAAAAGCAGAAACCTTGCATGTCAAAATGGCACATATTGCAAAGATCACCACTTCTAAAATCTATGGCTCTGTTTCCATAACAATACTTTTTACAATGACAGCTTGTCAAGCCATCGATCAACCTCCTTAGTCGCCTCTTACGACATGCCTGGAAGGCCACAGTGTCACTTATTTCTAGGGAGGGGGGAGGAGGAGAGAGAATGAATGAATCGGACTTTCAGAAACGGAGCAGTTCCGAATTCGAAAGGCCTCCTCGAAATAACGAAGTTGGTTGTAATGCACCACAGTATAGTGTTAGCGCTCATATTTTGTATGACCAGAGACATATAAGTGGGTACTGTTTGAGTACTACATAAGCCGCCTTTCTGTCCATGAAAACCGAGGTAACAGAGAATGTTCTAATAATGAAGTGTAGCGGGGCGAGGGCTTTAGGAGCGAGTCTTTGAGGATCTTTGAACGGATCGTCCGCTGGTTGTTGTTTATTCGATCAGCTGTTGTCTGTGGCGTCTACTCATCAGCTGTTAGCTTGAGATCATGTTAGTGTGACCTCTCTGGAATGTGATGGCTGTGTTCCTGCCCCCCGGCGTTAGGCTCATGTTTATAATCAGGTCACATACACATCCCCGGACTATTTGATTCTTATTAGTTTGACCCTTGCTCGGTCTGGTAGTACTTCTGGTTCATTAAGATGACCGTTGCGTTGTGTTCCGCGACAACTTTACTGGTGGACTGGTTCGTGACACTTAGGCTAGATAATGAAACTGTATAACACAGAACAACACCTTTTGATGGTAAGTTAGCTGGCTTTTATTCATGCCACTTCAGACTCTCGATACATATGTAAATGTCAGGACCACACTTGCACACACTCGGGCACTATATTAATTTGAGACGCTCCATCGAGCGCCTCCCTTACGCTAATTACAATCTATCGGTCTATCCTGTCGTCTGCCTGTTGATCATGATAGGTCTTGACCATTCTACTCACAACTACGCTATATCACTGCTAACTCTATTAGTTGGTGTTAGCCTCTCTATGGCCCGACTGGCTGCTAAGAAGCGTGTGTGCCCTATCAATAACTTCTCTCAATCTGACTAATAATCAATCACTAACCATTTCTGACCAACCATTCCTCACTAACCTATGTTGTGTGTCTTCCCTTAAATTCGGCTTATCTATCCAATCAGTGTCTTTCTGCCCACGTACGTCTGACCACCCACTCACTTATGGAGATGGCCTTCATGTTTTTGCATGTTAATTTCGACCTCTTTATTACACCCCCGCGTCTGTCTGTCTGTCTGGTACCCTTGACATTGTTCTACTTTTGGACCTGGCCTCTGTTTATTTAATTCTCTCCTTATATCCGTGCATTGCTTTGTCCCGTTAGTGTCTGGAGATGACCTCCCACTTTCTGCACGCTTTTTTCCTGGCCTATCCTCTTTGTTATTACTTTGACTACGTTTTTATCTATTTTTCCTTGACCTATCTTTACACATTTTGTCTCGCCTATTCGCCCCCTCACTTCCGGATCGTTCTTTCTGACCTGCTCTCTATTTTCTCCTTCACTCTCTCTTTCTATCCTTTTCTTCCTCCTCGTCTACATAGCCTCCACTATTCTTTAGTCATTGCAACTTCTAATGACTAACCCTACTCCATCAACTCCTATTTTACATGTTATGCCCGTCACGTCAATTATTGTCGTCAGCACTCTCCAGAGGTTCTGATAAGGCCTCTACAGAACCCCTGGGGATTGCTCTCCCCCTCTGTCACTCTGACTGTCTTTTACTTACCCTTCTTCCTATCTATAGTACATTATTTACATACATTGACCTTTTGCAATGTTTCTGTATCTGCTTGTACAATACTTTTCTAGTGTAGTTTGTCCTACCTGGACTGGCTCGCTCTGGCCCTACACTTTCTTAACTCCTGGCGTCTCTTCTATTTCTCTTAACATTGCCCTCAGCAATGACTTATATCTCCATATTTCTCCTACCATTGCCCTCAGCAATGTCTCAATATTGACATTCTGCAATTCACGTTATTGCTAGTTGCACATAACGCCTATGTAGTGCATTCATGGATTGATAATCCCGCCTCTACATTTTCTGTGTCTTCTCCCCTAAAACACTGACGTCTCTTCTCTTCTAATCTCATTTACTTCAATACAATTCTCTACTATTTACATTTACTTCAATACAACAATTCTCTACTATTTACATTTAATTATATACAACATTTTTGGCTATTTCTCCTCCTTTTCTTGTGTCTCTAGTAGCCTATCCATTTCGGACTTATTCTCAGCTACCTTTTTCTTCCTCCACCCGTCCGGGTGTTTATTTCCTTCTGTGCTGACTATACTCTTTATTTTTCTCTTACTATCTTCTTAGGTCAACTGTCCTTTTTGGATTACTCAGTTACCTCTTATTTTAACCCATCCGGATTTTCAGTTTTCTCTTCTTATCTCTATTTCTTCTATTCAATTGTGTCTTACCCATTTCGGGTTCTCTCTTCTCTCTTATTATTTCATGTACCCATTTCGGGTTTCCTCCTCGCAATACTTTGTTTGACCCATTTCGGGTTCTCTCTTTCTCTTCTTGAGTCTTATTTATTTAGTCTTACCCTTTCGGGTTTTCTCCTCTTTCTACTAGTTGTATCTATGATACCTTTGAAAACTTATATTTTCTTCTCTACTCCTATAATTACCATGTTGACTATACCTATCATTCCTTTGATCCCTTTTCCTTTCTTTTCTAAAGTCATAAACACCAGGTTGTACCTCGTATCTATCCTTTTTCTCAGCATTTATCTTCTGTTGGTGATCTATGTATCTCTGTAACTCACCCCTCTCTTTCGCATATGATGCATCATTCAATATTCTTTCCTCTTGCTTTCTTTGCAATCTAGCAAATTCATCTTTCGCCTCCTGTGACACATTTTTCTCTACTAATCTTGTTATGTCAGCTGGGGTTAATACCCAAGAACCATCCTTTGTTTCTGTATTTTCTGTGTCTTCTGTTTTCTGTTCTCTCTTTTTGCCCATTGTGGCTATTGCTTCTAACCTATGTGTTCTATCTAATTTATGCCTTGCACTTGGCAACAAATCTTTGTCTATGCTATTACTGTCTTCATCTTCACTACTTACTATTTTCTTCATTGTGGCTATTGCTTCTAATCTATGCCTTGCACTTAATATTTTCCTCTTACTATTTGGCGTTTGCTTTTGAATTACTTCTTTTTCTTTATTATTCACTGTTAATACTCTTTCAGTACTAATATCTACCTGTATTCCTCTATCTTTTATGTTTGTTTGTTTGTCCGTCACTGTTCCCCTATTTCTTGTTCCCTTTTCAACCATCTGTGTAGCACTATCTGTGCGCTCCTTTATTTCCGTTTGTGTGTACTTTTCTTCTTTCACCACTTCCTGATATCTGTTATTGTCACTGCCTACCCCAGTATCCACGTAACTTTTTCTATTCTTAACCTCTGACCCCGTCTGGTTGTCTCTCTCTTGCCTCCTAATATTCTTATTTATTTGGATTCCATACAACCTACCGTTTGGTTTGTCATGGCGTGTATATTTTCTTTCTCTCCTTTTAGTTATCCAATATGGTTTAAATACCTCAACCTTTACTATATAATTTGTCATTCTATGGTCATGATTTAAAATATTATTTACTATAGTGCTATTTTTATACAATATTATTGCTTTATTTCTGTTGTCTGTTCTCTTAATAAATGTATAATACATTATTTCTCCAAATTTTTCAAAATATTTTCTAACTTGTCCATCTGTACTGCCTTCCTTTAATCTGACTACTATTTTGCAACTATACGTTTTCTTGTGCTGTAACTGACATTGTCTAGCTATGTGTCCTACTCTATTACAGTTATAGCATCTTCTATTTTCTTGTACCCAATTTACTTTGTGAGTGCTAGCGACTCTCCTGTATCTCTGTCTTGTATGATCAATCTCCATTGGATATTCCTGTCTCGTCTGCACCTCTTCTATTTTCTCCTGTCTTTCTCCTTCAAATTTTTGTCTAATATTTTCTTCTTCTATTGCCACATTCATCACTTGTGCCCGTGTTGCTAAATTTCTCCTTGCTAGTTGCATTTTCACTTGTTCTACTAACTCCAATACTTTATCACCACATTATTGCACTGATTCTTGTTTCATCTGGTGTGTCGACTTAAGATTCCTTATTGCTTGCTGTGACTGCTGTGGATCTTTGTATCTTGTGTATCTTTGTGTTAGATACAACTTAAACTCTTCCCAAGTTTCATCTTTCATCTCATTTATTCTTCTTCTTATGTTGCTAGCCACTCTGCCTTGACTAGTTAACAACGCTAATTCTTTCAACTCTGTTTGACTTATTTTATTACTGCTCTGCCATTTTTCAATGTCATTTATCCATGTTTCAATTTGCTCTTCTTTTCCAGTAAATGTTGGTATTCGTTTTACTACTTCTTGTGTCTGTATTCCTTCTAACCTTTGTACTGCTTCAGCCAACTTATTAATCGTTTGTGATACATAGTCTTCTTTACTTACTTCCATTTTTGTATTTTAATCTCTGTTCTACTTAGTCACTATATTGATTTTACTATTTGGTCAGTCTATTAATTTTCTTGTCTCCCTTGGAGTCTTTTATTATCTTATCTCAAAAATTATTTCCACATTGACTGTGTACACTTTCAAAGTGTCACTCTAATACTTTCGTCCTTCAATACACTTATTTATTTTATATTTTATATTACACGTGTCCTTGATCAGAGTCCCTAGCTCACTCTACCTCCCTTCCTTTACAACCAACCCCCAATCCTACTCTATTAGGCCTCAATTGCCTTTGCTAAAAAAATTTTATCAAGGACACGTCTAATATTTACAATGTTTGCCTTGTTTCCGTTCACATACAATTTTAATACCAACAATTCATTTACTTAAATTTCATATAAAATTACTTTTTCCTAACTATCCTGTGGAGACAAAAACATTTATCTTCTGATATTCCATCTTTAAATAATCCTAATTTAATTACTTCACAACTTAATTAACAACTAAATTGTTCCACACAGTTCCTTGAAAAATGAAATGTTCTCCTGGAATTCTTAATTATTCACTTGATATTAACTGTTTCTAAAATGTCTTTAAATGTTCTACTTCCTTGAATCTGAATAAAAATGACACATTTGTTTCACAGTTCTATTTATTGAATGTCTCACCTTTTTGAGGTTTCCCTGGTTGCTTTTGTCTTTTGTCGATTCTCGTCGACCGGCTTGTTTCTCTCCTGTTGATGGTCTTTGCGTTGCCTGGTCTGGTACTCGTGGCGTTCGTTCTTACAATTCTGGACTGCTACTGTTCATTGCGTCAAAATTGATTCTCGTCTGCGTGATCTTGTGTAGACATCCCCACTTTGGTTAACAACGACTAAGCTTCGTTTGAATCGTTTGCGCGGGCTTGCTTCTCTTGATAGTTTTGTTGATTTCTCCTGTCTGTTGATTTGATTTCACTGGTCGTGTGAGTCGATTTGATTTCACTGCTCCTTCCGTTCTGACTGGTTTACAATACTTGTTTTTGTTATCTACACTTTCTACTGTTGTTTGTTGTCTATTACTGTCTTGCGCTTTTACAGTTTCTTGGCTTTATCTAGCTTCTAGCGCCTGGTCACGCTCCAATGTAGCGGGGTTTATTGGCGTTATGAGCGAGTGTTTGATTGTTTGATTGTCTTCTGAGCGATTCTTTGCGGATCTTTGAACGGATCGTCCGCTGGTTGTTGTTTATTCGATCAACTGTTGTCTGTGGCGTCTATTCATCAGCTGTTAGCTTGAGATCATGTTAGTGTGACCTCTCTGGAATGCGATGGCTGTGTCCTGCCCCCCGGCGTTAGGCTCATGTTTGTAAAGCTGGTCACATTCACATCCCCGGACTATTTGATTCTTATTAGTTTGACCCTTGCTCGGTCTGGTAGTACTTCTGGTTCATTAAGATGACCGTTGCGTTGTGTTCCGCGACAACTTTACTGGTGGACTGGTTCGTGACACTTAGGCTAGATAATGAAACTGTATAACACAGAACAACACCTTTTGATGGTAAGTTAGCTGGCTTTTATTCATGCCACTTCAAAATCTCGATACATATGTAAATGTCAGGGCCACACTTGCATCACACTCTAGGCACTAAATTAAATTTAGACGCTTCCATCGAGTGCCTCCTTACGCTAATTACAATCTATCGGTCTATTCTGTCGTCTGCCTGTTGATCATGATAGGTCTTGACCATTCTACTCACAACTACGCTATATCACTGCTAACTCTATTAGTTGGTGTTAGCCTCTCTATGGCCCGACTGGCTGCTAAGAAGCGTGTGTGCCCTATCAATAACTTCTCTCAATCTGACTAATAATCAATCACTAACCATTTCTGACCAACCATTCCTCACTAACCTATGTTGTGTGTCTTCCCTTAAATTCGGCTTATCTATCCAATCAGTGTCTTTCTGCCCACGTACGTCTGACCACCCACTCACTTATGGAGATGGCCTTCATGTTTTTGCATGTTAATTTCGACCTCTTTATTACACCCCCGCGTCTGTCTGTCTGTCTGGTACCCTTGACATTGTTCTACTTTTGGACCTGGCCTCTGTTTATTTAATTCTCTCCTTATATCCGTGCATTGCTTTGTCCCGTTAGTGTCTGGAGATGACCTCCCACTTTCTGCACGCTTTTTTCCTGGCCTATCCTCTTTGTTATTACTTTGACTACGTTTTTATCTATTTTTCCTTGACCTATCTTTACACATTTTGTCTCGCCTATTCGCCTCCTCACTTCCGGATCGTTCTTTCTGACCTGCTCTCTATTTTCTCCTTCACTGTCTCTTTCTATCCTTTTCTTCCTCCTCGTCTACAGAAGGACATATCGTATAGCAGCAATAGATGGTGAATGGAACATGTGGGAAAATAAATCAAGACGTGAATGATGGAAAAGTATAGTTCGGTGGAATGTAGAAATTAAGGAAAGAATACAAAGAAGAAATATAAACTAAAAAAAAATAAAAACAAAATTTTACTCAATTCCATTTCTGAAGTTTGACAGGAAGACGAGGATTTAAATTGAGAGGCTTGGAATAAAACCCTCACACAGAGTGCAGTCGCACCGTATGTTACAGGCTATGGTTTTTATGTCAGCAACAATAGAATAAAAAAACTGACTCTATCGGGTAGCGAAGGCAAGTCCACAAGTGTACATAGCACAGATAAGCTTACAACAATATCATCGTCATCTTTGGTAGATCAAAAGGGAGAACACCCATGCTCTCTCCATGCACTTCAATAAACAGTTCAGAGTAACTGACCCTACCGGCTATCCTTAACGGACTGATGATAAAACACCTCTGGATGAACAAAGCCATGACTAAAAACACCAGAAACTAGATTAGAGTGTTGTACTTGTATGTGGGGCAATCATCGTTATACGCGAAAAGTGTCCGTTAGCATTACCCTCTCTTGCTTTATTTCACAGCAAGATAACAGCACAAAGCACAAACATTGTAGCACTGGTGCTGGACCATACATTAACTTTACATATTTGTCATAATAAAAATATTATAGCTTTTCAATGTATGATAACCCTATATTTTGATAAAACGTGACAATAACAAAGAAAAACAACTTCACTTATAAACATTCAAAATTTTACTCTTTAGCTGATAATAAAGTAAAAAGTAAAGTACCCCCGTCACGCCAAGTGGCGTATAGGGAAATATGGTGTTAGTGACCCTATATTTTACAGACCTTCGGCACATGATTTTTTGGGTAATGTGGTCGGTATTACGCCCGTGCTGCTTTACTTTCCCAGAAAAAAATCCGGTACCCATTTAAGGCTGGGTGAACCTGGAAGCCGTCGGTTGGGATCGAACCCTACCCCTTGTCCTATGTAGTCCAGTTCACTAACCACTGAGCTATCGCGGTTCCCTTAGCTGATAATAAAGGCAACACAAACACAACATGAACTGCTCTACTTTAACAGGTAGTAACTAATACATAAAAATTATGTCGCTTTTGGGAATTCATTCTTCAAATTAATAGTTTCTTTAAACGAATTCTGAATTTGTGTGCATTTATGTGTTACTTTGTATTTATTTACTTTGCTGAGGAAATCGAGTGTACAGTAATTTTTTAATCAAGCACACGGACTCATCAAATTAGCTTGGCTGGCTGGTTCTGCCCCGCGGGCCGTAGGTTGTCTAACTCTGATTGAAGCTATCTCACCATTAGTCTCTTCAAAAATGTACATCTCTGTTCGAAATCTCGAAAAACAAAATACTTTATCTCCAAATCTGGGATTTCAATCAATTACGATAGTAGTCTTTATACTTTATACAATTTGTTTTGCAGAATTCATTTCCCTGTAGTGGCACTGGTAACAGACTAACCAGTTATCTAAGCGAGCAGAGGTCTGAGATGAAAGGCAAACTCATATCCAAGAATGCCGTGCTGAAGTCGGATGTGTTTGATCGAAAGACAGACATCACAGTCCGCTGTAAATCACAACACGACACAGCTGCATCCACTTAACGTCCTCTTAACTGTGAATTTACAAGGAGTAAATGTATGGTGAACACTGAAGAAAAAGACAAAGAAGAGGAAGGGGAAGACGAAGAAGGAAAAGAAGACGAAGAAGATTTGTATTTTTGCCCGTCCACTATCAGACGAGAACGCTGCACATTACAGTAGTTGTGAGTTAAAACATAAACATAACAGCTTATTTCGTTATTAAGTCCACCTTATTACATATATTGATATACACTGATAAACCAAATGTACAAACAAATGTGCTTGAGGGAGGTTGGTGGGGGGTAACCCTAAAGTTTCTGAAATGTAATTACCGTGATGCAACCACTTCCCTTACCATGACGCAACCATTTCCCTTACCATGACGCAACCACTTCCCTTACTATGAAGCAACCACGTCCCTTACCATGACGCAACCATTTCCCTTACCATGATGCAACCACTTCCCTTACCATGACGCAACCACTTCCCTTACTATGAAGCAACCACTTCCCTTACCATGACGCAACCATTTCCCTTACCATGATGTAACCACTTCCCTTACCATGATGCAACCACTTCCCTTACCATGACGCAACCACTTCCCTTACCATGATGCAACCACTTCCCTTACCATGACGCAACTACTTCCCTTACCATGACGCATCCATTTCCCTTACTATGAAGCAACCACTTCCCTTACCATGATGCAACCACTTCCCTTACCATGACGCAACCACTTCCCTTACCATGACGCAACCACTTCCCTTACCATGACGCAACCACTTCCCTTACCATGACGCAACTACTTCCCTTACCATGACGCATCCATTTCCCTTACTATGAAGCAACCACTTCCCTTACCATGATGCAACCACTTCCCTTACCATGACGCAACCACTTCCCTTACCATGACGCAACCAGTTCCATTACCATGGCGCAACTACTTCTCTTACCATGACGCAACCATTTCCCTTACCATGACGCAACCATCTCCATTACCATGACGCAACCTCTTCGCGGGCGAAAATCTGAAGGCCAATGCTCCCATGGGGTGAGTCTGTACGTCTTCTAATATTATGATGTCTATACGTGGTCATCCATCCTCTACACGTCATTTTCCGACCTTATGCATGGACACCTCTGCGATCAGAACGCTGGTTGACAAATTCGATTAAAAAACAGAGACATTCTTGACGTGCACCTTGAGTCGCATGAGATGTCCAATGACCACTTTCGTCTTTAGAATCATCGTGGAGGATAACAGGTTGGATTTATAGCTACGGTCTGGAGTCAAAACAAAAGTCAGTGGAAGAGTTCGCAGTCACCAAGCTAACATTTTGTGGTATTTATTAGCAACAGTTTGCATATTCAAACTTTCTGTTAAGATCTCCTGGCAGACTTCATAACTGAATCCAACCATGTGAGAGAGCTGATAGATTGTTTGGAGACGGTTTTCGTGGATTAGTTCCTCACATTTTATGTCGTTCTGCTGGTAGCAGGACGTCCTGAATGTTCGTCATCTATACTATGCTCTCGACCGCTCTTAAAACGTCCGTACCAGCAAAGACCTGTGCCCAACCTACAGAATGTTCGTCATCTATACTATGCTCTCGGCCGCTCTTAAAACGTCCGTACCAGCAAAGACCTGTGCCCAACCTACAAAATGTTCGTCATCTATACTATGCTCTGGACCGCTCTTGAAAAGTCCGTACCTATGCACCGCTCTTGAGGACCTGTGTCCAACCTACAGAGTGTTCGTCATCTATACTATGCTCTCGACCGCTCTTAAAACGTCCGTACCAGCAAGGACCTGTGCCCACCTGTGTCAAACCTCACAGAATGTTCACCAAGGGTCTGAGTAAGTATCTAAAGGCACACGTTAGCTGACGCACCAAACCTCGTCCACAAATTTCGTATAAAAACGTTGCTTGAATGTCTCGATTTTGTCCATAACCATAATGATTCCTGGGCGAGCCATACATTAGGGTGGGAAATGCCGTCTACAACATGGCCACGTGTAGACACCAAGATGGCAGCTGACACATAGACTCGGCACACTTAAGAGCATTGATCTTACTGCTGTTAAGATTTTCGGGAGAAAATATCAAGTGATTGCGTCACGATAATCACGGGTCCAGAACTTTCCGATAGTTAATGGTAATTGAAATCACCAACACACGTGCGCACGCACGCATGCGCGCGCACACACACATGCATGGTCCCGAAGTGATGGTTGCTCTGTTTCCAAAATGTGGTTAAAGTATTTCTCAGAGCGATCCAGTTTAGGGGGACGCTCAGCCTATGAAAATGGGCGCCAGAGTTATTTTCTTAGAAATTAGTGCGACATGGAGTGATTCTGGGCACACCGTCTCTAATGTATTGATGTTCAAGGAAAAATGTGGACACTAATCTAATACCATATTCATCATTCGCCACAAGGTTCCCCAGGTGCTTTTTCCACACACACATATGTATGTACGTTATAAACACATATACAATACACACTCATATATACGTATGTAAAACACATACAAACAAATCACGCACAGACTTATTCAGAAAGAAACGGACGAAAATCAACAACCGATAATTTCGCTGACACAGATGAAGCAAATATCTAGCGCAATTTTTCATGTACACAGTTTAGTTTAGTCGATGGATCATCCTCATTGCACATCGAACACATTCATAAATGCTTTGATCTTCTCCTATGTATGTCCCTCAGTGTATGGTGACTGACGACTGCTGTACTCTGATTGACTTATATTATTCTGTCTCACCGAATAGTGCTCCTTTTTGGCATCTCCAGTTTTGATGTTCGTGCAGTCTGAACATAGTGGCTGTCTTTGAGGGCATTCAGAGTGTCAGTCTGATCGATTGCATGTCCGTCATTCAATGTAGCTTGTCTAGCCAGGCTGTCGTGTCAGATCGTTCTGTGCTCTTGAAGTTGGTTTTCTTTGCATACAGTGATGGTGGTGGACTGTATAACTTCTCGAAGTGGTGACATGTCAACTTGACCGGTGGCTGTTTCGGTCGCCGTTGTTTAAATATGTCCTGGTTTGTACAGATCTGCTGCGATTATTGCTGAGAGAGCCTTGATAAGACTTGACTCTGGAACACTATGAACAGGACCATTGGCGTCCCGTTCATTCAGCGCTCGCTTCCCGTTACACAAAGAGTGACTGTGGTCACCCCGGCTCAGCTGGACACCGCCTGGTCTTTCTTCGCTTCTCCCACGGTAACTAGGTTCAGAGTGACTCGACACTTAGCTCCGCACCTGAGCGTATGGACTGCAGGTGTTCATCGTCCTCAGAATGTTTGTACTTCGCGTTGTCTTGATCGGCCCAAATCGGCCCATTGGAATAATCGACTACACAGCCAAACACAATGGATGTCCCACAAGTCATGAATAATACAATACTTAACTTGCTTTATTTACTATGTGCTGATGATAACAAGCTAAATACGTGTGCTGGGCGGTCTGACTATCCGCTCCAGTCTATCCAGTAGGTCTAATAAAGTTTTGGCTTACTACCGCCTTATGCCACCTGCTTCTGTGTTCTAAATGCTCTTAGAGCGTTACACTTCCTACTATTGCCCTACACTTACAGGTAACTTATCTAGACTGTCTCTTACTCACATCTTATCTATATATGTGTTTGGGATCTCCACCTAAACTGGACTTCTCTCCTCCACCTAAACTGGATCTGTCTCTGCCACCTAAACTGGACTTGTCTTTTCATCTCCCCAGCTGTTTAAGTACATCATATTCCAATCAATCACAAATTACCTACGTCATAACTCAACCAATCAAATCAATCTCTCCATCTTAAGACAACTCACCCTAGAGTTTTTCATCATTCACTTATCGCAGGAGATTTTTCCAATCTCCACTCACCACTATCAACCGTCCCGTGCCACTCTATCAACTCACAGCGGCTCTCAAACCTCACCTTACTTACAATGGTTCTCCCATTGTCTTTACTCTATACCCAACTACATATATTTCCTTACATCCCTACATCCCCCGGCTAAAGTTCCTTTCCTCTCGTGCTCGAGTGTCCATGAACGAAGATAGAAAAGACGCTACTCATTCCTGAGTTCTTCAGTGACACCAACCACTGCCTTAATGCCCAGCCCTTTTCGATTTTCCTGAACCACTCATCGAATCACTCAAAAAAACACGCGAATAAGCGGTGTATTTAGGTTATTGTTTTAGTTACTGTCATGAACTCCATGGTCGCACTATTTGTAGTCACCTCGAAAACACCGCTACCCATGAAAGCTCATGAGCTCTGACGGTGTCAAATAAAGGACCCATCAGTGTACATTTAGTTCCTCAACCTCATGTGAATTTTCATAACTTAAGCCCAGCACCTCAGCCTCCACGACCACAAGGTTTTCTTGTTTGCATTCTCTGTTCAATGTAATGCAAACCAAAAAGTGCGTGAAGCACTCTGCTGGCACGTGTTTCCACTCACCCGCTGGTTTAATGTCTCCAGGTGGACAAGTGTGTTGAACAATGTCCTCAGTCCGTGCCATCCATGGTTTTTCTCGTTTAAGCATGTTTACACATTTTTGTGTCAACAGTACACAGCGGTCATTCTGTTTCGTTGAAAAGCTCTTTAACGTATCCCGTTACCTCATTAAACCTTCACGCCTCCAGAATTCACTTGAGAATCAGCAATGAAGAACTGCACTGATTGTCTTCCATCGCCGCAGCATACAGAACATAGATTATGAGAACCAGAGCCTCCACACTCATTTCCCACTTAAGAGACTACGAGAAGATTTCACAAAGTAGACGCGTTTACAGCTCGTTTAGCTTACTAGTTAAAAACAATTCCGAATTAATCACATCCTACTGCTACTGCGCGTGGCCGTGCGGCTAAAACCACTGTTCCGCTAGCTGAAAAGCCGGCGTACGGTGTTAGAAGCTCGCGTTAGACAGAAAGGATTTTTTCTATCGGGGGTGAAATAAAAATCCTGAGTCTCACACGTCGTGGCGACTGCCAAGCGGCCTTTATCCCTCGGGTTCTATCGTTGCCCCCCGACATACACCAGCAATGGTACTAGGTGTCGCAAAGATAGTTTTTTTTTTTTTAACTGCTACTGATTACCTCCCCTTTCTCGTAGTCCCAGACCTGCACCTCCATCGGTCATATTGTCACTGTCCTTTATTCGATGGAACTTTTTTTCTTGCCGAACTCTAAACTTCTCGCTACAGGTGTCCTTCTCCAAGCAAACATTAGCTCTTTCATTATTGCAGAATTCTGAGCGACCAGAACTATAACAAGTTAGTTTCTAGAATTTTAGAGAGACCGCAGCGCACTACAGTCAGAAAGTTCGGAAAGATTCCTCTATATAACATGCTGAAAACTGTGTGGCACTAAGTCCTGCCAGATCCATATATATATATATTTAGTAAATGAAGTTTTTTCAATTGTACATAACAATGAGCAGAAAACACAGAGATCTTCAGATGTAAAACTATTCTGCAAGTGAAAACCGTAAAGCGAAAAAAGAAAAATGAAGAAGAGATCATCTTGTGATATCAAAAAAGCACATAAGCTGAAAGCATATTTTGATGTTCCTGGTTGTGCTACTCTAACCGCTGAAGCTAGAAGTACAGGGTCAAGTAGTACTAGCTCCGGCTGTCCTGCAGAAAACATACAGCAATACCAAGTATACACTGAGTCTAAATGTGAAATAATAAGTGAAATGAAGAAGTACCTTAACGGTATCAGTGATGACCTGAATAATATAGATAATTGTGATCTTGAATATTGGATATCCAAGGGAAGTGAATAATGTCAACATGTTGATATTGCCTTCTGTTCATCCGAGCATTTGTGTGACACTGAAAAGAAAGATTTATACTGTCAGATGTCATATTTGACTTATAAACTTACAAACAAGAAGCAACATGCAAGCAAATGGTTATGCTATTCAGAAAGTAAAGGGCGCCTGATTCTCATGCAAATATGAGTTGGGATGTTCGTCAAAGTTTACTGTGGAATGGTTTCATGACTGTAAAAATTCCAGCAATCTATTGTCTCAACATAAAGAAAGCTCCTCACAGAGACAAGCTTTAATTTCACTGTTGATGCGTAAAAAAAAAAAAACAGGTGAACGTGTCGATTCTCAATTTGTGAAACAAATGGACATTCGAGAAAAGTATTGTCACAAACTTCTAGAGCAAATAACTGAAGTTGTAAATTTGTTAACAGAACAAGGCTTTTCATTTCGTGGCAGTGATGAAACGGTTGCGTCCCCTAGTAACAGGAATGACTTCGGGTTGTTAGAATTGCTGGCCAAGTTTGACCCTTCTCTAACAGATACTCATGCAAACACAGGATTTGGACATGCACCATATCTATCTAAAACAACGTATGAGGAATTTATCAATCTGATTGGATCCAGCATATTGGATCACACATATCCTCTGTGAGGTGAAGAAATACAAGTATTATTTCGTTTCATTGGATTCTGGTCCAGATATATCTAATATGGACCTCCTGTCTTTGACTCTGCGCTATGTTTAGCCATCTGGACCAGTTGAAATATTCATGACATTTTTGAATATGAAAGGTCATATTGCTGAAAAGCTTACTTAAAGTCTACTTCATATTTTTTTTAAAGGCAAAAAGTGATATTAAAGTCTGTCGTGGTAAAAGTTATGACAGCGCCAGCAACATGAGCGGCAAGTTTAGAGGACTGCAAGCAGGAATTAAAGAGATGAATAATTTTGTGCACGACATTCCGTGTTGTGTACGTTCACTCAATTTGGTTAGAAAATGTGCTGCTGAAGGTTGTCAAGAAGCAGTCATTTTCCGTGGATTTGTTTAAAGCCAATACAGCTTCTTATCTGCTTCTACCCACCGACGGACTTTCCTGTCTACTGAGTTATGTGCAGGTGTTACTTAAATCACATTTGCCCTTTGTGAAGAGACTGTCAGATACCGGGGTGGTCCGCTGGGGCAGAAATAATAAAAGCACTTTTACACAGCTTTTCTGTAATAAAACAAGTCTTGGGTGATATTTCAGATAACAATGACCAGAAGGTAGAGTGTCGCAAACAGGCTCGTGGTCTATTTTCAGCCATGATGAAGTTAGAAACAGGAATAAGGATCATACTATGGGATCGAGTATTGCAGCGTTTGGAAATGACCAGCACTTCTTTGTAATCTTTTGACCAAGATTTGAATACAGATTATCCACTATATGATTCACTGCGGTGGTATGTTCAAGTTATGCGGTTCATCGAATCGTATTACGTCATATCCGGAAGATCTGGAAAAAAAGTCTTTGTGAAGAACTTATGCAGTTTACATAACTGGTGACAACTTATCTTGCCTCTCATATTGTCACTACTCTAGACCTTGTTGAATTACAATGTTATCGTTAATTGTTAATTAACAATTCTTTGGATTTTTGTTTTCCAAATGTAGAAATCGCTTTCAGCATCTATTTGTCACTTGTGATAACCAACTGCTGTGGAGAATGATCATTTTCAAAACTGAAACATTCAATATGAACTAAAAGGAGCACCATGGGTCAAAAGAGATTGAACAATCTCACACTAATGAGCATCAGACATAAACTTCTGTGTAAAATGGATGTATCCTATACCATCAACAAATGGATGCATCCGAAATCATCAACAAATGGATGTATCCTATACCATCAACAAATGTATACATCGGACATCATCAACAAATGGGTACATCCGACATCATCAACAAATGGATACATCCGACATCATCAACAAATGGATGCATCGGACATCATCAACAAATGGATACATCCTATATCATCAACAAATGGATACATCCTATATCATCAACAAATGGATACATCCGACATCATCAACAAATGGATGCATCCTATACCATCAACAAATGTATACATCGGACATCATCAACAAATGGATACATCGGACATCATCAACAAATGGATACATCCTACATCATCAACAAATGGACACATCCTACATCATCAACAAATGGATACATCATCAACAAATGGATACATCCAACATCATCAACGAATGGATACATCATCAACAAATGGATACATCCAACATCATCAACAAATGGATACATCCAACATCATCAACAAATGGATACATCCAACATCATCAACGAATGGATACATCCAACATCATCAACAAATGGATACATCCAACATCATCAACAAATGGATACATCCAACATCATAAACGAATGGATACATCCAACATCATCAACAAATGGATACATCCAACATCATCAACAAATGGATACATCCGACATCATCAACAGATTTGCTCATGCTAAATGTAGAAAAATTAAAATGCAAACAATAACGTTCACATTGTTGTTACTTGTGAAAATGATAATTACTATGCAAATTAAACATGTATGTGTTTAAACATATTTGCGTTGTTTTATTTTATTTTATTTTTTTCTTAGTATATTCCCCATTTTTTTTTTACATATGCTGCAGGCACCGCTTTAGCTTAATCCGGCCCTGACGTAGAATGTTTATCTTAGAAACATTCCTTTACTAAAATATCAATGACAGAAAAAGAATAATGAATTTAGTTCATTTATATTTCTATCTGGTGTCACAAACTGCAATTATTGACATAAAATATAACTTGCAATAATGACTCGAGTAGCAGACTACGCGAAGCTTCGCCTAAAAAAAAAAGCTGCTACATTTTTCAGGCTTGAATTAAAATATCAAACGGGGGCTCGGTAGCCTAGTTGGGAAAACCACCCGACTGGACTACCGACGTTCGGACAACCCGTGTTCGATTCCCGCTGGAGCAGTGTGATTTGTACTCGTGGTTGGAAAAAAAAAAATACCCCCACGGTCAACCCAGCCGTTTGGCAGAAATGGGTACCAGGGTGAAGGTGAGGAATGTCGCTTCGCATCTGAGTTTCGATGCTTGAGGCTACACTATACAGAAATATCCGAACATTTCTGGATAGGCGGCCGAGCACATATGAGTATATACTCGCGTGCTAAGACGCCGGTTCAAGTCCCGTACTTTACCTTTACTTTATCTTTTGATATTTAAAACAAGCAGCTTCGCGGAGCTATAAGCCACTGTCGAATCATGAATGAGATTACAAATTTATTGGACTCGTTACAAATTTATTGGACTCGTGTCTCTGCTAGTTTAGAGTTGAGTGTTTTATTCGTTCAAAATCTCCTTTCTTTCTGTTTTTTTTTTTTTACTTTCTTTCTTTCTTT
Organism: Megaustenia siamemsis; assembly: GCA_032433765.1. Lineage (NCBI taxonomy): Eukaryota > Metazoa > Mollusca > Gastropoda > Stylommatophora > Ariophantidae > Megaustenia > Megaustenia siamemsis. The sequence continues at coordinate 31,815,616 of JAVIAB010000160.1, read as the reverse complement.
CTTTGATGGGATCACTGAAATTCACCCCGAAAAAACAACACTACTACGCTAGAACACTTGTAGTCATTCCTACAAAAATGTAACGAAGACGAATGTTGCAGTAGTTCCTAGGTTGGAATATCGACAAAAACTCAAATTAAGTATTGCTCAGACTTGACGTTTTCTGCTGTCTCCCACCATTCTCGAAATTAAATCCCCAGCTAAAACTTCGGGAACTGCTTTGAGTCTATAATTAGCCCGGTCTGACAACATCCTGTTAAGAAGTCGTTGCTAATAATAGACTGTTACCTAGTACAAGAAATCTATGCCAACGCCATCACGATGCCAGTATTTTTGTGGATTTTCTTGTCATGGCTTGAAGATAATTGGTACCGAAGCAAACAAAAATATTAACTTCAGTAAGAATGACAACTCCGTAGATGGATTTTGTCTCTTAAATTTGCTAGTGTGTTATTTCTCTAGCATTTCGTTTCGTGTCATTAAGTTTTCTGATTACATTCATCACGTGACTAAATAACATCAACGGATGAATTCAGGCAGGAGACCACTGTCTGAGGGAGATAAAGATTGAAACGATAAATCAACCTTATGGTAGTCAACTTCATAAGAGAAGATATACTTAAATTTTAACCGTTTATAAATCACACTGTTCTAAAAAAAATGGGCATAATTTGTGGGTCATATGTACAATACTAGATATAATATAAAGATTGACGTTGATTTCCATACTGATAAGACATTCATATTATTTTCAGAACTCTAACCTCTACGACAGTTTTTAAATATATTATTGGAGTTATACAATCGTTATTTCCACACATAAATTATTTTTTAGAATGTAAATTTTGAGCCAGAAATAAATCAAATACGAATGTATTCTATCCAACTTAAATTCGAATATTAGAAGGCACGGTGTGGGGTAAACAATATGTGAAAAACAGCAAGCAATAACATAGGCTTAGTAATTTATATGTTTACAAATATTTCTTTGTCTTTATGGAGACACGGAACAAAACCGCAGATTTGACTGCTTTTGTAGTTTCTCCAGGCTCAACCGCTCTACTTGATATAATAAACTACAATCAGAGGGAACTATTTGATATAGTCAATTTTGTGTTCATTGGGTGTTTCATTGGGATGTTTGGTATTGTGGCCAATACAATAAACATCGTCATATTTTACAAACAGGGTTTTGCTAATACGGTAAATATCAGCTTTTTCGCACTTGCAATTTCTGACCTATGCTGCCTTGTCTCGATGGAGTGGGTTTGTGTTTGTCTGAATCCACTTGTGGCGAAATCAGAAGCCCCTTGGGTAGCAGAAGAGTTTCAATACCTCACAGGGGCGTGGCCACATGTTACTTGCGCTAGAATCACCAGCTTTATCACTGTTTACGTCACAGCGGAGAGATGTTTGTGTATTTTACTGCCTTTAAAAGTCAAGGGAATCTTCACACCTGTAAGAACAACTATTGTTATCTGTATCATCTACATCCTCAACATACTAACTCTTGTACCCGAGTACTGTTCATCATTTCTTGATTGGAGATACTTCCCACACAGAAACAGAACACTTCTTACTGTTCTCTACACGAGCAATAGAAGTAGCTTTGAAGGCCTGGTCTACTTTTTGTGTTCAGTCACAGGAATGTTATCATTTGTCGCGGTTATCGTTTTTACACTTATCTTAATAATCAAACTAAGGGAATCTACGAGATGGCGTAAAGAGGCAACCTCTAATGTTTCTGACCAGCGTGGATCTTTATCTGGCCGAGACAAAAAGACAGTGAAGATGGTTGTGACTATTGCTGGGGTTTTAATTATTTGCTACATTCCAGGAACGATTATAAGTATGGTTGCTTTTGTAGAACCGGAGTTGAATATACAGAAGCGTTATATGAACACCTGCATCTCGATGTGGTCTATAGGATTTGTTTTCCAGACCGCCAACTCGAGTGTAAACATTTTTATGTACTACACAATGAGCTCCAATTACAGGCAAACCTTCGACCGTCTTGTTGGTGAATGTAGGAAACAGAATGTCTTTCTGAAGTGCAGAAGCTGAAATAGTTTTCGCTGAAAATATCGACAAGTGAAATACACATCGAATATTCAAATCCGGTGGAAAGTATGTATCTCATCCAATATTCAAATAGCTATCCGGTTAAATTGTATGTAGCTTATTCAACATTCAAATAGCTATCCGGTTAAACTGTATTTATCCCATTCAACATTCAAATAGCTATCCGGTTAAACTGTATTTATCCCATTCAACATTCAAATAGTATTCCTGTTAAACTGTATTTATCCCATTCAACATTCAAATAGTTATCCGCTTAAACTGTATTTCTCTCATTCAACATTTAAATAGTTATCCGGTTAAACTGTATTTATTTCATTCAACATTCAAATAGTTATCCGGTTAAACTGTATTTATCCCATTCAACATTCAAATAGCTATCCGGTTAAACTGTATTTATCCCATTCAACAATCAAATAGTTATCCGGTTAAACTGTATTTATCACATTCAACATTCAAATAGCTATCCGGTTAAACTGTATTTATCCCATTCAACAATCAAATATTTATCCGGTTAAACTGTATTTCTCTCATTCAACATTCAAATAGTTATCCGGTTAAACTGTATGTATCTTATTCAACATTCAAATAGCTTTCCGGTTAAACTGTATGTATCTCATTCAACATTCAAATAGCTTTCCGGTTAAACTGTATGTATCTCATTCAACATTCAAATAGCTTTCCGGTTAAACTGTATGTATCTCATTCAACATTCAAATAGCTATCCGGTTAAACTGTATTTATCCCATTCAACATTCAAATAGCTATCCGGTTAAACTTTGTGTATCTCATTCAACATTTACAAGGAACATTCACATATCAATCTGATTAAAATAATTACGTGCCCCGTACGTCATATTCAAGTACATACCATATACAGAAATGATCATACTTTCACATCAATTTATATAATACATTCACATCAATTTATATAATAATTTCACATAAATTTATATAATACTTTCACATCAATTTATATAATACTTTCACATCAATTTATATAATAATTTCACATAAATTTATATAATACTTTCACATAAATTTATATAATACTTTTACATAAATTTATATAATACTTTCACATTCCAATAAAATACTCAAGGTCGTTTTTTTTTTCATTTGGTAAACTCCCTTTTGTATTTACGTGATCCCTTCAATTTTTATACAACTCCTTTCTTTATTGTGGTTCTATTCTATTGTATGTCGTATATGGGGGATTATTGATAACTCTTGTTGACGACTTGAATTATTTCTTAAACATACAATCAGACATAGACGTAATTATGTTTAAACAAAGTTGTGGCTGCATTAAAACTTTTGGTATTGCCATTTTCAGAAATAAATTAAAGCAAATAGAGAGCGGAAAGAACAAGAGGTAGGGTTCGATCCCAACCGACGACTTCCGGTTCACCCAGCCTTTTATGGGTACCGGAATTTGTTATGGGAAAGTAAAGCGGCAAGGGCGTAATACCGACCACATTACCCCAAAAATCATGCGCCGAAGGTCTGTAAAATTTATGGTCGCAAACACCATATTCCCTGGGGTACTTTACTTTACTTTAAATAGAGAGCGGGTGGCTGAATGACACAGCCTACTAGTTGTTGTGATAATAAGGTGGACGCCGGATCGATCCACACTATGGTTTTAATCTATTTATATTTTAATGCCACGGATACCCAGCTCATAAAGGAGTGGGTACTCGGCTTAAAGGTTTGATGAAAAATAGTGACAGCGTGGAAGAGAACTACCTCTCTCCCCCCCCCCCCACTCTTTCTCACCTCTAAATGTTGTGCCAAGTAAGACCCAACCCCATTCGACCATATATTGTTCTTTGTTGTTGTTTTTTTTTATCTGTTGTTGATTATTTGTCATTTTTCCGAGTGCTGTAAACATACCTCATCATCTGAATTGATTTACAGAAAATCTCACTGTGGTGATACTTGTCTTGTAATGTGAGGGGAATAAATACAAAAAAGTTCAAGCTGCACACATCGTGACGGATGCATCCTTTAAAACATTCATCATTCCCAACTGATTTCCAGTTCTTGTGGTTGTCTTTGTTTCCACTATAATTACATGTTCTTTATTAAAATATCGTTGCTGTCAACATTTATACTCTATAATCTGCGATATTGGGAGCCGCGATAGCTCGCTGGTTAGTGCACTAGACTACAAAGTACGCGAGGTCGGGTTCGATCCTGATCGACGGCTTCCGGGTTCACCCAGCCTTAAATGGGTATATGATTTTTTTTTCTGGGAAAGTAAAGCGGCACGGGCGTAAGACAGACCACATTACCCCAAAATTCATGTGTCGAAGGTCTGTAAAAGTTATGGTCACTATACACCATATTCGCTATATACCACTTGGTGTGACGGGGCTCTTTACTTACTATAATCTGCAATATTGATTATTTCTTGATGTTTTACTTGGCCAGAAGCTTCCGTGCAATATTGTAGTCTATGAAACAAAAGTACTGATCTGTTTTTCGTTCTGTGGCGTTTTCTGTTGATGACCTTAAGATATGTGCATCGTTTTGGTACTGCATTTCAATCTCATTGCATTTCTGGTTTAGCCGTGCTTCCTTTGCTGTTGTACAACTATTTACTATCAGGAAAAGGAAAAGATAACATAAAAGAAGTTTCAGTGAAGAAGAACATTCGGATAGAAATGATCATGACAAGACTTGCAGGAACACCAGGGTACACATCTATAACAGCCGGTAGTGTGGTATCGAGAATAAAAGTTAGGGAAGGAACGAGACAGGCGATTTAGGTCTTGACTTTAGACTAAAATGATGATAATGTTGACGATGATATTAATGATTATGATGATGAAGATAATAATGCTGATGACGGTGATGATAATAACGATGATGATGATATTACAATGATAAATCATAGCAACCGCTCAAATCGCTTTTAACTCTACGGAAATAAGGGAAATATACGAAAAGGATAACTAACGCAATTCCACGTCACTCCTTCGGATGAAAGAGATGGGAGTTAAGATGGGCACAGCCAGAAACGGGAAACTTATTGGGCGTGTAAGAATACTTATCAACCAACACAGAACTGGAGTCGTCAGTCGCTGGACACTGTGGGACTTGCTGAGGAGGGGATCTGAGCATCTACGGACATGCTCGGAGTGCACTGATGATGACCCGCAAATAACTCAATAACGAACGCAATGGAGAGTTTGAAGGCAAAGACATTATTCTGAAATGATTGCTGATAAATCAAAGGCAAAAGAGGAAGCAGGTGAATAAAGCTGGTTTGTCAAGTAGGTGGCCAATGCTTTGAACCAATAACAAATCTCATTTGTTTCTCCACCCCACCCCTTCCTCCCCCACCCCATTTCGGATGTGAAATAAACATTTGTATCTGTATATACTACCAGAGGAATCCAAGTCCTACAGTATCGCACCCTCCCCCCCCCCCCCTCAGTAGATCAGTTTTTGTGGTTCAGTGATCAACTATGATGAAGACAAGCGTTTCTATTTCGATAGAGAAAAACACGATTTCACCGTGATCTGAACCTGTGTCCAGATATCTGGGAAAACGTTATTGGTTGTATATGTGCATCGAAGCAGGTCAGAGAGAGAGATAAGAGAGATAAGAGAGAGATAAGAGAGAGAGAGATAAGAGAGAGAGAGAAAGAGATAAGAGAGAGAGATAAGAGAGAGAGAGATAAGAGAGAGAGAGATAAGAGAGAGAGAGATAAGAGAGAGAGATGAGAGAGAGAGATAAGAGAGAGAGAGAGAGATGAGAGAGAGAGATAAGAGAGAGAGAGATAAGAGAGAGAGGGATAAGAGAGAGAGAGATAAGAGAGAGAGATAAGAGAGAGAGAGAGAGATGAGAGAGAGATAAGAGAGAGAGAGATAAGAGAGAGATAAGAGAGAGATAAGAGAGAGATAAGAGAGAGATAAGAGATAAGAGAGAGAGAGATAAGAGAGAGAGAGATAAGAGAGAGAGAGATGAGAGAGAGAGATAAGAGAGAGAGATAAGAGAGAGAGAGATAAGAGAGAGAGAGATAAGAGAGAGAGAGATGAGAGAGAGAGATAAGAGAGAGAGAGAAAGAGATAAGAGAGAGAGATAAGAGAGAGAGAGAGAGATAAGAGAGAGAGAGATAAGAGAGAGAGAGATAAGAGATAAGAGAGAGAGAGATAAGAGAGAGATAAGAGAGAGAGATAAGAGAGAGAGAGATAAGAGAGAGAGAGATAAGAGAGAGATGAGAGAGAGAGATAAGAGAGAGAGAGAAAGAGATAAGAGAGAGAGATAAGAGAGAGAGAGATAAGAGAGAGAGAGATAAGAGAGAGAGAGATAAGAGAGAGAGAGATAAGAGAGAGAGAGATGAGAGAGAGATAAGAGAGAGAGAGAGAGAGAGAGAGAGAGAGATAAGAGAGAGAAAGAGAGAGAGAGATAAGAGAGAGAGAGATAAGAGAGAGAGAGAGAGATGAGAGAGAGAGATAAGAGAGAGAGAGAGATAAGAGAGAGAGAGAGAGAGATAAGAGAGAGAGAGATAGAGAGAGAGAGATGAGAGAGAGAGAGAGAGATAAGAGAGAGAGATAGAGAGAGAGAGAGAGAGAGATAAGAGAGAGAGAGATAAGAGAGAGAGAGATAAGAGAGAGAGATAAGAGAGAGAGAGAGAGATGAGAGAGAGATAAGAGAGAGAGAGAGAAAGAGATAAGAGAGAGAGATAAGAGAGAGATAGATAAGAGAGAGAGAGAGATATAAGAGAGAGAGAGATAAGAGAGAGAGATAGAGAGAGAGAGAGATATAAGAGAGAGAGAGAGTCATATTACATAGTCACCGCGGCACAATAAGATTCTATTTAATATACATTGATTAGTCTCCTCATCGAAGGTTGGCTACCATGTCTCTTTCTTTAACAGTGCAGTGTCATAGACTGACTTGTCTATCCTTTGGTGTCACTCGCCCATGTTAGTCTTGGTCTGCCTCTGCCTCTTTTACCTTGTATTTTCCCTTCCACGAGTACTTTTAGTGGGCTGTCGTGTCTTTCAACGTGTCCCCCAACGTCTCATCTGTTTTGTTTGAATTGTATTTAGTAGTTTTCTAATTTTAGTTGTTTCAAGGCTCAATCGTTTGTTTTCTTTTCTTTCTATCCAATATATATATATATATATATATATATATATATATATATATATATATATATATATATATATATCCACATTTCAAAGGCTTAAATATTCTGTTCTGTTTTCTTGTCTAATGCCCATGTTTCTGCACCATACAGAAATGTTGAGAAGATATAACATTTTGCTATTTTTAGTTTTAGCCCTGGTGTTATTTGTTTTGATGTTCGTATATTTTCCATGACATTAAAATTACTTGTTGCCATTCCTATTCTTTTGTTTATTTCAGTTTTACAATTTCCATCACTGGTTATAGTATGTTCAAGGTAGTTGTAGCTCTGAATTGTCACCAAGTCTATTCCTTCAACTTTGATATCCACTTTTAGGTTTTGTATATTTTCTTTGTTTATTACCAAAGTTTAATCTTTTTTATATTCATATCTAATCCATATTTTTTGCTTGTCATGTTTATTTAATTAAGTAATTGTGGTAAATCTTTAGGATTTTCTGCTAGTAGTACAGTATCATCAGCATATCTCAGGTTATTGATTATCTTTCCATAATATTTAGGCCTAGCATCTTTGTGATGTTTTTAAATATTTGCTCAGTGTATACTTCGAACCATTAGACAAGAAAACAGAACAGAGAATTGCAACCTATGAAATGTGGATATATAGAAGAATAGGTAGAACTGGATGGAAAGAAAATAAAACAAACGATGAATTCTTAAAACAACTAAAAATGAAAAGAGAACAAATCAGTCTATGTCAACCTTCACCATCAAAGCAAGTGACAGAGCAGAATGGCGCTTCATGGCAGCCAACCTTCGTTGCGGAGACGGCACTCGATGATGATACTTCGAACAGGCTTCATTTAATATTAAAATATATAAAACAAAATTAGACAATTTAAATTAAAGACAATTAAATGGCATAATTATTCTATTAAATTGCTACATAATCAAACTTTTTCTTTTTACAATTGTACGTAAAGATGAAACAAATACTACCCGTCCGAGTTTCGTTTCATTTAAATCCTATATTACACTTAAATACTCGAAATACCAAACAAGAACAATTCTTGCAAATTAAATAATTTCATTGTTTCTAACATATACATGTATTTCATATGTTGTAAATAAGTTTCTATGTTCGCTATGAGTATTATCAGAAAAATGTGGCATAATTTTAATTAAACTGACACATCTGTAAATTGAATGTTTAACTTAATGTTTGGCAGAAACTTTACGAGATTTGTCCTGGGAGTGTTCTTTGTAAGAGTCCAGCGATAAGATCGCTTGTATTTATTATACTATATTTTTGTATATGGAAATTCACGCTCCCAGAAATAGTATAATTTCATGTGCACGCAATATCCACTTTAAAACATGAGATCATATTACTATGTGAATGTATATGTTACAAATGTAACTCATGTTTACTTTTATTATTTATTATTGATGTATTATTGTTAACATAAGAGGTAGGGTTCGATCCCAACCGACGGCTTCCAGTTCACGCCTTTAATGGGTACCGAATCTTTTTCTGGGAAAGTAAAGCGGCACAGGCGTAATACCGACCACATTACCCCGAAAATCATGTGCTGAAGGTCTGTAAAATTTATGGTCACTAACACCATATTCCCTATACGCCACTTGGCGTGACGGGGGCTCTTTACTTTTTTTTTCTATTGTTAACATAGTATTTAATTGTAAACAAAAATCTCTGTAAATTAACTGAGAGAACATTTTACGAAATCATGGATAACTGAACGATGATTGGCTAAAAATAAGAGAAAATCGCAAAGAGAAGTGGTTCTCAAATTGTCTGCAAACCAATTCTGCAGAATTGATTTCCCGTGTTCTCCGTCTACGACTTATTATTGCCTTCTTTTTTCCTTCCTCATTTGGCTTTCAGAGTCGAGAGGAATTATATTTTGCTGTCTTTTGCTCTTCTACTAGCCTCTCCTGCTGTTATGTTTCTAATATTCCCTCAATCCATCTTTTTCGCTGTCGGCTCTTGAGTCTGGTGTTCTCACAACGATTATTGAAAATTCGCTGAGTAGTGCTTTAATCTTTCTGCCTTATCTGTTGTTTTTTTAATGTACTTTATGGTGGGAATTATTCCCTAGTTTTTTCTCAGTTCTTTATTTCTTATCCTATCTCTCAGGCTGTTTCTTGTCATTCGTTTAATACATTCCGTCTCGGTTGTGATTATGTTTCTTGTTGTTGCATCTAGGGTCCTGGTCTGGCATTAGTTGCACAACGGTAGGATGAAGATTGGAGCTAGTATTGAGGTGTAACGTGCACTCCTAAGGTATGGTGGCAGCTTTACAGAAAATGAACACAATAGAATACTGACGTTTCGGCCCGCATGCGGCCTTCTTCAGGAAACGAGAACAATGACAACACAAGATGAGACACAGATAAACATTACTACATCTAAGATGATTTGGACAGGTAAGTTAGGGAGGTGGACGGTGGGATAAGAGATGGCATGATGAAATGAGAGAGCTATGTGCTATATGTTGGAGGGTTCACAAAAGTGGAATGAAGATTGTGTTGTAGAGTGGCAGTTTTGCCTCTAGAGTTAGTTCCTTGTTGGACAATAGCGAAGATAGATGTCCGATGATTTGACAACCTTTGTTGCATCTTATGTCTATTTCTCCTGCTTGTGAATTGTTGTTTGTCACCAGATAGACTGCATAGATACTTAAATTACTTCACTTATTTTAGTTGTCTGTCGTCCATCATTATGTTGATGTTCTGTCTACTTTTTGCGATATTCATGACTTCTGTTTTGTTGATGTCGATTTTCATGTTGTATTTAGTGCCTGTGATGCTAAGTCTATTTAAATGTTCTAGTAGATATTCTATTTGTCCATGTATTAGTGCATGATCGTCTGCAAATAGAAACTCGTTAATCTTCTCTGTCTTTAATGGGTTTGCTAACTTAGATATATAGTCCATGGATGTAATAAACGTAAGGGGAGATATTACACATCTCTGTCTTATTCCTGATCTAACTTTAAAGTGATCTGTGTTGCTTGCTGCTGTATACCTGTGCAGACGTTGTTGATGTAGATTGTGATTATTATTTAGGTTGGTTAGATGTTGGCTTACTCCGTATGATGTTAGTACCCCCAATAATTGTTCTATGTTTACTCGGTCGAATGCTTTTTTTTTTTGGTCAATAAAAGCTATGTGCAAATTTTGGTTATTTTTATTACTGTTTTTTTAGTTCTAGGTTATTTTATTGTGTTGTTGACATCTAATGATTAACTACAGGAAGGTGGAGAAGAAGAAAATCAGATCTAATATAGTTGATGTATACTGGGGACTTAATTCACTTATCAACAACCGTGTTAAGTCACCGGAATCCTCATCGCCCGTAAACGTTTGTTAACTCATCATGATCATCATCATCGTGTGCCTTCTCCGCAACGAAGGTTGGCTACCATGGATCGCCATTCTACTCTGTTTCTTGCTTTGATGGTGCAGGCTGTCATAGATTGACTTGTCCATCTTTTGATGTTAGTCCATGTTAGTCTTGGTCTGCCTCTTTTACCTTGTATTTTTCCTTCCAATATTACTTTTAGTAGGCTGTTGTGTCTTTTAACATGCCCCAAAAATTTCATTTGTCTTGTCTTAATTATATTTAGTAGTTCTCTTTATTTTCACTTGTTTGTTTGTTGGCTACTAGAGTATTTTGGGGCAGGGTTAACCCAGGTTTGGTTACCACTTTCAGGGTGCCGCAATTTTCCGACAAATGAATCATGGTCGCAACAGGAGGGTCGAGGCATCATCGGCTGACCAAAACCTGGCAGCTCTACCTCCTCGTGGTCTCCCCCCGGTAACAGTCTGCGTACAAATTTGCTGGCTAACAGAAGCTAGGATCGCCATGCTCCCTACAGCGGTGGCTGTTACTGATATAGAGGACCTAGTATTGCAGTACTCTGGGCTGGACTGGCAGTTCAGACAAACTTTAATTTCTCCAGCGAAAGCCGGGAATGGCAAGAAAACCATTGGTTATTGGTTATGGAAGGCCTCGGCATCACTGCAAACGAATTAAAATCCATAATTGCTCAACCGCCCGTGCCAGTGGAATAAGAAAACCATATTACCCGCTACATCAATGAGTAGGAAAGAGGGCACACCCTGTCCACATCAATTCGTGGCATTACATCAACAACGAAGAGACGATGCAGTTAACATTTCGCTTGACTCATTTTACCTGGACAGTTAGTCTGTACATTTCCCTTGTTGCAGTCCATAAACATTCAACTTTAGTAGAGAAAGCATACTCGTGACTTATTCAAATTTGCGTGCTGAGAATTCTGTCTCTGTTAGCGTATCTATTGCTCGCAAATGTGAACTTTGACCGCTGACGTCATGCTAGTAACGTTACTTGCTGGCCTTCCCTAGAGTTGGCTGTGGTCCATACATTAAAAAAAAGAGAACTCAGATGAAGGAAATGGTGCGGGTGTTTCGTTCATTCTTGGCTCATGATTTCTTCCTTTATAACTTTGTTCAAAGTAAAAATGAACATGAGGACTTCCAGTCACTATGGCGGATAGGCCTAAAAAAACGTTAAGGCTGTCTGAAAAAAAAAGTGTTTCTTGTTGCAGTTTCCTCATATTCAGAGTCTTCTCATTCACTTAATCTATTATGTAATAGCCAAGTAACCTTCAGGAAACTATTCGGCCAAATAATCTGCAACCGCCACCCACCACCCCCCGTTTTTTTAAAAAGAGGCATGTAGAAGGCGACAGCTTTTATAACAGGCAATAGGAACTTTACAATTAAGACAAGACAAATGACATTTTGGGGGCATGTTAAAAGACACAACAACCTACTAAAAGTAATATTGGAAGGAAAAACGCAAGGTAAAAGTGGCAGAGGCAGACCAAGACTAACATGGACGAGTAACATCAAAAGATGGACAAGTCAATCTATGACAGCCTGCACCATCAAAGCAAGAAACAGAGTAGAATGGCGATCCATGGTAGCCAACCTTCGTTGCGGAGAAGGCACACGATGATGATGAATAGGAACTTTACCAGAAATTCGCTGAAAACATTACTTGAGAAATTTCTTGTAAAAACTCGTTAGAATAAACCTTTTCCACATCCCACAGGAAAAATCTTGCCGACGTTCAAATTAGAGATCGCGGTCGACAGGTTTATGATGTCTGGCATTGTCATTGTCTCATTTGTGATGTCTTTCCTTTGGGGAAATTGGAAAAGAGGGGAAAGTAGGGGGAGGGAAATCGTCATCACTTCCACACACCCAAGCAAGCACACGCACACCTAAGCAAGCACACGCACATCCGAGCAATACACAAGCACACCCAAGCAAGCACACTCACACCCAAGCAAACACACGCACACAACAGCAAGCACATACACATCCACACAAAGGAAACAAATCCAGCGAAACATTTGACAAATATTTTTATTTGAGCCCTCTGAAACTACATGCAACAAAATGCACACAAACAATTCAAACACTGTTTACAAAAAACACAACACCCATTCAAAAGACCTTTCCATAAATAAAAGGAAGCAGTCAACATTCATTAATTGGCTATAGAACATCGGCAGCACTTCGCAATTGACACAGATCAAAAGACAAGGTCCAAACAAAAAAAATCATTTTGTATTTTCTTGTTTCTGAAGGTAACCTTTCAGAGTGGAAGAAAGAAAAAAAAAAACTAGTGATGCCATTATGTTTCTCTCTCTCTCGTGCTCATTAATTCATTTAAAAGACGTTTAATTCTTAATGAATAACAAATAAATTTGGGCTATTTGCAGTCTAAACGACGTTAAATCTACTTCAGAAAATGTTATTCAAACAAATATTGTAAAGCTATATAACTGTGTTGTAAAGCTGTGTTAAATATAATTGTATTGTAAAATTGTGTTACATATAACTGTGTTGTAAAGCTCTGTTAAATATAATTGTATTGTAAAGTTGTATTAAATATAACTGTATTGTAAAGTTGTGTTAAATAAACATGTGTTGTAAAGTTCTTTTATATACCTTCGTTGTAAAATTGTGTTAAATAAACCTGTGTTCTAAAGATGTTTTAAATATACATGTGTTGTAAAGTTGTGTTAAATATAATTGTGTTGCAACGTTGTGTTAATATGCATGTGTTGTAAAGTTGTGTTAAATATGCGTGTGTTTATGTAAGTACTTGAGTCAAACAAAAGTGTCATTACTATTTTTGTTTAAAATTGGCACTAACATCACATTCTCGACATGCAACACTTGAGGTGTGCACATGACAGAGCTTTCCCCTTCACTCTTACTTCTCAGCTTTGCTTTGTTAGATTGACGATCAGCCGTCGTCGTCACCAAGAGACATTTTACCTCCAAATAAAAAGAGTGCTCATGAAAATGGCAAGGAAAGAATTTACAGTTTTGCTTCAAGGGCAATAATGGCAGGAGCCTCAGTTATCTGAGTGGCAGTGTTCCCTAGCGTTTGGCTTTTCGTGGCAAGGCGCTGTGCCACTGAGTACGTGTTCGATCCTGCTTTGGTCCATATTTTTTTCTGTTGTTGATTATTTGTCATTTTTTCCGAGTGCTGTAAAACATACCTCTTCCTCTGAATTGATTCGCAGGAACCTCAGTGCTTGACAAGGAAAGTGACACGGAAGACCCTTTATGATTATTTATTTGGAGAGCGGCTAATGTGTGTGAGTAAAGTAGAACAAGCAGCCGAGAGACGAATGAGGTGTGTGTATAACCAGTAAGCTACCGGCAAGGAAGTATAAGCGCTTATACTTTTCGTCACCCTTTATGGGTTTTCCCTAAGTGACGCATGGCAAATTCTTATTACTAACTAAATCCACATGCGCGAACAACCGTGACTGACTGTTCTGTAGTTTATAGTTTATTTGAGAATTGACATCACAACATCTTGGGTCAACCAACAGGCACTTCCAGGAGATCACGAAATGTGTATTCACTTAGAGTTTTGGTAGCTCGCCGTCTTTATAACTCAACCTTTAACGATGTTATACCTAGATGTTCACATTACATTCCAATGTGCAACTTCATCTGCAGCTATTTCGATTTACAAAATACAATAGTTATGGGTATCAAAGACTCCATCCTTGTTTTACAACATCTCTACCCTAAGGCCGGCCCATCGCCTCTTTCATTGCCACGAACCCCCCGCGTGACTCACGCCAAAACTATCTGTGCCGGATTTTTGGAAGCATGGTCTGTGAATCAGCAAGAATGTGTACATTCTGAGTTTGATGTTTACTGCCATATACACTTGTCAATAAACAATTTTTGCTAAATGAATAACATTACGGTAGCAATAATCCTATCTGATCAACTAATTAAACTGGGAGAAGAATAGTCTATATTGATATACCTGTTAGATAAGTACCTTGGGCAGATGGTGCTCATAAGCCTGGGAGGGCCGACCATCTAAGGACAGAATTCCCCTACAGAAAAGACAATCTGCTGCCTTGCAGGAAGATTTGGGACAATCAAAGGCTAAGGAAAGCAAACCTGAATAAAATGCTGGCTGAAATCGGATGCACTGGGCCACTGGCGCAGAACACAGTGCAACGTTTTAACAGGTATTCAATCAGACACTTAAACAGACAGCTGATTTCATGAGAGAGTCTGGAATCCTACTCTGATTGAGTCTTGATCGCAGAGAGAGAGAGAGAGAGAGAGAGAGAGAGAGAGAGAGAGAGATAAGTACAATAGGGGTATATTTTTTTTAAAAACTATAGACTAATTTGGTTTGGCTATATTATGTGATGTTAAAGTAGTTACTACAAATATTATCAGAAAGCAGAATCCGAGGGTGGAGGAGGGGAGTAGAAAGGGGCGTGTGAAGTATAGTTTCATTCACGTTGATAAATAACTACAATAGAAATGTCAAGGAGACAGAAAAGTGAAGCGGTAATAATCAACTTGACTTCAATACCAATTTTCACACTGAGCAGCCAAATCATGATGAATTACACAACAAGCTCACATTTTCAAACATCTTTCAATTCAAACATTCCTTTTATTTTTCTAACAAGCTGTTTTGTTTTCCCCCTCGTCTGTATTACTGTCAAGCACACAATAAGAGACAAAAAACTCACTAAAGACCAATGTTCATATTTTGATTTTAGTTGACAGTTACACAAAATTAGGACTCGGGAGTGATGCAAAACAAAACAAAATATGAATCAATTCTTCAAAATGACAAATAAATAAACAATGCAACATTTTTTTTTCACAGGGGAGAAAAGAGAAACAAAGCAACTGTACAAGTTATTGATTAACATGCTTTGTTTTGTTTCATTTCCTCTGACACATTTCCGGAGGGCTCAACATTTTTAGACAGCTCCTGTTTTTTTTTTTGTATATTTTTGTAGTCTTTTTACTGCTCACTTACACAAAGTAACAACAAATATTTACAAAACATAAAACATCATAGTAAAACAATAATGATGACATAATAAACACTGACAATAAAAAATATGCATTATACATGCAAGTCTATGTTATGAGAATTTACAAGTCAGGGTAGAAATTGAAACCTATTAACCAGTAAAAATAATCAATAACAACGTATTTAACAATAAAAATAATTTACAATAACAAGTCAATTTAAAAATCAGTTTAAAATGTAAAGGAGGGTCTGATTGTACCAACTGGAATCGTCAGCATCAAGCAAATATTGTCCTTCTGTTTCACCAAGAACATACAAAACCCTACAAACCAGTCACAAACATGCCAGATTGTCCATTTCTTCCATTTTGTATCAAAACCCACATTGTGCCTTGGGGACGTTGCCCTCCATTCAATCCTGTTACTACTAGGATTTCTAGGCTATATTAAATTGCAAATGCCATCGCAAAATGGTAGTGAAAATCTGCACTGTGGTACAGCATTGACTGTACAGAATTTATAGTACGGCATTGATTGTACAGCTGTTTGAAAGATACCAGACTGCATCAAAAGCAACAATTTTTACAATTTAAGTTTCATGATCTGAATTAAAATTTTGACTGAAACATAAGTTATAAATTATTAATATTAAAGGTAAAGTGGTAAAGTGCGTGGACAAATTTGTCATGATTTCTGTTTTCTTCCTGAAACTCTGTTCATTTTCTCAATAAATATTTATATGACATTGTTATTGTACATTATTATTTATTGTTTTCCAACTATTTTCTTTTGTCAAATATTACAAGTTGCTGATTTTAAAAAAAAAAATGGCAATGATAATGTTAATGAAGCGATGTATTTTGTACACATGAGATAACACGAAAAAGAAAAGAAAAAAAATTTAGACATGAGTTCAATATCATTGTATCCACATAATACCTACACCCTTGCATTCCTGAAATGACGTAACAACAGACACATGAACCTACAAACCATTAGACAAAGCATCCTGAAGCACATTTACCCACACAACCAGCTTTATATACACAAAGCCAGAACTAGATAAAGTGCAATGAATCTTTGTGACACACTAATGTTTTAGTTTGTACTCTACATTTCTACCTTATCAGTTGCTAACAATTATAAAAGAATGATATTGTAAAATAACGAGAGAAAAATACAGCGCAGTAAAAATTTTAAACTGACACACACAAAAAAAAGACCTATAACATTTTTTAAAATTAATTAAACCTAACATTGCCAACTTTTGTGGAAAACAATATAAATAGCGGTGAATTCTTTTATACATGCTGTAGATACAGATAAACTTACAGATACAAAGTGGAGGTCTGGAAGTAATATTGATGTGCATGTGTGTTGGAATATGTAGGAAATGTATTACATCCGTTTTGATTCATTTTTGCCTGCCTAGTACAAAGCTTTTTAAAATAGGCTTCACCCAGCCCAATAATAATAATGACATGGAAGATGAAAACTTCAAAATAAAATAATTTTCATGCAAAATGTTTAAGAAAACAATTATTTAACATCATTGGTGTAATGACAACTTTACCATTGTTTTCTTTCATACCAAGGCAAGTAAGGCAAAGACTCAAAACACAAAATAAAAAAAATTCATGATAGTTGTAATTGTAAACATTTTTTTTCCAAAAGAAATAAAGTAATACAAATAATGAATGTAATGGATAATGTAGCTAGAAGCAGATGAATAAGTTATGGCAATTAGTAATCTCAGTTCTTCCTTATTATTAAGGGTTCTCAAGCTGAACAATATTGCCCCTGAAGGTAGTTGAATTACAGAGAGGGCACATGGCATGGTCAGTGGTTAGTGAACTGGACTATAAATGACAAGAGGTCAAGTTCGATCCTAACCAATGGCTTCCAGGTTCACCCAGCCTTAAATGGATACTGGATTTTTTTTTGGGAAAGTAAAGTGGCATGGGCAAAATCATGTGTCGAAGGTCTATACAAAAAATTATGGTCACTGACACCATATTCCCTATATGCCACTTGGCATGACGAGGCTCTTTACTTTACCTTACATGGCATGGGGTGCTGATTACTTAAGGGATTGCATAACTGTCAGCAGGATCACAAAATAAAAGTTCATGTCCTGAAATGTTATTATCCCTATCACATGTCAGTGCCTTACTGATGAGACAGAAAATGTCTTCCTTGATCTCCAAATATCAAGAGCATTCTTTACACCACAACTTAAACTGGTGTGTACTCTTTGCCATAGCATCAGTATGAAGATCTCATGCTCCAATGGCACTGCTTGAGGAAGATAAGATAAGATAAGATAAGATAAGATAAGATAAGATAAGATAAGATAAGATAAGATAAGACATCTATTGCATCATTCTTACAGTCTACCACTAGTATTATATTATTTTGCATAATAATAATATCCGTATGCTAGCTTGTGTATATAAATATATCTGTTAGGTTGGTCTTACTAGTATGAAATTATGTCATATTTCACCCTAATCACTGGTCACCTCACCTTATTACAGTGGGGGTGTCTACAGCCTTTGAAATAAACCTTTTCCAAGAACAAGCAAGGTAAGGTAGGGAAATGGGTTTATACAAGCAAAATGAGCTATAGGAATTAATTTATGCAAACTAGATGGAGGTTATAATGGGCTTGTGGCAACAAGAGAAAGGTTAGAATAAGCTTGTGGAAACAAGAGAAAGGTTAGAATAGGCTTGTGGCAATAAGAGAAAGGTTAGAATAAGCTTGTGGCAACAAGAGAAAGGTTAGAATAGGTTTGTGGAAACAAGAGAAAGGTTAGAATCGGCTTGTGCCAATAAGAGAAAGGTTAGAATAGGCTTGTGGCAATAAGAGAAAGGTTAGAATAAGCTTGTGGAAACAAGAGAAAGGTTAGAATAGGTTTGTGGAAACAAGAGAAAGGTTAGAATAGGCTTGTGGAAACAAGAGAAAGGTTAGAATAGGTTTGTGGAAACAAGAGAAAGGTTAGAATAGGCTTGTGGAAACAAGAGAAAGGTTAGAATAGGCTTGTGGAAACAAGAGAAAGGTTAGAATAGGTTTGTGGAAACAAGAGAAAGGTTAGAATAGGCTTGTGGAAACAAGAGAAAGGTTAGAATAGGCTTGTGGAAACAAGAGAAAGGTTAGAATAGGCTTGTGGCAACAAGAGAAAGGTTAGAATAGGTTTGTTGAAATAAGAGAAAGGTTAGAATAGATTTGTTGAAATAAGAGAAAGGTTAGAATAGGTTTGTGGAAAAAAGAGATATGGTTAGAATAGGCGTGTGGAAACAAGAGAAAGGTTAGAATAGGTTTGTGGAAACAAGAGAAAGGTTAGAATAGGCTTGTGGAAACAAGAGAAAGGTAGAATAGGCTTGTGGAAACAAGAGAAAGGTTAGAATAGGCTTGTGGAAACAAGAGAAAGGTTACAATGGCTTGTAATTTATAAAACCAAAGAGTGAGTATGAGGTATTAAAGAAGAAAGGGGAGGCGGGCAGGCTGGTAAGTTTTAAGGGATCGGGCATGCATCGGGCAGGTAAAGTTTGGGAAGCATTGATTTATAATATTATAAACGTTGTTTCTAAATTTATGTTGATAAACATTGTAAGAAAAATCTAATCACCACAACACAAGACTTACTTAAAGGGGAAGTAATAATAGTATAAACAAAATGTAAAAT
Organism: Megaustenia siamemsis; assembly: GCA_032433765.1. Lineage (NCBI taxonomy): Eukaryota > Metazoa > Mollusca > Gastropoda > Stylommatophora > Ariophantidae > Megaustenia > Megaustenia siamemsis. Next base: position 31,796,344 of record JAVIAB010000160.1, on the reverse strand, counting down.
GATGCCATTACATCGCAAAACAAAATAAAAGAATAATAAAATAAATAGATTATTGATTATTCATATATTCTGATGCTGTTACCAAAAGTACAATTCTGTAATACAGCACTTTTAAAAGTTTTCAGAAAAAAAGAACTTCACAACAATTTAAATCTATCAATACTCATTTTAAACCCTTCAGTCACATGTTTTTGGGACAATGTAATAGCACTTAAGTTTGTATGTTTAAAATAAAAAACATAAAAAACAGGGAGGTATTTTTTTTTTAATTCAATTTATATTTTTTTAAAAAAAACACTGCTGATAGTGCAGAATTCTTAGCATTTTGTTGAAAAAGCATAAGACCAGACCAAAGAACAAAAGCATAAGACCAGACCAAAGAACAAAAGCATAAGACCAGACCAAAGAACAAAAACATGATTTTATGAAGCCTTGAATAATGTCAAAATTAAAGTATTTTTGTTTCCAATAATGTTCTGCTATTTTCAGAGTCAATTATACACTTTAAATAATCTATTACTGTATTAAAAACAAAAACAGCAGCAACAATAAATTCTACCCATCCAACAGTTGCAATAAAAAAAAGTGAAAGGCTTCTGGATTATTAATTTTACTCAATACAATCTAAGCTGATGAAATGTTTGCCTTTTCAAAAAAGAAGAATTGTACACCTGATTTTTATGCAGAAACTATATCTTTAGTGCTTCAGGTAAAAAGAAATCAAATAACTTGTATACCTTACTCCTAAAACATACAATCTGGCAGATTATACACAAAATTATAGTTTGTTACCAAAAGTGGACCACTAGTTTTCTACAAGAGTATGTTGAAGCAAAATAATTAATATAAATTGAAGTTTCCAATTTTTGAAAAGCTAAAAAAAAATTTGAAACATCAGATATCTTTGAAAGATGTAATCTCTGTCCTACATTTGATTATTTTTTCCATGCCAATTCTTGCTAACAAAGAGAACCATACATCAGTTTTATTATTTAAATGTGGTGCTGAAAAGTTTGGAAGTGAAATTAGCACTCTGAATAGCTATTGGTAGTTGGAGTAAAATACCACTGGAAGCCAAAAATATGTGGTAACTAATTAATTTATACCTACAAGACCTAGCAGTGGAGAGTTACGATTTCCACCCTATGTGCCATTTTCAACTTGAGAGGAACTGACTATTGAACTTAAGTTACCACAGTAAATAAATCCCACAAGAAAAATGTGAATAATTATTTATCCTGATATAAATTACATACTTAAGTTACAAAAGCTAAGTTTGTAGTGTGCAAATACATTTAATATCCCCTTTGTTGTTAATTTAAATGAATATGAACCTTGTATTTATAAAACACTACATACTCTATGTCTCGTATAACAATCAGGTTGAGAACAGCAATACTACTGTTGTAGACAGGTAAACAGTACAAACTGTGTCTTGTTCCCACTGCCTTGTGGGGGGGTGTGTTTTTTTCTCTCTCAGGAGAGATAAAGGCTAGGGGAGTAATCCCCAAACAGAAAATTCAGAGTAATGATGCTAAGACAGTTATTGATCTGTTACTGATCCTTTCTGGCATCTTCTACGGTAAGACAGTTATTGATCTGTTACTGATCCTTTCTGGCATCTTCTGTGCTAAGACAGTTATTGATCTGTTACTGATCCTTTCTGGCATCTTCTATGCTAAGACAGTTATTGATCTGTTACTGATCCTTTCTGGCATCTTCTATGCTAAGACAGTTATTGATCTGTTACTGATCCTTTCTGGCATCTTCTATGCTAAGACAGTTATTGATCTGTTACTGATCCTTTCTGGCATCTTCTATGCTAAGACAGTTATTGATCTGTTACTGATCCTTTCTGGCATCTTCTATGCTAAGACAGTTATTGATCTGTTACTGATCCTTTCTGGCATCTTCTACGCTAAAACGGTTATTGATTTGTTACTGATCCTTTCTGGCATCTTCTACAGTCAGACTTGTATCAAATGTTAAAATAGTGTCCTTTGGAATGAACCAATGATACTGGAAGGGGTTCTGTTATATTTTTTTTCTTCTGTATTTGCTATTGAGTGACCTACTGAGAACATTGATTTATCTCTCAAGATAGACTACTGTACTGTAACACTACTGATCACCAAGGTTTGAACATGGTTTCAAGGTTCACTTAAACCCTTAACATTTTTACAGAAATTGTTCGCTTGTGTAACGTAATTAATGCTGACTTAAAAAATTATATTCGATTTAAACAGTCGACATAATTTTATAAAACTATTCTCTGACCTCACATATATTTATCATGAATCATTGTACAATCTAAAAAAAAATAATAATGAATAAAGAGTTTTTCTGTGTCTTCTATTTAGCTCATTCCATTTAATAGATGTAATATTATATGTGGAGTTTATTATCTTCCATAAGGTACCTTAACTATTCTATTTATCTATCTATTGACCTTTCGAGCCGTAGCCGGTCCATAGGGCGTAGACCAAGATACTCCTTCCCTTAACTATTAGTTGGATTTTATTTATTATTTCTTTGTGTGGATATCTAGTTAAGTCTTTAGTCATATTTGATTTAGTAGTAATAACTTTAGGAAGTTTAGTAACAAACGATAATTCACAAATACCAGAGATTGACTCAAGATGCACCAAAGCTTGTCAAATCATTGGACAGTTAATACCACTATTGCCCAACAGGGAAATAACTCTAGAGGCAAAACGGACACTCTACAATACAATCTTCATCCCAAAGTTGTGCTACCAATGCCAGTCCTGACCCTAGATGCAAGAACAATAAGAAAAATAACCTCTACTGAGATTAAATGTTTTAGACGAATGACAGGAAACAGTCTGAGAGATAAGATGAGAAATGAAGAACTGAGAAAAAAGCTAGGAATAGCCCCCACCATAGAATATATAAAGAAACAACAGATAAAATGGTTTGGCCACGTGACACGGTAGAAAGATCAAAACACAAGACAACGAGCCCTCAATAAATGTTGCTAGAATACCAGACCCAAGGGTCAACCACAAAAAAGATGGATCTATGGAATACTAGAAAACATAATATTATATAGGAGATATAACAGCAGCAGAGGCGAACGGAAGAGCAAAAGACCGCAAATTATATCTTCCCTTGACGCTGAAATGCAAATGAGGAAGGAAAGAAGAAGTAACAACACTGAAACTTTCAAGTTGCTGCAGCTTTTATTCATACAATCTTAGAATTAGCAAGTTCATCTGGGGTGCACAATCCAATCATATGAGGTTATATTAATGGAAAAGAGTCACTGAGAATTCTTGCATGATGTAACTCCTGATTTATACAAAGCCTAAACACAATTTCAAAACTCAAGGATTTTTTTTGGAGTCACGGTTGTTAATTGCATCTCTAAGTGGTATTTTAATTATTATCTTGGAAATGTTGCAGCATTTATGGATGACTATGTCCTCTGAGTATAGTACATTCTACTCATTCATGAAATTAATATTTTATGGAAGTGGTTTCAATTTGTGACATCAGACACAAAACACAATTTTTAACTAAAGTAATCATTTATATATGAATGATATTTTAGTAGTTAATTAATGTTCATAACAAAAAGATCAAAGATTGGCAAATATGAGAGTTTTGGGGGATGCAATATGAAATATTTTACCACAAAAGTTTTTTGTTTAATTTTAAGATACAGTTTCTTCTAATTATTCTAATTGTATAATGGAAGAAGTATATGTATTTTATCTTTATTATTTATAAATTAACTAAATTAGCAGTGACAAACAGCTGTGGAGTAGGTACACAAATGGCACATAGTACAAATGTTCAACTGAGAGATGGTTGAAAGGATTTATAAAAAGCAATGAACAGTTTACTCTGTATGTTTCAGCTACAATTAAATGCTTATATGTGGATATCATGTTTTAAAAGTATTTATTAAAATTTATGTTACAACTTATTACATCCACTAGTGTTGTAAAGTGTCGGCAGGAATAAAAGTTTTTTTTTTTTTAAATTGACCCTGGGGTCTGAGTGTCATACCTTTAAGTTATGAGACTACATCATGAAAACTCATAGTTGACTGTTTGTGCCCAGATTAGAAGACAACATTGACAATAGCTGATCCAGGTCTTACTCCATCACTCCATTATGAACTTGGAAACAGACCGATTAGGTTTGTTCACAGAGTTAGGATTATGATGAACAGCAAACTGGTACCCAAAATGTCATGCAGTAAAATGGGTTGAGTCAAAAGGTACAGATGGTTCAGCTTGTTGAAGATTGACATTAACAAAAATGATTCCCACTTAATGATCTGTTCTAAGGGCAGATGAGATCATCGTTTTTTTTTTTTACGTGAAGAAGCAGATGATTTGAAATTGTGTTGCCTGTACTGCTTCAGGGTTTGTAAAAAAAAATGTCTAACCACCTGACTATATTTCTTTACCCTAGATTGTTGATACCGTAGTAAAATTTACAGCATCAAAACAAATTCCTCAAAATTTGACATTTTCCCATGTTCAGATATTATTCCCCTCCATGTACCTTTCCTAATTACCACTTCCAGTGACCTCTGAATGTTTAATTTGTTTCCATTGCTGTTGAAATATATATATATTTTTTTTGAGATCGTGAGAAACATCGTTAATGCGTAGAAAAAAAAAAGCACCTAATTTTCAAGTAATTGATCATTTTTCATTTTTGCTGTGACCAGGGAAATTTTCTTGGTCCTCAGCAGACAGCAAACAACCTTTTGTGACTTGGGAAACACAGCAAATAACACTATGCAATGATTATCAAACATATTGATAGGCTTACAGTGACTGTACCAACAGACATTGTAACACGTCCAGTCCAAGAGGTGAAACTCAGGTCATAAATCAACCTGAGCCAGGATTTTTGAGTCCCTGTGTTTTGCCTAGTGTGAACACATGGGACTTTGTCAAGAGTTTAGAGAAATTACTATTTTTAGAGCACCTAATGTTACATTTAAGTGGTAGTAATTTTTACTACGGTATCATAACTGGAAGAGTTACAGATAAGTATCATAATTAAGGGTTAAAGTCATTTTGTAGACTATTGTAGGCACATATACCTACTTTATTTTCCATAATTATGTTAGAATTAATATTACGTTTCAGGGGTATGGAATTTTGGGTTGTGAAACTTTTTCTACAACTTGATCAACAACAAAAAACTTGCACTTTGAGTCAAATTGCTTCAATATTTTTAAAAAAAAAAAAGCTTAATTGGACACATTCACTCTGTACTTTATCACTGTACGCATTTGGAATATGTACAAACATTATCACCACAAGTCTTGCATACACAATAAGCAGTGAAAACAAGAGTTGCAGCTAAACAAGAATATTAAATGATGAGTGCACATTGAAAACATACATAAATATACAGATACATACAATAACTACAGTACTCAAAGGCATACACAAGCACTACTATTTAAACAGCTAGAAGAATGTTCCTAATGTGTGCACAAGTTCAGAATTTTAAAAGGAGATAAACCAAACAAAAACAGCAAACAAAAAAAGCAAAATTATTGATCCAATAAGATTTTTAAAATAAATGTAGTGACACAGGTAAAATCATTCATCTTTTTCTGCAGCATTTCAAAATACTGTAAAAGATTTTGGGTGGTTTAGGAGTATATTTCATTAGATAATTTTTTATAAACTATAATTAGAGCCAAGACAAATAAAAAGTGGTAGAATTTAAAAAAAAAACAACTTAGAACATGCAAAAAATAAAAATATATATCAATATAAAACAAAGATAGTGATTTTTAATTAATAAACAAGCATGAGTGAATTAGTCAATGAAGCATAGACTGCAGTTATGGTAATATTTGTTAATGTTAAACGAAGCAGAGTGCTTAGATACAATATTGACTGTAAATAATAATAAACCTACAAACCTAGCAATGGTATATGAAATATATATCATTTAATTTGTTGATGTGAATCATTCCAGCATCTGCTATCAAAGTATGAGACAGTAAACACTTTTATAACAAATTATTGACAGATACTATCAATTCATATGATGCAACAATTTAACACTAAGCAATCTGTTGCCAAGCTGGATAAAGTTATGTCAAATAAATTACATCAAAATGTGAAGGAGAAAAATCAATTCTGTAGTGAAGAAAGGCAAATGGGAATACATTTTATTTGAATCTCAGATCTCTTTTCAGATCTTCACTTTAGTCACGGAGGCAAAAAATGTTTAATTTTAATTGTTTGGCTGTTAATACACTGTTTTTGGTTTGTCCCATTGCTGTGAATTTAGACACATTTTACATTACACTAGTTGCCAAGAACTCTTCAATGTGAATGTACACTGAATGTGCCATCATTTCCTGCTTTGTGTCAAATTGTGGGATTCTAACATTTTCAAATCTGTCTTTGAAAATAATTGTCGAAATCTGATCACATCAATCTTGTTGTTATGTTATTTTAGTTTCCATTATGAAATTATGTTATCAAATTTTGATGATTTTCAGCAAGATTATGTGGAACATGAATTAGAAATAGATTTTCTTCAATTTAGATGTGATAGTTTGATCGTGATTCAATTTTGTGTTTTATTTTTAAGTATTTCAAAATTGTCAGACCACCACAAAATGGTGAAAACCCGCTTTTTTAAAATTTGAGTACAAATGTTTTTTTTTGTTGTTCTACTAACTGTACGCATAATTGTAAACATACAATAACTTGTAATAAAAAGTTTTTTCGCTATGAAACTTCTCGTTTTTATCATTCTAAATTAATTAAATTTTTTTTTAGTTTATTATGTTCAGGACTATTTTTAAATAACTTTTTAAAGTTAGTATGTTGTATTTTAATAAATAATCAAGGGTAGTTATATCCCCTAACTTAGCAGCAAAAGAGTTCAATCAGACTGTCATACTTAAATTAGTTTTTATTTTATTTTAGCCATATCCCACTGAATAAAGCAATTCCAAGTAATATTAACCCATAAAATTAATCATGGCCATCCTTCATTCAAACAATCCTTAACCCTAAATAACGATGATGTCATTAAAAAATGATCAAAATATAAATTCTCTTAAAAATCTGACAGTTTGCCATGGTCAAACACTATTCTCCTTCATGTACCTTCCTAATTACTACTTCTAGTGACCCCATAGTATTAGATTTGTTTCATTTGGTGCTGGAATATTTTTTCATTGGGTGAGATATGATCTCACATAATGGAAAAAAAAATTTCACCAATTTTAAAACAAATTGGTAATTTCTCCTATTTTTTATATTTTTTTTTGCTGTGACCAGGGACATCAAACAGCATGGAAACGCAGCGAATAACACGTTGAGGCAGCCAAACAGACTGACGGACTAATGGCAATCATATGAATAGATAATGTAATATGTTTGGACCGTGCAGTCAAATTTAATGTCATAAATAAACCTGAGCTAGGAAATCCGAGTCCCCGTGATTCTCCTAATGTAAACATAAAAGTGTCAAAAGTTAAAAAAAAATACTATTTTTAGAGCTCCTAATGTTACAATTAAACAGTAGTAATTTTTATTACAGTATCATAAACACGTGAGTCACAGTCAAATACCATAATCTAGGGTTACAGATTGAAGGAAAAATGCACTAGAAAAAACACTGAACTAGCAAAACAGCTCTGTGGCTTCATGCAACTCAGTTGAATTTGTCTTCTTATAACTATTGATTTTAGTGATATTGATTCTATATTTTCCAGGTGGAATCTTAGAGGCTGAGTGGTTTAGTGTGCACACTTCCTGATCAGAAGGGTCCAGGTTTGATTCATAAAAGTGTCAAGATTTCTTTTTCAGACTGACAAGGCTCCAGGGTTGATCCAGCTTTAAAAATTGAAACCAGGGATTTTTCTGGTAAGTTAAGGTGGCCTGGCAAGACACTGACACCACATCATCTCAAAATGTGTTGGGGTCATGGAAAAGTATGTCCACTAATACCATATTCCCCATATGAATAGCAAACAGTATGGGAACATTTGCATCTTCTTTTATTTTATTTATTACATATTTTTAATTTTTCAAACATTTTTTAAAATTTTGTTTCAACACAACTGACCACCCATCAAGAAAAAAAAAAACAGAGGTGAAAGAGAGCAAAGGAGGAAAATAAGTTTTTGGTTATAATGCTTGAGATAAAAATCTAGTTCTTGACGTATGTACACAACAGATATTCAGCCACAAAAATAAAAGAATTGTGCAATCAAGTGATTGAAAAATATAGGTCCAGATGAGAAACATAATACAGACACTATATTTGTATTTCTTTTGTGGAATAAGATGGATTGTGCTTGTAGAGCTCGCTAATTTACTTTTTGATAGACAACAGAACAAGGTAAAGAAAATGTGCAGAGATGGTTATGGATGTCCTGTTTTCTGTATTTCTGGAGCCAAAAAAAATTGTATGGTTTAAGCAAAATGGATATTGTTTTATTACATTTCTGACAAATTTTTAGATATCTATATAAAACATCCAGTTTTAGAACACAGAAACTATAAATAGATTGGGAGAGCATATTTACAGTTGTTATCATCTTTTTTTTCCAAATAAGGTTGAGCTTAAGGAGAGGAGAATCGCTCAACACTGAGACAGAAAATATTTAACTTAATGGAAGGAAATGAGAATAAATTAAAGTTAGATAGCTCATAATTGCTATGACAAAAGGAAAAGAAAAAAACTAACAAACATTCCATGCTTTTACTACACTGCAAATTTAAAAAATAATCAACACACACATAAATAATTTGAGGCATCTGAAGCAAAATCTAATGACATAACAATGAAATTGCTAGCAAAACCTCATTAATTAAAACTTCAAGCAAATGATTTAAGAACTTTAGCTGAAGTGTTGATTTGACTTAGTTAAACATTTTGACCAAAGTCTTAGATAGTTAAAGTTAATTTTGCAACAGTTTTGAGTTCTTCAAGAGACAGAATACTAATATTTGTTACAAAATTATAATGCATGATACTTTAAATTTTACAAGAATTAGTATAAACTTATTGCTGCTCCCTTTTTATGGCAACATGTATCTCCTGTTTTGTATTTCAGATGCATGATCATATCACATACCTTGTTTAAGGTTTTATAAAACAGCTCGTTATATATTTCAATCATAAATTACTTTAACCCATTTACAGAAAAAAAAAAGATTAAATACAGTCTTTCTTCGATTGTAAGACACAACTGTAAAATTCATATTTCATTTCACTGACATTTGTGTTTTTTTAACTAACAACAAAATACAATTTACAGTAACTTCTGAGAAATTAGAATGCTAATGAAAAAGTGTGTCTTCAAATCGAAGAAATACGGTAATCAATTAATTAAGGAAACTAAACAAAGCTGCTAGGATTGCATGAAGAATACATGGGCCTCATCTTTTTCAAACTGTTTTGCTTCCTCTTGCATCGACTCCTTAATCTTTAGGATAGCTGCGGACTCGATATGCTCCTGAAAATTTTAAACAGGAAGTCAGCCATATTCAGGCCATTTCAGGTTAAGAGAAATTGTAATGTAAGAGACTGGTGTATGTTAGAACAAAATGTCTGTGACTAATCTGCTTTATTATAACAATAATATATTAAATGAAGTCACAATATAATGCACAGGTAGAAAGGTTAGAAGAAGAAGAAGCATTCTAAGGAAACAATCTTATTTATGCATGCTTTTACAGCTGGAATCTAAGTTTTAAACTTCTGTAAACAGTAATCTAATCACTTCACTTACAGACAAACATATCACCAAAGAACAATCAGACTCTTCTGTATTAAATGTTAAAAACTAGGAAATTAGAATCAACAATAGCAGACAAAGAATAACAAACTTGTAAGAGGTGGTAAAATGTATATGCAGTCAACCACATGCAATTACTTTCAAATATCAGAAGCGATGTTATGGGAAGGAGGACAAAAACTTGTAGATGTAAAAGGAATTAGAAAAGACTATCACATGAAATGCTAGCTGTTTGGCACCATATACAGAAAGTTGAAAGATAAATACATAACATGTGGTTTGATAAAATATTTTTTTTAAAAACTGAATTTTTACAAATAGGAAATCCAAATTTGTACAAAATATGAACTTACGTTTTCCTAAATTTAAAATGACCTTGAAACTAATCACAGTATTTATTATACTGAAAGTCAGCTAATATCGGACTGTTTTTTCCCCCCTTTATCTTTGATTTCTGTAAATGTTTGTTTGCAGAGAAAACAGTAACTTGGGTAACATTTTTAATAATGTAACCAAGCTTGACATTAAAAGAAAAAAAATATTATATTTAGAAATTATCATTTGATATTGAGACAAGCTAAAATTAAATTAAACAAACAAAAATGCTATTCATGTATTTTATCTTTAGAATTTTACATAATTGAGAAATTAAAGTTTAATTGTACGCAATCAAAAATTCCTATATTAATAATGTTGCTAAAAAAGGAAAGAATAATTACAAAAATGTAATAAGTAAAGCACTATTAAAAGGTAGTTATTGCTGAAATGAATAGCCAATAATAATGACTGTGCTAGCAGATGTTAATGGACAATTTATAGATGCTAAGCCTAACTGATTACCAACCGTCAAGGAAGTTCATTGATAATAATTCCATAATTCAGCTTTTTATCATCAAAGAAAAGTAAAAAAATAAAAGCATTAGTCACATTCTCAAAGCTAACAATTAGCATCTATAACATTTTCAACAAATACTTTTAGACATTAACTTGAAAAATGGCTTCATTTAAAGCAATGATTAGTAAATAACTGTTGATACTTCAAGGGTTATCCTGATAAGGAATTTAATGTCCACATAAAGTTTCTCCCTTTCTCTTAAAATAGCCAATTCTGTAACGAATCTTCAGCAGTTACTTCATGATAAAGGTAAAGGTAAAGTACGAGACTTGAACCAGCGTCTTAGCACACGAGTTTCCACCCATATGTGCTCGGCCGCCTTTCCAGAAATGTTCAGAGATTTCTGTATAGTGTCACCTCAAGCATCGAAACTCAGATGCGAGGCGACATTCCTCACCTTCCCAGGGTAATACCCTGGTACCCATTTCTGCCAACGGCTGGGTCGACCATGGTGGGGATAGGGGGGGATTTATTTTTTTTCAAACCACGAGTACAATTCACACTGCTCCCAACGAGAATCAAACATAGGTTGTCCAAACGTCAGTAGTCCAGCCAGGTGGTTTTCCCAACTAGGCTACCGAGGCCCCCAAACTTCATGATCTCAACAGCCACTATCACCATAAAGTTTTATCTTAAGGGTGTCGAAAAGATGGTAACTTTCATCTGCTCATTTATTTTAAACGCTACCATATATTTTTTTCTGCAAAATTGACAAAACACTTAAGCTCAAAAATAAACGGTAATCTGAGTGCACAGAATCTTGATAGTAAAGTGGTTAGTGCATATGTTTGCTGAACAGACAATTCTATTTTATATTCAAAAAAATTCTTCCCGCTGAACACAGCTTTGGGACTCAATTATTTCCTGTAAATGGGTACCAGAGTATTCTAGGAAAGCCTGGCATGAAGTTGACTACATAACCTATAAGCATGCCAGCACTCATAGGACAAATATGAACAATAAACAGAATAATTTCTATCCATCACAAAATGTGATAGTTATCCTTTACTTACTAACTGGATGTTCATTATTTCACGAGCATGTGTAATTGCTGTTTAAGATAACTTGATCCTGATGAAAATTTGTATTAATAACATTTCTAGTCACTGCATTGGCTATAAAGAAGCATGAAATTTTACATCACTAAATTGTTTTTTCCTAGGATAACTTAAAAATACACATAGAAATACCTAAAGTACTAAGCTTTTTGTTTTGTGGTGGGGAGGTTGTGTTGAATTTAGCACATTATTACATAAGACATCATTCAAAGAATTCCTGGCATTTCTGTTAGTGTATTAAGAATAATAATGATTATTCTAAAATAATTCAAACTGACAGCCCAGTTGCATTGTGATTGCTATAAAAATGCCAATTGAGGCAACTTTTTCTTTTCAAACTTAAGAGGCTATCGGGAGGCTACTGAGCCTCTTTAAATGAATACCAAAGATATTCTCTGAGATGAAAAGGCAGTGAGGAAGCCCACCACACAAAGCTTAGACTTGGTACAATGACTAACGTTTCTTTAATCACTAACACTTCTTTACCCAACGGTTGTTGGTACAGTACTATCTTTACTTTTTAATTTTAATTCTAAAAGCTTTTGTTTTAGTTTCTAAAAACTTGACAAAAGATGTCAAAATTAGACAAGAAAAAAATTAACACAGACACGCACACATATAAATCAGGCAATGACATGGTCATATATGCTATTACTTCCTACGATCACTATGGAGTTTAGTTAGCATCATGAAATTTCTCAGAAAATCAGCAAGGAATACTACCATAATGTTTTGTTACATTTGAGGATGCAGTTTGTCACAAAATTTTGGTACAGCATAAAAATGGTGAGTAGCAACTACACCACTGTGTGCATGGTATGACATCGGTTCAGCATGTTTTGTGTTAAGCACTACATTTCACACACCAAAAGAACCAGTCTATTCATCATAAAGAACCAATCTATTCATCATATTTTGTTCCCTGTGAAATTTTTCTGTTACCTAAAAAATCAAGTACCACTTGAATGAACACTTGTATCAAGGTGTTCAGGAGACACAATAGAATTTAAGAAGGTTGTAAATCCATATCTCAAAATATGCATTTGAAACATGTTATGAATCAACTCTTGACTAAATCACTTTGATAAGAAATGACTAATAATCTTACAAGATGCAACTTTTAGCTTGTTTTTTTTTTAAAACAAAAAATTGAATCCAAATCTTATTTTCTTAAAATCACATCCAGTGTGAGTAAAATGAAAAATTGTCCCATGTTTTGAGCAAAGATATTTATATCAGTTTGTCTAAATTTTAAACATTGAATTATCCAACATCTGACCTATGTGCATGATGAAATAAAAACAAAACACATACTTGAGTCATTTTACTCCTTTGTTAATAATGGAAGGTTAGTGTTCTGCATATGCCAGGTAAACAGTTATGTATAGAAAAAGAATAAAGGTAGTGATACAGTTTTTGTTGAAGATATTGGAAAACAATTGAGTGTTTGCAATTCATTTCTATTAAATCCTAACATTATAATTCTAGCAAAAAAATCAGTTCAGAGTCTTGTGCAAATTAAGTAACAGGTTAGTCAATCTAGTAGAAGAGCCCACAACAGAGGCTTATTATACATCTGACCATCACTGAACACATGGATTTATATAAAAAAAAAAGCATTATTTCATTAGAATTTTCCTTAACTTTGCTAGAATTTGATTAATTATACTAAATATATAGGTTAATTTTTTATTCATTTTTTAAAATACATAATTCATCTAAAACAAAAGGTTCATTACATCAAACGTGAATTTATGAATAGGGTATTTGAACATGAGAGATATAGAGTCTTTGGGGGTGGGGGAACATGTATTTGGGATAATTATTGCTTTTAAGCTTATGCCCTGAACATAAATTGTTGATGTACATTTCATTATCCATTTTCTATTTCATCATTCTCCTCTATTTAAATTCTGAGTCAAATAATTGTTTGTCTTATTAAAAGTATCGCGTCCATATTTCTTTCTTTTTTTTTTTTAAACATATAATATATGATGAGCTTTAAGCAAAAAATATACACCTGTTTAAACTTTACAAGATCAGGGAGTTCACAATTTCAGAGCAGATAGTTTTGTCTAAACCATAAAAGTTTTGTGCAGGCCTTATATCTAGTAGCAACTAACGTGACGTTTGTTCAAAACTCCAAAGTAAAAAAAAAAATGGAATGATTACAATGTTGGAGAGGTAAGGCTGCATGTTCAGTGTAGTTGCTGGAAAGTGTTCAAACATTTTATTTCACCCCCATTAGCAAAAACTTCTTTGACGCTACCATGATTTGAACCTGTTTCCACAAATTTGGAAGAAAAACATGTTTGTATCCATTAGGACACCTGCTCTCAACTTTGATATGTAAAAAGATTATTTCTGACAATCAATTGTAACAAGAAAAGTATAACTATCTTTGGTAGGTGTTTCTAACTTGGTACTAAGAACAATAGTTTACCATCATATTAGCAGGAATAATTTCTGCATATTTAAAAAGAATTATTTGAGATTCAATTATTTTTATGATTTATACATTAAAACAAATAACCAAAACAGTTGTGACTGTATTATAACTTATTTGTTTTGGAAATAATAAAAAGTACAGACTATAAACTATCATTAAAAAAAAAAAAAAAATGAGAAAAGCAAGACAAAATGCATGCCAACACATGTATGATTATATTTAGAATAAGTATACAATTTATTTTAAAAACTCAGATCTGAAAATACATAACAATTTACATTTTCTTGGATAGGGTAGGGTAGTGTGTTTATAATGACAAAGAAATTCAGGATCGTTTGTAATGTTTCAAGTTTTAAATTTAATATCAAAATGAAAATACTCAGCAGAACGCAACCTACCTACATTGACAACAAATTAAAAACAAAGGGAGAAGGAAAGGTGATAAAATAAAAATATAAGCTTGGCAACATGCGGACAACAATTAAGCATGCAGTGAATAAACAAACTGCAAAGCAGCCCTTCTAGTTAGGAACTTATCAAGAACATAATTCTAACATTTAACATGTACAAAAAATCAAAGGACAAAAAAAAGCAGATAGTCAGAATACAAGTTCAGTGAATTTAAATCAAGAAGCAAACAAGGCAAATTGGATTCATACAGCAAAACTTTGCAGCAGCAATCAACATATGGGGTAGCTGGTGGAACAGAACACTAAACAAAAATAATATACAAATAGCTGGAGTAAATTAAACACAGGAGGTTGGGAATTAGCTGTATTTTAAAAAATAAATTAACAAATGCTGATAGTATGTAACTATGACCTAGTCTACAGTTAAATGAACATAAAACTGTCAAAAAAAAATATGTCATACATCTTTCACTCTATTTTTTTTAATGTACCAAGTTTCTGTATTTAGTTGCACTTTTGTGCAATATTTCCATTAAAAGTGACTTTAAAAGATAATAACTTAAATATTTGATATTTAAAAAAAAAACATTTTTATAATGGCATATTTATACTGTTTTCAAACATAAAGCTTGTCTAGGCAGGTAAATAAATATACTAAATGCAATCTAATTATAATCCACCCAAGACATTATACCCAAGTTTGCATTACAACGCTCACATTCACACTACAGAAGATTAATTACATCTGAATATAAACAAAGCAACCTTCACACATTCAAGATATGTTAATTTTGTACACTTTGTACAGTTAGCTGGAATTATGCTAAACTAAAATCAATTGAGCAACTTTGTACGACAGTGGTTTTATTCCACTTATTTGCATTAATGAAATGAAGTCTTTTGTCATGCTTCATTCTGCACAAGTCAATGACCATACCATCTGAATTAACCATGTCAAATTTAGCAATATCCTCAGTTTTGCTACTGACATAACCAAAAAAAAAAAAATAATAATAATAGTTTTGCATTCTTCTGCAAAGCAAAATGCATACACAAATATAACCTTAGTCAACAATTTACTGTGTCTTTTCTTGATACATATACAAAAGGAAAGTGCATTTTATCTTGTTGACTTCATATCTACAATGCAGATAGAAGAATTATCTTTTTTCCCCTGCTTGGGAAGAGGTCACAGTTTATCTTGGGCTGAAGTCAGGAATAAATCTGGTCACTCAATTTCTCGTTCAATTTTACTTTACAATAATAATTAATTAATTATGAACCTTCCATATTTCAACTTAAAACAATATAATTTCAGTTTCACATTCTTTCTTTGCTCATGTTATTTTGTTTCAACTTTCAGTTATCAAATTTTCTCCTGACAAACACTTCAATTTAAATACAAATGAATAGTCTCCCTGGAAAGCACAAAAATCAAACAGAGAATATAATACAGTGCATACTTTCAGTACTTCTTGCATGAATCTGAATGCTTGAGAACAACAGAAATTGAAACAATAATTAAGACTGTAATCATTTTACACAAGATGCCTAAAGAAAATTCTCAGAATATTTTGATCAAAGTCAGCAACTCTACTATCAGGTGCTACAAAGTAAAAATACACACAATGAAACAAGTACTGGATGGTCTATGTACTTTAGGAAAGTTCCTGAAACCGTAACAAGAACTCCAAACAATACATTCTGAAGGGAAAGTGAAAAAGAAGCAGACTAAGACCAGTCTGGTAGACAACAGTCAAGGCAGAGTGTGTGTCAAATTGGGGGGCATTCTGTGAAGGATGGTAAGGATCAAGCTTAGTGAACAAGTTTTGTTGCTGTCAAACATCAATCAAGGAGAAAAGATTGTGTTGCTCTTGTAAAAGACACAAAGTGTGTCGACAGCTGACTTCTTAGTCAGTAGATAGAAAAGAACAAGTTGTACAAATGTTTGAGAAATCAACCATGCGGCCAGATTCTTGTCTCCAAATTCAGCTGACAAACATCCTACCTCCTTAAACAGAAACAACTTGGCACTCACATTTTTAATAAATTCCATGAATACACTACACATTCATAATTCACATGATACTGATAGCTTTGCCAGATCAATTTATTAGATTAGATAACCTCTATTCAGTAAAGACATTACAGATTTGCGTGTGAGACATTCATTTTTATATTTCATTAAAGAAATGTAGAAAAGGTATAGTTTGCACTAATTCAAACACTTGAAATAAATATTAAAACTACATTGCAACAAATCACAACAAGGTTGATCTTACATGAACAAATATTCATTGTCACAACTGATACATGATTCACATTGCTCCTGTTACCAATCCTGAACAAATTTAATGACAACTCTCAATAAAAAACATACCAACTGTATAAAATTTATAGTGTACTATTTGACAGAGGTGAATTTTAAGAAAAATTCAATTACAAAAATACCGTGTTAAAATAATGGGACAATTAAAACATGTTATACCAAAATTCTCTCTAATGAAAAAAAAAATTATTTAAGAACTGACTGCTGCTACCAAATTTTTAAACATCAAATTAGGTTGTCTACTAAATACAACACACCATAAACAAATGAAATCTGAGAACAAAATTGCTGTCAAATTTAGCGACTTATACTAATATTTTAATGTAACAATATTTCTGTCAAAACTGATCATCACATCTTGCCATATTTTACTTTTAGACTTTCTATAGACTCAAAGCTTCCTTTCTTTAAAAGGATAATGAATCTTATACCATGTTCTGTGTTGAATGATTTTATCATTTTATCATTATCACATAGAAGCTGGATCAGATGCTGTAGGGGACATGTATTGTTAAGAGCACATATTGCAATATTTTAGTGTGAACTTCTACTGCTAACTTGGTGCCTGATTGATTTTAAATATACATCCTGTAACAAGATGGTTCAGAACATATAAATCTGCAAAAGCAAATTATTTTTCTGCAAGAACATTGTGTACCTAGTGTTTGTAGACTTATCTGGCTTTATATTTCTATTAAAACTTGCGTTTTTTTTTTCAAATGTTACTTTTAATTAATTTGTAAAAAAATATATATTTGCACAAAACAATAAATACTTGCTAAGGTGATTTTTATTGAAAATCTTAAAAATAAAATGGGTAATTGTTAAATAAACTATCTATTGCATGTTATATTTATCTCATTTTTAATGATTGTGCAGATAGTTGTCAGTAATTATGCTCAAAATAGAACACCTATTTTGAGATAACTTTAAAGTTGTATTACTTGGTTCCATTCCTCTCTATTAGAGAGAGCTATTCATACTTTTTCCACCTGTTAGTCTTTCGGCTTTGAAGGAAAATGGAATGCGCAGGTGTCTATTATTATTTCAAGGCTCTTAACACAACGCCTGATAATTCATCATCCATCATCTTCTGGATCTGCATTTTCTTTTGATACCAAGCATTAATGCTATTTTTCTATTAAAAAAAATAATTAATAAATAAAAATTTAAAAAAACATTAAACTTACTGGTACTTTACAGATTTCATTATTTTACTGCAGTTTTGTATTTCAAATTAATAAAGAGGATTAATAAAGAGGATGTAAAACAGTAAAATATATATCTATTATAACATATTTTTGCATCTATAATTTCATAGGCTGTAATTTAATGCTAAAGTGTAAAACATATATTCACAAGAATTTAGATGACTAAGGAGCAATGAGCCATTTTGACAGAAATGTCTAAACATGTCATTAAAGAATGATGTAAAATTCAAATTGTTATTTGCAAAGTATAAATTCACTATGAAAAAATAAATTTAAAATTCCTGCTATTTAAAATATTAAGACACGAGTAAATTTATTACTATGCCTAGCATTTCAAGTTGAAATATGCAAGATCAAAAATGTTTCCTTAAAATGACTTACGACTTGTATATCCATGAAGTAACCATTTTGTTTTCTTGAAATCATCTGTTATGTTTATTCAACATCTTGGTTGTAGGAAAGCACTTAAATTCCAAAAGTGTGAATTCTCTAAACTGTTAACAGCACTTGCACTAGACCTGTGCCATGTTTCCTACCCTGGGACACAGGTTTCACATATCATTTGCATTAATAAAGCAATTTACAAAACTGAAAAGGGTTGTGAAAGGAATATTTACTGCACTGTTTTTTTCAAATGGTACTGTTTTTTTCTCTCTTTCTTTTAAAGAATATCAGAATGAAAAAAAAATAGCCATAATTTCTACAAACTTAGAAAAATGTGCTAAGTGCTAAACACTTTAGTCATAATAGTCCAATTAATATAACCCACTTTAAGAACTTCTATAATTTATACAAATATAATTAATTTCTTGCTAAAAAAAAAAAGTTATAAAACTGGAGAACATTATTTCAAGAAATATTTATAATTTATTGTCTTAAATGTCAATTATTTCTTTTTATGACACCCTTGTTTTCATGTAAATGAAAGAATGACTCCAGTCTATGATGGAAACAAATATTTTTTAAATTAAAATTTAATTTAATGTCATTCTAAAAAAAAAAAATTACTACAAAAAAAAAAAAAAAAAAAAAAAAAAAAAAAAAAAAAAAAAAAAACTAAACCAGAAAACTGCAGCATTTTAACTAAATTAAAGTAAACAATTATGGGAAATAAACTGATTAAAATAATTGTCCACATTTGTGGAAAACAGGACTGAGGTAATTCTAACAGTGATGTAGAACTGCATGACGCTGGGTTACTGTTAAAGTGACAATGTGAAAGTGTATGGGGAAGGGTGGGGTGTGGGTATGTGGGCAGGCAAGTGGACGGGAGGAACAGTCTCACATAAAAAGACCCAGACTCACACTGTCCTGATATCCTCCCAGCCCATATGGGCCCATGTCCCCCCCTCCAACACCGCTGACAGGTGGCATGTCCTCTCGTGGAGTGCCACGTCCATTGGCTGGGGAATTTTTCATGCCATCCATGTCACCTGGAAAATATAAGTTTAAAAATTATCTCACCTAGAAAAAATAAGTTTTAAAAATGATCTCACCTGGAAAATATAAGTTTTAAAAATTATCTAAAATAAGTCAAAAATATAAGAAATTATTTACTATAACAGCTGAAAGCAAAGAAATTTTTTTATAATAGTAAACATCAAAAACAAATTTTGTAAAATAACAGTCACACATATTCTATTTATTGAATTATATAAAGAAATTATTTATAACAACAGTTGAAAGCAAAAACATTTTTTATAATGGTAAACTTCAAATGAAATTATCTAAAATAACATTGGAAAACATTTTCTACAATAAAAGTAGAATGCATAAAGAAATTATAATGTAAAACAAAAATACAAACAACCTTCAACAACAGCAGAAAACAACAAAAATGTTCTAAATTAGCAGTGGGAAACATAAAGAAGTATTCTATCATAGTCTTCATATATTTTTTATTATTCATTTTTAAAAGAACCTCTTGTATACTCTGTACAAATATTTCTGCTGCTGGTGATCCTCATAAATTCTACTGTTGATCTCATTATATACAATATTATCAAGTTTTTCTTTTGTCTTTCTCTACTTCTCTTTTCTTCTATTTTTGTCCACTGTTATATATACAATATTATCAAGTTTTTCTTTTGTCTTTCTCTACTTCTCTTTTCTTCTATTTTTTTCCCACTGTTATATATACAATATTATCAAGTTTTTCTTTTGTCTTTCTCTACTTCTCTTTTCTTCTATTTTTGTCCCACTGTTATATATACAATATTATCAAGTTTTTCTTTTGTCTTTCTCTACTTCTCTTTTCTTCTATTTTTGTCCACTGTTATATATACAATATTATCAAGTTTTTCTTTTGTCTTTCTCTACTTCTCTTTTCTTCTATTTTTGTTCCACTGTTATATATACAATATTATCAAGTTTTTCTTTTGTCTTTCTCTACTTCTCTTTTCTTCTATTTTTGTCCCACTGTTATATATACAATATTATCAAGTTTTTCTTTTGTCTTTCTCTACTTCTCTTTTCTTCTATTTTTGTTCCACTGTTATATATACAATATTATCAAGTTTTTCTTTTGTCTTTCTCTACTTCTCTTTTCTTCTATTTTTGTTCCACTGTTATATATACAATATTATCAAGTTTTTCTTTTGTCTTTCTCTACTTCTCTTTTCTTCTATTTTTGTTCCACTGTTATATATACAATATTATCAAGTTTTTCTTTTGTCTTTCTCTACTTCTCTTTTCTTCTATTTTTGTTCCACTGTTATATATACAATATTATCAAGTTTTTCTTTTGTCTTTCTCTACTTCTCTTTTCTTCTATTTTTTTCCCACTGTTATATATACAATATTATCAAGTTTTTCTTTTGTCTTTCTCTACTTCTCTTTTCTTCTATTTTTGTCCCACTGTTATATATACAATATTATCAAGTTTTTCTTTTGTCTTTCTCTACTTCTCTTTTCTTCTATTTTTGTCCCACTGTTATATATACAATATTATCAAGCATTTTCTTTTGTCTTTCTCTACTTCTCTTTTCTTCTATTTTTGTCCCACTGTTATATATACAATATTATCACGTTTTTCTTTTGTCTTTCTCTATTTCTCTTTTCTTCTATTTTTTTCCCACTGTTATATATACAATATTATCAAGCATTTTCTTTTGTCTTTCTCTACTCTTTTCTTCTATTTTTTCCTCACAGTTATCATCATGTGCCATACCGGTTGGCGTAAGCGATCATGTCCCTCCACAATCTTCTATCTACAGTGCATTGTATCAGTTCTGTTGTTGACTGTTTTCCATGCCATGACACCAAGCTATCCAGTATTTTCTCTCTTTGTCATCTGTGATCTCTCTTTCTTTTTATTTTGCCAGTTGTAACCAAGTATTCCACTTTCCTCTTCTTATAATGTGCCCGAAAAATGTTAATTGTTTCTTTCTGATGTTTTTTAGGAGCTCCCTTTTTGTGTTGGCCTCTTTGAGAACTTCCTCATTGATCTTTTCAGCTGTCCAGGACACAGTTATATATATACAATATTATCAAGCATTTTCTTTTGACTTTCTCTACTTCTCTTTTCTTCTACTTTTTCCCCGTTATATGTACAATATTATCAAGAATTTTCTTTGTCTTTCTCTGCCTCTCTTTTCTTCTCCTTTTCCCCGCTGTTACAAAATATAACATTCTGTGGGGGAAAAAAATTGTAAATTATCAAGAAATATGTAGTTTTTTTCTTTTTTGCTGTGACCAGGGAAATTTCCTCGGTTGTTGGCAAACATCAATAAACCCTTTGTGACTCAGGAAACACACTGAATAACGCTATAAGGTAGCCAAAAAATAATGATGGACTTAAGGTGATCTTTTTGATAGACATTTAACACATCCAGTCCATGAGGTGAAACTCAGGTCAAAAATCAACCTGAGCCAGGAATTTTGAATCCTCATGTTTTGCTTAGTGTGAACACACTGCTGTGTGTCAAAAGTTCAGAGAAAATGTGTAGAGCATCTAATGTTACATTTAAATGGTAGTAATTTTTACTATGATATATTAAATGGGAGCGTTACATATAGGTATCATAATTAAGGGTTAACTTGCGCAGAATACACAAGAAACCTCCTGTTTTTTGCACTTTCCAGAGACCAGTGGAGAGTAAAGCCATGAAGAAATAATTAATTTTTTAAATAATTGCCACTAACTGTGGTGGAAATCAAACCCAGGACCATCTTGTCCAGAGGCAGTCATCCTACCTCTAGACCACCAAGTTCTCATACACTTATTTCAAAACAAAATAAACTTCTTATGAGGTAGAATAAAATGTCATTGAATGTTACTGATCAATTGTTTTATAGCTTAGACAAGTGGGAAACTCCAGATATTTAAAAACAGACATGACATCATACTAGAATAGTGGTTCCAAATCATTTTCTCACTTATGTACCAAATGACAGATAATGTACTTATATTGTGCTTTCTTATTATTTAAGTGTTTATAAATAATATAGCTGCCGTTACTTCAAAAATTTAAGCTCTGGCTGTAAATAAACAGTCCAATAAAAGTATTTACTTTAATGTAATGGAAAGGTAATGAGACATACATATTAACATTCAAAGTATAAAAGACACAATGAATTCAAGTAAATTGAGTTAAAGAGTTATTTGCAGGTCATCATCATTGCACTCCGAACATGTCCATAGGTGCTCAGATCTCCTCCTCAGCAATTCCCACAGTGTCCAGCGACTGACGACTCCAGTTCTATGTTGGTTGATAAGTCTTCTTATATGGCCACTAAGTTTCTCATTTCTGGCTGTGCCCATTTTAACTCCCATTTCCGTCATCCAAAGAAGTGACGTGGATCTGTGTTTGTCAAAGTCCTGTGCTCTTCCCACATCTCGGAGGGCATTGATGATGTCCGCCCGATCCATTGGTTGCCTGTCCTCAACGACAGCACAGCTAGCCAACCTGTCCACTCTTTCATTTCCCTGTACTCCCGCATGTCCAGGGACATAGACAAAGATGACCTATGTATTTTGAATTTCTGCAACGACTCTACCCAGTGCATGCGTACAGAGCCCACCTCCACTTTTTTTATCATGCTCATCGAATCACTCAGTATGCATGTGTGGGTGTAGTCTTGTGACTCTAACCATTTGAATGCCTTGGTCACTGCCATCACCTCCATTGTGATGCCACTCGTGGTCATGACGTATGCATCACTGTCTTCTTTGACTATTCTGCCTGCCGAGCGTGCTGTAAATGCCCATGCACTTCTTTGGTGTCGTCTTACAGATCCTTCTGTATAGATGATTGCATCTTTCTCAATGGTGTTATCACAGATGAGACCGTTGACCTCAGCATTAACCATGACCGGGTTCTGTTCCCTACTTTTCCTGTCAAGTGTGACAATACACGAGAAAGTCCCCTTGAACGACGTAGGCCCCGGTATACACTCCTCACCAACACTGATATTGGTAAGCCCACAGACCTGTTTGATGGCATCTTATTTTCAAGTTATTATTCAAGTAAATATATCACAGATCACAGGTTAAAAAAAAACTTCAATACATTAGTTGTAGTAGTTCAATACATTTTCTTGATACATTATTTTTCATTAAACATATTCTTAGTTACATTTCAACTTTTTTTCCACATATCCTTAAATGTTTTGGGTGCATGTTTCTGGGAGTTATTATTATTATATTATAAAATATATATATAAATGTGTGTGTGTGCATGCACATGTGCACACACACACAGTACTAGATGAAAAGGTCAAGTGTAAGCACATGAGAGAAGCTTAATAAATGAGATAGTAAAAGATAAGGAAAAGTTAGAACAGACAACAAAATGTTCCACCAAAGCATTAGCAATATTGGAGACACTTTCTTTCAAGTTCTTTGATGCAGAAACATAATGCAATTTGACCTGACTATCTGAAACAATGTAAATGATTGTAGGGCATTAAGAAACCATTGCACACAAATTAATCTCTAGTAATAACTGAGATATAAACATATACAATAAATAACAATATGGAATTAGAAAGAAAGAGTAAGCTACAAGTAAATTACAATTTCAAGATAATTACATTCTGCAGAAATGAAACATGAAATACTGAAAGATGTCAATATTTGCCAGGTGAAATATTTTAAGAACATAAGAATGAGATATTAAATAAGACTGAAGATCACAACAGAGGGCAATTTTGAAAGCAAAAGGGATGCATAAAATTATGCCAGCGTTAAAATTATATCAGCATGATTGTTTTGAGAATTATGTGTTTGGAAAGTAACATCAAGAGATAGTATAATAGCAAACTTTCAGAATGTACCAACAATTCAAGATACAGATTACACTGCAGATCAAGTGCAACAGAATACACCAACGATGCAAGATACAGATTACACTATTAAAGGTCCAGTGCAACAGAATACACCAACGATGCAAGATACAGATTACACTATTAAAGGTCCAGTGCAACAGAATACACAACAATTCCAAGATATGGATTACACTATTAAAGGTCCAGTGCAACAGAATACACCAACGATGCAAGATACAGATTACACTATTAAAGGTCCAGTGCAACAGAATACACAACAATTCCAAGATATGGATTACACAAAAATCAGCCTTCAGATAGATTATGACATTATCAAAGAAACCAACATTCATTGCGCATCTATAAAGTCCAGATCAAATTCTTCAGTGTACAAACACAGTAAGTGTCTATGAGACTAAAATAACCATTTACCATTCATTACTGGCATATCACCAGGCCCCATTGGTCCCATTGGTCCATCTGGCCCACCCATTGGAAACTGAAACAAAGTATAATAGTAATGATCACAATAATGAAAGATTTCTCCAAAAATGTATTATTAATAATGTAAACAGTTTAATATATTATGAATTTGTTTTCCGCCACTATTTGCTATTAAATTGTAAATTGTGCACTTTCAATTTAGCAGCTTCAAATGAAACATAAATCAAAAAATGTATTACATTTATGGGAGTGGAAATTTGTTAAATTAAGAAAATGGGGAAATAATCATATTTCTATGTGAGATCATGATCTTCAATGTATCAGTATGAAGAAGGTCTTTATAGAGAGCAAGAAATTACAAAAAAGTTAAACACAAAAATATGTAGTGAGAAAATTCTGCACGTAACTGCTTGCTTCTTGTGTAAAATAGTCACTTCAAGTGCACTAATGCCTTTTTTTAAAATTTATTTCCCTGACCAATGGCTTTACTTGGAACATTGTTTTGTGTTCATTCCTACAATTATATGTCTAGCTTAACATTCCCAAAAGTGTCTATATCTTTTCTGTTTTGTGATTTGGAAAGCCTTTCCAGCTTTATTTTTTTTTTCTACTGCAGAATAACTCAACTACTCCCATGCACAATCCATCCTTGTTACCTCTGAAATCATTATTAGTAGTTACATTATCAAGGTTAATTAATTTCTTTGCTACCTTCTTTAACTTCTCCAAGCCACAACTAGTTATTCTGTAGCTATTTTTTTAAAGGATCTTTCTAAAATGTCTTCCCCATGCGATGTCTCCGCAGAATAATGCACATCAACTGGCAAGACAAAATAACCAACTTAACTGTCCTGCAACGTGCTAAGACCCCTAACAATCATGTCGATGTTCAGATGTCGAAGACTAAGATGGCTGGGGCACGTCCAGCGAATGGAAGAAAAACGCTTCCCCAAGCAAATACTATATGGTGAACTAATACATGGAAAAAGACAAATTGTAATTGGCAGACCTAAACTATGATATAGAGATATCTGTATATCATCTCTGATTGACTTCTCCATCTGTGAAAATGACTGGGAACATCTGGCAAGTGATCGCACATCATGGAGAGTATGTATAAGGAATGGTATAACATCATTTGAGACTGTGCTAAGGCAAAACTTAGAAGAGAAAAGACTCATGAAAAAGGATGGAAAAACCTGTGGATCAGTGGGCCTGACTTGTTCATTCTGTGACCGTGTGTGTTTGTCAAACATTGGTAGAATTAGCCACGAGAGAGGTTGCTCGACAAAAACAAAACCTAACAAAAAAATACACAATAGTCTCCACTAGACCGTCTGACAAGACGAAAAGGGCCATATATATACTTTCTAATATGTCAATGAATTACTTTTCTATGTGTTTATATTAAAAGTTTTGTAATTTCAATGTTTTTTCCTAGCCAGGTTTCTTTATTTGATTTCCTAAATGTTACATAAGTGAAGAGCATGATTTCAAAAATAACATTTTGATTTGTGCATATTTTCTTTTAAACTATCTGCCTATCGTAAATTACTAACATTTTCAAAGCAATATTAATTAATTTTTTTTTTATTAGTGAAACATGTGTAGTAATTTCCTCTTGGAACTGTAGAAGTTAAGACCTTGGGGAGAAGGGGATGGCAAAATAAATTAAATGCTGTCATTTTGCTAATTAGATGGATGTAGGTTGAATTTCAGACAAGGTCAATCATTTTCTATAAGGGCTGCAATGGAAACCCTGACCAGTATGTAACAAGGTCACAGAACTGGACATGCAGCCATTGTTCTCTAACTCCATAAAAATTCCCCAACAGGCCCCAGAAATAACACAAATACTGTCACTGATAATTCATTAAGGCAATGCACAATCTGGTTTAGATTGTACTTTTCTTGTTACTAGATGTACTAGCTATATAAATTATGACAAGCAAGTGCTGATTCCTGTGGGCTGCCATGATCCAATGTTCCTAAAATAATCAATTAGTCTAAATGACCTAATTTCCTTACAAAACTCCCAAACCCAAAAAGTGCACAATCTCTTCAAACATTGATAAAACACATGTGTGCTATTGTTCCAGCAGGTTAAATGTAGCTCTCAGACATTCATTATTTTGTTTCTTCACAATTCCACACACTTGATTTTAAATTAAAAAATGTAATCCTGATACTGCAGTTATAACTCTCATTTGTTTTTCATCATTGCCTCATTAAAAAAATGACTAATATTCACATCCACGACATGGTTCTTTTTTAATAATAACAGCGTCAACAAATCAAATCCAAATGTAAATCTGTGTGGAGAGTACTTATGCAATGAGACACCTAGGAGTATGGTTTGATCAGACCCTTGCTTTTATCAAGCATGAAGACCAAGCGGCATTGAAAGCCTGCTAAGCAGGAAGTCAAAATTTTCAACACAATACCAGTGACATTAGTTGCTGCACGCTGAAAGATAAATTTTGTAGCAGATTTGAGCACTTATGGACTTGTTATAGAGTTTACTTGCGGAGTCATCATCATTGCACTCCGAACATGTCCATAGATGCTCAGATCTCCTCCTCAGTAAGTCCTGCAGCATCCAGAGACTGATGATTCCAGTTCTGTGTTGGTTGATAAGTCCTATCACCCACTAAGTCTCTCATTTCTGGCAGTGTCCATCTTAACTCCCATCCCTTTCATCCAAAGGAGTTAAGTAGACTCATGGCTGTTGAATGCTTGTGCCTTTCCCACATCTCAATGGGCACTGATCACATCTGGTCAATCAATTGTTGACCATCTTTGGTGACAGCACGGCTTGCCAACTTGTCCGCTCTTTCATTTCTCTGCAGCCCCACATGTCCAGGGATGTAGACAAAGGTAACTCTATGTTTCGTTTACTTCTGTAATGACTCAACCCCCTGCCTGTGTACAGAACCTGCCTCCACTTTTCTTATCATGCTCAACAAATCACTTAGTATAGGGCATGGGTGTAGTCTTGTCACTCCAGCCAGGTGAATGTCCTGGTCACTGCCATCACCTCCATTGTCATGCTACTTGTGTTCATGCGGTATGCACCACTGTCTTCTTTGACCATTCTACCTGCCGAGCATGCTGTAAATGCCTATGCACTTCTTTGGTATCTTATTATGGGTCTGTCTGTACATATGACTGCATCTTCCTCATGGGTTTTTATCCCAGATGAGAGCATTGACCTCTGCATTGATCATGACTGGATTTTGCTCCCTACTTATGGATTTGTCTGATGTGTAATGAGGATGATCTGTCAACTAAACTAAACTAAAAAACTAAACTAAAAAACTAAACTAAAAAACTAAACTAAACTAAACTAAACTAAACTAAACTAAACTAAACTAAACTAAACTAAACTAAACTAAACTAAACTAAACTAAACTAAACTACTAACTAATAAAGCATTGCTCACTTGAAAGTTCGGACTCACCCCTGGCATACCACCCATTCCTGGAGGCCCCTGTTTCATCAAGTACATGGGATCACCTGTGCCACCAGAATCTGCAAGCAATGAAAAAGTCAGATTTAAAATTATAAAAATAATCATTAATTTTATTATAAAAATACACATTGTGGGAAAAAAAAAAAAGAAACCATCATCAAGATTAATCTCTTTTTAACAATCCTAATAGAAGGATAACATTTGACCACATATAAATGATCTCTTTTCTCATTAATTGTTGATATTTTATCGAACAAGTTTAATAAATGCTATTAAGTAAGGGTCACTCATGATCTGTTGAGTTATTTTTGTATCTTTATTTTTTT
The DNA here is from genome assembly GCA_032433765.1 of Megaustenia siamemsis. Taxonomy (NCBI): domain Eukaryota; kingdom Metazoa; phylum Mollusca; class Gastropoda; order Stylommatophora; family Ariophantidae; genus Megaustenia; species Megaustenia siamemsis. Next base: position 31,767,711 of record JAVIAB010000160.1, on the reverse strand, counting down.
ATGACCTACACAAACATGATATTCTGTTTCTTCTGTTTACAGCTAATTTTATAAATGTTTATTAGTAGATTTTTTCTGCCACATTCATTAACCCTAGTTTACGATACCTATCTGTGGCATATATGTTTACAATATTGCAGTAAAAATGACTACCACTTAATTGTAACATTAACTAAAAATAGTGTTTTCTTTGAACTTTCTGACACACAGCCGTGTGTTTGCACTAGGACAGACAGGGGGAAACTCAGATTTCCTTTCTCAGGTTGATTTATGACCTAAATTTTACCTCAGGGGTCGAATGTGTTACAATGTTAACAAATGCCAAAAGTCTATCAGTATTATCATCTACCTCATAGCGTTATTCGCCACGTTTCCCGAGTTACAAAGGATTGTTTGATGTCGGCTGATGATCAAGAACCAAAAAAAAAAAAAAAAAGGAAAATCTACAAATTTCTTGAAAATTGGCATATGTGTGTGTGTGCACGTGTGAACAGGACAAAATGTCAAATTTTGAAGACTTTGTATTTTGATGAGGTAATTTTTACTGCAGTAACCGTAATCTAGTGTTAAATTATACACTAGCTTATCTATACATTGAAATTAAACAAGACACACAAAAATCCCATGTTTTTAAAAATAAGGTTGTGCTTAAATATGTTTCCCCCATCTTGGTTCTTGTCCTGATGTTTTCTCTCAGGGCAAAGACTGCAAAATCTGTCAATGGGATTTTGGCCTCAGGGAATAGTTTTGAGGAAGTTTGAATTTATATATCTAAATGATGAAAGGTCAACCTAAAGAAACAATAAAATGAACACTGAGGCAACAGTGGGCACCAGCTAATTTGCCAAAGTTGAGAGGTTTACCCAGAAGACATGTGGCGAGATACAATATGGATCCTGTGCAAAGTCTGATATTTAACAGCAAAGATCATCAAATATGGAGAATCTAGAGCTTCTGACCTAAGTGCCATCTTCAGCTGAAATAAATTGATGGATGGACAAATGGATGGACAGATAGAAAAGTTAGGAGAACCATGTAATCTTTAGTACAAAATAAAAGGGGACTCCAGTAAAACTGATTACCAATGGCAATTGAGAAACAAATACAGTTTTACATCAGATGACAAAATAGTTTCAGCTAAAACATATACTCCACATCATAAAATATAGAAACAATCTTGTAGAGTTACCATGGATCAAAATGGGATAGCAACCCAGTACTCAAAAATACCTTGCTGCAAGATAGATGTGTTGTACCAAAAGGTGTAAATATAACATTTTACTGCAGTTGGCAACACAACGCATTTACACCCACATGACATCCTTTTAATGATGGATGACAATGAGGTTATAACAGTTCCTTCAGTCATTTGGTAAAAGTAAAGTAGAAGAAGTCCTTTAAAGGGCAGATGAAGAAATGTAGTCATTGGGTAAATGCGTAAATAAAACAAAACATGATGCAGATTATTCCACAGGGACAGTTTGGTTAGCCATGAAAGATAGCTTTGGTGATCCTCTAAACTTGCTGGGCTAACAAGGAATTTGCCATTGCTTAAGAGACCTAGCAAACAGAAAGTGCTAAGAAATCTGCACAAACAAAAACTAATAGATGATTTTTTATGGAAGACTAGAAATGGCAAAATGAGAAATGATATCAGAAAAATCATGTGTGGTACACCATGCATCAAACACACTCAAAAATAAAGCACTGTTCAGTCATCTTATGAAAATGGAATCTACCAAAAGCTACCAAAACAAAACAAAAATCTTGCTTCAAGGTAAAAAGAAGACAAAGTGTCAGGCAGAATTACTGAAATTTTGCAGGGGTCAGGTTTACAATGGCCAGTGCAACACATAGGGTCCTGAAAAAATAAAAGCGGCAACTTTCCACAATGCTGCTGGGCATACATAGATGAGACAATATTTTTTTATTCTTTATTGTTCAGTTATTTCATTGTATTGTATTTTACACTCTGTGTTTCATTACAACTATTGGGGACTGATTTTATAGCCTTTGGTTTCCTTATTATAATTTTTTTTTTCCCTACCAGAGGGTGAAATAAAAAATCTAACTTGACACTTTATAAGCGGCAAGTGCACTGAGCATGCAGCCCTTTCTTCCCAGTCCCACATTACACTCAATAGAATGAATAAATTAGAATCTTGATAATGTCACAATAATTTTTTAGATACAAGTTATAATGCCCCAAACAGGAAGATTTAATATTAAGTTGTAAAATATTCTTAGCAGAAAGCTTTTTGAATCACCATCATTTTAATGTCTTGCTTTATAATAATTTGAATCAACCACTCATGTGTTCATTTCTGGGTGTGCAATGTTATGAAGTGAGAAGGCTTTTACTCTAGATGTTATATTGATAGATGCATATTTGTTCTAATGAATTATTGGTAAGAGTTTTAGAAAAACCCTTGTTATCACTTCAAATGAGTGTCACTGAATCAGATATGATAGGTCAATTGAGAGAATGGCAAGAGAAATGATACATGCTTTGTTTGATAATTATTTGTTACTATATACCAAATGCTTACTGAGCCTATTTATATATGGCTTTATGGAGGCGAAGGCGCGCCTCCCAGCACCAGAGCTAGAAGTTGTCAGCGACCCACAGCTAATGGCTTGCGCCAGGATCGGTGAACCAAAACCATCCAGACCCTGCTCCACCTCTCCGTGGTGCCTCCAGTAACAGACTAACCTGTCTTGTCTGGCCAAGCATGCAGGGATCGAAAAGGGAAGACAACCCGGTACTCAAAAATGTCGTGCTGAAGTCGGATGCGTTGCGCCGAAAGGCGCGAATATAACAGTTATACTGCAACCCACAACACAACGCAGATATGTCCACTATGTCCTTGTAAGGGCGGATGATGAAGAGGAATATTCTAGTCTACCACGATACTCTAGAATACTTTAGTCATCGGGCGAACGCAACCAACCACCAACCATATGGCTTTATAAGAAGATACTGTTATTAAGTATTATAATCATAACAAAAATACAGAAAAATTCATTAGTAATTTGTAACAATAAGATCTCCAAACGCAAAATATTTTATATGTTCTATTGGTATTGGAGGGCTTGCTTTGCTATTCGATTATTATCTCTTCTCATCACATGTCCAACGTATGACCATCGTCTTTTCTTTATTACTGAAGATATTAGTGGTTGATTGGCGATTTCTCTAATTTCCTCGTTTGTTTTGAATTCGTTCCATTCTATACCAAGTATTTTCCTTAGACATTTATTTTCGAATGCGTTCAACTTTGTTTAGATATAAAAACAATGTTGAACGCATTCGAAAATAAATGTCTAAGGAAAATACTTGGTATAGAATGGAACGAATTCAAAACAAACGAGGAAATTAGAGAAATCGCCAATCAACCACTAATATCTTCAGTAATAAAGAAAAGACGATGGTCATACGTTGGACATGTGATGAGAAGAGATAATAATCGAATAGCAAAGCAAGCCCTCATATGGGAAACAACAGGTAAAAGAAAAAGAGGAAGACCCAGGGAGACACTGAGAAGAACATTGATGAGAGAGGCAAGAGCAGCAGGAATCGGCTCCCTCAATGAGATAGAACTGCTTGCACAGAACAGAGACAGATGGCGAGATTTGATAAAATATCTTTAAAAGAAAACTGCTAGAACAAAAATTCATATAGGAGAAGGTGTATCTTGGTCTACGCCCTATGGGCCGGTTACGGCTCGAAAGGTCAATAGATAGATAGATAGATTGGTACCTACATAACGGAATTATGCAAGCAAATAATATTAATGTGACTAGTGAAGAATGTTAGTAAGTTTTAAATAATCAAGTTATTTTATACAAATTGTAGGATACAAATTTAATCATAATTGAATTTTTCATTTTAAATATTTGTAATACTTTCTTCCTAAGGCATATAAAAAAACATAAAACACAAGCTACAAGGGAAAAGTACTTTGGGAAAACTACTAAATTTTGCAAAGGCTTAAAGATCAAATACAAAAATAAGGCATACATTAGGTCTAAAAATATTATGACAGTATAAAAAACATATGAAGAAAGAAAGAAAGAAAGAAAGAAAGAAAGAAAGAAAGAAAGAAAGAAAGAAAGAAAGAAAGAAGGAAAGGAGGAAGGGAGGGAGGGAGGGAGGGAGGGAGGGAAGGAGGGAGGAAGGCAGGAAGGGAGGGAGGGAGGGAGGGAGGGAGGGAGGGAGGGAGGGAGGGAGGGAGGGAGGGAGGGAGGGAGGAAGGAAGGAAGGAAGGAAGGAAGGAAGGAAGGAAGGAAGGAAGGAAGGAAGGAAGGAAGGAAGGAAGGAAGGAAGGAAGGAAGGGAAGGAAGGAAGGAAGGAAGGAAGGAAGGAAGAACGGGGTGAGGGTGGCGTGGGTGACACAATTATTAACATGTTTAGGAGAACAAAGAACTTTAAAAATATTTAAACACTTATCAAGTCCATACCAAGTAGCATCTTCTAGTACAGTAAGAGTGGAGAAAATACATTTTAAAATTATGCATAAGGAGCACTATAGTCCTGACAGATAGTCCATCTAAGATTTTGAGAAAACATAACACAAATCCCAAAGTTGGAATAAATTGTTCGTCTGATAAGACACTAACAAAGCTCAGGATTTTCAAATCAAAAGTTGTATCCACCCTTACTTATATGTGAGAGCTGGAAAACAATTAAAGAAATAGAAAATAAACTGGATGCATTTGAAAACAAATGCCTGAGGAAAATATTTTGTATACCATGGAATGAGTTCAAGACTAATGCATAAGAGAAATGACAAAGCATCCAAAAATATCAAGTATAATAAAGAGAAGGCGAACATATCTATGCCATGTGATGAGAAGAGACAACAAAAGAATCTCAAAGCTGACCCTCAAATGTGAACAGAGGGTAAAAGAAAAAGAGTCTGACCTAGACAAACACTAAAAAGAACATTAAAATGAGAGGCAACAACGGTAGGCATCAGCTCCCTCTCCGAGATTGAGCAACTTGCCCTGAACAGAGAAGTGTGGTAAGACACAATGCAGGTCCTGTGCAAGGTCTGGCTGTTGAAAGATCATCAAACACAATAGTCTAGAATTTCTTCCCTATGTGCCGTCTTCGGCTTCAAGGACAATAGATAGATCGGGAAGATATTTAACACAAATAACTTCCTTATTTCCTTGCAATGATTTAAGAAAAAAAACCTGAACAACGGTAGCAACATGCAACACACAGTAAAGCACAATCTGCTAGTGAGGGAGCATGTGAATAAATGAAAAAATAAAAGAACATATGTTTGATGATGATAATCATGAAGACGAAACAAGATGCTGAAAAAATAAAAAGAGGGCTGATAAGAAGAAAAAAAAAGAAAGAAATACCCCAATAGTTTTAGGAGAAAATGACCATCAAGGCACAGTGTCCATGATTCTCACTTGACTTTTTGATAAGAATGATATGAATTAATCATAACTCTGGATTGAACAACTGTTTGATTTCCTAATGTTATGATTTTAAAAGTTTATAGTGTGCTGTTTAAACACATTAGTAAGTAAAGTAAGAATGGATAAAACATGTGGAAAGTGCATCATGTCAAAAAGAACATTTTCATGGCACCTTTTTAATTAGGCTGTAAAAACATGTGTTCCTCAAACTATTTTTAAGCACTAGTAATAAAAATATATGTAATATTCAATAACAGGTTACAGTTAAATATTTTATAACTCATGTTATTCAAAGTCTAAATAAAAATCACAGACATTCAAGGGTGAAGGTAGGATGTGCTGAGTTAATCCTTAAATTATGATCAGATTTCTTCTAACTCACTGCTAAAAAATCAGTGAGAACAAATTTTGAAATGGAAGTGAGGAAACTAATATGTGGTATAAATACTCTATGCAGATAAATAAACATATATAAAAACATTTCACATAATTGTGAGAAGTTAAATTATATGTTTTTATCATTATATTTACACCAGATATGAGTTTACAATTTTCCTGGTTGAGTTTCTGTAAAACACTTCATATTTTCCACTGTGGATCTTCCATAATATTGTATCACATCTTTGATTTAATAAATTAGATAATTTCACCCATTGATCTAATGGTTGCAATTTTGACCGTTGTCTAAAAAAAAAATGTGTAGGTTTCTAAAGTTTTAAATTTCAGTATCAACAGTTGACTTTATCCAAATTATATATTTCTCAACATATATTTTGTTTAGATTATTTCTGCATTTTTCCATTTCTCACTTTTCAATGTAGATCACACAAAAATCACAAAAGAATCATGTGAACTATAAAGTCCTTGCAAGATGTTAACTATAACAAGAAAGAATAAATACTGAAAAACAAATTAACAAAACAGCTGAAGTTAATGAAGGTCACGCCTGTGCTGTTACGAATGAATGAACAGATATTAAAAGAACAAATGTAATGGAAGAAATGAGATGATTGCAGCAAATCAGGACTGTGCTGAGATACTGATTATTAAAATTGTAGGAATGCATTGTAACAGTTGAGAATTTCAAATTCTTTGTTGTTACAATGCATTCCTATAATTTAAATTATATAATCTTTCAACTATCATATCTTTAAACTAATTCCCTCTCTCTCTTTCACTCATGTATACACTCACACACCTTAAGAACTGATTACTACAAGAATATTTAAAGCAAAAGAGCGGATAGAGTAGAGAAGATAATAAAAAGTGATGAACTTTAATGAATAACAAGTTTCAAATCTACAGATACAAAGTCATGATATATATTTTTATTTATTGTATTCATTTTTTTTAAATATTGTATTTGTTAAAATACTTACATTTATATGTTTACATCAATAAAGAGGGATTGCAAAAAGATTAATCTCTTGCACAATTTTCATAGCTTCCAACCTTCACCCTTGCAATCAGAATAGCCACATATTGTTACTACAACAAACAAAGCAACTACTAGTTGTAGAAGGGTAGACCAAAATGTATATTATCTAATTTTTTTTTCATTTATCAAAATATACACTGTAGAAAGTTGTTATTAAAGATAATTTGTTTCAAGCATGTTTTAATACTTCTTCACTCACTGAGCACTTAAAACAGCAATTTTGTCAACTTGATTGATACTAGACAATCATAACTCTGGGTCTGGACAATTATTTGATTTCTTAATGTTATAATTTTAAAGTTTAAGGTGTGCTTGTACACATAAAACTTATAAAATCAAACATAATACAAAAATAGTTTTAGAGTTAATTCAATCAATCAAAGATTTTCATGCCCTTTTGGAGAGCATTTACTACAGACAAGATATCTCCATTAATTCTTTTTTCAAAGGCTTTTCCTTCATTTCCTTCCAGCCAAGATTAATGTCCTTGAAGGTTATCATAATTTCACTCTCCCCAAGTATATTGGCTCTCTCTTTGGCTGTGGATTTCACGAATGCCAATCTTGTTTTGCTGGTTTGCTTAGTGTGTCCAATCCATGTCCACTTTCCATTCATAATCTGTTGCTATTCTGGCCCTTGTTCTCATTCTTTTTTTTTAAATTTTTTTTCTCCCAGATTTCATTTCTGATCTTGTCACACTATTTGATGTTCATAATTTTTTCACACAGTTCATAGTGTCTCTACCTTTTGTTTGGGTGCATAATTCAGTAACATCAAAGTCTTCGAGCCATACCGTAGGACTACTTTTACATTTGTATTAAATATCCTTAGTTCTGACTTTTGTGGGGGGTTTTTTGGCAGCCCATATCTTGTTCAGGTGGATGATAGCTATTCTTGCTTTCTTTGTATTTTCTGCTTCACATCTGTCTCAGACTTCTCATATTAACAATGCTGTCCAAATATGTAAAATGATTTACTTCTTCAATTGATGTTCCTTCAATATCCACTGGTTTATGGTATGTGTTATTTCTTATTCAAGCATCTCTTAAAATACTGTTAATACTGAAGAGAGGTAGACAGCAAATGATGAAGAAAAAAATATGTATATTCCAACAATGTGTACAGGAGTCTATTCTAGACAGTATGGGTGGGAATGATTGAAGAATATATAGGTCAGGACTGTCAACAATAGGATATAAATTAGCATGTACTTTTACTACCCATCTGTTGAGAGGAACTGAGCAAAGTTGCTTCTTTCCAATCATTAATCAAATATCAGTAGTATTGTAGGTAGGGTACTACCAATGTATTGATTGTATGGTCATTCCCATCATCATCATGAGGTCTCATGATGTTTGCAGAAAGTTACATTCATCACAGCCTGTCTGAAAGAATCTGTTTCTAGCCAGATCTTCCACTTCTTCTGTTATCATGTTCAAGGTCTCCTTGGTGTCTTGCGGCCACCTTCTTCTTGGTCTGCCCCTGATGCGTTGTCCAAGAACCATGCCTTCCATTATCATTCTTTCCAGCCCGTTGTGTCTTTTGACATGGCCATAATATTTTAATTTCCTTTGTAGAATGATGTTTGTAAGTCAGTTCTTTTTAATGTTTCAATCTGTTAATGTGTCTTCATTGCTCTTTTTCATTATCCAAGGTACCTCAAATTTTTCTGTTGCATTTTGTTTAAAATTAACCTATTTTCTTCCTTGCTGTTTGTGAGATTGTTCATGATTCGCAACCATATGTTGCTATTAGGAAGATACTTGTCCTCAGTAATTTTAATTTTACTGCCTTACTGGGTGTATTGCCACTTGTTCTTCATGGCATTTAATTTTTGTGTTGCTATTGCTAACCTTTTGATCTCTTTCTGGCAGTCTCCATTGTTAGTTACTACTGATTCCTGATATTCAGTTTGTTACAATTTCAAGTTCTTCACCGTTGATGATGATTTTGGGTTGGTTTTTTGTTTGTTTGTTTGTTAATAGACATTATGTATCTTAGTTTAGATCATTCTCAGCCTGACATTCTACAGCCAAACCAAATGAAAAATGAAAGGGTACTTTGTTATTGTTATTGGCTATGGAAGGCCTCGGTCTCACAGCAAACGAATTAAAATCCATAATTGCTCAACCGCCCATGCCAGTGGAATCATCCGAATTACTAACTCATCTCCCAAACAAAGAAAGGTAACTGTAGTCCCCATCGTAGCAGTCTCAGCACACGCCAAAAGACATAAGGTACTTTACTCTTAATAACCCCTTAATTTAATAACAATGGCAAAGAGTAATAGCACCTACTGGTTTAACAGAAGATGAATGCTTCTTTTGCTTGCTAAATTATACACCATGGAAAGACAATTGTTTTTAAATTTTAGATTTCAATCAAATTAACATTTTATTTGTTCTTTGTATTTTAGTAATAAAAATGAGAATGTTAATTCCAAATATAAAAATGTCATTGTATATGTGACACAAATTGAGTGTATATTTTGGTAAATATATTTTTAAAAATCAGATCAAAATATTTTTCAGTCTACCCTCATGTTAGCTACCGTGAATAACAGGGCTGTAGGAGGTCGGTGTTCGCCGCATCTCACCTTGGGGACTAGGCATTATGGGAGTGCCTGGGGGCCCTCCTGAGGGTGGGGGGCCCTGTGGCACATAATCCTGCATGAGCAATTTAAGATAAATAGATCAATAAGATACAGCAGATTTTAGCAACTCATAATGCATAAAACTTTTAGCCATAACAATACAAATATGTATAATGACAGTATGTTTGTATCATTTTAGTATAAAAGAATTATAATACTAGCCTGTCCAATACTTCGTTTGTATAACAACAACTCAAATCAGCCAGTTTTATACCTCAAGTTGAGTGGCTATATAATTACAAACTCTCTCTGTTTGCATGATGGCAACTCTTTGGACAAGTGTTTTAACATTGATTAGCTCCTTTATAGTTAATACAATTTTAAATCAGTTCCATACTCTCACTGATTAACATAATATGAAGACAGAATCTTTAACATTTGTATGATAAAACAATCATCATGAAATATAACTGTGATTTAAATTAAAAAGCTGAAGGTACATACACATACATTACGTTTAATATATGTGAAGCAATATTTTTAAAGAAAGTGTTCCCTAACTAAATTAAGATACTTCTTTAATAATAACACTACTCTTGTTTGACTTCATCATAAAGTGTGCAAATCAAAGAAAAAACTTTAAAAAATAAACATCAATAGATATTTAGTAATGACATCAGGTGAAAGTTCAAAGGTGAAAGGAAATAATATAATTAGACTAGGTTAAGACACAAAAATGAAAAGCATCTTACAAACAAATTCTTTAAAGAAAGTCAACCACAAGCTCCAGTCAATCCACTTGTCAATTTGTTCATGTTTGTACCAACTAGGCAATGTAAGGCAGCTAGTAAATGCATTGGCTACCTCATCTAAATGCAGAATATATTATTGCTCCAACACTTTACACTTTTGTTTGCATATGCTATGAAACTGCCTTTAACTTAACAGGTTACGGTTTTCTTGCCTTTCAGCATTGAGGAGAGATGTAATTTGCAGTCTTTTACTCTTCTGTTGGCTTCTCCTACCATTATATTTCTTAGTTTTTCTATTATTTCATCAAACCATCTTTTTCACGGTTGGCCCTTGGATCTGGTATTCTTGCAGTATTTCTTGAAGGCTCACTGTGGCATATTTTTATCTTTCCTGTCTTATCACATGGCCAAACCATTTTATCCATTGCCTCTTTATCTTTTCAATGGCGAGAATTATTCCTAGCTTTTTTCTCAGTTCTTCGCTTCTGAACTTATCTCTTGGGCTGTTTCCTGTCATGCGTCTATAACATTTTATTTGTTGTTTATCACCTCGGTTTGTATATTTCACTAAGCAATATATTTATCCCCTACCGACCTGTATGTCTGTCATAAGTTACGGCCTTAACTGAGACAGTACGGTAGTAAGAACAGCAACGATATTATTGTACTTACATTATAATTTGCTGGAGATGCACAATTCATCTGTCGAAACAAATAAAAAGTACAATGTTTCTGTACAGAAATTAATTAGCACAATAGCAACTGCCATAAATACATGAAATATTTTGAAATAGCAAAAAAAAAGAAACGAAGCCTGAACATGCATATCCTTTACAAATCTTACTTCTTTTTGTTGTGATAAACTATGTCTTTAAAAGTGTTACTTTTGTCCCAGTTGCAAAAATGTTATGGTAATCTCATCAGTTCATTATAATAGACTTTATATAAAGTAAACATAAAATGGAATTCAGCACCTAGACTAATAGAAAGTCAAGACAAACTACAACATTTCCAGAAATGTCTTCATCAGGTATATCAAACAAACTATACAAAATTAAACAAATATTTCCGGGTCAGAATACACGATGACACACGAAGACATAGATCTAAGAAAAAATGGCAGAAAAGACGGTGGCCAGGATATATGTACAGTCTGGTAAACCAGACCAAGAATTTTTCTGATATCCTCATGTTTCTGATATCCTCATGTTTCTGATATCCTCATGTTTCTGATATCCTCATGTTTCTGATATCCTCATGTTTCTGATATCCTCATGTTTCTGATATCCTGCTTACACAGCAGGTTTTTTATGAATAACAATAAAAAAAGTAATGAATCCCCTTAATTTAAAGAATAAATCTATACAAATGAAGTATAAATTTGATTCTTATGAGTAATTTCATAAAAAGTAGAAGACCTTTTGCCTTTTTGTTACAAAATACTTTCATCGTTGATCAAACACTTTTAATGAAAAAAAAATCCCTTAGATTTAATGATGCAAAAAGTACAGTAATAGATAGACAGGAAAGCATTTACACATTCTTTATACTGTTATACTTACATTATAATTTGCTGGAGACGCACAATTCATCTGCAATGTCAGACAAATATTTGTTACTGTATTTTTGCATTTAAGTAAACAAGATTTTTACAGCACATAAAACTATCAAAATCATAAACAACCAAACTAACCAGTGATTATTGAATTCACGGTAAGACAGTCAATATATCATAGCACTTTTTTTCATGTAATTTGAGCCAAAGATATGTAATATTCATATTCTCGTATGATAACCTTCTTTTTGTTCACTTAGTAGTGCATTCTACTGTCTTCAGTATACTTTTACTCAAGATTGCAATCCTAGCCTTTGGTCTTTCAGTACACATTTCTTGTAAGACAGCATTTGTTTGCTGTCGTTGTTGACTTACATGGCAAAGTAGTCTTACCAGATGATGAGTCTTTCCTACCTGGATTTGTATCAGGTCCCAAATGGATTGTCTGCCAGGACTAAAATCTTTCTCCCTCTCTCTCAGCTTGTGTGTTGTGTATGTTGTTCCCTTGATATTTTTAACATAGAAGATCAACGACACAATAGCCACTGAAGATAGGTCATAATGCAATCACTGTGTTGCTGGAAATGCAAACAATATTCTATATTTGATCTTGATCCTTCAAGTGCTGCTAAACGTCACACAGGACCCTTAGTGTTACAGGACCCTTAGTGTTTTTTCGCCATCCATTTTTATTCTGAATGAGATATTTGATATTATTAATTGAGTCTAAGCCTGTCAACTTTGCTTCTCTCACCCAGTGTTCTTTTAAGTATCTCTAGGTTTTCCTCTTTTTTCTGTATCCTTGTTTTTTCTAGATCAGAGCCTGTTTTGAAATTCTTTTGTTGTCTCAATACATGCCTGACATATGTCCATCTTCTTTTTGTAATTGTAGATAAGATCATTGATTGTATGGCCATTTCTCTTATCTCTGTATTAGTCTTGAACTCACTCCATTGTACACAGAGTATGCTTCTTAAGCAATTGTAAAAGTGTTACTTTTTTTTTTCCAATCTTTTGTTTTTTTCCAGCTTTCACATATGTAGGTAAGGGTTGATAATACATTTGAGTTAAACATTCTAAGTTTAGTTTTCTTGCTTAGTATTTTGTATATTCTATACTATAAAGAAATTATTAATAAAAGAGATTATAAACCAGACAATAGTACAGTGAGTCATAAAAATGATGAATACTACAAAAACCAAGTTAATTCTCTCATTATTTAATTCTGATTTAAAATTGAGACATTGCAACTCACTGATGACGACGATGGAGGCCATCTACTTTGTGGTCCAGGTCCTCCAGGCCTGAAAGAACAATATACTAAATTATTATTTTGTTACATATGTATAAATATGATTCTTTTTAGTTCAGCAGCTTCTTGGTTTTTGTTCATTGAGACAATTTGAATTTTACATTATTAACTAAAACATAATGTCTCATTAACAAATATGTTGTTGAGTTGACTGGAGAGTAACATTCAAACCCACATTAGCTGATGGCTTGCGCCAGGATCGGTGAACCAGAACCATTCAGACCCTCCACCTCTCCACGGTGCCTCTAGTAACAGACTAACCTGTCTAGTCTGGCCAAGCGAGCAAGAATCAAAGAGGGAAGACAACCCAGTACTCAAAAATGTCATACTGAAGTCGGATGTGTTGGGCAGAAAGGCACAAATATCACAGTTATACTGCAAACCACAACACAACGCAGTCACGCCCATTTAACATCCTTTTAAGGGCGGATGATGAAGAGGAATATTCTGGTCTACCAGAATACTCTAGAATACTTAAGTCATCGGGCGAACGCAAGCAAGCAAACCCACATTGACTGTATCTTCTTCTTCTACTTCTTCTTCGCATTCACCTGTTAAGTGAGCATGGATGTGTTGTGTTTCTAGTTTCAGCCCGACACATTCGTCTTTAGTATGAGCAGATTTTGCTTAGCAATTTTTGCCTGGACAGCGCCCATTATTGGCCTGCTATTTCTACTTTTAAACTGCGACGGGTTCTTTAATGTGTGCTGGTGCACACTGGACCACAATATTTGTGTATATGTACTGTTTTTTGAGAGAGTGAGATTTTGTATTTCACTATCCAGAGACCAGAGGGGGGTAATACCACGAGGAAATCATAGATCCCACTTTTGAAAAATCAAACCCTGAATCCTTCACCCTAGATACAGACATCTTACCTCTAGACCACTCAGTCCCGTGTTCACTAGATCATTGGGACAGCTATGTAACCACTATGCTAGAGATGTTTTTAACTTTGGATTGGCATTTTGTTTTGTTGGTTGACATCTTAGTAAAACTATATTTTAAAATAAAGGCTTTGCTCTTCATTGTTTTTTGACCTATTCAATTAGCTGGCCTCTGGGCAGTAGGATGCCAGGTTTGAGTCCTGCCAGAGGTGGCAGAAATGTTTCACTTTGAATCCATGATTTCCGCAAGGCTTTAACCTCCCTGGTCTCTGGGTAGTGCGATCCAATGTCCAGCCATATTTGAAAAGGATGAAAAACAGGAGGTCCTGTGTGCTTTCAAACACGTTAAAGAACCCTTGGCAGTTAAATTTAAAAAGAGTAGGCCAAAAATTACTGCAAACTGGGCAAAAAGTGCTAAGTGTATCTACTATGCCAAAGACAGATGTGTTAAGACTTAAAGAAGCAAATATCTTGGCTTTGTCATAAACAAGCAATGCAAAGTATTCATGCCCATGTAATGGGTGAATGCTAAGAAGAAGATTATTAATTACGAGTATACCAATACAAGACGATTAGATGCCACAGAGATGGGATTTCTCAGAAAAATGTTGAAAGTTCCCTGGACAGCTAAAAAGACCAATGTGAAAGTTCTCAAAGAGGCCAACACAAAAAGGGAGCTCTTAAAAAACATCAGAAAGAAGCAATCAACATTTTTCGGGCACATCATGAGAAGAGGAAAGTTGCAATACTTGGTTCTATCTATCTATTGACCTTTCGAGCCGTAACCGGCCCATAGGGCGTAGACCAAGATACACCTTCTCCTATATGAATTTTTGTTCTAGCAGTTTTCTTTTAAAGATATTTTATCAAATCTCGCCATCTGTCTCTGTTCTGTGCAAGCAGTTCTATCTCATTGAGGGAGCCGATTCCTGCTGCTCTTGCCTCTCTCATCAATGTTCTTCTCAGTGTCTCCCTGGGTCTTCCTCTTTTTCTTTTACCTGTTGTTTCCCATATGAGGGCTTGCTTTGCTATTCGATATTATCTCTTCTCATCACATGTCCAACGTATGACCATCGTCTTTTCTTTATTACTGAAGATATTAGTGGTTGATTGGTGATTTCTCTAATTTCCTCGTTTGTTTTGAATTCGTTCCATTCTATACCAAGTATTTTCCTTAGACATTTATTTCGAATGCGTTCAACTTTGTTTCTATATCTCTTGTTGTTTTCCAGCTTTCACACGCATACGTAAGGGTTGATAGTACATTTGATTTGAATAGCCTAAGTTTTGTGTTTGTGCTAATGAGTTTTGATTTCCACAACTTTTCAAGGCTTCTGAAAGACATTGCTGCTTTAGCCAGTCTGATTCTAATTTCTTTGCTCGTATCCCCTTCTCGATCAATGTGACTTCCAAGATAGATGAAGTGATCGATCTCTTCTACTGGTTTGTTTTCCATGTATATTTTGTCACTTGTTGGAATTAAACTTTTCATGACTTTAGTCTTTTCATGATTGACCTCAAGCCCAATTTTGCTGGCTATTGATGATAGTTCATTTGTGTTTTCCTGCATCGTTTTTATCTGATTGCTGATGAGAACTATGTCATCAGCAAAGTCCAGGTCCTCCAAATGGTCTCCTTGTATCCATTCGATGCCTTTATTACCAGTGCAGCATTTCTTCATTATGAAGTCCATAACAATTCCAAATAACAAGGGCGATAAAATACATCCTTGTTTAACCCCAGTTTCTATTGGGAAACATTCGCTCAGTCCTTCCTCTGTTCGAACTGCACATGTGTAACCATCATACATGTCTTTGATAATATTTATGATTTTTGATGGTAAGCCATATTGCTTCAGAATTTTCCACAAAGAATCTCTATGAATACTATCAAATGCTTTTTTGAAGTCGATGAAGTTAAGTACAAAAGGTTTAATACTTGGTTACAACTGGCAAAATAAAAGGAAAGAGAGATCGTGGACGACAAAGAGAGAAAATACTGGATAGCTTGGTGTCATGGCATGGAAAACAGTCAACAACAGAACTCATACGATGCACTGTGGATAGAAGATTGTGGAAGGACATGATTGCCAACGCCAACCGGTACGGCACATGATGATGATGATATCAATACAAGTATATCAATATAAGTATATAATTGCTGAAAAATTCAAACACTTTCAGACAAATGTGTAAACAGCTAACATTCTTGAGTGACTCAAGTTTAAATTCTGCTGAAGAAAATATTTTAGTGATTAGCTAATTTATAAAAAAAAAAAAAAAAAACTAGCATATTTTAAAGGCCACCATGGAAAAGTTTTTTCCATTATGCAATCAACATATTTTTTTTTTAAAGTGCTTTTAATGATGTTCACTGTACCACTTTCGTTGTCATAATAAAACTTTGCATGTTTATTTGTGCAAGAAAAATATTTCTATTTGCCGCAATTGCGATGCATAAAGTGTTAATGTAATAGAAATATTAATAAAGACAATTATTATAATGTGAGATAAGAGGTCTATGGCTCTTTGTGTGCAAGAATGCATTAATAAAATTGTTAAAATCTATTCAAAAGAAGTATTGTCACTCCACATTGAATTTTTCTTCTTTTCTTCCTGTCCTTTCCATCTGACAAATCAACTCTTCTTCTATTGTAGTTATAAATGTTATTATTTAACATGTTCAACGTCAGATTTTAAGGTGTTCAATATATTTTATTCATAGGTGAAATTAAAGTACTAATTCTTGTTTAATTTCTTTCTCTCTCCCTCTTTAACATTTGTAACATTGTTCTCAGAATCTCTTATTAATTAGTAATATAAAGTAATAGTAAATATTTTGGTGAATAAAAGGCAGAGCAGAAATGTGTAACACAAGAGTTTGAAGAACAAAGCATGCACGTATAGTAGGACACAACAAAATTAAGTAATTTCCTTGTTTAAGCACATAAATTATTTCAGAAAAAAATGAGTGAATTTCACTTATTTAGCGCCACAAGAAAACTACAGTGGTTCTCAAACAATAAAAATTATGTTAGGGTTTATGGTTACAGCCTTAAATGAGTACCTGATTTTTTTCTTGAAAAGTAAAGCGGCACAGGAGTAATACCGACCACATCACCCCAAAAATCATGTCCTGAAGGTCTGTAAAATTTATGGTCACTAACACCATATTTCCTATACGCCACTTGGCGTGACAAGGGCTCTTTACTTTTTTTTTTATTTTTATGGTTAGGGTTAGGACTAGCAATGTTACTCAGGGGGATGTTACTCTTCCAAAAGAAAATGATTTATGTGCTTAAACTACCCACAAGAAATTAAAATAGGATGCAATCAGAAGCAGCAGAAAATGTAAGCAAGAATACAGATACACACCACAAAATATAAAGAGTTTAATAGAACAGCATCAAACAACTTACATAGAAAGAGGAGGCATTCCCCCTGGTCCTGGTCCCATACTTGTGTTGGGTGGTGGAGGCCCTCTATAGCTCTGTAGGGATTCATACATCTAAGAAGAGTTCAAATCATTATACATCATTAGCCAGAGAGTGTATGAAGTATGTTCATGGATTCCCCCCCCCCCCCCCAAACTAACATCATCTAATAGTGATCGGTAGCTCTTCTTAAGTGGTGGGATAATTACACTGTATCACTAGTTTACAGTGGGAGCCGTGATAGCTCAGTGGTTAATGAACTGGACTACAAAGGACAAGAGTTAAGGTTCAACCCCAACCGACGGCTTCTGGGTTCACCCAGCCTTAAATGGGTACCGGATTTTTTCTGGGAAAGTAAAGCGGCAAGGGCGTAATATCGACCACATTACCCCAAAAATCATGTGATGAAGGTCTGTAAAATTTATGGTCACTAACACCATATTTCCTATATGCCACTTGGCGTGACGGGGGTACTTTACTTTTTACTACTAGTTTACAACAAGCAGTGATTTCTGTACCATTCAGAAAGGAAAAAACATTGGGCTACAGCATGAGTAATTATTTTTTATTTATTACCACTTGTTGCCTAGTCCTTCGGGTTTTTAATACATCAAGTTTCCTGTTTTTTACTGTTATTCAAGAGAGCTGGGCATCAGATCTCACTAGCCACAGACTGGGGAAGGGTAAAGTCATAAGGAAACCATGAATTTTAAGAGAAAAATTGTCATCACCTGTGGAGGGCTTAAACTGTAGAACCTTCTTGCCCACAGGTTGATACATCATACCACTAGACAACCCAGTCCCCTATTGGTAACATTACACAGTACTTTGTAAACATAAAAGTGATTTCAGAAGGGGGAGTAATAATTTCAAAGCCCAATTGCAATTGTTTATCAGTTTTGCTGTAATTTTCATCCACATCATTTTATTACATTTATTATTATTACATCCTTTCATATCTAATAATTTTTCACCTACATATATGTTATCTGTGGTTATTTAGAGATCATTATGCATTATGCACAAATTTATACAATACAAAAATGTTATTACATTTGTTGAAAGTTATCATAAACATTTTTTTTTTGGCACGATGAAACTACAACCATTATTAATAATTATATCTGCCTAAGTCGAAACAATAAATTTATGGCAAGCTTCCATAACAGTGTAATAAATGTTCTCTGGTAGATAAGTATGGATAGACAGAATACTAGAAACATTTCAAGCAGGACAGAAGAGAAGGCCAACCAAAGAGAAAATTATCCCAACTATCCCTCCCCTTGAAAAGAAGGAAGGAATAAGAAAAGGCAAAGTAAGGTGGAATGAAGATGAAGAAGCAGATGGTTAAATGACTGCAGCTTTGATGCTTGATACTTGTTCAAATGAAGAAGATAAAGATCATTAAATGTCAACACTATATCTACCTAAGCATTTAATGCAAAGCCCTGCCCTTATATTATTAGCTTTTTGTAAACTTGATAAACTAAGAATAAGATTACATGCTCACAGAATTCATAGGGCCTGGCATTCTTCCACCTGGATGACTCATTCTCTGCATGGGGCCCATTCCTGGGTGGCCTGTTTGAAAAAAAAAAAAATAATAAAAAGGGTTTTAAAAAAATGAATGGACTCTGCAGGATTAGGCACAGCTGTAGATCAGTATTATTTCTTGTGAAGCAATTTGTAAGTGGTTATAAAGAACCACACATTTTGGATTCAAAATAAATAATTCTACTTTTATAATCTTTGTTGCATTGTTATTTGTTCATATAAATTAATTTAATGAAAAATGATATTGTCAATGATTTATACTGCAGTCAGCCAGGGCTATAATTATGGGGGGTTAAGGCAAAGAAATGCAAATGAATGCATAAAAATGCAAAGCTGCAGTAAAGCTGAATGTGAGGAAAAATTGAAAAAAATAGGAAAAATGGTATGGTAAAAGCTTTACGTGGTTAGTAGAAAAAAGACGTCACAGATTTGAATGATGTTTCGTCAATAGGCCTTCAGCAGGAACAAACAAATAACATGAACACACAGATATGTAAGTAAATAAAACTAATCCTACATAGCTAACTAGTAATGAAACATCCAAAACAAAATAATCGAAATATGTTAAAGAAAAGAAAAATTACTTCCCTGTGTCGTGGACTGTGTTCAGAAAGAGAAAGGAATTGTCCCACAGGTGTAGCTGTAATTATACCCTCTGGTCAGGGGTGAAGGGTTCTAAAAATACACGAGTGGGGGGAGTCGACGTAACCTAGACAGCGTTCCCCCCACTCGTGTATTTTTAGAACCCTTCACCCCTGACCAGAGGGTATAATTACAGCTACACCCGTGGGACAATTCCTTTCCCGTTCTGACCACGGTCCACGACACAGGGAAGGCATTTTCCTTTTCTTTAACATATTTCAATTATTTTGTTTTGGATGTTTCATTACTAGTTAACTATGTAGGATTAGTTTTATTTACTTACATATCTGTGTGTGTTGTTGTTTGTTTGTTCCTGCTAAAGGCCTATTGAGCTGAAACGTTGTTCAAATCTGTGTCGTCTACTAACCACGTAAAGCTTTTACCATACCAATTTTTCTATTTTTTTTTCAATTTTCCCCCTATAATTATGGGGGTGAGAAATGTAAAGTACACTCAATGACTATGCTTATAATGATGGGTTTTGCTTATAGTATAAATTAAATTGTTGTTAAAAGCTACAAACCGAAAATTAATTGACTAATTTAGTGCCATAGAGAAGATGCGGTGTAATTCATCACTTTCAACAATATTTTTATAAAACCATCCAGGAAAAAAGTTGGAGTTCGAAAATAAAATCTGAATTGTCCAAAGTATAACAACTCAAAATGGTATCAAATCCAATAATGTAAAACATTAAGCCACACTCTCATCATCAAGTACTATGCCTGCTGGCATAGGTAATCATGTCTCTCTACAACTTTTGATCTCGACAGTTAATTATCATTTCTGTTGTTGACCCTCTGCCAAGTAATTCTCTTAAGCTGTCTGGTATCTTTTCTCTTTGTTTCCCTTTATCTCTTCGTCCCTCAATTTTAACAGTTGTCACAATATATTTCAGCTGTTCCCTTCTCATCGAAAAGAAACTTGGAATGTAAGAACACTCATGCAAAAGGGAAAACTGGAAAACATAAACAGGAAATGAAAAGGATGGATTTACATTTATTGGGACTGTGTGAAATGAGATTAGGGGAGATATAATGTGATGAACATAAAATAATCTATTTTGGGGGTACTGAGCACCAACGAGGAGTAGGTATCATCTTGGATGCAGAAAGAGCAAGAACAGTGTAAGGCTTTTGGGCAATATTTGACAGTCATATTAATGAAATTGAAATGTAAGCAAACAAGTCTGGTCAAAAAATAAAGAATTTAGACAAACAAGTCTGGTCAAGAAAGAAAGAATTTAGACAAACAAGTCTAGTCAAGAAGGACAGAATTTAGATAAACAAGTCTGGTCAAGAAGGACAGAATTTAGATAAACAAGTCTGGTCAAGAAAAGAAGAATTTAGACAAACAAGTCTGGTCAAGAAAGAAAGAATTTAGACAAACAAGTCTGGTCAAGAAGGACAGAATTTAGATAAACAAGTCTGGTCAAGATAAGAAGAATTTAGACAAACAAGTCTGGTCAAGAAGGAAAGAATTTAGACAAACAAGTCTGGTCAAGAAAAGAAGAATTTAGACAAACAAGTCTGGTCAAGAAGGACAGAATTTAGATAAACAAGTCTGGTCAAGAAAAGAAGAATTTAGACAAACAAGTCTGGTCAGGAAAGAAAGAATTTAGACAAACAAGTCTGGTCAAGAAGGACAGAATTTAGACAAACAAGTCTGGTCAAGAAAAGAAGAATTTAGACAAACAAGTCTGGTCAAGAAGGACAGAATTTAGATAAACAAGTCAGGTCAAGAAAAGAAGAATTTAGACAAACAAGTTTGGTCAAGAAAAGAAGAATTTAGACAAACAAGTCTGGTCAAGAAAAGAAGAATTTAGATAAACAAGTCTGGCCAAGAAGGACAGAATTTAGACAAACAAGTCTGGTCAATAAAAGAAGAATTTAGACAAACAAGTCTGGTCAGGAAGGACAGAATTTAGACAAACAAGTCTGGTCAAGAAAGAATTAATGAGGGACAACAACAAAAAATCCTAAAAAAAAAAAAATAAGCTAAAGTAAGATGTCTGGAACAGAAAGACAGATATTGCTGCTGCGTGCTATAAATCATATAACATATATAAATCATATAACATATATAAATCATTGATGACTCCAATTCCAAACATATAGACACACAGTGGTGGTAAGTTATCATTTCCAATCCAACAGAAGCCACATGACCTGTAGTTAGTAAAACCACAGAGAGAATATGATTTTGTGACCTTCACTGATTCACTCTTAGATGTGAATGTGTAGTTTACACAAGAGGAGAAGTTTTCAACTACAGTGATCCCATTTAAGGCAATTCTGGGATAGCAAGGCAAGTCTCCTTTATAGCAGCAGAACTTGATGTTCTCTGCTCCCTTCTTGTAGCTACCGTCACACGATTCTGATGTCTCATTAGCTTGGACATCATTCAAGAACAATGTCAGATTAACATTCCATAGATATGGCTCTGCTGATGAAGTGCTTGGTGCAACAGTGCAACATCAATGATGGCCTAACATCATCAAGTGCTACGACAATCATCATTTTCGGGAGGACGTGAACTCCCATGGTATATGGTGGATAGGCGGCAGGAACCATTGAAGGCTATGCCTAAAAAGTGTTCCTTCTTGCAGTTTCCTCATATTCCAAGTCCGGCTTGTTGCAGGAGCTACTGAGTTAAGTGCTCTGTGCACACTGTGAGCTGTGTGTCTCATCCGTTTTGATCCTGCTTCGATATCCCGCTTGTTTACGATGAATGATGATATCGTATGACAGGGAACAGTTGGCTGTGTTCACTTTCTGCGTGGTTTCGCCTTATGTCTTTTGGCATGTGCTGAGACTGCTACGATGGGGACTACAGTTACCTTTCTTTGTTTGGGAGATGAGTTAGTAATTCGGATGATTCCACTGGCATGGGGGGTTGAGAATTATGGATTTTAATTCGTTTGCTGTGATACCGAGGCCTTCCTTAACCAATAACCAATATAAATCATATAACATATATAAATCATATAACACATATAAATCACATATCACACAGTTCAGTTAATACCCATTAAGGGCACAGGGGGAAAAAAAACTAGCCATGTAACAAACACCAAGAAGAGCAAACATATTATAAAGTCAATATGTGCTGACTTTCTTCTGTCATATTTTAACAATTCTTTCCTTCTGCCATATTAGCCATATCTATTTACTTTTCTCAGACAAAAAAAAAAACTAAAAAATTATGTTTTCTATCTTAAGATATGTTGTTAAGCATATGGTCATAAAATTAAACTATCTTCAATTCAAATGTTCTTTTCCTTTCTTTTTGACATACCATTATGGCTTCTTTTTATGGTTCTCATAACACATTCAATTAAACATGAACTGCTTCTTCATGGCATGAGCTATAACTCACAATTAAGCTGGTTTCCCTAGAAGGACATTCTGAATTAACTTGTTATTTCATTTTAATTAGTTGTTCAGTTAATAATTAACTCTTCATTAGTTGTGATTAGAACTAAATCACTGTAGCAATTAGAATGAGTTTGTGTGTGTGAAAGAGAGAAAGAAAGAGATTAGTGGTTTGTTGGGGTTTTTAAAAAGTGTACTATTAACAAGAAAATAAAATATGTAATTTTATTTTAATTTATTGTCCAATTGCTAATTAACTCATCAGCAGAACTAAATCAATACAGCAATAAGAGAGAGCGAGAAAGTGAGAGAGTGAAAGAAACTATAACAAGAGTATAGTAGGTTGAGGTTTATTAAATGTTAGTAAAACTGAAACCAGAAAAAAAAACTTTCATAGAATGTTTCATTTTTGGAACAGGCTAGGCTAGTTTTAGTGATCAACAGAAAATTACTAAATTATTATTTGGTAAACGTGTACACACACCACACCTTTCCGAATATGTTTCTCATTTTGTTTCAATTTCTAAAAGTCTCTAATATACATACATACATACATTATATATATATATATATATATATATATATATATATATATATATATATATATATATATATATACACACACACACTATCTATTTATTGCCCTTTAGAGCCGAAGACGGCACATAGGGCAGAACCACAATCTCAAAAACAGAAACCTTGCGTGCCAAAGTGGCACATATTGTAGAGATCACTGCTCTAAAATATATGGCGCTGTTTCCATAACAATACTTTTTACAATGACAGCTTGTCAAGCCATCTACCAACCTCCTTAGTCGCCTCTTATGACATGCCTGGAAGGTCACAGTGTCACTATTCTTTACTTCCCTCATAATGAGGCCCGGTAACACACAGGAAATATATACACACACTAAAATAATTAAAAGTTAAAATACTAAATTATACTGCTAATATAACATTTTAAACTTATGGGAAAGTCATGAGCTCTTAAAATTATGAGAAATAATGCAGTTTGCAATAACCAGATAGCACTTGATGAAATACCACTCCAAGATGAAGAATTGTACATAGGTCTATGTATCATCTTGGTAGTAATATAGACAAGGAAGGAGAGACAGAGAATGAAATACCAGCCAGCCAAAAAAAAATTATAAGAGATTAAGGAAGCAAGAGAAACATGCAAATCCAAAGAAATTAGGTTAAGTACAATAATAAGAACTGTCAACTCCAATGTTAAATCAGTTATACTATATGACTGTGAAACATGGAGAATAAAAAGATGATTGTCGTGAAGATACAGATTTTTGTTAATAGATGCTTTGCGTAGAATAAACGGATGATGACAGTGTCAGGAATCACAAAAAAGAAGAATTAAACAAACACCACTGGACAAAACAATGCTACAAAGACGATGGCACTGGATTGGTCACACAGCACAGAAGACAACTGATTGTATTACAGGCCTTCTCTGAAATTTTCAGGAGAAGAGACAAAAAGGAAGACAAAATATACTTGAAGAAGAGAGGTAGAAGCAGTGATGAAGAAGATGTGGAAGAGGCCTTAAAAGAATGGCACCAACAGGACAGCTTGAAAATGGTTGTTTAAGACTTATGCTTCACAGAGAGCTGAAAGGACGAATGAATGAAGGAAGTAGAAGAAGAGGATTAGAAGTAGAAGTAGCTCTTGAAAATCTTGTGATAACAGGAAGTAGTATTTGTCAAAGGTGAGGGTGGGATTAAGGATAGCATTTTGACAAGGCAGTCTTAAAATTTGGCTAAAATAAATCACAGATACAAACCAAATACTTCAACAATTAAAGCAAATTGTGGTTAATAAACCAAAGCAAAAAATAGTAGCATAGCGCTCCAATATCAAACAGAGACATTAACACAAATGAGAAAACAAAATTCATATTACAAAATGTCTCAGAAGAATACTTGAATGTCGAAAGAAATGACAATCAGAAACATTTGAACATAATTTCTGAGAAACATCCTAGATGGGACCTACATCAAAGTAAATGGTTTGGGCATGCAACACTTGCAAGCAATCAGTAACTAGCAGAGGGCATTAACAATCAGATTTTTTTCAAGAAAGAAAGAAGCACCAGTAGTCACAAAAGCTACTGTGTAAACTAAAAGTATATTGCTTGCTTGCGTTCGCCCGATGACTGAAGGAGTGCACCTCTTCATCATTCGCCCTTAAAAGGACGTTAAGTGTGCGTGTCTGCGTTGTGTTGTGGTTTGTAGTATAACTGTGATATTTGCGCCTTTTGGCCCAACACATCCGACTTCAGCATGACATTTTTGAGTACCGGGTTGTCTTCCCTCTTCGATCCCTACTCGCTTGGCCAGACTAGAAAAAAGTATATATGGAGACCTTATCATACCTTCTTTTTGGCGAGGCTCAGATTATGGTATCTATGTTATATTTGACCATAATTCCATTTAAAAAAAAAAAAAAAAAAAACCTGAACAGAAAATGGTGTGTAAAGCAATTTGCTGAATTCTAAAAAATACAACTTTCTTTCCCTTCGCTGCTTTGAAGCGCATGACGGCCGACAGAGAAATTGCTTACCACTCTAGTATTTTATTACATTCGACCATTAACTATATATAGAGTTTATTTCATTCTATTAGGGTAACGTCTTAAGTCTTCCGAATAAAACTACCAAGCTCAGAATGCCGCTACCACTCAAGCAGAGACTGACGTGAGCGGACTGCGAACAGCGAGCCCGGCAGAATAACTTCGCGACGAGGAGACGAGACAGGCCGTAGAAATAGACACGCTGATAGCAGACGACTTGAGTCGGGGGGAAAAGGACTTCGTTGAAGTTCGTTGTAGCTACGTTGTTTGTGAATATTTCGCCAAAACAAGAAAATGTGTGGGAAATATGAAGCATGATCTACATCTGGAATATTTTATACGCATATAAATTCATATCCTTTGCGGATTACGTTTGAAAATAAATTCCTAATAGTGTAAAAAAGTTGTGATAAATATGATTTCTTTTTGATTACAAAGACCTCTAACGATTGTGGTGGAAGAGTGGAAAGATATTTAATATTTACCAGGATAGCATGCGTGTTTTTGTTGTTCTTTTCATTGTGCTCTGTCAACAGATTTATATTCAAGGAAATTATTCTGTCTACTTCAATCAACTGGGGGCTTGAATTCCCACTGCTCGTTGAGATACTGGATACGTGGCGACGAGACAAGTAAGTTAATAGTTATATAAATATGAAAGAATATTGCATTCCTCTTGTAATTGTATCATTAATGCAATGTTTGTGTTGGCGATATGAGATATCCGCGTGTTATTGACTGGGGTTGAGAATGGGAAGATAGGGGGAAAACGGGAGGAGGGAGATTGTGGATCACGTTGTGTGTGTGGGTGAGGGAGGGAGTGGTTTAAGAGAGAGGGGAAAGATAAGAATGGCGAAACTGAAACGAAACAGATTGCTTGTTATTCTGTGTTTGTGATTTCAAAGAGAGAGAGAGAGAAAGAACTTAGTTATAACTGGTGATATTGTTTGTATACATTTGAAATTAAATCCAGTCAACGCACAGACGAAGCAAGTAACATGTAAGTAAAAGTTATTGAGTTATTAGCGGGTCATCGGCATTGCACTCCGAACATGTCCATAGGTGCTCAGATCCCCTCCTCAGCAAGTCTCGCAGTGTCCAGCCACTGACGACTCCAGTTCTATGTTGGTTAATTAGACTTCTTAAACTAAATGTCTCCTTTGTGGCTGTGTCCATCTTAACTCCCATCTCTTTCATCCGAAGGAGTGACGTGGACTTATAGTTGTCGAAGTCCTGTGCCCTTCCCACTTCCCGAGGGCATATATGATGTCCGCCCGATCCATTGGTTGACAGTCCTCAACAATAGCGCAGCTTAGCCAACCTGTCCGCTTTTTCATTTCCCATTTCTCCCGCATGTCCTGGGACGTAGACAAAGGTGACCTAACGTATTTTTGACATTCGCAATGACTCTATCCATTGCATAAGTAAAAGTGAAACGGTATAAGTGCGGCGTAAGGGAAATGTTCATTAAATAATAACACTATTTCCAGTAACCATCTGCCTATTGAAGGTGATACGGTTATTGTCACTTCAGTCCGCCTTATTTTCTCACAGAAGTTCTATGTTATCGATTCTGAAAATGTGCGGGCACTTCTAAACGATATTGGTGCGTAATAAAAATTTGCTTCTCTTGCATTTGGTAACAGAACCCGCACCGATCTGGCCAGTAGCTGAGCGCACTATTTACTCCGCTCCCGAGGCTTTTATCGGGGAAAGAGTTACCACGTTTTAATTTGAATTTGACAAAATAAGAGCAAACTAAACTTTACACACACACACACAAATCCCCTAAGCATTAGTGCAAAAAGGTGTGTGTGTGTGTGTGTCCGTGTTTGTTTGTGTGTGTAAAGGGTAGGGTGAGATTTGTTTCATGTTCTCATATATCACATTTAATTAATGTTGCTATGCACCGTTCATACAACAAAGGAATGCAGTCTTTTCAATACAGATACTGTTACAAAATAGTGTTCACCTCAAGCACACACATACACACACACACACATACACACACACACATACGCATGCGCACGTATCAAGATTGATGTCAAAGATAAACAGAATGGGATAAATTAATTTATTTTAGTTTACATTTTTAGTATATATACAAACTACATTACAAGAAACAAGCCAAAGAATGGGGGGGGGGGGGGGACGAATAACGAAGGGGATAAGCGCACGGTTAAGAATGTGGAAGAAACGAACAAATGTCAACAAAGATAAAGATGAAGGAGTGATGCAGAATTTTCCCCTTTCCCCTCCCCTTCCCGCCCGCATTGGCAACTTAAGAGCCAGTTAATTAGTTTTGTGATTTGCCGTGCCCGCAACAATCCGACGTTTGGCTTTGATGAACATTAACATTGCTTTCCAGCCCATCACTCTGACTACAGGCTTTGTGGACAAGTAATTATTCCTCTCTCTCTCTCTCTCTCTCTCTCTCTCTCTCTCTCTCTCTCTCTCTCTCTCTCTCTCTCTCTCTCTAGCTGAAAGTTGTGTGTTTCCCCCTTAGGGAAGGGGGAGTGAGTTAACAAGAAGTGGTAAATACAAAGCATGAAGAATCTATCATGAGTTTATGAGCTGAACCTAGTCCAGCTACTCAGTGGTGTCGTATTTGTATCAAATAAGAAGTCGTCTGTTAGGCCACTTAATAAAAAAAAAAACAGTAAAGTACCCCTGTCATGCCAAGTGGCGTATAGGGAATATGGTGTTAGTGACCATATTTTCTATAGACCTTCAGCACATGATTTTTGGGGTAATGTGGTCGGTATTACGCCCGTGCTGCTTTACTTTCCCAGAAAAAAATCCGGTACCCATTAAAGGCTGGGTGAACCTGGAAGCCGTTGGTTGGGATAGAACCCTACCTCTTGTCCTTTGTAGTCCAGTTCACTAAGGACATGATCGCCTACGTCAACCGGTATGGCACACTATGATGATGATGATATTTCTACTTAATAAAAGCAAGTAGAAATATCATCATCATCATCGTGTGCCATACCGATTAACGTTGGCGATCATGTCCTTCAACAGTAAGTAAAAAAGTAAAGTACCCCCCGTCACGCCAAGTGGCGTATAGGGAAATATGGTGTTAGTGACCCTATATTTTACAGACCTTCAGCACATGATTTTTGGGTAATGTGGTCGGTATTACGCCCGTGCTGCTTTACTTTCCCAGAAAAAAATCCGGTACCCATTAAAGGCTGGGTGAACCTGGAAGCCGTTGGTTGGGATAGAACCCTACCTCTTGTCCTTTGTAGTCCAGTTCACTAAGGACATGATCGCCTACGTCAACCGGTATGGCACACTATGATGATGATGATGATGATATTTCTACTTAATAAAAGCAAGTAGAAATATCATCATCATCATCGTGTGCCATACCGATTAACGTTGGCGATCATGTCCTTCAACAGTGCATCGTATCAATTCTGTTGTTGACTGTATTACACGCTATGACACCAAGCTATATTGTATATTCTCTCTTGGTCGTCCGTAATCTCTATTTCCCTGTATCTTGCTAGTTGTAACCAACTATTCCAACGTTTCTCTTCTCATGTGTCCGAAAATGTTGATTGTTTCTTCCTGATGTATTTTAGGAGCCCCCTTTTTGAGTTTGGCCTCTTTGAAAATGCCTCATTTTTCTTTTTAGCTGTCCAGGGAACTTTCAACATTCTTCTGAGAAATCCCATTTATGAGGCCTCTAATCGTCTTTTCATTTGTTTGTCTACTGTCCATGATTCGCTTCCATAGGTCAGAATTGACTCTATATAGCACCGTTGAACTCTCTTTCTCTTTTATTGACATAATCTTGTTGCACAAGACGTTTTCATTTTATGAAATGCTATTTTGGCTTGAGCTATTCTGCTTTTTTATTCTGCAGTGCATTTTTCATCCGATGTTATTGTTGTGTCCAAGTATTTCACGCGTTGCACTTGTTTCAGATCTGCTCTGTTTATTTGTATGCTGCATGATAGTGATTGTTTATTCGATATGACTATTACTTCTGTTTTCTTACTATTCAGACTGAGACCTTTCTTATTGCTTTCCTTTACTATTATGTCTATCCTATCGTGTAGTTCATTCTGTCTCTGCTATTAAGACAAGTGTATATATATATATATATATATATATATATATATATATATATATATATATATATGAGAGCGAGAGAGAGGATGTAAGGGATTATGATAATCTTCTCATTACTATTAAATTATTTCAGTGCAGATTGGCTTGGATATGTTGAATTGTAAGGTGGGAGGGTCAGGCGGCAAAGATCAACAGAATGAAGACTAGCATTTTATGCAGACAGGGTAAACAAAGGTCAATGAATGGAATGAATAGGGGGAGGGGGTGACTTTTTTTTATTATAACAGTTCCGTGCATACCTTGGAGAGGGAGGATGAGGTGGAAGTATCTTACTTTTTTTTTATTTCAACAGTTACGTGCATACTTTGGGGAATAGGAAGAGCTTAATAGTGTGCACAAATAAGGAGGGGAAAAAAGTACTCCAGCTCGACCTTTTGACGAATATGGAAGATTAAACCCGCAAACAGAGTCAGCTTATATTTATATTACCACCCCCCCCCCCCCCGAAAAAAGGTCCACTTTTAAAAACAAATCATCTAACATTAGATTTTTAATTCAAGTGCATCCGTACATGTGCACATCCTTAACGAAAATGAAAACCACCAAATCTCAAACACTAATAATTGCATGTACTTTTGTTTTGAAATGGCTCATGGAAAATCTCACTTAGAGCTGTATCTAATATTGTTATTTTACTGGACGACTAGAGATTCTGGCTCCTAAATTAATATCCATCTGATTTTTTTTTCTCCATTTATTGTGCGTGTGTAGTTATTCCACGCCAGTTCTCTTACATTATGACCGCTTCTATCACAAAAGTAAACCCTTCTCTCTCTAACCCTTCTCTACTTCACCCTTCTATATTTAAAAAAAGGACACCAAACTCTCCGCCTTCCCCCTTATACTTTTCAAACCCACTTAAACAACGCCTGCTGAAACAAAAGCGTCAGTTGTTCTTATTATCCTCTTTAACAACTTTGTGGATTTTTTTTTTTTTGTTTGTTAACAAAAGCTTGGGTTGTTTTGTCTCATTGTGAATATGTAAATGCAATTTTCAATAAGAGAATACTTCCAATATTGTTATTTTATTTTAAGTCTTACAATTACTTAGTTTTAAACTTTGCTGCTCTCTTAAGTTTAAGTAAAGCGAATTAGCGTAAGCTATTGATAACTTTAAAATAGCTTGCCAGCATTTCAGTTTCATTTTCCAGTTGCTTGCTCTAGGAGCACGAGGCCACTATGTGAAATCAGTTATTAGTAAACAGTGAAAGTACGATCATATAATTAGGAATATTTTCCCTTTTCCTTATTTTAAAATCACTGCCTTGACATTTAGAAGTGCTCGGTGCCTGCTTTTGTTCGCTAATGTTACATTTTCCTATATGCTCTTTTTCGTTTTGTAAACTTTTTTTTCAGTGTGCTATTATTTTTCAGTGTTAACTTTCCCAATGTACTCATCTTCGCTAGTTTTAACTTTCCCAGCGTGCTCTTCTCCGCTAGTTTTAACTTTTCCAGCGTGCTCTTCTTCGCTAGTTTTAACTTTTCCAGCGTGCTCTTCTCCGCTAGTTTTAACTTTTCCAGCGTGCTCTTCTTCGCTAGTTTTAACTTTTCCAGCGTGCTCTTCTTCGCTAGTTTTAACTTTTCCAGCGTGCTCTTCTCCGCTAGTTTTAACTTTTCCAGCGTGCTCTTCTTCGCTAGTTTTAACTTTCCCAGCGTACTCATCTTCGCTAGTTTTAACTTTCCCAGCGCGCTCTTCTTCGCTAGTTTTAACTTTTCCAGCGTGTTTTTCTTCGCTAGTTTTAACTTTCCCAGCGTACTCATCTCCGCTAGTTTTAACTTTCCCAGCGTACTCATCTTCGCTAGTTTTAACTTTCCCAGCGCGCTCTTCTTCGCTAGTTTTAACTTTTCCAGCGTGTTTTTCTTCGCTAGTTTTAACTTTTCCAGTGTGCTCTTCTTCGCTAGTTTTAACTTTTCCAGTATGCTCTTCTTCTTTTGTGTTAACTTGAAAGCCAAAAATCCATTTTCACAACAAAATCTATTAATGGCAGAGAAGTCGGCGTGTCTGCTTGGAAGAGAACCAAGTATCTTTAGATCGTAAATCCAGTTATCTTTCAACACACACACACATACACACTACTCCCACACAATTTTATATGAAAGTATAGGTACTTGTAAGAATAATGCTAGAAATTGGCAACTTCTAATGATGTAGTTTCTCTAACCAAATAATTCTTGTTGATTTCCCCCTTTCCTCACTTCGTTGGTACTGTAAACTGAGACACGAAGTTCTATGAAAGTATTACATTCCCGCCGACAGAGAGCGGTAGTTCTACTGAAGTTGAATTGTGTAATTTGTTCCCACTAAAAGGGCCGTAATTGAGCAAACAGGCTCCGGTCCTCTCTGAAATTCGAGAATGTAATGAAATCCCGTGATTCATTAAAGGCTGTATTATGGCCCTTGAGCTATTTTTAGAGAAGTCTAATATACAAGGGTAGATCGAAGACATGTTTTATTCCCCTCTAGTTCGTTTACCAAAATACATTCAGTAAGACTGAATATTCACTATCGCTACATTTTATGTCCCTGGTTCACATTATCAACGTACAAAGTGGGCATTGGGTATTTACTCAACATCTCATCTATATGTTAATATGACCGCTTAGAACAGTAACCCGGGTAACGTTATCAACCACGCGTGCTATAGGAATCGTCATCTGCAATGAAAACGTCTGCCACTCAGAAACCTCCCTCATCAGGATTCAAGCATTTCCCGGTGGATAATAGCGACAGTCGGATCTCTGGACCATAAGACGAAACAAATCATTCTTTTCGTTAACATCACCAAAGCGATTCCCAGCTCCCACGTCGTCTTGTAATATCCATAACAGAACAATATCCTTACCAAATTCATCACGAGTAGTTCCAAGGGCACTGTTTGTGCGCAGCGGAGCTTCCATTGGGGACAAAGTCTTCGCCTACTGACCATAGCAAACTATATAGATGGCCTGCGGGCAGAAAATAACATCGGAAACCACTGTCGTGACGTTTTCAGTTTTGCGGGAAGGGGCGGTTGTGAGTAGAGTGATGTCAGCCGTCTACAGCACATATAGCTGAAAACGTCAAGTTTGTTGGGGCGTTTTCCTGTTTTATTTTCTGTCCGCTGACCATCTATATAGTTGGCCGTGGATTGGCTAACCTACACGAGTGAAGTACTGAAAATCTTAGGTGAATTTGTTCGTCTTTACAAATACTGAGATGTTACATGATACAGGTGAGTGTGTACGAATATAAGGAGACAGCAAAACGGGTAGTACACTAGCGTCACATTCTAGACATAGACCACCGAGGAAGACAATGGAACCTTATTTCGTAGGGTCAAAAGTCAAACGATATTTTTTAAAGTTCATGTTTCTTCTTGTGTTCAAAACTTGGGGTGTTAACATTACCTCCAAATGCTTGTGATAGTTTTGGCTGTTGTCTGGAGCTCCTCATTGGCCCCATACATGTGTGACAGTTTAGAATTATCTTGGAATTGGTGTGGAGTAATGAGAGGGCAACTCCTCTCAAAAGGTAAAGAACAAACTATGTACGCGGGTCCAATATAGTCCTATAAATGATGCGAAATAAAAATGATGAATAAATCTGGAAGTCTAGAAAGAGAAGCCTAAAAGTAGAACTGGAAAAAAAAGTCATGATGTTAAGATGGGAATAAGCTAAACAACGTTAACTTGGAGCGAAGTTTGAACAGAAATATTCTGGAAATGTCAGAGACAAGTTCCCGGATATGTATAGTGAGAAGATGATGTAAACATTCAGATGTTTAAACCATGAACGACCAGTGTTTACTTATTAGAAAGGATTTATGTTTAAAAATATATTGGTGAAAGACCACTGGACACAAGGCAGGATGATTTTTATTGAAAATGACAACCCAGTTATTTAATCTAGCTTTACCACAGATTATTCACTAACAACAAAATATAGTGAAGTGACTCTTGACAGACATTTTAAAGAACTACAACATATACTCTAAGCAGTAAAGTCAAGAGGCATATAAACCATTTACCTCTCTCTCTTTCTCTCTCTCTCTCTCTCTCTCTCTCTCTCTCTGTGTGTGTGTGTGTGTGTGATCAAGACTCAACCAGAGTAGGATTCCAGACTCTCTCATGAAGTCAGCTGTCTGTTTAAGTGATTCGATTGCCCCCATATATAAACCATTTGAGAACAGTATTAATAGAAAGTTCATTGGTGCTTTATAGAGCCAATTCTGACGCACAGAAACGAATCATAGACAGATAAACAAATTAAAAGATGATTACAAGCATCAGAGATGGGATTTCTCAGAAGAATGTTCGGAGTTCACTAGATAGCTTAAAAAAAAAAAACAAGTAGACCAACGTGAAAATTCTCGACGAGGCCAATACAAAAAGACGGCTCATTTAAAAATCTTCTGAAAGAAACTATCGGCATTTTTCTGGAACACCATGAAAAGAGAAATTGGAATACTTGGTTACAACCGGCAAGATACATGGAAAGAGAGAGCGCGGTCGACAATGGAAGAAGATTTTGGATGACTCGGTGTCGTTACACGGTAAACAGAATTAATACGAAACATTGTGGAAGGGCATATTCGCCTATGGCAACCAGTATGTCACTTGGAGGTAATTATTCCAAGAAGAAAAAAACAATGAATTACGCAAGATATACTGAAGGAGATAAAGATGAAAGAATGTAACACGTAAAGATACGTGACGCCATACTG
This sequence comes from Megaustenia siamemsis, assembly GCA_032433765.1. Lineage (NCBI taxonomy): Eukaryota > Metazoa > Mollusca > Gastropoda > Stylommatophora > Ariophantidae > Megaustenia > Megaustenia siamemsis. The sequence goes on along the minus strand of JAVIAB010000160.1, from coordinate 31,733,300 downwards.
AAGGAGATAAAGATGAAAGAATGTAACACGTAAAGATACGTGACGCCATACTGAAGGCCAAACTATGGAGACAATTAAGCAAGAGAACTACTTTGTTGTGGATGGATAAGAAACATCAAGAGATAAACTAGAATACACTAGGCAATAATATCAAAGAAGTAAACGATATTGGGAAATCTCACAAACTCGATTAGTAGCGGCCATTAACTTACACGAAATACCTTTATTCATGTACAACTATTTTGTTCATAGATGCAGCTGTTATTTTACTGTTGTATTTATACTTTTTTTCACTGCTAAAAAGTATAATATTTCACTCTGCAATGTTTTTTGCGACATTTTTTGTCAATGAAGGAACAAGGCAAAAATGTCTCATACAATTATCTACAACGCTCACAGCAGATATATTTTAATACCGTCTCTCGTTTTACTCCTTCGTAAAATGATCTAAAGTGAACTGCAAAAAATACTGACAAAGAAAACCATCCACTACAAAAGCAAATGCACCGTCAGAGATAAATTATTCATAGGATGAGTTTTTTTTCCTCTTTTAAAGCATCAAAGATAATAACATTGGAAGGGAAGTAATCGCGGTTGCATCAAAATTTCTGATTTTCTGCTTCGGTGCTTAGAGTGAGAAAATATAACTTGTAACGTCATGCTGGGCGGGAACGGAAATTTGATTAGGCCGTCTATTTGTAGAGTCAATTTGATGGGACATCCATATGAAATGGAAAATGCATGCTTAAGTCAGCGGATCGTAAACATCTTTAAAAACGATTAACGTCGATGGTTTGGGGTTAAACTATTTTAAAGCAGTTTCGCAATACAATCTTACAATGAAAACATGATGTTTGTCAAATGTACAGAACGTTGTTAATATCACAATCTTACAAACAATCGTTACGGTATTAACTTGTCCAATTTGTCTTTGTTGAGCGCTCGAGCTAAACTTTGTAACATACAGTTAATGAAATACAAATATAGGCTTTCAAAGTTTTTACATCAGCAAACGAACAATGAAATAGTGTTCGACAAATCAAGATTAAGACAAACAAGAAAAAAAAACCAAGCAAAAGAACTAAGATAAACGAGTGATGAATATGAGACTACGAAGCTGAAACATAACCAAAAGATAGAGCAGTATTCATCTGAAAGGTTCCTAACTTCCTAACACGTCCACAGTTATGGGATGGGCAGTCTAGACTACTGAGTTTAATACTACAAAAAGGGAGGTTAAGCAGAGCACAATGGTTTACGACCTGTATTTGAAGAATAAGTCTAATAAAAGTATGTGTAGCGTTACAGAAGAAATATATAAACGTTTTCATAATAGGGAATTGCTCTAAGGATTTGTTGGCTCTAGGTGAGATTATTTGTTTGGTTCTCATCATCATCATCAAATACCGGGCCTGCTGGCGTAGGTGATCATGTCTCTCCATAACTTTCGATCTCGGCAGCTATTTATCATTTCTGTTGTTGACCTTCTGCCAAGCCATTCTCTTAAGCTGTCTGTTATTTTGGTTCTAGGTGAGAGTATTTGTTTGGTTCTAGGTGAGAGTATGTTTGGTTCTAGGTGAGAGTATGTTCGGTTCTAGGTGAGAGTATTTGTTTGGTTCTAAGTGAGATTATTTGTTTGGTTCTAGGTGAGAGGATATCTTTGCACACGGGTCACATTTTTTCTAAATAGGGAAATGTAAGTAATCAGTTAGCAGATTAGAAATATCATTTTGATCTTAGTTTTCCATATACGTGTTTTGAGTTATAGTATATTTATACGGGTTAGCAAAGTTAGTTGTTGCACCAAAGAGGGAGATGAGAGATGCAACTCATATGCTTAGGTAAATTCTTTAATTTGTTTCATATTTACGTTTCTTTCCATTCAGAAAATGGTCCGAAATAATTTGTCTATGGTAAATTTGTAAATGCCGTGCTTGAAACGACACACATGAAATTTAATTTTACTTACACTACATATTATCATCAATGATTTTTTTTTTTAATGGCCCAAAATTGGCAGTTCAATGATATAAAGTTGGCAAAGACTTATATGCTAATGAGTAAAATACAAAAACTGGAATTAGGCCCACTTTATTACATTCGCCGCCATCTGTGATGGTCATATGTGATGAATTCTAACTGTTAAATTTAACAAATTTAACTGTTTCTGCGGTGATGAGCTTGGTAATAGCAATAATAACGCCAGTAGTGACGGCGCCAAGTGAATACAAAGTTTAACAACATAGCCACGATCCCATTTTCTCATGCTGCAAGGTTCTAGATTAATCTTCCACCGTTTGTTGATTTCAGAGACACCTTTTCTGTCACAACTTTTCAGTTATCCAGCCTGGCAGGTTAATCTCGCTTAATGTGTTCTGATTGTGAGAGAAATTGGTCCAGTGGGGTGTCGCGACACTCAAATGTCGTGGCATTATTTCTGATCCCAAACTTTGGCTCCTGTCTCGTACAAAGCGGCTGTAAAATTGGCGTAGGACTAAAATGACGTGAGTCCATGCTAGGTGCGATAGAAATGAGATAGTAAATAAGCGAGAGTAGTGAGAGATGAAGCAGACAGAGGGAAAAGCAAGCTCTATTACCAAATTCGGACACTGATTTTACATTTATCAACACTGTCTGAAGGCTTATGATGTAGTGGGAGGCAACTAACCAGCTCATGAACTAATGTAGTGATAATGATAGACGTACTTAAATCTTTCTGTGATCTATTTTTGGAAAGTTACATAATGATTGATGAGGGTGAATATAAATTTAGAGTCAAGATAGGTACAAATTATTGTATGATGCCGCAGAGAGAAAAGGACAAGAGGTAGGGTTCGATCCCAACCGAAGGCTTCCGGGGTTCACCCAGTCTTAAATGGGCACCGGATTTTTTTGTCTGGGAAAGTAAAGCGGCACGGCGTAAGACCGATCCCGTTACCCCAAAAATAATGTACTGAAGGTCTGTAAAATTTATGGTCACTAACACCATATTTTCTATACGCCACTTGGCATGACGGGGCTCTTTACTTTTACTTACAGCAGAGAGAATCTATCAGGAGTAAACACAGTAAGCTACAGGGACTGCGTGTCTTTGTAACAGCTGTTGGAAGAACTGCGCAGTTATGTCCTCCCTTAGTATATGGCCGTTTCGTTTAATCAAGTCTAATGTAAAATTATGTCAATATTTAAAGACAAGCTACGGGAAATACATAAAGTAGATAAATAAAATGCATACCATGGTTATAACAAAACGATGACAACGGAGAAATACTAACGATCAATTGGGGGGGGGAGAAACATTACAAACCATACTTAATTAAATATGATCTATAAAAGTATGATTGAAGACTCACCGAATTTTCGTTACAGCAACTCAGGGACGGAAAGTTAAGATTTCATAAAGTGATGGATCAATAAGCAACTAACCCCAAGAGAAATTCAATTTTCTCCAAGTACATGACAATAATGGGTTAATTAACAGCGCTTTACATGCACAATATAAAGTAAATAAAAAATGGAGGAAATAGGATATGAATGCAGAAGAAATTGCATTTAAGAAAGCAACAAGATAGAATTAGAATATAATGTGAATGGAAGAAGCGTCACTTTTAACATTACGATCACATGAGCCTTAAAGCAGCAAGTCTAGCTAATTATCTCTGGCTAGATGAAAAGAAATGTGTACTCTATGAGTAACGTTACACGTGTGACTAGTTACCCTCCTGGATTTATCTGCTGTAGAAAACCGAGGGCAGCATTTTCCATTAGTAACCTACTTACGAAAACGGCTCCACATACAGAAATCCCAAATATGAAATACCTTGGTGGAGCTTTAAACGCGACTAAGGACTCTCCAAATGCGAAATAAGAGAATAAGAATATTTCCGTGATGATAGACGTCAAAACCAGATCCGGACCGGATAACCTAGTGATGAAAATCGATGGCAGGACTGACTGGAACATTACAATAGACTTCGCTGTCGTGGCAGTCACTGAGCAAACGATCGTGGATGGAAACCATATCGCTTCAAATCAAATCATGTTGAGTTTCTAAAGTATTTTTTCATTCCACTGTTTCCTCCGCTGCGTTGCTCATCATTCCATCAAATCATGTTTTCTATAACAATTGTTTTCAATCTCAAGGATGTTTGATTAAACTTGATTTACCAGAGCTGATCAATTTAGCCACAGCTGGGGCTGAGTTTACTCTGTTAATAAGTATATAATAATATAATATATAGTGGACACACGTTTTGAATAATTCTCTACATTTTATACTTATGGAAAAGGGCGAATGAGAAACATTAAAGTCTCCGTATAGATACAATTTCAGTATACATATTAGGAAAGAAGAAAAAAATAACAGTGGAGGCAATCATGCACATATAACCATAATCGGAGCACTCTGATACAGAAAGACAAAGTGAGGCGTCTGTCACTGACTATTCTGTGGATGTGTGACTATGGACAAGGTGAACAAGACACTGACAAAGAGGACCGAAACGCTCAACAGGCAATACTTCACCCCAATGATCAGATTACCTCCTGTCGCGGAGCTCTGTATAAAGACTTTCTATCACTAGCATTGACATTAATTCATTCATTTATTTATTAAGAAAAGAAAATGCAATAGATTAAGATTAAACAAAAGAACATTTTTTGATAATATAACATTTTATATGAAACATTTGTCAAGTGAAAAAGAAAAAAAAAAGATAGGAGAGCCCCAGTGTTACAAGGAGCCGGTAATTTCAAAATAGTATAAACAATGAGACTAAATATCTCGAATATAAAAGTGGAAATTTTGGAGACGTTATACTGAATAATTCTACAAATCACATATACAACTATAGACTAATGGAGATGCATTGATGGCAACTAATACAAAAATGAAACAACTACGCGTTTTTGAAAGAACAGTATATGTTTGTCAGTCGATTAAAAAAAATATTTAATTAAGCTGAATTTTCTTTTTCTCCCTTTTTAAAAAATAAATCATATTTAATAATTTCTATTCTTATTATATTGGAGAGGAGAAAAATTAATCTGATATAATACTTTTTAAAGACGGGGAAAAAAAAGATAATGAACAATTTAATATAAAAATTAGAGAAATAATGAACAATTTAAAGTCACGGAATGGAAACAGTCATCTGCATAACTGATCAATAGAAAAATGGCCAAGATGATGTAGGCAGATAAAAGCGCTTAATGCCAATTTGCGAGGCGCAGGAAGAATAGCAGAAAACACACAACACTTGTAAAATAATGGTAGAAAACAAATGTCCAAGCAGCTTTGTAAATCAATTGCTTCAAAACCCTGGAAAATTGTAATAACAGACAAGAAAATGGGTTGTGAGGACATGGGGGAGAGAGGACGGGAAGCATCTTTCAAGTAAATTAATGCTCTGACTGTCATATGATAATTCTTACATGAGAACCGGAAACGCTCTTAAATGGAAATGACATTTAGCTGGTTATCATTCAAGTTGGAACTATGTTATTACATAAGTGGAGATGCAAACTATATATATATATATATATATATATATATATATATATATATATATATATATTATATACTTGCACGCACGCACACACACAAATAAAAGTTAGTGTCTCTAAAACAATATAGGTCACTGTGAGTGATTTTCTTCGACATGAAATAAAACTTGATGCACATTGTGGTTGACTTTTGAATAACACAGCAAGTCATCACTTTGATCTTTGTGTAAAAGTGTCATGGAAAAACAAGACAAAAACTAAACTAAATGTTGCACCCCCACGAACAGATGAAATCTGGACCTCAATTTCATGCACGTCCACTTTGATCTGTTATAACTGCTTGACAGCGCTATTTCATCCAGCCAATGAGACCTTGGATTCATTCTTGGGGTATGCTATATTTTTCCCCCCAAAAAAACTTGAGCTATCTTGTGGTGCATTAATCTGTTGTTGTTGAAAGTGGTTCATGACCACAAATGCCAACTGTGAACGAACATTGTTTTCGTGCAATATCATACCTGATCCAATTTCTCATGTCTGGTCCACTTGTTATGAGCTGAGGCCGTACGTGTGATCCTTACGTGTGGTGCGATGATTTCATAATTGTATCCATTATCCATCGAGTTGTCATTGATGATGAGATTCGTTCAGGCTGTATTAGAAATTCCGTTTCAAAGCTATCATCTGCCTCCTGTGATACACATATTTGTCATAGAAACATTCTCCTTGACGCGTGTACAACAAACAACGCCCATCGTTGCCTTGCAAACAGAAGCTTTACTCAGAGAATACCATGTATCTGATGATATGACCATGTCACATGCTGTCTGGCCCAGGCAAAAAGGGCTTGTCTATGGCAAATGAAGTAGCTAACTGCTGGTCTGTGATGTAAGAGATTGCCTTTCTGAACCTGGTCAGCACCATTCTGTGCTACACACATCATCTTAAACCTGGAATGTTCCTGGAAGCCTATGTTGCTTGGATAAAAGAAGATGCGTAACGCGTATGAACCGTTATTGTACAGAAGTGGTAACTTGGTCACTTCTGTGACGAACAGCAGTGGATCCAGTTTGGTGGTAACAAGGTTGAATTCCTGATATAATAGTTGCAGCAGCTAACATCCCCTTATAACTTTACTCGCTATTATTGGTTCTGTCTTGTATGATGGACTTTTAGTGATATCTATTTCAAAGAATGTTTTTCCCGGCGTGTTATTACACCTACACACTCACCTTCCATTTTATTTGTGATAGTTTCTCACTTACATTACTTCTCACATGATTTAAATTTCGCCATGATTATCTCCCCATGACACTATGACTGCACAGGTAAAGTGTACACCACCCATACTGAAACGTGCACCATTTTTGTATATGTGTGCATATGTGTTGCGTTCAAATATAAGGCAGGTGTGTTGTGTGTGCGTGAAAGAGAAAGAGTGAGAGAAAAAGAGCGATAGCGAAGCATACACACAAAGACAACAGCCAAAAGTAACATACAATAAACTGATTCGGTGAAAATATAATTAACAACCCTATCGCATGACATACCTTAAGGCATGAACAAAATTCTGAAATAACAATTGACAAGAATTGTAGGAATAAACGACGCAGGACAACAACAGAATAGCTGAATGATAAACTGGACATTATTGATAAAAAAAAACACAGACAAACAATAATTAATAATTGATTTGCGCACAAATGGCAAGCTACTAGGAACAAGTGAGAATATTTCTGAAAGATTATTTCGGATGCATAATAACAAGAGCTGTCGGCAGGAAATGAAAACCACGTAGAGAATAGCACTGTGTGTTTTTGTTGTTTTGTATTTTCTTTTGTAAAACAAAACTCAGTGTACAAACAGATTCTTTTGACTACATCTTTTTCCTCCCTTTTTTAAAAACGTTTTTCTCTGCTGCTTATTTCTACATCTATATTTAACTATTACACCCCAATCTTCATTTCCTCTTTTTTTTTCCTTATCTTCTTCATCCTCCCCTTATTCGTAAACTTCATTATTTTTAAAGAGTGTATAGATCAACCTGGAACTGTTGTCTCTTTTTTAATCACAGCCACTAAAAGGCCTCTTCGTCCCACATGTTCACCAGCCACCTTTATCTGTGTTGCAGTTTGCACTTATTAAAGCCCCCATGTTTAACGGTTTAAACATGTAGTATTTGTTGTTCTTCGTAAAAAGTCTTCAGATTACACTAGTTCTTTTCTGACTGCGCTATTTTGTGTATGTATATGTGCGCGCGCGCGATCATAATGCTTCATTTCCACTTTGTGTGTATCTCTATCTGGCAAATCTCTTTGTGAAATTCTTGTCATATTTTGTATCTCGTGATGTTGTCCCCAATATTGCCCATTACTATTTCCTTTACCTGTAAAGTTTGATTAGAAAAACGGCGTCGCTACGCTCTTTGAACCACCAGCAGAAGCGAAGTACATAGCCACAAGATTATGTTAATAGGCAGAACACTCCTTCCACAAAAATGTCGGAACTGTTATCTCTATTTTCGGTACTCTATAACAATCTCTATTTTCGGTACTCTATAACAACTAATGTGACTAGGTAGCCCATCCATAGACTGGCACTATCCGCGCACGTTTGGTTTGAATAGCTATTCACATAACCATTTACATACGTTTACACCATATTCGTGGTTTTTATTTCATGTACAATGTGTTAGCAAATGATGTGAATTTCAGTGCAGTCAATCGTCAACAGGTGAAATTCTCGATCAGATATAAGATATTTGCTTTCTGATTTTCAGCTTAACGTTCGTTGTAAATGTATTGTGTATTTATTTTTAAATAATGTTTGCTGAACCGTACAGTGTAAATAATATGGTGTATTTGTTTCATCTTCAACGTAATATCAAAGCTTGTCTTACAGGCTGAATCTAAGATGGTATAAATGTCAAACTATAAGTGCATATTTATCATACCCCATGTCTATTATTATGATCTATCTATCTTTCGTTCGCCTGAAGCATTGTCTATATCTGCAATGTCGTTTCCTGTATAAATGTTACTGTCTTTTGTAATTCTTGCAGTGGCCCATATAGTTTTGTCTGTAGTGTTGTATCTATGGGCCAATGGATTTTCCTCAGTCTACTATATTCAGTGCAGTCTTGAAGTATGTGTTCAGCAGTCTGGGGCGCCTGTCCACATGTACAAGTAGTTGAGGTGCCGATCTTGAATTTTGTATACATGTGACTATGGAGTCGATTGTGTCCTGTTCTGAGACGTATAATGATAACTTGTTCATATCTATTCATATTATAAAAGGCATCCTGATTTGGGGCTTGTGGTCCTCTGATTGATTTGATTATCTGTTTCTTATGATGGTATGTAACAGGTGTATCTAGTTGTGTGCCTGTTGAACCTTCCTTTGCCAACTGATCTGCTTTCTCATTTCCTGGTATTCCACAGTGAGATGGGATCCACTGCAGGGCAACCCTGTGGTGCTTGCAGAGTTCAGTCAATAAGGTCTGCAGATGTGGTAATTTTCTGGATTGTAGTGCCTGGAGTACTGATCTTGCATCTGTCAAAAACACTACAGGCTGCGGGCTAAGATTAATGTTCAGCAGTTTTTCTATTGCTAACTTTATTGCTTGTATTTCTGCATCATAATTGTGACAATATTTCCCTGTTGCTATTTTATTCATATCCCTAGTGTTATTTGGGTATTCTATATATGCACCTGCTCCCCCATTTTTTACTGCATTCTGTGCTGATCCATCTGTATACACACGAATCCATAGGTCTTGTGGGTATTCTTCATCCAGGAAACTGAGAGTTATTGTTTTTCGCTGTAGACTATTCTGTTCCTCTTTATCAACTATTCCTTTCACTTCTGTCCGTATTTGAACTGATAATCCAGATTCCTCTGTCCAGGGAGTCTGTTCTGGTATGGGCAGTAGGGGGTTAACAGCTCTTGGCATGTCTGGTGTTTGTCTACTAATACGCTTGGCTTGGTGGATAAAACTGCTTCTCTTAAGTCGTCCCAATGCAAGATTTTGGAATCGGTCCTTCATTGGATGTCTCGGCATGCAAGCAAATTTTTCTGCCTGTATCAGCACCTTTGTGTCCCTCCGTTCTCTCAGTGCTAGTATCCTCCACAATTTCTCCATCTCTAATATTGGTGTTGATTTCATTGCTCCTGTGATGACCCTAAGTGCCTGGTTTTGTACTTTATCCAGTTCTTGAAGTGTGGTGTTTGATGCTGAACACCATGCAGATGATCCATATTCTAAATGTGGGCGTATACTCTGTTGGTAAACTTTACTGAGTATTTTCCCACTCGCACAACACGTAGTTCCACACAGCTTTCTTAGAATAGCCAATTTTCTCCTTGCTTTTTGGGTTGCCTTATTTATCTGCTGTTTCCAAGATAGTTTGTTATCAAATGTAACTCCGAGATACGTAGCCTGTATGTCTTCTTTCACAGGCTCATTGTTTATATAGATGGCTCCTGCTTTTTGTTTTGGGGAAAGAGTGAAAAGTGTAGTACTGCATTTGTCTGTATTGATGCTGATACACCATCTATTTGTCCATGAATTCAGTGCATTCATAGCTCTTTGTAACAATTTGGAGGCCACTGTTGCATACTCCTCTGTGCACCACATTACCAAGTCATCTGCATACATTGCCACTTTGATACCATGTGGTAGTTCAGTAACTAGGTCATTGATGTAGATCAGAAAAAGTGTTGGAGATAGTACCCCTCCCTGTGGAACGCCCTGGCGCAGTAAGACCTTCTTACTCTTAAGACCATCCAGTTGCACTCTGGCTCTCCTGTTATGCAGGTATGCTTTGACCCATTTGTACATCCTGCCATTTACTCCATAATTTCTCAGTTTCTTCAAAAGCCCTTCCTTCCATACCTTATCAAATGCTTTCTTTAGGTCTATCCATGCTGCTAGTACCAGTTTCTTTTCTTGAAACGCATCCTCAATTTCCTGGGAAAGATAGGTTGCCTGATCTTCGGTAGAGTAACACTGTCTAAAGCCTGCTTGTTGTGGGACAAGGAGATTTTCACTTTCCAGGTACCACTGCAGTCTGAGATTGATTATACGTTCCATTGTTTTACACAAACAGCTTGTAAGGCTGATTGGTCTATAGCTGGATGTCATTGAACCATCTTTTCCTGGCTTTAGTAATGGTATCATAATTGCTTCTCTCCATGCCTGTGGCACTTTACCTGTGATCCAGCAAATGTTGTAGATCTGCAGTAGTTTTGCTTTAGCTGCAGTTCCCAAGTTCTTAATCATTTCATTAGACACTCCATCACTACCTGGTGACTTTTTCATTTTTAATTTGGATATTGCCAGCTCTAGCTCTCTTTGTGTAATGGGTATTTCCATGACTTCATGTGCAGTCTCTTCTTGTCTTGCATTTTGTTGTTTTAGACGGGTCTCTTGACGTTTCTCTAGGCTAATTTCAATATTGTTGTCATTTGCAAAGGAGTCTGCAAAGTGATTTGCTGCATGTTTACCTGTTAGAATGTTTCCATCCTTCTTCAGTGTAATTTTTGTGTTCCCTTCTGTACCCTCATCATTCAGCTGTTTTACAAGCTTCCACACTTTTCTTGTGTCTCGTTCTAGATTCATGTACTCTGTTTTCTCTTTCCAACTTCTCCGTCTGGCTTGTAGTTTAGCCATTGAAATTTGGCTTTAGCATGCTGATAGTTATTGTGGTGTTCCTGGCAGGGGTTATTTTCTGCTTGTTTTCGAGATGTTTCCATGTCATTGTGCAGTTGCTCTAGTTCACTATTCCAGTATGGTTTGTAGTGTTTCCGTGCCCTCTGGGTATTGTTTCACTGGCAGCTTGTATTATTAGTCTACTGAATTCATCAACTATTTTGTTGATGTCTCTGTCTGTATTTAGATCTTTAGTCAGTACACTGGTGTAATGTTGATACATTTTCCAGTCTGCCTTTTTGTAATTCCATCTGGAGAGAGTGCTGCTCTCCCTGACGGCCTCATTTTGCACCACTAAAAAGACAGGTCGGTGGTCGCTGCCTCCAAGTTGTTTCCCAACAAGTTTGATTAGAAAAACGGCGTCGCTACGCTCTTTGAACCACCAGCAGAAGCGAAGTACATAGCCACAAGATTATGTTAATAGGCAGAACACTCCTTCCACAAAAATGTCGGAACTGTTATCTCTATTTTCGGTACTCTATAACAATCTCTATTTTCGGTACTCTATAACAACTAATGTGACTAGGTAGCCCATCCATAGACTGGCACTATCCGCGCACGTTTGGTTTGAATAGCTATTCACATAACCATTTACATACGTTTACACCATATTCGTGGTTTTTATTTCATGTACAATGTGTTAGCAAATTATGTGAATTTCAGTGCAGTCAATCGTCAACAGGTGAAATTCTCGATCAGATATAAGATATTTGCTTTCTGATTTTCAGCTTAACGTTCGTTGTAAATGTATTGTGTATTTATTTTTAAATAATGTTTGCTGAACCGTACAGTGTAAATAATATGGTGTATTTGTTTCATCTTCAACGTAATATCAAAGCTTGTCTTACAGGCTGAATCTAAGATGGTATAAATGTCAAACTATAAGTGCATATTTATCATACCCCATGTCTATTATTATGATGAGCAGCTCTAACTGTTTTCCCACCTTTAAATTTAAGTTCACGCCATACAATTCTCATTGTCTCTCTCATTTCACCGCCTCTTGCCAACTCTGGCCTGGTAGTTTTCAAAGACACGGCCTTATACAACGTAATCTTCACTACCATTTTGTAATGACAATTGCGGTCTAATATAACCTAGAAGATAAAGCCTATGGTGCCTCGCCAATACGGTAGAAAAGGCCTCAAGACAACAATGACAAAAAAAATATTTAATAGGATATTCACATATAGATATAACTAACAAGACAGTGCATGGATTAGCCAGTGGTCTCTCCATGAGTTGCAAAGGATTTGCCCAGCCAAATTACAACAAAACAGGCAGTTCCCCATTGGCGATGCTCAATGGCGCTATAATTCCAACTGTGAGACACGGAAGTCTATCTATCGTTGCTATTATTGATCCAACAGTCAACTCCTGCCATTTTAGTGCAATTTTGCCCCTGCAGCAGCAAATAGGAAGTTCCTTTATTTATTTTCAGCTGTGAAAGGTTCGTTCACTAAGCTATACTTTGTGACCCTTCGTTTAACACCAACCTTTCGTTTAATGTCAGTCTTCGATAGGACTGGGCATTTGACCTCATCCTACGATCATGAAGGATCACTGGAAATAATTGTATTGCTCCACAAGGGGGGAAAAAGGTTACATAACTTTATATATAAGGAGAAAGAAGCGACCCCACTGCACTCAGGCCACACCCAAAGGTGCTCATTATATCTAACAGATGGCGCACATAATGAATCATTCTATTTCTGAGGCTCACTGATTTCACAACTGACTCCGCACGGAGCATGCCTCTCGATTCTCAGAATGATTCCCTCGCCAATCATGTCACTCTCCAATAAATGGTTCAATAGAGAATATATAACCTTCTAGTCACACGCCCAAGTTTATACTGCAGTTGCCTTGGATGTGTCACGCACAAATTATAAACATATGTATTTCCGAAATAAGTAACGCAGCAATCAATTAAAACAGCGGAAAACAGTTGTGGGCATAGCTCTACAGCGGAGAAATTCTCACAAAGTCAAGACATGTCAGAATGGGGCTATCATACAAAGGGAGGAGAAGAATTCCTTTTTCACGGCTCTGACGGCAGAAGATTTCATGGCTGTATGTTTATTCCTCCTCCTCCACCTCCCTTCCCCAAGAAAGTTTACACAAAGACATCAGTAGGGTTCTTAATACTTGGCAACTCGGAGTACTCCGTGAAGTTCAGATAAGGTTATCAATAGCCTTTAGCTTGTTTAACCAACACCTCCCGTCCTAATGTATAATGTGACAATGGGTTGTGCAAGTTTCGTTTACTGCTCTGCAGTCGGAGTGCGGTAAACTTTTCCAAACGTCAACAGTTAACTTTTTTGTTACCCCCAAAAGCAGTTGTTGCAGCCAGGTATTCAATCTCTGACACCTGCTAAACAACACCTGTCATGGCATGTCTTCGCATAAATGAATATATTTTGTTCCAACTTTATGTTCTCATACAATCACAAACTATTTTACACAAATTACTTTTATAGATTTCAGAACTCACAATTTACATGTATCAGATTACAGTCGGATCATATTAATAAAGTGTGTTTTGTTCTTATTATCTACCAATCTACTTACCTGTCTACATATTTATCCACCAAACCACTCACCCATCTGTTTCGTGTGCATGTGTGTATTTATTTAGGTGACAACATATATATATATACATAATATGTACCGTGTCTCTAGATGTTGGCGACTAACAGTCTTCAACGCCGTATCGATTTTAATCATTTTCATGATCTAAGAATTGTGATTTTCAGAACTAAAATGTCGTCCCAGTTAAAAACCTTCCTGACTTCTTTTCCTATCGATTTTTCCCCGCTGTAACTATGTTTTTTTTTTTTAGACCTTTATTCTTAAGAACTTGCTTATGCCCACCAATATTTGATTGTTCTTTTTTTTCTTCTTAATTCAAGTTATTATAGAACACCTGTTGTTACGCTCTTAATACTATTTTAATGCAACTTTCTTTGTGTCCATTTGATTTATTAACCGCCCTTGGTATGACAAACATTGTTTCTCAGGGACCTCGTCTCTGCTGCTGCTAAATCAATCTTCCGGATTGTGTATTTGCTGTTAAATTATTCACATTCCTAAAGCAATGCTAGTTTTGTATAACACCAAAAGATAATTATTCTTTTTTTCACGTTAAAAGCAAGTCACTGATTTGTTAGTGTATTCCTCGTTCTCTGTAAGATTGCTCTAGTCAGAATAATAATGATATTTATATCGTTATACAACAACATGTTCGTTAGAAAATAAATCTTTCAACTTATTGCGATCACCACCAGCCTCACTGCGTCACCAAACATTTTTACAACCATCGTTCTCCACATTCACCTACATCGTTCAGCAGACTATCCAGTTCCCAATTGCTTTAGCTGCAACTAAATGGAGATCCATGAAAGCGATATATATGCTAGAACCAAACCATTTGACGCTTTACTGCTGTCTGTGGTGTTCTATGTGTGGTGCGAGTCCTTTTGATAGCGATGTATTATAATGAAACAGGCCATTACCACCACACAAAGACATCATAATTGAAAAAAGATAAAAACTTTTAGTGTAGGTTTTTAGACAGAACAAAAATAGCCTGATCTGGGTTTTGATACGTTGTACGGTTGTCACGCCAAACATTTGTGCTGGGTAGTGCCGGCGTGTTTTATGTGGAATCCCTGCAATCATCAGGTACAAGGCCTCTGCTGCGTATCAAATTACAAAGATGTGGAGTTCGCGAGGAGGCGGAAAAGGGAGAAGAGGGAGTCAATCATGAGTAGAGATGTGCGTGCGCATATAATATAGGGTGTTTATAAAGTCTCACTACACTTGGTATCTAGGTCAATTTGAAAAAAATGTTTATGACGTCATCACAATATGTGCTCAATGGTAAGTTCACTTGTTGCGACAGTTTTCTTAATGACTTGTCTGGACTTTTAAGGATTCTGTCTTGGATATCTAAACATATTTCATCATTCACAGCAGGCCTACCAGATCGTGGAGCATCTTCCACATTTCCAGTAGCAATAAACTTATTCAACAAATTTCATTGACAGTGGGAGCACATATTGTGATGACGTCATAAACATTTTTTTTTCAAATTGACCTAGATACCAAGTGTAGTGAGACTTTATAAACACCCTGTACATTTAGTGCGTGACTTATAGATGGCTAATATGAGCACATATCTGTAAAATGGTGCAAAGTATGCAGGGTAGTGTATTTTAAATAACAAAACAAATACCGCTGATTCCAGTCTGTGTTTAACAGGAGAAGGGGAGGAATTGAGTGTGCGTGTATATGTGGGGCTAGGACGAACTGGGATAAAGGACAAATAGAAAAACACACGGTTGACATTAATGTCAATTTTGATATAATTGAGAAGAGTTTGCCAAATGCATACGTGAGTTTTGAGTTAATACCTGCGATAAAGCGCTTTCAAAATGACGTTTGTCTTATATGACGGTTTAAAAAATATATATTTAAAAAAAAAAAAACTAATGAAGATTACTGAGGTTTTCATGTATCGTGTCGATTCGCCGCGCTAATGGGAATGTCTGTTCTGGACTCTGGCTTTCAATAGAGAAAGGAAATGTAATTTTCTGTAGGAATCTGTGAGGAAGGAGAGAGAGAATGAGAGAGGAGGAGAAAAAAAAGAGAGCGATAGAAGCACTTGGGAAACATACACACACGTACGCATGCGCGCAAACACACGCACACATGTGTTAGAATCTTTGCAATAGAAAGCATTGGTTTCGTGATATGACTGACAATCATAAAATGCTTTTTTTTTACCAAACGAATAATTGATATTGGCAAATAAAGCTGAGAAGAAAAACCGCGTCTCAGACAGGACGATTGAACGTCGAGAGAACGGAACATGAATGGTAGAGAGTCTGAATGTTGAAGTCACAACATGGTGTCAACATTTATTACTCGGGCAAGGACTTTATGGGTAAAGATCTCACGTGTGACAAAATATTCAAGAGGGACACATAAACACAGGAAATAAATCCTTCATGTTTTCCTGCGCAATTACTCTTTCTCGGGCAT
This sequence comes from Megaustenia siamemsis, assembly GCA_032433765.1. Taxonomy (NCBI): domain Eukaryota; kingdom Metazoa; phylum Mollusca; class Gastropoda; order Stylommatophora; family Ariophantidae; genus Megaustenia; species Megaustenia siamemsis. The sequence goes on along the minus strand of JAVIAB010000160.1, from coordinate 31,717,039 downwards.
TTGTTGTATGTACTATTAACTCGAGACAATTTCTTTGTTTTGTACAAGTATATTTTACGGGATTTTTATATATTTTTGTTCTGCTTTATCTTAACTGTAAGTCTAGCTCTTACTATCCCCCACCCCCTTTTTCAATACTTATTCCCTAGAAAGCGCAGACATCTGTTTTATAACTATATTTTTCGGGATTTCTAGCTCTCTTCTCTCTCTCCCAAACACCCCCCCCCCCATATTACATGTTCGAAAGAAGGCACAAAAAACTGTATATATAAAGAGATCATTCGGTAGATTATTCTATGTGCACTAATACCATATTATCAAGCCTTTTCTGCTGGTGACGGTGCATCAACGTAATGGATATCATATCTCTGGTACATCAATGTTAAGAAACAAGGGATAAGAAAGCGTTAATTGCCAAACGCTGACAACGACTAATTCACACTAAGTGCTAGTCTAGTCTCCTAAAAAAAAAAAAAATCTGCATTATTGGTTATCTGTGTACCTCATCCTTTTTTTTTTTTTATTTTATTTTAGAAAATGTAGAGAGGGAAAGAACGAGATGGGGGAGACGTAGAAACAAGAGGTAGGAGAAAATGTATGTAAGTGAGGGATTTGAGAAATAGTTCAACTACAAAAGTCCACTCCAGGGGTGCGAAGTGAATAGCAAAAGGTGGTTGTGAAAATTTGGCCAGTATGCAATCATATACTGTTTAACCCTATTTAAAATCAACCATGCACTCAATTTTAATTTTGTTATTCATTTTTTTTTTTTATTAATAGAGGACTAGAGAATCTGGTTCAATTATAGTCAACGAATAAATACAACTACGGTGGTGATCGTGAAAGATTGGAGAAGTTAATGGGGTAAAAAAAAAAAGTAAAGTACCCCCGTCACGCCAAGTGGCGGCGTATAGGGAATATGGTGTTAGTGACCATAAATTTTACAGACCTTCGGCACATGATTTTTGGGGTAATGTGGTCGGTATTACACCCGTGCCGCTTTACTTTCCCAGAAAAAAATCCGGTACCCATTTAAGGCCGGGTGAACCCGGAAGCCGTCGGTTGGGATCGAACCCTACCAAATCAATGGGATAGTTTAAGAATAAACAAAATAATTGAGGAAATCTTTGAAGAAGGTATACTCGTGGATTGTAGACAAATAGGCAAAATAACAAAACTATTAAATGATGAGAGGAGATAATAAGAATCATAAAAAGAGAAAACGCTGAATGCAATACCAAAGTAGGGAGAGGGTAATATTGAATTTGAGTTGCACAGATTTTCATTTCGGAGCGAAACTTACTTAAATTTGTTCTAGTAAACGTGAATAAGAACAGCTGTGTTGAGAGCAATATTCCGAGGTTTCCAGTTTTCGGCAGATATGAGATGAAACGCGCCAATTTTATAATTCATAATTGACATAACCACACACGAACGCGTGATCGCCACGGGTCCTCGTGATTTATGCAGACGTGGTCACGACAGGCGCACACTGGCGCGAAAACAGTTAAAACACTGGATACGTCATTGGTGGCAACAAATGAAAGAATCATATCTTCTCATCTGCCTCAAGCGCACTTTAAGAAACTGAAGATGACATAAACATGATGGGATTTTTTTTTCATCTCACAGCGAGGATGGGAAAGAGATAACAATCGTGAAGATGAGTTTTGAAGAGAGAATCAAGCTAGAATACTTTACAATTATTAAAGCGCCAGCAAATGATGATAAAGAAACTACAAAGAAAAGCTTTTTCAAAGGAAATAATGCTCTCAAATTTAGAAACTGATTACTTTGTGTGTGTGTAACATTAAAAAGATGTTATACATTATGTGTGTAACACTGATAAACTGTGTGCAGCGTTAAGAAACTGATGAGAATGTTATGTATAGGTAAAGTACGAGACTTGAATCGGCGTCTTTTTTGCATGCGAGTTTTCACCCATATGTGCTCGGCCGTTTATCCAGAAGTGTTCGGAGACTTCAAGCATCGAAACTCACGATGCGAGGCGGCATTCCTCACCTTCCAGAGTAAAATATCCTGGTACCCATTTCTGCCAGCGGCTAGGTCGACCGCGGAGGTATTTTTTTTCCAACCACCAGTACAATTCGCACTGCTTCCAGCGGGAATCGAACACAATTTGTCCGAACGTCAGTAACCTGGTCGAGTGGTTTTCCCAACTAGGCTACCGAGGTCCCCTAAATGGCGTTATTTGTGCGTAACTTCATAAACAGACTGTATTACTCCTCGGATTTTTTTCGACATTCTCGAGTGGGGCATCGGAGAACCTATGGATTCATCCGGTGTTGATGATCCTAAGAACTGTATGTTACTGCTATTCACACGAACAAATCTATATGCAATATGACTATCTAAATGGCATCAAGCAAAGGTGAACATATAATTACACGTTAATACGAGCAACAATTTACGAATAACCAAAAAAATGTTCGTTGCGGCCTTTTCCCTATTAATAACAAAGTCAAATTAAATTTAAGAAAACAAAGCATATAGTAACTTCAATTTCATCTCAATGTGCATTACATCGAACAATAACACTTAAATTTGTTAATACAAAGTGAAGTGAAAAAGTGTAGCGAGAAAAAAAAAAGATAAGCAAGAGGAAGAAACAAGGGGTGACGAGAAGATGTGTATGTGAACAAAAGAATAAGTACATTTTATAAAGTCGTGTCAAGTTTATAGAACCCACTGGAGCTCATCATCTGATACACTAGAAGAAGTAACAAGAGGCATTTTAAAATGTGATGACAGGACAGAAGAAATGCGGAAGTTTAATGTCGACGAGATAAATGTTACATGATAGAACAGTTATCCATAAGTTATGTGATGCACATGCTGTTGTTGGTCCCATCTTGCTGCAAAGCTTGTGACAAAAAAAAGGCTGTGACATTAAGAAAAGAAGGTAGAAAACTAATTCACTTGATTTCGAAATGTGACAAGCTAGTAATAATGTCTACAAATGATGGAAGCAAATGAAGATTGTGGTTTGCAATGCTCACCCGCCGGCTAGTAAAAAGAAGATGAACACGTGATATACAGATTACGCTATTATTTAAAACAAAAACTTTAACACCCCCCCCCCCCCAATTCAACATAGAGAAGAAAAAACACAACCTTTGACCCTACCAGCAATCAATCTTGCATCAACTTAGTAAAAACTCGTCAAAGAATGAGAAAAATAGATGAAGCTCGTGTTCGGCATTGCATATCCGTTATTTTAAATTAATTTGTACTTGGTGTACATATTATAAAGTTTATTTTCTCCACCCTTCCCCCAATACAAACAATAAACTCTTGCCTCTACCAGGAACCAAACTTACACCCACATATAACTGCCAACTATTTCGTTGATCAAAACAGCTCAAAATATTTACATTTTTTGTAAATCCTAGAGAGCATTTTAGGAAGCAGAAAGTACGGACATAAACATGCTCATATTACTTTTTGTTCAAAGAAAGCAGTTACAGTATTTTAAACACAGGTTAACAAACATGGCTGTAATATTACCAGATTGTTGGAGATAAATTTCGTATCGCAGCGATGCGGTGTATTTATTTTTCTTAACATAAACTTCTACAGCTAAATTTAACGCAACACTTAAAATAGAACCACGTGGTGTGCAAGTCTAGGTGTCTTTTTCACCTACTCCATTGAGCTACGTGTGGCAGAATTGCTTTATCATTGCGGGAGTCGATTAACTGTTACAGTCGCATACAAATCTACGTAACAGCACTGGTAAATGTCGGCATGAATTGTCTGTTGCTAATTTTCCATCACCCGCATTGTCAATGTTATATCGGTAATTATACACAGCGATGATGCTGGAAACCAAGATGTAATACCATGTATAATTCCAATTTAAGATATCATGCAATAACACTGAAGGTATTATCAAGCATCTAGCAATAACGCTAAAATATATTAATACAATCATATCACATATATCTTAAACATAATGTATGTTATTAATTTTTTTATGTCGAGAGGAAGGAGGGGGAAAAAGAGGGGGGGGGGGGTTGTTGTTGCTTTCTACAGTCCGGGGTAGCTAACCTCGTGCACAAAACAGCTTTCAACTTGCATAGCAGGTTCAGAGTGTTGCAAATATATAAATTACATAATAAAACAAGCTTTAAAAACCTCTAAGTATTTTTCCAGCACGTGATCTTGTCTACTGAGAGCAGGTTAATCATAAATGAATACCTGTTTTAAATTAAAAGAAATTATTTTTGTTGTTAACTGTATACCATGTGCCCCATAAGTTTCCCAAAAATGATAGCTCAACCTATTACCATACCAGTCTGATTTCCGTTTCTTTAATGAAAGTAAACATGCACGGACATATAATGAAGTCTAACGTGTTCGTGCCGTTTTTTTCTCCCTTGCGTGTGTCTTTGAGATGAAAGGTTTGCCAACATTTAGACCTTTTAAATGGTTTCAATGTCAAGCATCAACGATTTTTATCGTTTATATATTATTATTATTATTCTAGGCGGTGTCCTTGTGTAAATGTTCTCTTGTAATGCTTTTGGCGTCTTATGATTGTGTTGTTTTTTTTCTTTTTGCTTACTTGTTTTAGAAGCGGCCGTGTTACAGTCAGGATTGTTTATGTATTTTAAATGTATTTCTTCTTGTTCCTAATGTGGCTCAAGTTCTAAGGGTGTTAATCATACTTCGCCACGCCAGAGCAGTGTAATGTATTCTCTACATGCCACGAAAACAGGCGCCGGAAATTAGATTTCCATTTATAGCCGTTAACTCTCTTCATCTCTCTCTCCCTCTCTCTCTCTCTCTCTCTCTCTCTCTCTCTCTCTCTCTCTCTCTCTCTCTCTCTCTCTCTCTCTCTCAACTTGTCATTTATGCAATCAATACTACGCTGCTGCAATTTACGTCGTTGCATCAGTATTTATTTAACATCTTCATCATAAACATGCCCCTGTCATGTACTCGGGTAAAGACAGACACACACAAACACCCATTTTCCTTCTTTCCCAGTGTAAAAAAAAAAACCCACATTTTTCAACCTAGTGAAAAGTGAAATTCTTTTAACTGATGGGAAAAAAAAAAAATAACTCCTTTCAAGCCGCCTTCAAAAGTCACTTTTCATAAGCCAACATAAAAAAAAAAAAAGAATTTACAAATTGCCAAATGGTTTTCAATAATCTGTTATCTTCCTTCATACTGGCGTAAAACGTGGGTGAATGACTGCGACGGATTGCACATTCACATTTTGTTGGCAAGAGTATATAAGTGAGCTTGTTTTCCGATAAATCAAGTGCTATTTTCATTCAACCAGAAAATAATGGAAGGGCGGAGATTGGATGAGTGGTGATGATGTGGCTTAATAAATAAAAGGAGAGAGCGTAATAGTAGCACTTTAATAATACTGCGAAGAAATTGTAAAGTCTCATTTACATCCACCATTTCTAAAAGTGTGATTTATAAAATTGGTGCAAAAACAAATAATGGGAAACTAGACCAAAAAGTTTGCCACACAGCAATGAGATATATGGAGAAGGGTCATGGGTGTCAAAAGTAAGAATCGACTCACTTCATTCCCTAGTCCGACACTAAAAGGCGAGTAATGGAAGTTGTGACGGGGCGATCATTATCACGCAAAACAAACTGCTTGCTGAAATCTGACGTGCCAGGCCAAAAGGTGCAGATATCGCAGCCTTGAAGTAAACTTCAACGCAACGCACAAAGAGCTTGTTTACAAGTGAACAAAGAAGGCAATGAGAAATCTACTATTTTAAAAATAATTTGATGTCTTAGAATCAACTTTACAAAACACAGTATTTTTTTTTTTTTACTTGCCCATTTTTCTTATACATTGCAGTCAGTACTGATCGCTTTGAAGGCAGAGGCCGTTCTCCTGGTGCGATTTTCAATTTTATTTTTATCCTTACTAAATCAGATAATTTTTTAAAAAAATAACTTGTTTGCTTTTCTATCTGCAATTACATATTTAAATACAGTTATTTAGTCTCTGTATAGCTGGCCTATATATAGTACAATTACTACATTTTTGTCTAGTTTCCTACATCCGTCTCTTCGAAAAGCTTACTCGTATATTGAGTTACCATAGCATCATTTTTCAACAAATTAAAAACCTTGTTCTATTATACGGTAAAATGTCGGCCTCTTTCGTGATTTAATCTATCATATGTTCTTTTACGAATATTACTAATCCTTTACAAGACTTGCTTATAGATAGCTCATTAATTTTTTTTTTTTTTTTACTTTTTGTTACATGCGTTTCACCTGTAACAACATTACGTTCCCCTTTTTTCCCACAAAAATGCATCTCTTCCCTTGCCCCACCCCTCCCCCTTTTCAATACTTGCAGGTAAAGTCTTCACAAAAGAAATCATGGCTTCCAGATATGAAAACAATGCTTATCGGCTAGGTAGTTGAGGGATTGATGTCAATGAGCCATGTCTAATATTTTTACAATGTCTGAGCGTTAAAACAGCGTGCTAGAGCACAAGAGAATATTTATTTTATGTCTTTACATAATGTAGCATAACAATCACAACATAAATGCACTAAAAATGATGTATTTCATTTACCATTATATTTCATATGTATCGATTCATGAATTTTTCAACATGTACCCATTCTTGGCTAATTTGTAAATAGATGCTGAATTTTTCCCTCTTTCTCTTACACACTATCTGGTAGTTTGTATGCATGATAATTTAATTTGGTTGCTTTTGTGGGTTTGTTGTAACGTGTATTATGGAAGCTAATGAGAAAAAGAAGAAGACGACGAGAAGAAAAGAGGATTGAAGGATGAAGACGATTACAGGAGCAACATGGAAAGGTGAATGGGAGGAAGAAAACGACGATGAGGAGTGAGCTAGGAAAAAGAAGTGGACAATGAGGAGCAGAAGTAGTTGACAATAGTGTAATGCAATAAGCAACCAAGACTAAATTAAAGTATGTGCACACGTTCTGCGACCACGTGGATTGAATCTGAATACAAACATTAAGGAGGTCTAAGGCAATGGGAAAAAAACATACTCGTTCCTTGGCCCTCTCAAACATTTGACACACATAACTACTTCCACAGACTTTTTAAGGTCTTCACCCCAAATCTCAATATACACACAGAAATAAACGTCAAGGTACCATGGCTGCATACTAGCTAGCATCGATGATCATGTCTCTACAAGTGTCTGCATTTGTCCGTCAATTTTATTTTTGACTTTCTATAAGTAATAGTTAAAAAGCACACAAATTGCACACATACACAATAATTAAGGAATCATCTGTCATCATTATAAGTTAAAAATCACACAAATTGCACACATACACAATAATTAAGGAATCATCTGTCATCATTATAAACTAACCCTATATTTGGACCATCGTCTTTTCATTCAATAAATAATTAACTCAACACTATTGTTCACTCCAGCTCCACCCCCCATCCCCCCCCAAAAAAAAAAAAAACATCTTGACTTTACTCTCCTATTCCACATTTCAGAATTACTTATGCTGTCCCATTTCCTAAGCTTTGCAATTACAATAATAATGCTTCCCATTTATTCCTGTCTGTGTACCCGACCCCTTTTCAAATGGTACGCTTTCCCCAAACACCCATAAACATAAATACCCCCTCTCCACGCTACAGAAGAGAACAATAAGTGCACACCACTGACTTCTGTGACTCTAACCTCCGTCTCCTTCAATACAAAAGTAATCCAGCCTCCAGCTCGTTAAGGTAAGCGGCCGCTCATGAAAACAGCAATAACAATATCACTTAACAGAAGTATAGCCTGCATAACGTGTACCATTATTCATGGCCCACAATAACCGCCCGGCGCTTCAATATGTTATTATCATTAATTTCCTGCCGACTTCTATTTTCTATGAGGTGTTACAGCATTTAAACAACTGTTACAACATGAATTGTTGACAGATCGATTCGTAGAATCCAATTCAATTTATTGTCCTCTGTGAATAGAATAATAAATATAAATTAATGTCTCTTCACACCTCAATATTCGCTTTCCCATCCCCATCTGATTACAGATGAAGAGACATTTAAACAATAAATGACGGGTAACTATAAGGTAACTAATATCATGATTAATAATATCATCAGTAAGTGTGGTGTATGTGGGGGGGGGGGAAATGATGTTTTATTATTGGTACTTTTTTAAGGGGAGGAGGGGGTTTACGCCCACAGAGTATTGACAGCTGTTAAAAACATACAAATATCCAAATACGCCCTCCCCGAAGTCTTGTACTGCTCTTCAGTGAAAAAAAAAAAATAACAATGTATGTGATAAATACACACAGAGAGATATGAAATTATATCGGTAATAACCAAGAGAAATATATTTACTAGCAAGTTTCAGACAAGCTCCCCCTACCATTATATTTCAATCTAGATAAGCATCAGATGATCAATATCTCCCTATCCGTACCACCATTTTACAAAATAGTGTTATGCATTTGCTCTTTTATAGAAGTTTTTTTTTTTTTTTTTGTAATACAACTTAAAGTTGAAAAAAAAACATGCATTTTAATAACCTTTTGAAGACACGTACACCACACGAGAGAATAAAAATGTAATATGCAACCTGCACTTTCAGCCTTGTACGCGCGTTCAGAGCTTCAAGTGCTTATTAAAATGCTTGCTGACTGTGTATTCATGTTTGACTTATTCTCGGAGCTTTGATGATTGTGTTTACACATACGAACAATAGAAATATAATGTTGCAACGTATTAACAAAGAATAATCCTGTAAATGGTGGAGGGAGGGACGAGTGTGTGTGTGCGTGCGTGCGTCCATGCGCGCGTACATTTACACATAACGAAAAGAGAAGTCTACTGTGAAAAGATCATGTAGAGACCGTACATGGAGACCGACACCTCAAGAGAGTACAATATCCTGTTCCTCTTCTGGATTAGGGAAAAGAGTATCACTGACAGGAACTTGGGTTACACTTCAAAAAGTCAAATAACTGGTGTGCATGACTGAATATTATCTTTGCAGTTGTTGAAGTGTGTAGATTAATACTGGAGGGAGGGAGGCAGGAAGAAAGGAAGGAAGGCATAAATAAATAAAAGAAGTAAGAAGGGGATGCGAAGTTAAGAGAAAGTATAGAAATACTTAGAAATCTTTCTCTTCTTAAAGTTACAATCATCTGATTTAAATTGTTTTGTTTTCTATATAATAGTATTATACCCGTATTTACTTTTTTAAATTATATAAAGCGTCGCCATACAGCGTTTAACTTGCTTGTGTAAAAGTGTGTCATTTTGTAATTCTCATACACGGACAGAACAGATATTTATGCTAACATTCTGGCTATGTAAATCGCTTTCTAAATACCTGTACAAACTAAATACATTTAATGAGAAATGGTCTTTGTTAATAAGGCTTACACGTTACAAGATAATTAAAAATAAAGAAATGTGAGCGTTTAGTAAAGTTATCTTTCCTTCTTCTTCTTCTGTGTTCACCCGACGACTGCTACTTCTATGCCCGCCTATGAGTTGGGCAGATGCAAACGTTGATATCCACCAACAGATGAAATATTTACTGACATGTTTTGTTTTTTTTTGCTTTTCAAATTGGATTATTAGGTTAGTCCTTTTTCACCGCACATATATGGTGGCAAGGGGTTGTGTCCATAACCCCGAATCGATTTATAGTTAAGGCTACTTATTACTTTGTTTTCAAGTCTTTTTTCTTTTGTTTGAAGTATATATTTTTTTTCGAGCGCTGAGTAAAATGCATCTATCCATTATTTTGCTTTTGCTGAACATCAAAGAATCGAAATGTTTGTGTATTATTTTCATTTCTGTTACAATACATTGCTTTTAAACGTATCAATCTTGTTCAGACTAAAATAGTGCTTTAGTTAGTGATTTTCTGGCTGTGTTGCTTCTGTACAGACTCCCTTCATTCTGCACTCCCGCAAACCAGCGAATATAGCAGTGTAATGAGCATGGACAGATGAGAGATTCGTTTGACAAGTATGGGTTGACTCCAACAATGGCACAAGACAAAGAAAACAAACGACGAATAGGCCTAGAAGAATGGGAGCCAAACGTGCGACAGAAATGAATGGGGTGAAAGCGGGGAAACCAATTCCATCAGCGCTAATGCATTCGCTCGTGCCTCGCTGAAGAAGCATTACTTTTCCATTACCATTCTTCGTTAATATAACACAACTTGTTTGGCTCTATATGATAGTAGCATGCAAATGGCTGGGACAAGAGCTACAAACATCAGCGCTAGCGGTAGGCTAGACTAGCAGCACTCATGCTCTTTAGTTTAACATTCCTAGAACTTCTTTCAGACAGAAGATCATTCGACAGGGCAAGTAGAACGTCAAAATTACGAGAACAGGTCGCTGTCTCTATTTCCGGAGTTGCACGATCCGTACCGGCGAGTGCTGTCCTTGTTTTAATGAACACTCAGTTACAGCTGCGCATGCAGTTATCGTTCTCATACTCATTTGTCAGTATAATGAAGGGCCAGTAAGACAGGGACAAGGAGGGGGAACGAGGAAATAGATTAACATTGTGAGGGGAGGACGAGGAGAGGAAATTAACTTCTAAAGAACCAGTTTCAATAACATTTTTCAAGGTTCCATTTCTCAATCTTCACTATCGCCCTATCGTGCCATGTCCTTTTAAAGACCGTATGATAGCCATACCATAAGCGCAAGTTAATGTTAGTACTCTTCTGCCATTTCCATTGCTTAGCGTTAAAAGTGACGTTGCTATGAAGAAAAAAACACATTTTTAAAAATTACTTTAAAAAAAAAGGGGGGGGGGTGTTAGTAATGGCTTTTTCCACACAAGAGCACATAACTGCAATAAATGAAAAGTAGAGATTCAATCTCGAACAAATGCATCTTAGTAGATTGGTGTATTAGATTGTGAGGTACGAAATACGGTGCAACGAAATCGAAGAATATACGAACAAAAGAACACATCCAAAACTACAAAAAAAAAAAAAAAAACAGACTGTTTTATTCTATTTATTAATACTTAGCAGCGGCAGTATAACCCAATTACTTACAACTGAGGCAACCAGGGAGAAATACGCTCTAAATATAAATAAATACGATTTTTTGTTACACCCCGTCTCATACTGTTGATACTCTAAGAACGTGCTTATATTATTTAATGGTTGGACCTGGGCTACGTGTCTTTGTAGAACTGTAGATCTTTGTAGAGCTGACGATCAATTTCTCCAGCAACTGTCTTCTGCCTTTTAAGAATGTCAATACTTTAATTTGTGCTGTGAATGTCAGTCCTCCTGTATTGTATATAATTAGAAACGACCATATGCGACTACACAGTACAGGTTGTGACTAAAGGCGACTAAGACAGGAGGGTTATCTCTCTATCTCTCTCTCTCTCTCTCTCTATATATATATATATATATATATATATATATATATATATATAAGATGAATTATAAGAAACGAACTCTTTATATAAAGCTTTGCAGCAAGAGGTAATCTGATCATCAGAAGTTAAGAAAGCGTTTCGATCTGTTAGCTTTCTAAAGAGACTAAAAGGAACATGCCCCACTTGGGTTACGATTCCTTGAAACCTACTCCAGCTGCATTCTGAGCACTATATATATATATATATATATATATATATATATATATATATATATAAAGAACTATTACGGTAAACGCAAGTGTATACATATTTTAATGTAGGCTTCCTTACGAAGGTCTAATGTACTTAGAACACAAGGTTAATAACGAAATAAATTTTAACATGGATACATATGATTCATAGATGTTGGTTTCTGCTTAAAAGTAACACTTTTGTAATGGTTCTAGAAGAAATGGGCAGCATTCGCAAGTGAAGAGCTCAATATCTGTTAACTACAAGTGTACTAAGATTAACTAACTGCTTATTTATAATCGTTATTATCTATTTATATTTTTTTATGTTAGTACAATTTTAGCAGAACAAATTAAAAGAAAAAAGGATTTATTCCAAATAAGTTGACGTGGATTCGAATCACATTAATCATTAACGTTTTAAAAAAAAAAGTATTTTTTTCTTATCAGGGTTGGTTGAAATAAAAACCCTGACCCGAACACCCGGCAGCAATTGAGCATGGCATGCGACCTTTATTCTCCATTCCCGCATTTAACTCCTGGTACACTAAAAGAATGGAGGGGGGGGGGATAACGATAGATTTTAAAAAGAATAAGAGATATGTTAGTAATTTAATTTTGTGAACATTAGAAAAAAAAACGTAAAATACATTTGTTTATTTACCGGCACGCCATATACATTTCTTCCACAAATAAATATGTGTCAAGTGTAAACACTATCTTCTCCTACTGATAATAGATGTTCCATATTTAAACAACTTAATATGCACATTATTTTCTTAAATGAATAACGATACATGACAACTAAAATATTCGTTACAAAGGGCAGTGTAATAACCTTCACCAGCGACAGGAAATATAAATATTCTTGAAAATTCCCACATGGGATTGATAAGGGAAGGAATGGCCTTTCAATTTAATAGGATGGATTGTTAAAGAGTTACACAATGCTCTTTTATTCATATATATGGAAAACTAACACAAGCCATTGCAATGAAAGAATGCTTCAAAATTCCTTTCGTATGGAAATTTTCTGGCGCTTTAAGTAAACATGTCTAGTCAATATTGAGGATAATGGAGAAATTTATTTCTCTTTCCGATGCTCGGATGTTGATTGTTCAAGGAAATAAACCTTAGTGGCACGTACCACTGTTCAGTTGAGTTAACTTGAAGTAACAAAGTGAACGGAACCACATCGTGCACATGTCTGGATTCTGTTTACTGTATGCGCATATCTCTCGCACGGAAGTGTAAGGGGAGAGCTCGCTACAAAATAAGCTAATTTTCTAGAAGTATAGCGAAAAACTAAAATTATGAGCGAGTTGCCACTTGTAAAGCTGTAAATATAAACTTACATAATGAGACATGACATTGTTTTTATATCCTGTCTTATTCTGCGCCCTATTTGCGCTATTTCTAGTGGAAGACATAGCTGGCTTTCGCTGGCAAGACGTTAGTAGATAGAATAGACAGAAATGTCAATTACAATGTAGTGCTAGTGTAATAACAACTATTGTTTACGTAATGTGTGCCAAGTGTACATTTTTTAAAATGTATACTTCATAGGTTTAAAATCTTTGCAAATATGTTCCCCGGATAGTGTGTGTTTGTGCGTGAGAGTGAGCAGGCATGTACTAAGCTAGAGAGGAAAGATCAGCTTCGAGTGGTATATGTTCTGAGCCGTATTAATGAGGACAAGGAAGAAGTCCTCTACTGTTAACAGTTTATTAAAATGATGCCACAGACAGCAGTGATGCCCAATGTGAATACACCCCCCCCCCCTTATTACCATGCGCAGGCTGGTTGAGACAACCCAGGTTGTGCTATCTGTCAGGAGATATATACGAACAGGTAACGAACAGCATATACTATATAGAAAGGACTCTAGAAATCCACCAACAAAAAGGTCTCACAATAAACAGATGAAAGATAACACTACGCTTCTACAAATCCCACCCAACAAACCCTGCATAGTAGTCAGTACATATCTGCTCTGGGTGCGCGTAACTCTCCTTGCAAACATGATTATTTTGTGCGGAAAAACATCAGTATTTGTTATGCAATTACATCTAATTATTTATGTATTAATAAAAAATATTAAGCTAACATCTGTTAAAAGCTTCGTAGCATGTGGCTGCATACTGTTGTAGATGAATCTTTTTTCTGCCTTCTACCTTTTTGGGAAAAAAAATAATAATAAATGCCAGAGATCCCACATAGCCTTTTATTGCTGAGGAGATATTATAAGAAATGTGGTCCCGTATATGGGAGTTCTGCAGCCCATATTAAACCCAAGGAACCAGCTGGGTAGAAAGCGTTCCCAAGCTGCTGTGATATTGGTACCGAGTAAACGAACAAGCCTCTTTATTGCACTTGCTCGCTCAAACGTCGGGGACAATATATAACCGGTATAAGAGTACCTCCCCCTTTTACGAAGGATTCTGAATACGATCAAATCAATTTGTGTGGAACTTTTTTTTTTTCTTTTTTTTTTTTTTTTTGGGGGGGGGGGGGGGGGAAGAGAAGAAGAGAGGGATTGGGGGGTGTCATTTTCAGATAAGTTTTGACTGTCGATAAATGAACAGTGTTTGCAATTGTTGAATGAATAAGACAAGCAAACATGATGTTAGAAGGACAAGCTTGAGCAGAAACCCTCATATATTAGCATATTTCTCATATCACAACCACGAAATGCGTCAAAGATACAAAAATGTTTTCTTGAAATTTTGCGAATTATTCTGTCAGCATTGACGTGAGACCGAAAACATAATCGTATGCCCATGTGCTTGCAGGCTGATGAATTTTATATTGTTTCTGTTAAAAATACAGTTTTAACTTTTAGTAATATATACACTCATGTGTTAATGAAGTGATTACAATGAGTCGACGATGAGATATAATTACGGTTATTACTTTCAATGATAATATAACAATTGTTTTTGTGCGAAAATTAATGTACAATAACTCGGCGCCATAGTTTAGAAAGAATAAATCAGAGAATAAATATATTATATATCAGCTGTTATGTATTACGAACTGTTATGTTTTAATACATTTTATTGTGCACAAAATGTACTAATTGTACAAATAACAATATGTTATGTGTCTTAATTCAGTAAAGAAAATGAGCAGTGATAATCTAGATGCCTCAGGATAAGGCACTGCAAAACTAACCTATTATAGACATATCGCCGTAGTGCGTCCGTATTCTCTTTCACCGCCCCGCCCCCCCCCTCCCTTTTTTTAAAGACACACAAACACACCAAAATTGCAAGCTGGAAAACGCAAGAAGGATCATCCACAAAGTCGGATTCATCTGGCAGGTATCATTTTCTTGTGGATGAGTGTCAGGATCACTGACACGTCGGAGTGTCCGGTTAGCGCAATCGATAGGCGGTTGGCTTACCACGGCAACATCCGGGGTTCGTGCCCTGGCGAGGACACCTGGGTTTTACTAATTCCCTAAAAATTAGTACCTCTGAAGTCGGAGTAAATCTGCCTGCATGGCGAGGGGCATCCTGTAATGGGATAAAACAGACTTTACACGCAAAATTCAGTCCCACAAAATTGAGTGGGTGGAACCAAAATTGAGTGGGTGGGACTTCGTCAGAGGTCAAAGCTGACGAAAGCGAACGAACGAACTGAAACGTCGCAGCAAGTCCTTTTATTTTCCCTCTCTAGACTCTATCTCTTTAATCGCAGAATGAAAAAACAAATTGTCAAGTTAAATATTCAACATTGGTGAAAGGAACAAACATTAAACACATGTACTATATATGAGTGTACCGATTACATTATTTTCACAACAATATGTGAATTTCTATATAGTAAGCCGCATGAAGGGAGCCGCGATAGCTCAGTGGTTAGTGAACTGGACAACAAAGGACAAGGGGTAGGGTTCGATCCCAACCGACGACTTCCGGGTTCACCCAGCCTCAAATGGGTACCGGATTTTTTTTTCTGGGAAAGTAAAGCAGCACGGGCGTAATACCGACCACATTACCCCAAAATCATGTGCTGAAGGTCTGTAAAATATATGGTCACTAACACCATATTTCCCTATACGCCACTTGGCGTGACGGGGGTACTTACTTTTTTAAGCCGCGTGAAGTAAGCAACAGATTGAAAGCTCAAAGATAGGAAAATAGGATTTCAAGCTGGAAGATCAAAACAGTAATATTTTTAAAAAATTATCCTAAAGTAATCAAATGAATGGCAGGTATTCTCTCTCTCCCCCCCCCCCCCCCCCAAGTGTCTGTACTTTATAAAATTGGATTTGCCAGCAAAAGCTACATATTATAAATTGAACGAACACTGAGGATTATGATCACTATCTTTTAAATTAATAGCGGAGCACAATCTTCAAATGAAGAACATAAAGAATTTCATATAAAGGCAGAGCGCAATCTTATAAGTAATAGCATCTTCAAACTAATTCAGAAGCAGAATAAAGAAAGAACCCTAACACGTTCCGTGGTGTATAGGAAATGTAGTATTTTAATTTTCATATTTATCTTTTAATCAAATCGGAATATTTAGGGGAAAGGGGGGCGGGGGGGGGGGGAAGAAAAATCTGATCATAACTTTAGCCCGGTGTCCCGTTCTTCTCATAAAAAAAGAGATCGTCGTTATCATTGGGTGTCGTCTTCACATCGAAAGTTAGCAGGTTGGCTACCATAGTGCGCCATTTTACTGTCTCTTGTCT
Source organism: Megaustenia siamemsis (assembly GCA_032433765.1). Taxonomy (NCBI): domain Eukaryota; kingdom Metazoa; phylum Mollusca; class Gastropoda; order Stylommatophora; family Ariophantidae; genus Megaustenia; species Megaustenia siamemsis. Next base: position 31,700,700 of record JAVIAB010000160.1, on the reverse strand, counting down.
TGATGGTGCACCTTGTCATAAGTTCACATGTCCATCATCTGTCTATTTTAGTCTTGGTCTGCCTCTGCCTAGTCTGCCTTGTACCTTCCTTTCCAAGAAGACTTTTAGAAGGGTTTTATGAGGCAAAAAATGTAGTGCCCATTTATGGTAATATGATTCTAAAAAGCGTCCTCTTGCCCTCATAGCTGCAGTTCACTAATCACTACTCTAGAGCAACTCCCAAAACTGATAGAACAACTCAAAAGTGAAACTAAGATATGAGCAAAATAATCAAATTAACAACAGAGCACTATTGTCAAAGCAGCAACAAAACACATAAGATAACATAATTGGAGAAAGAAATCTGCAATATTCACGTGTATCAAACAATACAAAGAAAATCAGACAGTATGGGCAATGTTCGTTGTGGGACATTTATCTACTATCTACTGGTATCAATTGCAGTAAAGAAAGAAGTGAAAAGACAATTAGAGGCCACAGAGATGGGATTTCTCAGAAGAATGTTTAAAGTTCCCTGGGCAGCTAAAAAGACCAACGAGAAAATTATCAAAGAGGCTAACACAAAAAAGAGAGCTCATAAAAAAACATCAGAAAGAAACAATCAGCTCGTAAAAAAAACATCAGAAGAAACAATCAACATTATTTGGGAACATCATGAGAAGAGGAAAGTTGGAATACTTGGTTACATATTGGCAAAATACAAGGAAAGAAAGATCGCTGGCGATAAAGAGAGAAAGGATAGCCTGGTGTCATGGCATGTAAAACAGTCAACAACAGAACTGATACGATGACGGTGGATAGAAGATTGTAGAAGGACATGATCGTCTACGCCAACCGATATGGCACATGATGATAATTTTCAGATCCCAACAAGGAAACAAGAAAGTTAAAACAGAATACATGGATCATCAATCAGCGCTATATGAGTTGGGTTTTTTTTTTAAATAACTTTCTTGTTTCACTCTAGCACACACACATACAAACACACACATACACACACATATCCACAAACGTTGTCTGTCAACATAAAGCCCAGCTACTCAACACAATCGGATAGGGCATTCAAGCGTTCAGACTTTTGATCTGAGGAGATCGGCTATTTCTCTGACACAAAAAGTAAAATCTATGCGGTTTTTGGCAAACATCAATAACGTAAATTATATTAATATATTAATAAACTAGCCGGTTCATTTTTGCGCATGCAGCATCAACTCAACCCCGCCGCTGATAGAAATCTCGCTGTGCCTGAGAGGTATAACTGACAATACTACAGGGAACATGCAAGTCGATAAATTAGACGCCCGGGAAATGCCAATCATTCAGATACCAGTTTGGATGGTTTAAACCGAACAACGTGACCACATTAAAATAATACACGCATATGCCAGAGTATCTATTTCCCCCTTTTTTTAAATTACCTCTTTAACAAATGTTCCACTACTTTCTATCTAGCTCATAATTTATAAATATTCCAGATGGCTCAGGGTAGACGTCCTTCGAGTGCACCAATGACAGCAGCTTTAGACATGTGCTAAGCTGGCGGGTGTCATTAAGGATTATCCTGCAAGTGATATCGTATCATGTCCACATAAATAGTTTCATTCATTCATGGCACATGCCGAGAGGTATTAGATATCATGTTCCTCCATAAACCTCAGATCTTGTGCGCTGTGTAACAGGTCAACCAAAATTCTTTTCCTGTGCTTTGCCATCAAACTATTCAGCATCTTTCTCCGTCATCTACCTGTATTGCTCCGGCCTTCTATTTTTTCCTGTTGTTGTTAAGTATTCCATCCAGATTCTCCTTCACACATGCCCCACAAATCTGGACTGTCTTTTCCTGTTTATTTTATATTCTCCCATTCTTCATCTGTCTTCTTCACCTTAGACTTTTTCGCTGTCCGTGGTACCTTAAGCATCCCTCTAAAAATGTCATCTCAGCTGATTCTATCCCATTGCATCTCTTTTGTTTAATGTCCACGATTCGCCACTATAAATCATCACTAGTTCAATGTAGCCCTCATCACTATAAAATTATCTTAAAAGAAAATGACTTGTTGCAAACATATTTCTCATTTCCGTCCGTGTGGGTACCAGGGAGGAGGGGGTGTGGAGGGCCTGACCACTGTCACCAGCCACCCGTGTCGTAAGAAGCGACTAAGGAGATTGGGGTCAAGGTCTTCGCAACGCGTCGGTGCTACCGGGCCGGCGCATCTGAGCTGAAGCCATCTTGAGTACTTTTGCCAGTATTTGGCGGACGTACTGGGAAGGGATCTGAACATTATAGAGCTGTCCGTTGTGAAATTAAGATGATCTGCTACACTAAACTAAACTAAACTTTCTCGTTTTTATTTTAAATATGTTTGGCCCGTGGACTATACTTTTTAACACAGTAAAGCATTTTCCATCCGATGTTAACGCTGTATCCAGATGTTTAAAACAATCTACTTTTCTGAGTTTTTTACCATTTGCATATATATTTCACTTGGGTGAAATCTTGTTTTTTGAAACCACCATTACGTCTGTCTTCTTTCATTTAACTGAATCCGTTTTTCTCACTTTTTGATCAATACTTATTAATTAATTAAGTTCTTTTTGGCTCTTGGATATCAGTACCACATCTTCTGCATATCTCAAGTTATTAAATTAAGTCCTCCTCCTGTTATTCTAGGCATGTGTTCTGTCAGACTAATGACGTTTAGTTGTACGACGAGAAGAGGCCAGGCGATAGGACGCATCCCTGTCGCACCCGTCTATTTATATTCTGCTATATTCCTTGCTGGCTATCAACTTTGACAGATGCTGACTGTTCCTACTACATTATCGTGATAATCCTTAGATCGTTCCCTTCAATACTTTTAAGTATTTAAACATGTTTAATGCTTCTTTGCGTTCTATTTGTCCTATGCCTTATTTTGTTTTGACCAATTGGCATAGTTATATTTCAACTTCTGTAGCTATTTTCATCAATGTTCTTATATATATATATATATATATATGGCGTTTGATAAACTTTTCCCCCTACAAGAACATTTTGTTCCAAAATGTCATATCTCATCTTATTCCTGTGTCTCTTTATTATTAAATGAACTGTATCTTAGCACCACGCTATAATAAGAACCACGTCAGAAACCTTACTCTTTTTTTTTTTACCCAACTCGATTCCAAAATAGTATAACTTTCCAATCAATCCGAGTGTAGTCTACACATGTGATGTTAGCCGTAGTGAATTACATTTATGTGGCACTGAAAATGTGCGTGAGTCGGTGATAATGTGGGGGGAAAAGGGGGCGAGAGATGGTAAAATAAGCAAGGCGTAATTTTTGTGGTATTTATCTATGGTGTTGGATAGATTTTCTGTAGTATGGAATGGGTCGACAAGGATTCGCATCCACATCTAACCACATTCAGGCGAAAGATATAATTCGTCCACTGTTGAGCACTTACATTTTAGCGTTTTTAATGAAAATGAAACGTTCCTCAAACGAACTTAAGAAAAAAAAAGATAATCCATTCACTGGCATTATGACGATATTTAGGTATTTTTAAAAACATAAATATATATAAATATAAATTCGTGTTTTTTTCTTTTAAATATGCTAATCGTTATTGGATTAATAAAAATGGACGCCGGTTCGAATCCCAGAGTTTTTCATACTATTGAGAGCGGGATATAAAAATACTAACCCATACACCGCGTTTATAATTTCGCCTAATACTGTCTGCGAGTGTGCACTACAAACCACGATCTTAATTTAATCTCTTTCATTCGTTGCCAAGTTATTACTAGTCTTCAATACTTTCCGCTTCTTGCTATAATGAAATCCTACTACAGAAGTCGTCTGCCATCACTAGAACTCTTGTTTGCTTCCCACTTATGTATCTGTCCTCTCATATGTTTGGCTTCTACTTTACCACTTGCCAAACTTTAATACATGTATCATATAAAAAGTAAAGTAGAGTAGAGTGTCCCATCACGACAAGTGGCGCATAGGGAATATGGTGTTAGTGACCATAATTTTTACAGATCTTCAGCGCATGACTTTTGGGGTAATGTGGACGATATTACGCCCGTGCCGCTTTATTTTAACAGAAAAAAAATCCGGTACCCATTTAAGGCTGGGGCGAACCTGGAAGCCGTCAATCAGGATCGAACCCGACATATTGTCCTTAGTAGTCCAGTTCACTAACCACTGCGCTTCTAATATCATATGCCATGCCTATAATATATGCATCGTTACTGGTTTACATACCTCTTTTTATTTTTATATTTTTATTCCGTTATGCCATTTAAATTTCACATACGAACTTCTATTTAGTAAATAAAAAAAAAAGATAATTATAATAGTCAACGAATTGTGAACCTTAATCTCAACTGATCATACAATTCGACCTTCACTCTAACAGTCATCTTACATGTAAGCTGATTTTTTATTCCCCTCGATATTTAGTGAGGAAATCCTCTCTAACTGCTGCACTATGTTTTATACGGTTACCTAGTCTTTTCAATAAACAGTCTTCGCTCCCTTTACCGACACAGTTATCATCTCCTGGTATAAAAATCCTTTCACACATTACACGGATACATTTGCAGACGCCCCATAACCATTGATTTATCGTTCACACGTTTTTTTATATACCACAGGCGAAAAGATAAATGCTACCATTTATGAGGTAGAATGACACACAACGTAACTTGATGCTAAATAACCCAGAGAGATGTTATTAGATTAGATTAAATCACACCCAGAACTATGAACAGCCTGGACCAATAACTCACAAGCCATCGCCAATAGCTGGCACATCTACCAGTAGCTCGTAGTTTCAAAATAACTCAAGACTATATAAATAACTCAGTCTACCAGTAGCTCGTAGTTTCAAAATAACTCATAACTATACAAATAACTCATAGTCTAGCTCGTAGCTTCAAATAACTCATTTTACAAATAACTCATAGTCTATCAGTAGCTCGGATTTATAAATACACAGTTTACAAATAGCTCACAACCAGTAAGTCACAGTTACCAACTCAGGAAATAATTAACCCCTGAACATATATAACAGATATCTACAATTTCATGTTTCTGGTCTAGTTATCGATTTTGTTGTCCACATTTTCATCACGCTACCATGTTATGCCATCTAATGTCACATCAATTTGCCCCTTGTCAACTTGATATGTTTTAAAATACCGAGTGCTTCCTGTTTCTGCGCACTTCCGGGGCGTTAATTTGAACACGCTGTTTTTCTATGAATGTAGTAAGCAAGACGGTGTTATCTCCAAAGAACGTGTTCCTAAAAGTTATTGATAATTGCCTGGCTTTCCCTAATGTGCTTAGGACTATTGTTATATTTTTGTGATGTAATATAATTAGATACAGTATTACCAAAATATTTAACTAATGCTACTGTTGAAAGGAAACTCATTTCTCGAACAGAGATCGATCTGTTTCAAAAGTTGCCATTTTTATTAAATACTTTTGTTCATACATTTATTTATTTTTATTTATTTATTTTATTTTTTTTTTGGGGGGGGGGGGGGTTTGAATGTGCGTGTGTGTGTGATGTACTTGACCAGAAACTTCCGACTACTGTTGCTTTTAGCACGAACTCCGTAGCTATGGCGACATTCTTTGTCCTTCCCACAGCGTGAAATCGAACGTCCATTTTACCTGGCGACTGGATAGATCACATGATTTGAGGCAAAGGTTGTGCACGAATATTTCTATATTCTTACTACTGCGCAACACACACACACACACACACATATATATATATATATATATATATATATATATATATGCATACATGCGTGTGCGCGTACACACACACATGCATGCAAAATAATTCACAAAATCAATTTAATATTGCACCAATAATAGTGAGATTGCTGAAGTTCATTTTAATTATTTTCTTTTCTACGAAGACGGCACTTGATTTGAATATTTTACATATTATACTCTGATAGTGAGTATAACCCTGTGAGGGAATTCCTACACAGTTTTATATTTAATTTTAAAAAAAACCTCTCTTCTTTTTCTCAAATGCTTTTGCCATTCGGCGTAGTGTGATGGGGTTTGATTACATCTAACAACTAATTTAGACTCACTTTACGCTTCGTTGGTGAAAAATAGTTCATCTTTACTAATTGTGTGCATACTTGATGTAAGAAGCGATCCTAGAGCAACAACTCAAACAGTGCTAGATCGATAACTGGATAATATTCATTTTGATCGCGAAACCAACCACAGGCAAGCTTCGTTAGTGCCTGTTTGTCCATTAAAAAACAAAAAAACCATGGCTCTATGTTTATTTTCTTTTCTTTTACCTGCTGTGCTGGGAAGACATGAAAGTAATCCTATCGAGGTTTTACATGGTGATACTTTGTGGTGAGACATTCATCATAGACATTCATGTTCCACTGCATTAAAATACCTATAGTCCACTTACGAAAAGTGTCAATTTAACCATTTACTTTTCTTCACCTCGATATGCATAAATATAGGTTGATCAATTTTATAATTAAACACACCAGAGTTAATGCAGCTTCGGGTATTGCTATAGAATAGGCAAATATAAAGATACATATTTTTGCAACAGCAGCATTTTCCTCATGCGATCCTGCATTATTGCTGATCTTCATATTTAAAAGAGCAACAAATGGTTGATATATCATCGCCAGCATATTGTTCTTCTCGGACCAAACTTTTTCTCTACATCTGGAACGTTGTACTGCTGGTCTTATGTAATTTCGAAACCCAGTTTTTGACTATTTTTTATTGATGGTTCTGGATAGAACGATTTTAGTCTTCCCATTTTCTTTTGCTGCCTGATGTCCGTCCGGGTATATGAAGGAAGATTTTTTATTGAATTCAGTCCTGTTGTCATTCTCTCTTCTTTTCTAGCCACCCCTCTCTTTCTCATCTATTTCTTTCCCCATCTCTCTATCTATCGTATCTTATCTATCTTATGTTATCTTATCTTATCATTTATTCTTTCCTTCCTCATTTTAATTAGAGATCTTCTGGAAGGCCATTTCACCTTATTACAATGTAACCAGGAAAACACGAATTTGACCTGGGTTGATTATTGCTGTAATATACTCCGTTGTCAAACAGTGAGAAGCTGTTGAAAGGTAGAGGCGGGGAACCTTAGTAAAGTCTCTTAAGGGTTTCCGTAGTGGAAACTTGATAGGGCAAAATGAATAGCGCTGCCATTAAACAGAGTAAATCTATCTATCTATCTTTCGTTCGCCTGAAGCATTGTCTATATCTGCAATGTCGTTTCCTGTATAAATGTTACTGTCTTTTGTAATTCTTGCAGTGGCCCATATAGTTTTGTCTGTAGTGTTGTATCTATGGGCCAATGGATTTTCCTCAGTCTACTATATTCAGTGCAGTCTTGAAGTATGTGTTCAGCAGTCTGGGGCGCCTGTCCACATGTACAAGTAGTTGAGGTGCCGATCTTGAATTTTGTATACATGTGACTATGGAGTCGATTGTGTCCTGTTCTGAGACGTATAATGATAACTTGTTCATATCTATTCATATTATAAAAGGCATCCTGATTTGGGGCTTGTGGTCCTCTGATTGATTTGATTATCTGTTTCTTATGATGGTATGTAACAGGTGTATCTAGTTGTGTGCCTGTTGAACCTTCCTTTGCCAACTGATCTGCTTTCTCATTTCCTGGTATTCCACAGTGAGATGGGATCCACTGCAGGGCAACCCTGTGGTGCTTGCAGAGTTCAGTCAATAAGGTCTGCAGATGTGGTAATTTTCTGGATTGTAGTGCCTGGAGTACTGATCTTGCATCTGTCAAAAACACTACAGGCTGCGGGCTAAGATTAATGTTCAGCAGTTTTTCTATTGCTAACTTTATTGCTTGTATTTCTGCATCATAATTGTGACAATATTTCCCTGTTGCTATTTTATTCATATCCCTAGTGTTATTTGGGTATTCTATATATGCACCTGCTCCCCCATTTTTTACTGCATTCTGTGCTGATCCATCTGTATACACACGAATCCATAGGTCTTGTGGGTATTCTTCATCCAGGAAACTGAGAGTTATTGTTTTTCGCTGTAGACTATTCTGTTCCTCTTTATCAACTATTCCTTTCACTTCTGTCCGTATTTGAACTGATAATCCAGATTCCTCTGTCCAGGGAGTCTGTTCTGGTATGGGCAGTAGGGGGTTAACAGCTCTTGGCATGTCTGGTGTTTGTCTACTAATACGCTTGGCTTGGTGGATAAAACTGCTTCTCTTAAGTCGTCCCAATGCAAGATTTTGGAATCGGTCCTTCATTGGATGTCTCGGCATGCAAGCAAATTTTTCTGCCTGTATCAGCACCTTTGTGTCCCTCTCCGTTCTCTCAGTGCTGGTATCCTCCACAATTTCTCCATCTCTAATATTGGTGTTGATTTCATTGCTCCTGTGATGACCCTAAGTGCCTGGTTTTGTACTTTATCCAGTTCTTGAAGTGTGGTGTTTGATGCTGAACACCATGCAGATGATCCATATTCTAAATGTGGGCGTATACTCTGTTGGTAAACTTTACTGAGTATTTTCCCACTCGCACCCCACGTAGTTCCACACAGCTTTCTTAGAATAGCCAATTTTCTCCTTGCTTTTTGGGTTGCCTTATTTATCTGCTGTTTCCAAGATAGTTTGTTATCAAATGTAACTCCGAGATACGTAGCCTGTATGTCTTCTTTCACAGGCTCATTGTTTATATAGATGGCTCCTGCTTTTTGTTTTGGGGAAAGAGTGAAAAGTGTAGTACTGCATTTGTCTGTATTGATGCTGATACACCATCTATTTGTCCATGAATTCAGTGCATTCATAGCTCTTTGTAACAATTTGGAGGCCACTGTTGCATACTCCTCTGTGCACCACATTACCAAGTCATCTGCATACATTGCCACTTTGATACCATGTGGTAGTTCAGTAACTAGGTCATTGATGTAGATCAGAAAAAGTGTTGGAGATAGTACCCCTCCCTGTGGAACGCCCTGGCGCAGTAAGACCTTCTTACTCTTAAGACCATCCAGTTGCACTCTGGCTCTCCTGTTATGCAGGTATGCTTTGACCCATTTGTACATCCTGCCATTTACTCCATAATTTCTCAGTTTCTTCAAAAGCCCTTCCTTCCATACCTTATCAAATGCTTTCTTTAGGTCTATCCATGCTGCTAGTACCAGTTTCTTTTCTTGAAACGCATCCTCAATTTCCTGGGAAAGATAGGTTGCCTGATCTTCGGTAGAGTAACACTGTCTAAAGCCTGCTTGTTGTGGGACAAGGAGATTTTCACTTTCCAGGTACCACTGCAGTCTGAGATTGATTATACGTTCCATTGTTTTACACAAACAGCTTGTAAGGCTGATTGGTCTATAGCTGGATGTCATTGAACCATCTTTTCCTGGCTTTAGTAATGGTATCATAATTGCTTCTCTCCATGCCTGTGGCACTTTACCTGTGATCCAGCAAATGTTGTAGATCTGCAGTAGTTTTGCTTTAGCTGCAGTTCCCAAGTTCTTAATCATTTCATTAGACACTCCATCACTACCTGGTGACTTTTTCATTTTTAATTTGGATATTGCCAGCTCTAGCTCTCATTGTGTAATGGGTATTTCCATGACTTCATGTGCAATCTCTTCTTGTCTTGCATTTTGTTGTTTTAGACGGGTCTCTTGACGTTTCTCTAGGCTAATTTCAATATTGTTGTCATTTGCAAAGGAGTCTGCAAAGTGATTTGCTGCATGTTTACCTGTTAGAATGTTTCCATCCTTCTTCAGTGTAATTTTTGTGTTCCCTTCTGTACCCTCATCATTCAGCTGTTTTACAAGCTTCCACACTTTTCTTGTGTCTCGTTCTAGATTCATGTACTCTGTTTTCTCTTTCCAACTTCTCCGTCTGGCTTGTAGTTTAGCCCATTGAAATTTGGCTTTAGCATGCTGATAGTTATTGTGGTGTTCCTGGCAGGGGTTATTTTCTGCTTGTTTTCGAGATGTTTCCATGTCATTGTGCAGTTGCTCTAGTTCACTATTCCAGTATGGTTTGTAGTGTTTCCGTGCCCCTCTGGGTATTGTTTCACTGGCAGCTTGTATTATTAGTCTACTGAATTCATCAACTATTTTGTTGATGTCTCTGTCTGTATTTAGATCTTTAGTCAGTACACTGGTGTAATGTTGATACATTTTCCAGTCTGCCTTTTTGTAATTCCATCTGGAGAGAGTGCTGCTCTCCCTGACGGCCTCATTTTGCACCACTAAAAAGACAGGTCGGTGGTCGCTGCCTCCAAGTTGTTTCCCAACAATACGTGTGATATTCCAATCCAGGTCTGGTGAATGGAAAGCAAGGTCTGGTGTAGATGTGGTATGCCATGATCTGGAATAGAATGTTGGTGGATCTGTTGCCTGTTTTAATAGTATAAGCCCATTGTCATCCTGCCAATTTTCAAGTTCTTCACCTCTCTTGTCCATATCTTCATAGCCCCAGCTCTGTGAATGGCTGTTAAAGTCTCCACATACAATTATTCTTTCTTTTAATGTAATTGTGTCTAGTGCTAGTGGGCGGTCACTCGGACAGTAGTAGTTTAGTAGATGGAAGTCTGTATTTCCTGTCCTGAGGTGCAGTATTTGATATTCCGCCCCATCCATATACACTTCAATCTGACATGCATTAATGTTGTTCCTTACAAGAGTCAGTATTCCCGCCCTTTTGTCTGTTTTTCCTGTCAGATCAGTAGCACTGGTATCCCCTAATCTTCAAGGCTATGTCGTTGTTTAGATGGGTTTCCTGCAAACAGCATATGCTTACTTGTTCTTCATGCAGGATATTTTCTAATTCTATCTTTTTACTGTACCCATCTCTTTTGCTGTTGATGCCTTCAGCATTCCAGTGCATTATTTTGAGTGGTCTTATTTTGGGTTGGCCAGTAACTCTATTCTCTCGCCCCCTGACTCCACAGAGCGATTGAGAAGGACATCCAGTATATAGGTTGGGCCCTTTCGAGGCTGAGGGCCCGGCGCTGCACCTGCCTGAGTGTCCATCACAGGGCGAGTGCCATATCGATTTGCAGTTATAGGCATGCTTCCCATTGGCGTGAGTGCGTGGCATCCTGATTTTTGTAGTGCGCCTTTTGGCTGGTTGCCTCCGACTTCAGCACTTAAAATTGCTAGAGCAGACTGTGGTCTTGCACGGGTGTAGGAAGGCCTGGCCAGTCTTGGTTTTCAGTCCCTGGTGACTGTTAAGCCCCATCCCCACGACAAGGAGCTGGCCTTGATGGGGAAACAGAGTAAAGGGCGCACTTAAGTCTGCTTTGATTTCTTATCGGTTAATCCTCGGCAGAGTAATAAGACCGTTCAATAAATACTGGAGACTGCCAGACGGCGTGGGTTCACGACTGTGTGTTTCAGGCAATAAACATTTGTGAACTTGGGCTGCTGGAAAGGAGGGGGGGGGGGGGGGGGGGGGGGGGGGGGGGGGGGGGGTGAGAGATTTCTAGAGACCTACAGTAGGGTGGTCGACAATAAGAACGTGCAAAGAATAGGAGGTGAGAAGTCTGCCTCAGGTGACAGCCAGTAAATGACATTTTTCAGGGGAAAAAACCGGCCGTCCAGAAATATGTGTTGTTAATAAAGGAAGTTATTACACGTGTAAGGGGAAATATGAGCGATAATATTAATAAAGAACAATTACATTGGTGTCACATAAAAACGTACGCGAACTTCGATTACGCTTTTTGGTTGATTGACTTTTACATTAAAGTCAAATCTACGAAAGAGGTTTTATTAATAATAAGGGTATTACTATACCACATCACAGCATTGAATTTGAATTGATTAACCCTCGTAGTACAAAGACACAACCTTCGCCAGAGTCATCTTAGGAAGGCTACAAAAACTCGGAGAACGCGTATATCCTGAATCGCAATGTGGCTTTAGATCCGGAAGATCAACAGCAAACATGGTTTTTCTCTTGACATCGGCTTCAGAAAAAATATAGGAAGCAGATAAAGCCTCTCTTCGTCGCCTTTATGGACCTTACAAGGGCCTTTGCCCTTGTCAACAGGGACGGTCTTTTCAAATACTATATAAAATAGATAGGCTGCCCACATACTCTGCTGACGCTGGTCAAATCGTATCATGAGGATATGAAGGGCACCATCCAATACGACGGCAGAACATCACAACCCTTCACATACGCAGTGGTATCAAGAAGGGGTGCGTTCTTGCTCCGACCCTATTTGGAATCTTCTTCGCTGTTCTATTAAAACATGGGCTCTCAAATGCGAACGAAGAAGTCTATCTTCATACTAGATCTGATGGTCGATTGTTGAATCTCACAAGACTAAAGGGAAGGTCCAAAATCAGACACATCACTATTAGAGACCTGTTATTTGCTGACGACGCAGCACTTGTCACCCAAAGCTAGAAAGAACTCCAGAGCACGATACATCGCTTTTCGCGTTCCTGCAGAGACTTCGGTCTAACAATATGTTTCCATAGAACTAATATACTCGGTCAGGACGTCAAAGCAACATCTGCACTCTTTATCGATAACTACAAACTTGATGTCGTGCAGCAGTACAGCTACCTGGGGTTCATTATCAACAACAAACTATCTTTAGATACAGACACCCGCATTGAAAAAGCTGCTACCACATTCGCCCGTCTTTCTATGTGAGTATGACAAAACAGCAAACTAACAATTAAAACAAAGGCCACAGATTACAATGACTGCATCATTAGTATCCTCCTGTATGGCAGCGAATCTTGGACAACTTATGCAAAGTATGAGAGAATGATAAATGCATTCCATATGCGACGTCTACGCCGTTTTCTTGGTATCACCTGGAAGGATAAAGTGACAAACGTGGAGGTCATGACTCACACAGGCCTCCCGAACATCTACACGCTGCTCAAACAACGTAGGTTACGCTGGCTTGGCCACGTACACCATATGAATGATGGCCGTATACCAAAAGATATTCTCTATGGATAACTAGCAGATAGTAAAAGAACTGGGGGGTCGCACAAAACTTCGATTTGTAGACGTGCGTAAACGGAACATGAATACTCAGAACATAAACCCTGCAGCCTGGGAAGAAATAGCTGCAGACTGCAATCTTTGGAAACACACTAAAGCTCCTATTCAAACAAGAAGCAGACAGATTCATAGAAAAACAGAATACACAGCGAAACAAAAGAAAAAAAATAACATTTCTAGGGGCTCTGAAAAATCCTTAGTCAACTATGACTGACAGAAGCTACTTACTACTACTACTATAAAGTCACAACATTTAGAAGTGAGGGAATTAAAACAACGCTTTTCTTCTACAGCACAAAACAGGTACATATTTATTCCTTATATTTAGAGCAGCTAAAGAGTACCCCTCAAAAGAACGAATCAGTATATCACTGTGTGATATCCATCTGAAGTGATAAAACTAGAATATCACTTTGTTCAGCTCCTTTTAAGGTCAAGAAAATGTGTGGGCCATAAGTAACATCGGATAAATGTTCACTTTGTACTTCTTTATTTATTCAGCGGTATCTCATATTTCGATTTTAATTCCCTCTAGGAGCTTATATAAACTCTGAAACTGAAAACACGAACGTGACGCAAAAGATGATGAGGGGGCACAACAAATGGCATTTTATTCAATTCCTCATTATCGAATGTAGAAGCATCGTTCATTCGAACTCCGGATCAAAATTCGCTCGAATTACGCGTTAGAACTCTGAAAAGTTAGCAGTTAGGGTCGTTTGAAGTACAAGACTCTTCTGTACTAATTGTACTTCAATAACCTACCAACATCAACTAGTCAACCGTCACTTCTAACAACGCATATTTCCCAACATGTACCTAAAGCACAACTGAAGTCAAAGATAAAGTTAAGTTAAAACGTCTCCACAACACAATAAAACCCCGATAGTTGCTTTCAGTGATGCACTTCTAGATATTTCAGTTGCCAAGTGCACAATCTGTTATTTCCCAAGAAAAGCAAATACCACTTGGTGGAGGTAAAAAAGTATTGCACCACAGCGGTTGGCTAACTAACATACGAGCATGTACAACTCTTCTCAGCAACGCACCCCAGCGTAAATGCTTTTATTTATCACGCACTCAAACCGTTCGCTAAGTGGGGCTGCCAAAGTGATTACTCGGTCAACAATAGGATCAGAAATGGAATGGATTTGTCCCTTAACTACTATAGTCACCGCTATACTATTTACAGTGAGCTCTGTATATTAAAGGTCCGTTAAATAATACGTTCATGGGGAAAGACAGACAATGTAAGGGGAAAAGGTTTAATGATTTTACTCTGAATATACAAAAACTTAATACAGAAAGTCTTTCTCTCCCTCCCCCATATATATATATATATATATATATATATATATATATATATATATATATATATATATATATCTTGTTCTCTCTATCTATATTTAGAAAGTGTGTGTGTGTATATATATATATATATATATATATATATATATATATATATATATATATATATATGTATGTATGTATGTCGTTCAAAGGAAACCGGTTATTTTGTATTAAAAATTGCATGTACGATCAATATCCCTGCGTATCCAGTGTGCGGGAATAGTGACCTTGCGCTACCTAGATTGCGTTAGCTCGCCTGCGAAACGCATTGAAACCTGGAAAACTGTTCGATTGTGGCACACTTGCAACAGCGCACCAAGCAAGAACAGCGAAGTATTGTGAGAGTTCTGTTTAGCGAAGGCGTAAAACCTGTAGAGATTCATCATCGGATGAGTATTGAGTACCGCGACAAAGTGTATGAGTCCTACACAAGTGTATGAATGGACTGAAAAGTTCAAGAATGGCGTCAATAGAGTCGAGGATTCTCCTTAATTAGAGAGAGAGAGAGAGGGGGGGGCGGAAGATAACGTTGCAGCCATAGAAAATGTGATACGGAAAAACCAGCCCGTCGCAGTCAATGAGTTAGCATCACTATTGGACATTAATATTGAATCAGCCAATTATATATTTCATATACCAACCGAAAAGCGTGCCAAGCAAGGGTACTCAAAAGCGGTGCTTGAGTGGCTGCTCACCCGTCTGATAGAATTATTTTCTGCAGTATCTACAAGTTGTGAATTATTTAATCGTTTGCATTAAGTACTATGTATACAGAAAAATACAGTTTTCAATTGAACGCCACTGCTTACCCACCATGCACAAAGTTACTATACCTACTTAAATATCTAATCTGCCAGTGTGCTTGCCTGCCTACCTATCTATTGTTTTATCTATAATCTATTTACCTATCGCTATAAATCTATATCCTTAATCTACACCTCACATTCCTCGTTTCTCTTTCTCGCACCTATAGAGTTTACACATGCACTCCCCGCAATTTTCAATCTTTCAAAATAATATGTTTGCGAAAAGATTAATATTACTCTCTAGATAAAAGATTGTTTGCTAATATATTAATATTTCCTTCCAGACTAGTATAAATAATAATAATATTTACCCATGCCGCTCAACGTTTCCCTTCATTTCACAACGGTTTTCAATAAACTATTACTTCTGATTTTGCCAAAATTATTTTGAAAGACCGTTTCTTCATGTTCGCAAACACTTTAATATCTGCTACATTCAAAATAATCAAACCATAATTTGACATGTTCACCCCAGCATAATAAAAAAAAAATCAAATCCCGTTTCTAATATTTATAGAAATTTTCTTCGTTTTCGATAAAAAAAATATTCCTGGTACTACTTTCCCCCCCCCCCCCCCCCCCCCCCCCACCAGGAATAATTTTTTTTTTTTTTTTACAGAAGGGCATCGACAACAAAACATGTAGGGAATCCAAAAACAGAACCAAATGTTTAAGATAACCTTCTTAGCTGGAATTGATCGCGGCTGTTCGTGGGTACATCAAACAACCTTTCACAACCTCGAGAATACTTCCTTTGAAATGTGCTAATGTGCCCAATGTTAAACTTTAGTACTCTCCCCAACGATGAACGTGTTATTCTCGTAATTTCTATGACACTCATAAAACATTTCACTATTTGAGCTAAACACACCAGGTGTTTGGTTTCACTAATACTAATTTCATATATGAATCATGTATTTGAAACTTTTTTTCTCTCCCCATTCTTAAGGGGAAAATAAACGAACGATAACTGTTGGGGTGGATATAGTTCAGCTGAAATGATATACTGTACAACACACCAGATCAATTCACCTCTCTTTGTGTCATAATTTTGTGTGAATTAGTAGCTTGTTCTGAAAGCACTTTCCAAGCAGGGTTGACGTCGATGGTAAATCAATGTGTATTCACTTGTTTACTACAGGAAGCAATTCAGCTACACTTTTAGTGCGCCCTGGTCGAATATGAGGGTCTTCAGTGACGGTATTTACGTGTACAGAATAAATCTCTGACAGCTTTGTAGACAGTTTTTCGATCTTTATTTTTAACCCCAAACCCCTCCAAATATTCCTTCAACTTGCAAGCCGATTAAACAGTACTACATACAATCAACAGGGAGCACCGATAGCTCAGTGGTTAGTGAACATGACTACAAAGGACAAGAGGTAGCGTTCGATCCCAACCGACCGCTCCGGTTCACTCAGCCTTAAATTGGTACCGGATTTTTTTCTTGGAAAATAAAGCGGCACGGGCGTAATACCAACCATATTATCCGAAAAATCATGTGCCGAGGGTCTGTACAAATTATGGTCACTAACATCATATTCCCTATACGCCACTTGGCGTGACGGGGGTATTTTACTTTTTTTTTTTTTAACAGACAATCATCTCATTGCCGCCACTCTTTAAAATGCTACATCTTCCAATACGTTAACTCCTCTTTTATGCACACTACCAAGAATCTACGTTGTGTCACCACACACTATAAAGCTATCAGCATATGCTTCTTTATTATGTTTATTTACAATGCTTCTATATTATTTTCTTTTTTTTTTTACTTGCTACCCTTTTTGTGTTCCTATGAAAAATATATTTACAGCACTCAGGGCTATTATGGCGTGATGTCTTCTGTAACGTAAAGTACGGTAGAGATGTAAAAAAAAAAAAATGTTTCTCGACTTTATTCTCCAATCGCCAGCTGCACTGCAACTCCACATAATTCTTTACCAATCGCACTTTCTATTACTCCATGAACACTCATTTATAACGCATCGTAGTCTTTACTTTCTCTTCTTCCTTAACCACCAGTGCTCCTACTCCAGAAACACCTTTTTTTTATAATTCCTAAACACTACCTTCTCACTATCACTAATCTCCATGATATCTTAAGCAATATCTTCTCTCAACTCCTAAGACCTGGGCGCCTCCTATCACAGTTTATGCACTATTTTCTTCTACCTTCTCCATACTACATACATTCCATCACATTTTCTACACAACTTTCCACAACACTCTAACGTTACTTTTTATTACTCCCTAAATACTACTTCCATCACACATAAGCGCTCCTCTCTCTCTCTCTCTCTCTCTCTCTCTCTCCTCCTTAAAGACTAAGTTCTTTTATTCCTTAAGCTTTAGAAGGTATATATATATAGTCAGAATTAAACCCATGGCTTTCATAAAACGAATCCGCCAGAGATTTTAAGACTACAGCATAAAAAGACTCAACGCCACTCTTATCTATAAAGCGACTAGTCATTACTCTGATCTATATATCACAAACATCATTTTACCATAGCTACCGTCATCAGGTCTTTCATTTCATTCTTTATCGCTCTAAAAACAAACACACACATACACACACAATGTTCTTAGACTTCTAAATTACCATATATTTAGACAGAGTGCACATTTTTACACACACACACACAGATATACCTATATGTGTCTACACAGGGCCTGTTAAATTTATACATATCATATATTCCCATACAGTTTTATCGCCACTAAATTATACTCTTCTCCTTTCTCTAATACAGAGATACCAATATTCACATACGCAGATATGATTTATACACACGCACAAAGGCACAGCTGTAGATCAAAAGCAATGCATACATATATTATTTGTACTGATAAAGCCAACTATTATGTGTGTATCCAGTATAGAAATTGAATTGAGAATCACGAGTATGTGCATTTTTTCACAAGCATTTAAAACCTTAAGTAGTGCTGCATCAATAAATAACGATCGTAATGCCGATGCACTGAAACGGGTCAATAGCAAAGGAAACTCGTCTCTACAGATTAGAAAGAAAGATAGTACATTTGTCTTTGAATGGATTGATGAAAGAAAGAAGTTTACCCACAGCTTTGACGTTATTTTATATTAATGGAAACAGAACGAGTGGAAAGGAAATAAGGCAATTGCCTGTTTAAAAATTAACTACTGTGAAAAAATAGCACGTGACAAAGCATACTTTTTTTCTGCTGACAAGTTTTTAAAAAAAACATGAAATTATTATTTTAAAAAATGTTGTAACGTCCTTGATGACTGGGATAAATTATTTGCCAAGTGAAAAAAAATGCTGAAAATTTCTGAACTTCATTACTCTCAAATAACATAAAAGAGCAGTCCCACGTTGAAGATCTTAAGACATGAATAAAAGCAGGCACTAAAAGTTTTGCACCGGAGACAACCTACAGATAAGATCGCAAGTGAATGCCGAAATGGCTTGTGCTAGTGATAGCTGACTGGAGCACTTTTTTTTTTAAAGCCAATAAGTCTTTCGAGCGAGTTGCACAAGTTGATTTTTCATTTTAGACATCACATTGCCAGTAATGACATACACATAATTACAGCATTCTTTCTCCTCCACTGTCGCCTGGTTTACAAAAAAAAAAATTCAAGAATCTATAAATAATGAAATTCTTGCAAAGGTGGATTTCATTCTTTTAAAAAGTTTATTTTTAATCAAATTCTGATAACGCTCTTCTATCCTTCCTTCTCCCCGTCTCCACGAGAATAAAAATTCTTTAGGGAGACTGAAATTAATCTTCACCGACAGGCGTCCTAAAATCGACTAAGACCTGACAACTTTATAAAGTCCGATGACGGCGTTAACATTCTCGTCATGTGTTGCCGGATATTGATAAGGATGGGTGGGTAATGTGTTGACTGATGTTCCCCGCAGATAGTCTGTTAATCTGAAAGTGAATTGGCACAAACACAAAACTTTTTGTTCTGCATAAGCCAGCTCCTGAACGCATTGGTCACAGTCTTTATTAGCAAAACCAGTGCAAAGAAATATGATGATGTTGTTGGTGGTGGTACCCATAGGAAGCTGTGGGGGGGGGGGGTGATTTTTTGAGTGGGGGACGGGTGTGGATATATAATTACGTCCTTTCCTTAAAGTGAAGTACGATATTAATAAGAAACATCACAACATAAATACTGTGTACTGTGACAATTTACAAAAAGAAATACTTCATCATTATATGTAATAAATATAAGAAAAATACTATGTTTTGCATTATTATAGGCTGTCTATAAGAAACTTCTCTTGTATACATTATGAACCATCTGCAAGAAACATCATTTTTTTCTTTTTACACATTATTATACTACAGGCTGTAAGAACCATTCTCTGTATCCATCATTGCGTTGAAAGTAAATTAAACGCAAAACATGCTAATCCATTTACGTTCCTATGAAGAGTTTAAATATAGATGGAGAGATTTACTTCAATAATAGAGAACAGATACAATCAAAAGAACCCCTTAGAATTTGAAAATATTATATGCAACGCGATTTTTTTTTCTTCATGAAAATAAGAAATGGAGTTCGGTAGTGCACAGACTCAATGTTTCATTACAAGAAAAAAGAAAACCAAGATATGTGAAGCTGCACTGAAGTTATTTCATAAAGGGGTGTAAAGTATCCATGGAAAATCCCAATGTAAAATGACCAAGAGATGTTTTCTACATTCCATACAATATTTAAATAGACTGTGACAACAAATTCAACTAATGAAAAAATACACGAGATAATAACACAGACAGTTCGCAACTGTTTAACAACGTGACATAAAAAGAAAAAGTCCATAATCGTATCTCTCTCTAATAATAATAATAATAATAATAAATGTGTGTGCGTACGTGCGTGTGTATAAAGTGATAACACAATTTCACTCAAGGGACCCCTCCAAGAACTATTTTTCATTTCGTGTAATCTCATTAATATATTATGGGAGTTTTGGCAATATCTGTCCAGTACAAAAGTTTGTGTTATCTGTGAAGTATAATTAAGCACTAACGTGCGTGAGGGACTGTACATGTACTTCAGAACAATTCCCATTTGTATCATTGAGTAGTAAGTCTTTGTTGCTGTCTTCATTGTGTAGAAACAGGTAAATCATCTCCTCTTATCTAGCTCTTTCGTATATGTGTATGGGTATAGGACATTTAATATCACACTCCAAAATGGGGGGGGGGGTGGACTGTAACTTGTACACACACATGCCGCAATAACAACTCGTATCTGATGAAACACCTCATTTTAAACAAATAATCATGTTTTAACGACATGCTAACACATGCAGTGGACCAAAACCCCTTACCTGGGATTTAATGGAATATACCTTTACATATTGTGTTGATGTACAAATGCATGAGCAAGACTCAACCTATTCAAGAAATACTGATCTTGTGACTGGCTATATATTATTTGTTTGCACGGTCAGCTAATGTCAAACATATATTGTTGTGCACTGGTCTAGACCTTCGAATGGGAACCATTAACAATAACGGACAAGAACAACAAAAAAACCAATTCTATACTATTTAAAATCGTAACTGCCAATTCAAATAACAACACACTACATGAATAAAGAAACAATTCAATATCACATATTCATTTCATACAAATTAGATGAATAAGAATGCTGGAAACAAAACAAGCAGGGATAGAGGTTAAAAGGAAATTAACTGATAAACCCCGCAGGGACAATTCTAGTATATGATTATATTGAACATCAAAGAACTAAATGGTTTGGACATCTGACCTGAATGGAACCCAACAGCCTGCGAGACGAGCTTAAATGAAAACACCAGACTACAAGGTGAAAGGATAACCGAGGGAATAATGGATTATGTGGATCTGAGAGGCGCTAAATAAATTCAGTATGACATCAACTCCAAACTATACAATCAGCAATCTCCAGAACGCTACATATACCTCCTATCAGTAGTAAAATTGCACGGTACAAACAGAAAGAAGAAAGTACTGCAATTAATGTAGAGGAACTAAATCAGACAAACGTTGCTTGTTGATGTCTGCAGAGTGGAAATAAACCCACAGTCGTGAGGCGCATAAAAAAACAAATTCAAGTGCTTTGCACCTAGACCAGGATCGAAAGATCAAGTGGAATGAGATCACAGCAATTGAAAGTGCCCTGTCCAGCAATTGAAAGTGTCTAGTTAAACCTCTGTTTGACCTATACGCACCTAAATTGTTGAACATCGATCAGGCAATGACTAAAACTTATATTTTAAAACAAACTAAAAAGCCCTAAACAACAAGCATGCTGTGAATTCAGCAGTAGTAAATAAATTGTAAGAAAAAGCAGAATAATACAGAGAAATGAGTGTCATATGGTTTTATGTGAACTAAATGTCAGTCCTGAAATGCTGATCTACAAGGTAGAAAACACAGAGCATTGAAATCCTCTAAGGGTTGGAAAGTGGATAGAATTGGTGAAAAACAAAGTTACTAAGGCTAACAATATAGGACATTAGGACAATTCATCATCATGATGTGCCATACCGGTTGGCGCAGGCGAGCATGTTCTTCCACAATCTTCTATCCACTATGCATCGTATCAATTCTGTTGTTGACTGTTTTCCATGCAGTGACAAAAAGCTATCTAATATTTTCTCTTTGTCGTCCGCGATCTCTTTCCCTGTGTTTTTACAATTGTAACCAAGTATTCCAACTTTCCACTTCTCATGATGTGCCCGAAAAATGATGATTGTTTCTTTCTGGACAATTCATATAAAACAAATATTACCATCACATTCCTATATTCAAAAATAAACAATAAACTAAGTACACTGTCACTATTACTTTCGCAAAACAAAACAAATATGTTTGTTTATTACTTATGCTAGCCTCGAAGTTTTCCCATTATTTATTTGTTGACAATGTCAAATATTTCATTACACCATATACACTGTAGCTAGCCATATAATGACATACAACCCAACTCACCGACAGCTTCGCAAAATTGCAATTAATCAAAACTGGGCATCTGTTTTTCTTATTTCCGATTGTCTTCCCACATTTTAATTTCTTGTAGCATTACTGCCACTAGTTGCTAGTTATTGGGTGAGGGAGGGGGGCATAAAGTCCGGCGTGACAACCTCAGGCAATTTCCTGCTATATTGATTGTGGACTGGTAGTCTGAGAGTCTCAAATACTCAAATGAGATAACAACAGATACCCACCCATCTCAAAAACGATGAAAAATAATTGTGGCATTGTAGGTTTTAATGAATCTATTCTTTTCTATAGCAAATCTCTACTGGTGCCTTGCTGCAGGTATATGACCTTTTCTTTTCTGACTTGCCAACTGCAACCAGGCCATAAGATGACAACTCTCTCTCTCTCTCTCTCTCTCTCTCTCTCTCTCTCTCATGCACGTGTATGCATTTTTACCAAATGTTATTCAGTTATTATTACATCGTTTCAACGGCTCACAAGTTATATCTTTAAATACACAATAAACAGTGACGGGACAATGACAGCATTCAGAATACTAGCACTAAAAGTAAATATGAAGGATGAAGTATTATTTCGCACAAAAACACTGTTCAAAAGCGCAGCATTACTTGTGTATTAGTGTGACCATATGCCACATCAAACGCATTTATTATTTGCCACCACGCCAGTACTTATGTTAAAACTGAAACGTAATGACATCTGGAATATAAATATAAAGCATCACACACAATGTTATAACTTTTAATCAAAACTCTGACGCATAGTGCAGGAGAGGTTGTAATGAATCATGCATCACAGAACATGGTGGAGATGACACATACAATTTTAAATAAGTATACAAATGAAGAAATTAATTTCATCTTTCCTTCCTCATTTGCCTTTCGGCGTCGAGGGGAGATATAATTTGTGGTGTCTTGCTCTTCTGTTCGTCTCTCTCTCTCTCTCTCTCTCTCTCTCTCTCTCTCTCTCTCTCTCTGCTGCTGCTGTTGTTTCCTAGTGTTTCTAATATCCCATCAATCCATCGTTTTGGTGGTCGGCCCTTGGGCCTGGTGTTCTCGCAATGTTTATTAAAGGCTTGTTGTGTTGTGTTTTGATTTTTCTGCCTTGTCACGTGGCAAAACCATTTTCTCTGTTGTTTCGTTATATATTCAATGGCGGGGATTATTCTTAGCTTCTTTTCTCAGTTATTAATTTTGTATCTTATCTCTCAGGTTGTTTCCTGTCATTCGTCTAACACATTTCATCTATGTAGTAGATATTCTTCTTATTGCTCTTGGATCTATGGTCCAGGACTGGCATCGGTAGCACAACGTTGGGATGAAGATTGTACGGTAGGGTGCCCGTTTTGCATCTAGAGTTATTTCCTTCTTGGACAATAGTGAAATTAACTGATGCCATTTAATATGTGAATAACTCTTAATTAATCTGTGGCGACAAATCTTATTCGTTCTCTTTAAACAATTCGAGGTCCCAAACGCATTAGAGAAAGAACTCAATTGTGGTCAGCAACTCATAGCTATATTTAAATCTACCTATGTCGAAGACGGATGTGTCGGGCCGAAAGGCGGAGATATCGCAACTTTGCCGTAAACTAGCGACACAACGTATCCACGTCTACCTAACGGGTGAACACTACTAAGAGAGATGAAGAAAGAACGCGAAACACAAGATAATACCATAGTGAAGTCTGACTGTTCCGATGAAACGTGCAAATATGCATCTAGATGTAAACCACGACCCAGATCATCCTACGCAACTCGCTCCCTGAATTGACGATACCCATAGTAGCAATGATCATCAGGACAAACTTCATCAACAACAAAGAATTTAATTGAAGTATCCACGTTGTTGTTGTTAGATTATACAAGATTATTATTTCTCGTTTCTATTATTTTTAAGAAATCCCATGTGTAAAGTTACAGTCTCCGCTTCTTAGACAAGATTGTAATAGAAAATTAATTTCCCCAGACAAGAGCTACATTGTTTATTTATCAATTAGCGTTTGCTTGCTGCTGGTCGTTGGACAGGAGTTGCCTAGCAGTTTCTAATCAGACAAAATAACCAATATTTTGATCACGTATGAAAACGTTTCTTCGTTTCCGCTGTCTACCAGTGTGTATCAGCAATGCCAGCCTTCTATTCATGCAGTGTACTCACAACAAAGAATGCTGATTAATGCCAGGCTAAGTATTTATTCCCTTAAGACGTACTGAATTTTCTTCCGCGTTCCGGGCCTTTCAATATATTTGCAGCAGACAAAAATCCCGCCTCATTTTGTTTCATACATATAGCCTTGCGCCTTGTATTATACCATTCATCTGGTTAGTTGCCGCCTCCGCAAAGAAGACTGACATAAATGAACACCTACATACTTATATTTGTGGTACTCGGAACATTCTAGCAAGCTGATAATTCTATATATATCTAAATATAATTATCAAGTTATGGCTTTTTACCTTTCCAATGATACCGATGTCTCCGGCTTGCCTTAGTAAATGTTGGACTCGATCTATATCGCTGGCACCCTCTTGCAAAGCGTGACCTCTCTAATGGTCTTCATAATGACTTCATGTCTTTTTTTTTTAATTGGCCAGAGAAATCTTGAAATGTCGTTTCCTTTGCCTTATATGTCGTTTAATCATTAATAGTTTTAGAAAACTGCTTCATTTGTTTGATTTTATTTGCAAGAAATATGCTATCTTTGTCTACGTGCCAAATCAAAAGGCGTCGATTATATCTTCAAACTACCTGCTTATTGTTCATGTCTGTGCGCAGCTAATTATCGTTGAATAAATAAACACTTGACAGTTCTCATTTTCACCTTGTTCGTTATTTGCTTAGATGCTAGAATCTTCGTCATATTTCTGACAGCACTTGTCCCCCCTTTTTCCACATTTCCAATATATCTTGATTTGTGTTACATCAGAATCTGACATCCCATATACTTCATTCCATGGCCTCTATTTTTTTTCCCCACCCCTCTTTGTTGAACGAGACAAATCAACTCCACCTGTCTTGTTATAGAACATTATTGACGCTTACATATAACTAGCATTTGTTCGGTCTCTTCCGTCCTTCTCCAGTATCACGATCTTGTGCTATCTATAATTAGTTGTGCGGATTTTATTTAACTGTTGAGAAAACGCAGGATTTGTGTGTGTTTGGTTGCCTATTGGATAAAAATCTGTCGCTCACTAAATAAGGCGAACGTGGGTTCTTATCACGGAAGGATCAACTTTAATTTATTTTTGTATTTATTTTTAACTATCGGAATTGAAATGACAATTCTCATTTGGAAACCTTGTGCCGACTGCACTGGACATGCGGTCCAGATTCTCCAACCCACAGAAAATTCCTATCACAACCCAGAAATTGAATAAAAGACATAACAATTGTAGTCTTTTTTTTTCTTGCTGGCGACACATATTTTCGAGTCACATCCCTGTATAGATTTACAAATAAATATACAATTTACAAGTATATAAACAATTTACAAGTATATATATATATATATGGCTAAAACACGCGCCGTCCGCTTGCATTGAATAGTGCATGCTGTAAATCCCTGACACTTTTAGGCAACTTGCCATGTGAGCCACACAGTCCAACTAATACATGTCCACCTTTTTGAACTCTTTTCAAACATATATTTTTCTCTTTTCGCCGTGCCCGTCTGTTTTCTATCTCTTGCATTTTATTAAGCTTCATAGAATATTACAACTTTTGGTTTTAGAAGTATATTGAACGTCTTACTGTTTTCATTTTTTAATACCACTAATTTTATATTCATATTTTATAACAAAGCCGTACAAATGCCGCTTTTCATGCAAATGACGTGCTTTAATCGTCCAAATGTCAACTCCCACTACTGAAATGTTTACACGTATTTTACTCGGTTATAATTTTGTAATAATTGCATTCGTTCAGGAATCGTGCGCTTGTCTGTCCATGAAGCTGTTAAGTGTATAACACGGCTGCTTCTGTCTGTCTGTCTGTTTGTCTGTCTGTCTGTCTGTCTGTCTGTCTCTCTCTCTCTCTCTCATTATATATCAGAACTTATATTATTCCTTATTGCATATGTGCAACATGCACATAACAAATAAACATACAATGGCATGGAGCAGCTATACTGACAGAAAGACTAGACAAACTACAAAGTTTTGGTAAAAGCCTTCATCGGCTGCAGCTATACTCACGGTGCCGCGTAGTATTTAATTATTTTGTATATTTGATATTTGTACATCTCTCTAACATTCACAAAATAATGCATTTTCATCACAAGATCAAACTGTTCTATTTTTCTGTGTCATGATAATGTTGTAATCTTAATGTAACACACAAGAACTCAAATAAACAGGAATCCAGCTTTCCAAACAAATAAAACAGTCTTTATAAATTAAAACGACCGCGCTTTCAAAGGGACAAGCCAAAATATAAATGTAATGTTAAAAAAGATGACTTTTTAAAAAAAAAAAAAACTACATTTAAAACCTGCTCAAACATCATTATGAACGTACTTGCGTAATTTTCATGACTATGTATTTACAAATTAATAATTCATCAAATACTATCTTAAAAAATATAGTACATGTATTAACATTCTCACATATGGACCACATCGTACACCGAGCTACTTTATTTTCAAAAGTTTCAGAATTCAATCGCTAAATTCGAGAGAATTTCGATCCGGGAATTTTAACGTTGTTTCTACGTTCGAACTACATGTCCATGGTTTTAAAAAAATGCAATCTGTTAATGCTCTTTTGTTTTCAATGTTCTTTCCGTGGTGTATTTAGTTTAACATATATACAACCCCTATTTATTAACTATGACATCCACATAGAGTGTAGAAGCAAGGAATCCTAAGTCTTCGGAAGGTTGTAGTATCAACGATTGAGGTGAAAATAGAATGTATCGCCAACACTAGACTATACTGAGAAGTTTCTTCTCCATAGAAATGATGAACCAGAACCCTCAACCAGTAGTGCTGAGGCAGGAGCAAGAGAGAATGTGAGGACATGAGAAGTACAGTTATTTATAGTGTACTTGTGGAATGGAGATAGATCCCCCTTTCAAACAGTAACCTTTCTTTCATCTCCACCAGCCACATGGGGGACCCCCCCACCACTCCTGGCTGTGTTACAAATGCAAATTTCCCTTATATAAATATAATATTTTCACTTAATTATACTTAATTTACTTTATTGATTTTATATTTTATTTATTTATTGGGGCATATCTCTGTGTGTGTGTGTGCGGGCGCGGGTTTTTTTTTTTTTTTACTTACATTAAATTATGTGTATATGTTGTTTAAGTTTTAATAAAAATTGATAATGTCTACAATCTAAGAACTGATTAATTCAGAAATCTGCTGGAGAACACAGAAAACATCTATCATTTCACATGTCACTATAACAATCTACAATTTCTGCAGGGGGGAGGGGGGGGAAGAGAGAGAGAGAGAGAGACCCACGTGTTGCTCTTGGGTCAACTGGAGAGCGTCAATTGAGTTTGAACTCGCCTCCACTTCATCGCTAAACCAACGCTTTGACCATCACGCTTTGTACGACCTCTTGTTAGTTCAGCATAGATTAACATTACCACGTTACCGACACGTTTAATATTACATTGCGATTAATTACAAAGGAATACATTTAAATTATTTAATATTTGTTTCATGAAAAAAGCTGTTGTACTATTTTATATTAGTGAAACCTCGGTGGCTCAGTGTTTACACTACTCGCATCCTGATTAGAAGGGTCCGGGTTCTGTCCCCAAAGGTGGCCCTTTTTTCGAACCGACAAGGCTCCGGAGTTCACCTAGCCTCTTTCTATGGGGGACCTAGAGATTTTACTTGGAAATAAAGGCCGCCTGTCGTGATATCGACAACATCACCCAAAAAAAAAAATGTTCATTCCCCATACGCATAAGTAAGACGTGCAGGGGACTCTTACTTCACTTTTACTATTTGAACGTTCATGTAAAAAAATAAATAAATAAATAAATAAAGACCCTCACTATGCATTTATCCTTCAAACAGGAACACTTTTCAACTACACTCTTAAGCCTTCCCCCCCCCCCCCCCAAAAAAAAAAAAAAAATCTGTTTGAGCAAACACTGTTACTCTTAAATCCAGGCTCTTGATTACTGCTTGCCTCTCTCTTAAGACAAGCATCCACGAATATCACTACACTCACGGAACAAATCAATCCGGACGCTCTATTTTCTAGGTCACGACACAGAGCAGGCCTTCTGGTAATGAGAAATTGATTGTGTTTAGAGATATTCTTTTCCTTGACTGTCTTCCTAATTTAGCTCAAAATCTGATTTGTGAAATGTGGCTTCAGGGAAGACATTGGAAACTTATAGCCAGGAAATAAGAAATAATGTCTCTATCCCTGCACCCCACTACCCAAGTTCCTTGGAATGATGTGGCTAGGAGTAAATTGTACAGATAGAAATATAGCTCAAATAGCAGATCTAAATATAATCGTTACAACCTGCATCACAAGTGCAATTATAACATGTGCATATACAACGAGTTTTAATGTTCCAGCAAGTTGTTATAGATACGCGTGTTTTGAATTAATGAAAGAGAGAAGGTAAGTGAGTTAAGTTTTAATATAAATGAAAGTGAGAAGAGGAGTGAAAGGTGTAAATGAAAGTGAGAGGATGAGTGAAAGAGTGCGCAAATGAATGAGAAAATATGAGTTTATGTGCGTAATTGAGAGATAGAATATGAATGTGCATTGTAAATGAAAGCCAGACAGAACAGAAAAAAACACACCAGTCAAAGATGTCTAAAAACAGAAGATGTTTATAATCATCACATCGCGTCTCTTGTCCCACCGATCCCACCTTTTTATTTTTACAACGGGGACTGACGTGTGAATATATTACAAATAAGTGACATAGATATTATACATCAATAATGATAGAAGAAAAAAGCAGACTTGTTAACAGTTATTAGCTGTTAAGTCATATCCTTTTCCCCCCAGGGTTTTTTTTTAAAACAACTTTTCTTCTATCTCGTTATAATTTGGTTTCACTAAGCTTCACAAATTAGTTCAGATGTTGGCCCGGCTGATAATTAAAGGGGCTGGCTTCTTACAAATAAACGTAGCGAGTTTGTAGCCCCACGAGAGTATTACAGTACCCAAGTGTGGTCCTACAGCGAACTAATGTGTATTATAAAATAGAACTAACATAAGCTCAGGTTGGAAGAATGAACTAAAAAGGCTTAAGTAGAGTATCATAGATAAAAACAATACAGTGTACTAAAGTAATGGAGCAAGTGCGTAACCAGTAAACCGGAACTGATATATAACTGATAGTATTGTTACTACTAGAATAACTTGGCACTATATTAGCGGACAGTGTTCGTGTCTAACCAGCTTTAATCTGTCAACAATGAAAGTGCCGATACTGAAAACGTTGCCATTTTCCACCACATCTAAGTGATTAGAGCAACTATCTATAAGGCGCCCTAAGTGCAGCATCTAACTGATTAGAGCAACTATCTATAAGGCGCCCTAAGTGCAGCATCTAACTGATTAGAGCAACTATCTATAAGGCGCCCTAAGTGCAGCATCTAACTGATTAGAGCAACTATCTATAAGGCGCCCTAAGTGCAACATCTAAGTGATTACAGCAACTATAAGGCGCCCAAAGAGCAACATCTAAGTGATTACAGCAACTATAAGGCGCCCAAAGAGCAACATCTAAGTGATTACAGCAACTATAAGGCGCCCAAAGAGCAACATCTAAGTGATTACAGCAACTATCTATAAAGCGCTCTAACAGCAACATCTAAGTGATTACAGCAACTATCTATAAGGCACCCTAAAAGCAATATCTAAGTGATTACAGCAACTATCTATAAGGCGCCCTAAGTGCAGCATCTAACTGATTAGAGCAACTATCTATAAGGCGCCCTAAGTGCAGCATCTAACTGATTAGAGCAACTATCTATAAGGCGCCCTAAGTGCAGCATCTAACTGATTAGAGCAACTATCTATAAGGCGCCCTAAGTGCAACATCTAAGTGATTAAGAGCAACTATCTATAAGGCGCCCAAAGAGCAACATCTAAGTGATTACAGCAACTATAAGGCAGCAACTATCAAAGAGCAACATCTAAGTGATTACAGCAACTATAAGGCGCCCAAAGAGCAACTATCTATCTAAGTGATTACAGCAACTATCTATAAAGCGCTCTAACAGCAACATCTAAGTGATTACAGCAACTATCTATAAGGCACCCTAAGAGCAATATCTAAGTGATTACAGCAACTATCTATAAGGCGCCCTAAGAGCAACATCTAAGTGATTACAGCAACTATCTATAAGGCACCCTAAGAGCAATATATAAGTGATTACAACAACTATCTATAAGGCGCTCTAAGAGCAACATCTAAGTGATTACAGCAACTATCTATAAGGCACCCTAAGAGTAATATATAAGTGATTACAGCAACTATCTATAAGGCGCTCTAAGAGCATCTAAGTGATTACAGCAACTATCTATAAGGCACCCTAAGAGCAATATATAAGTGATTACATCAACTATCTATAAGGCACCCTAAGAGCAACATCTAAGTGATTACAGCAACTATCTATAATGCACTCTAACAGCAACATCTAAGTGATTACAGCAACTATCTATAAGGCACCCTAAGAGCAATATCTAAGTGATTACAGCAACTATCTATAAGGCACCCTAAGAGCAACATCTAAGTGATTACAGCAACTATCTATAAGGCACCCTAAGAGCAATATATAAGTGATTACAACAACTATCTATAAGGCGCTCTAAGAGCAACATCTAAGTGATTACAGCAACTATCTATAAGGCGCCCTTAGAGCAACATCTAAGTGATTACATCAACTATCTATAAGGCGCCCTAAGTGCAGCATCTAACTAATTAGAGCAACTATATATAAGGCGCTTAAAGTGCAAAATCAGTTATAAAAATCATTCTTTGTAATCGCATCTAGTCACAAAAAGGCATTTGTGGGTGCATTTATCATTTGTGTGTGCGCTTGCAAGTGTATGTGTTTTTTATTTTTTTATTTATTTATTATTATTATTATTTTTTTAGAAATGCTGTTGTAACAGCAGACAGCTATTGACAATTTTTTACCCTTCGACCTGTGTGCCAACGGATAAATAAGTCTGCAAGCCAATTTCATGAATAGCTAGCTCAATGCTAAAAAAAAAACATTTGAAAGATGTGGGGGAAGATTTGAGATGAACAGAGAGGAACGAAAATGAAAGGGCCAGGCCCGGCGCACAGACATGAAAGGTCTTCTGGCTTCACCTGTCAAAGCGATCACACAGGCACTCGCCAAAAGATTAGAGATGAAAACGAATCGTATAAAGCAAAACAATTGTAAAATAAGATTCCCCCCCCCCCCCTTTTTTTTTTCCTCTTTCCACACACAACAGGACGGACAAGATGAATAATACATGCTTCTGATTTCATTTATCGACTGTCGTGGTACATATTTGGGGAGGGGGTAGATAGATGCAAGATCGACAAGAGAGGGCGTAAAAAAGGATAGCAACCTGGGGTGGGATGTAAATTGTATTGTTTCCGAAAGATTAAAAGCAATTAAGAGTTTATTTATTATTTATTTCTTAGTTACTTAACTAGTATAGACATCAATGAAGACGAATAATACGCTGCAAGTTCCTCTTTTTATCTGTAAGTGAATATCTGCGATTACTGAACGCCCACTAGGCTCAAAGGTACCAGTTGTGTCAAGACAACAAATAATGAAAACAATTGTCGATTTGTACACATGTGCCCAAAACGTCATCCTCTGGGCATTCTCTCCTACTTACCTAAGTATAATACTAAATAGCCGGATGATATGAATTCATTTTCATTTTACAATTTTCAACCTTCATCAATTTTCATTTTCTTCTAAATCTTTTTCCCCCATCGATTGTCGTTTTCTTTAAAGACCCATCATTTAAAATGTACATAAATTATAATCTTCCTTAAAATTTGCATCAATTAAATCCTCAACTACAAGGCATCGATTGAAACATTTCAATATCTCATCGTCGCCCATATAAGAACAGCTGCATGTATGAGAAAGCAGATCCTCACAAATCAATGTATTATTTGAAGCCTCTATGTATTTCACCGACTAGTGTTTCAGTTATCCATGTAAGACTCCTCAACATATAGATCTGAGAATAACAATAGCAAACTACGCTGATTAAGAGGTAAACAACTCTAACGATTTGTTCACTACACCAGCTTGTACTATGATGCTTGTGTCTGTTAACATGTACAATTCAAAAACTACTTTTCATTTTTTCTTCTTTTTCTCTTTCTCACTGGTACCGAAAAGGTGTCGTGGTTATATCATTTGTCGTTCTTGAGCTGCTCGAACTGTCTGAATTTGTGATTTTCATTTGTTGTTACAAGTCTCTGTCACTGCATCTACCCATCTTCTTGTGGGTCTTCCTCTTGGTCTTCTTCCATGCAGTCTCGAGAAGAACGTTCTTGATGGTGATTGGTAAGGATTCATTCTGACCAGGTGGCTAAACCATTTAAGTTGTTGTTGTTCTATATATTTTTGGCAGGGTTTTGTTCCTACCATTTTTCTTATGGTTTCATTTGGTATTCTACCTCTTCTTGTGTTGTTTGTTACTTTTCTCAAGCATCGCATCTCACATGTATTGATCAAAAACTACAACTAGCGTTAAATCTAGTCAATTTTGTCCCTTTATTGACCTGGCATGATCAGACGGTTTACATATATGCAGAACTCTATACGTTCTATATTTATTTAGCATTTCGTTCCCTTCAGTCTCGGGTTATTTTAAATCTTGGAAAAATTACGTTGGGGAGAGGGGACAATGGAAATATAAACCCAGTGCGTCTTTGTAATCGCTAGTCATCTTCTTGTTATGTAATATTTATGAATATTCCATCGGCGTGTTTTTAAAAGCATTTAATCACGAGTTAAGAGCTGTCTTAGATGTTTGTAGTGAC
Organism: Megaustenia siamemsis; assembly: GCA_032433765.1. NCBI lineage: Eukaryota > Metazoa > Mollusca > Gastropoda > Stylommatophora > Ariophantidae > Megaustenia > Megaustenia siamemsis. The sequence continues at coordinate 31,667,484 of JAVIAB010000160.1, read as the reverse complement.
CAATCTCGCCTCAACAACAAAGTGTTTGCTTAGAAGCACTTACTAAACTTTTATGTCTCATTACTAATTTCACTTCGCTTCCTCCCCTTCATATCCGTATGCAAACATTAGTATATTAATACTGGCCTCAGCTTAGAGAAAATCAATAATAACTGCCACACAAAACGCATAATAGTTGCTAAACATAAGCACTGCAGATAAAAATGCTACATAAATCGTGTAGTTGCCACCCTCCCAGGTATCCACTGAGATAGGTGCAAAAAATATATGGTGATATAATCTAAATGTTAAGCTAACTCCAGCTGCCCCAGAAGTTAATCTGCTAGAGTGTTTGTTGTCGAAGTAAACTCCATGAGATTACCGTGTTCACTTGTTGATCTTATAATTAAAGCAGCTGCAACAATTTTCTACTGAAATGGTAAAGCTTTTAAAAACTGCCAACCAAGCTTCAGATATCAGGAGACTTTTCGGTATGCCGTTCATTTCGGCACACAGTTAAAACGTTCTGTATTGAAGTATTTCCTGTTATTAAAAATCAATTTAATAATAATGAAAAGAGAAAACCAGACAAACTAACATATGATGTTTTTAACAATAAAATATAACATCTATATACTAACATAAGCAGGGAAATTAATCATAAAGTGAATGAAAAAAAAATGGAAAGAAACACCAAGGGAAAGAGATGCAAGGAGACTGACAAATATTTGGGATACATAGAATATACGTTACAAATGTTGTAATGTTGATAAGATAAGGCACATGATGTTGATTTTCTAATACTGTAACCCTTTTAGCATACAGTATTTGAGTTTTGTGACAATTAATACATTAAATCAAATACAATTAAAGTGAACCTCATTTCTTGAAGTCGATATTTTATTACAACAAACTGTCCTGCTCCAGTGAATATATTTCCCATTCAGTCCGCACTATTCATACAACCATTAGCAAATTAAACTCTTTGTACACCAGTTTGCTACAGGGCTGGATATAATCAAGAAAATTAATAAATATAATCTTAATGGTAAGGAACAATAAGCAGTAATAACGAGAAAAAAAAATCAGTTTTGTTTAGCTGAAATATCCAGACAAAAATAACTGCGGCGAAAAAGCAAGGTACCGTAGGCCAAATACACCACAGGTCATAAGACTAATATAGCAACATAAATACAACATGGAATCTTAGTAAATGTTTGTATGCTGAAGGCCTCGCCTATGATCTATCTATATAACACCATTGTATACTGCGAACTCATTATTTTGTGTTAACTATAAAGTGAAGTTTTTTGTATGTCTTAGATCATACCAGTAAGACATCTGTACTAATGTGAGTCTATTATTAATATGCATGCAGTTGGCAAGGGACCAGAATGTGCTGCACAGACCTGAAGACAGGGAGGCACACTATTTTGCTGTAGCTTAACCCACGGTAGCTCAGGACGTGACGATTCCTTAGCCATATACATCATTGGAAAGGTTTATATAACCAAGCAAGTATTTGATGATGAGGAATGAGTGCAGTGTTTGGTTATATAGTAAAAGTAGAGAATAGTCACATTATTCCTCATTATACGCATTTTTCCCTAACCCCCCCCCCCTTCCTCCCCAGATCAGGGTGTGGGGATAATCTATAGCTGTTAAAAAAATTCAGCACAAAATGATAGGGAACTAAGCCAAAGGGCAGAGGCCCATTGGCGGCTGGATCAATAGCCAACTAGTAAATGGGTTGTCATTGTACTAACACAATGAGGGAAGCTATCTAAAGTATGATGATATGCCAGGAAAGGAACGTGTTTATGCAAAACGTACCAACTGATGTCTCCTCCAACTGTTTGCTTTAGTTTCACACACAAACGCTAACTACATACAGCAAATTTAGCCTCTTTAGTCTTTGTTTTTTAACCCAATCACTTACTTAGACATTATCAATAAGCACTCCGATGTGATCCATAGCACAGAAAGATTACCGCACAGTGCACGAACCATATCAGGGGCATTAATTTCATTGTTTAAAAAAAAATTGTTAATTGCAAAGACGGTAGACAATTTACAATTTTGTTTCTTTAACTATGCCTCTACAGGGACATAAACCTACTCTTTTCGAATAATAACTGTCATGAGCTTTTTCAACATGCTTGACTAGAACATAGACCACATCTTATTATCGACCGCTAGGAATAACTGGGGAGAAGAAACGATTGTTTAAAACGTTGTTTGAACTGGGTACATCCGGATTTGAGGCGAGCACATTAACTTCAATGCCACAACCCTTTACTTCATTGCATAAAGACAGTAGGGTCAACTCTCAGTTCAAACATCATTTTTTATATATAAAGAAACCAATTGCAACAATAAAAAAAAAATAAGAAATAGATTTACAAATAATATATGCACTGCCAAATAGAATGTGATAAAATGACTTAGAAAGATGGTCAAAATGAAATTATATATCCTGGATGGCTAAAATAAATATAGTAATAACGTGAAATAAATATTGATTGATTTAGATTTAAACAATGTGTTACTGAAAATAAATAGCATGAGTAATGCAAACGTACATAACAAACATAATTTTGTGCCATCTTTATTTGAAGTGAAACACAATCACATTTTAAGAAAGAACGAATCTAACATTAAATCAATCAATAAAGTCAGAGGACTTCAAATTATTGTATCATTAATTATTAAACACGCGAAAGTAGTTCATTCTTTCTAACTTATCTGCATTCTCTTTTCATGGTATCCATCTAGAGTTTTAAAGTCGCTGTGCGATTAAACAAAATGTGTTTACATGTTCTGTTAAAAGCTTTCAGTCCCAGCTGACACAACAAAGGCAAAGGATGTCCACTAAGTGACTAACATGAAATGTCGCAGGGGAGTGAAGCATTATTAAACTTCATAGCACTCTCAACTAAAACATATGAGGTGGTGAGAAGGCCAGTGAACTTTCTTGCTGTTATTACTACCTCTTCAACTCAATAAAGTGCTCATTCTTTATTTAGCTGCATCAATTGGAGATTTGAACCCACGTTCACTTTACAGCCAAGCTAGTGCGAACTGTTTTGCTCAGGATGCTCAAAGCTGACACTCATGACATCTGTAATCTCCATACTGACTGATGTATGCATTTGAATATTTCACCCTTGCATAGTTTCCACACATTAAAAATACATCTGTTAATATCGTCATCTTGTGCTGTCTCAGCATTGAAGATTAGCTAACACTGATCGCCACCTCACCTTGTCCTCTGCCTTGCTGGTGCATGCTGTCATGTCTTCTCCTGTCTATCTCTTGATGTTGTCATCCCAATTTAGTTTTTGACTGGGCTGACAATATCACAAGTCCTTAATAAAACAAAAGCTACCTATACCAAAACTCTTATTATCTTGACTTGTTTTTTTTTCTAGCCTCTTTTGCTTTTCGGCGTCGAGGGAAAATGGACTTGGATGAAAGAGAGCAAAATGGATGAATTTGCTAGTAACTACATCACATGCCCAAACCATTTCATTTGTTGTCTCTGGATGTAGCTCAGAAATAGCCTTACTTCCACCCTTTTTCCAATTTCTTTATTTTCTATTTTGTCTCTTATTGTTCCAATAAGGATTCTTCGAAGACATCTTACTTCAGTGGGTGTGATCCTTCTTTTCTCTTTTGACGTCAATATCCATGACTGACTCTGATTGCACAACTCTGGCAGAAATACTGACATATATATTGCTCTGTTTGTATCCATCCTCGCATGTTTTTTTAATAATGCGAGTTAAATCTTAATTATTTGATTTGCTTTTATGCATCTGTTTTAAATTCTAATATCAGATATCACTAAATTGGTTTGATATAATTAGCTGTTGGAATTGCCTACAAATATCGTTTCCCCCAACCTCCTTCCCCTATTTTTATTGTGTATATAATAGTTTTGCTTGCTGCTTTAATTCACTGATCATTATCTTTATTTTATTTCATACAGTTTTTAGTAATGAAAACTGAGCTGTTGTTCTCATCATTCCTTTTTTGTTATTGTATGGGGAATCCTATAACCCTGTTTTTGATTGATAATGATCTGTTGGTACACACAAATGCTATGTTGAAGTCAGGTGACTTGGTCAGAAAGGCACAGATATCGCAGCTAAATGTAAATGGCAATCAAGAAAAATAGCCAAAACAATATATTCACACACCATAATAATAACAGCAACATTTAGGCTTCAGGGCAGTTTTTACTAATTAAAATAAGATTTGCAAATTCACTGCAAATCAAAGACCATATTAGAAATATACAAGAACTGTGTACGGCACATTTTAATGAATCTGAATACTAGGGAGCAACAAAAAATGAATCAGGACTGTAATCATCTCGTACAACCAGTTAGAGAAAAATTTCTCAAAATACTTTGCACACAGAGATAACAAGCGGACGTTGGAGATTGACAGATCAAGCATTCAAAAGAAAATATCACAAGAAGTGTCATCCAGGTGAGAAGGTCCAATGACAACCTTGAGGAAAACAGTGGAGGCTGCTACTGCTGGATAGTCTTTAAGGCAAGACTGCTAGAAATATCATGAACTAAGCAAAGTGGAGAGATTTTGTTATTGCCACACAAGACACCACACATGTGGGCAGCTGATTGCTATGTACCTCATTGACCAAGAGATGAGCACATATACAATACTTTGTTTTTAATCCACCAACATTTATTAGCAAATTGTACAAATTAATGTTCCCTTAGCTGGAAGCTCAATCAGAAAATTTTTTTCAGTATTTTTTCTCATAATACATCTATTTAATATAAATATTTGAATTCTGTTCATGGTTCCTGCATTTTACAATTTAATTCAACATTTACAGAACTCAAATTAAATCTCTGCTTTCACTTATTTTCATCCATTTGTGTATTTCTAATTTTCCCTACCTGTTTCTTATAAGCACACACCACAGGTCACCGTAGCAGTGCATTCCAATTTCACAAATTGCTTTCTATTCAAAAATCAATACTAGGAATAAAAAGAATTATCCTAGCAATTTTTAAATAGCTTCTCCCTTACTGGCTTAGTAAAAAATCTATCCAATTTCTTTTAAACAACGGTATTTGAAACGGGAACATAGCTACGTTAGAAGTGGAAACGCTATATTGCTGTGACTACATATAGCGGATGAACATTTTAATTCCATTTTTACCGCCCTTGAAAAATAATTTTTACTTGTCAAGCAGGAATTCAGACTCAGCAACACAATTTCATTATGTTGTCACAATTTCACAGTCTGGTAGCTTCATTTTAATTGAATTTCTTTTACAACATATTTTGCCATATTAATCTTTGCACAAGCAGTTATAGAATACAACAGCAGTAATGTATATTTAAATATGACTGATGCTATAACATGATAACACTAATTAGACAACAATGGTAATAATATATATTTTTTTTTTATTGTCATAAGATAACCACGATGACAACATTGTTAACTGATCAATGAGGATGTTTGAAAAGAAAAGGTCAAAGCAAAAAAAATGTATGGCCAACATCAGGTGGAAATAACCTTTTTTGTTCATGTAATGAGAAGGAAACATCTGCAAATATATTGTGACAAATGGAAAAATTGAGGGAAGAAAACATAAGGGAAAATATACCAGACAGTTTAAGAGAATGATGGTTTGATAGAAAGTCAACAAACAGAACTGATAAACAACTTTAGAATTAGAAAGTTGTGAGGAGACGACGTAATCACCTACACCAGCAGGCACAGTACAGTGATTGGTGATGATGATGTTAACAGCACAGAATTAAACCTCACAATAATACTTAACAATATAACATTACAAAATACAACACAGTAATATACATTTCAACAACACAACACTTTATAATAATATAGCACTTAATATAAAACAGTAAATAAAAAGACCACACTGTGCAAATATTAATATAAAATGATAATACTGTATTAATATAGCATTATACTGCAACAATACAAAAACAATGCACAAAAATGAGAGTATTATAATAGAGAACATGTAGAAGTATAACACAGTAACAATGAAAACAACACTGAGATAAGACCATATTGTAAACTGACAGCAGTGTAATAATACCCACACTGCTAACTCAGCTCCTGTCATTACTACTTTCTATTTGCTTCCCTATCCAGAAATCTAATGAAAGAATACTTGTTTGACATTTCTTTCATCATCAAGGACAGCTGTTAATATGCTGAAGTCTTTACACAAATGTGAATATGTAAAAAAGTAAAACAAACTGCACTAAATGCCCCTAACAAACATATAGCAGATTGTTTAAAATAATCACTGTAATAACTTTCTTGTCTTCATCACTAAAGTTATCTAACTCTTGTTGTCATTAATATTTCATTCTTTTTTGACAACCAGTATTTTCCATTCATATTACATCAGACTCAATTCTCCTGTCAACAGGATGCTATATGTTTGTTGTTCTTCCTGTAAATTAATAATGACAGCGTGGGTTTTTTAAACAGTGTGTATAATATTACACTGTTATCTTATTACACTCTTGTCTCATTAAATTGTGAGTGCTGGCTGACATAATTAGTCTTATAAATTATTAGATAACCAAATGCCAGGGGGTCTATTCACACAGACTTTGCTTCATTTGACATGCAATCAACTTTTTCCTCCATCTTAATTAAGGGGAAACCATGATGAAAATATGAGATTAGGAAATTGGATATACAAAGATTAATATTTCTCATACCTGCAACAGCATACAACATACAAACTTTATTACACAAACCACTGAAGTTATTAATTTATTCTTCCTCTAGATATGTACATGATTGAAAGACAAACAGAATTCTGTAATTTCACATAAGCACAACTAACAGGTATTACTGTCACTGTTTGTTTAGAGCAGGATAGATGAAAAGAAACCAAAAAAGGTTTGATAAGATGTGATATATATATAGTTTAAATACATGACATGTATGTAAATAGACAATGTGAACATTATCTTTTTTTTTATAATTAGGCATCATTTAATAAGACTACATCAAATTTTCCAAAACTGATATGAGTCCCTTATTACTACCAGCTTACCAAATTGGGTCCCTTAAATAGATAACCACAATAGGCTCACATTTCCAAGCACCTATAACACCAAACATCTTTTTCTCTATACAAAACTACTTTGGATTGTGCATGAGGACAATACCGTTTTTGAATATGAAACTCCTTATATTTAAATTTTAATTGCAAAGCTCCCACCCTCTAATCAACTAAGTGATTGTAGCTGTTTCTGACTACCAGAGTTAATTAATAACGACTACTGATATAATAATCAGCATTATAAGCAGAAAAATTATGCCATTTGCTGAAGGCTTGCATTATTATTATAAAACTTTTATAAACCCATAAATGTTTCTAACATTTTCTTTTGTATTACATTACATTACTGCAGCATATTCCAGAATAACCACCTTCATTGACTTAATACAATTAATATTTTAATAATATAAACACAGGTTTGATTCCTGATAAAAAATGCCTATTACATTCTGTCTTTTGTGTTTTTTGGTAAGTTTTTCCCTGATGGTAATTTATCATGTCAATCATTATAATTTTGTTTATTATCTAGCCTAGATCACACATTTTTCTTTAAATGAATTAGAGAAGAACGAGATAGAAACTTTGTATTTACTCTAGGAACGACTTGAGAAAACAAAATGTGTAAACAAAAGTGAACTGTTTAAAGAAAGAAAAACATCTAGTATTAGATTTACATATAAATTAAACAATTACAAAATTAGGAGAACACAGAACAATTGTTCAAAGCTATTTATTTACTATAAAGCTGTTTCTTCTTATCCATAGCAACTTACCTGGTCGAGGATCCATACTGTTGGGCATAGGCATCTGACCACCCCCAGGACCAGGAGGCTGGGAGAAAAAAAAAGAAGAAATTTGAAATTTCATCTATTAAAAGTATCCTTACACTCTGTCCCTCCAGCCACCCAACTTTACTTTGTCATAACAGGCAACAAGACAAAACTGTTTAATGTAAAAACAGTCCTCTTATATGGCTCAGAGACATGGATGTTAAATCATACACTAAAGAAAAGTTATAAACAACTGTTTGAGGAAAACTCTGAACTTCAGAGGGTGTGACAAGATCACAAATGAAGATATCCGGGAAAGAACAAAACAAGGGCCAATCGGATAATAGATTATGAATAGAAAATGGGGATGAACACATGATACACTAAGAAAATCAATTGCCGGAATAACAAAATAGACACTGCCATGGCATTCAAAAGGAAAATTAAAGAGAAGGCTCAGAAATACATGGAGAAGAACACTAGCTTAGACTGGAAAGGTATAGAGAAAGTGTCCAGGAAAAGGGATGGATGGAGAGACCTTATCCGTGGCCTATAATCCAAAAAAAAAAGTGTGTAATGGGCTTTGATTGACATATTGATTATCCTGTCATCCTTTCTATCTATCTATCTATTGACCTTTCGAGCCGTAACCGGCCCATAGGGCGTAGACCAAGATACACCTTCTCCTATATGAATTTTTGTTCTAGCAGTTTTCTTTTAAAGATATTTTATCAAATCTCGCCATCTGTCTCTGTTCTGTGCAAGCAGTTCTATCTCATTGAGGGAGCCGATTCCTGCTGCTCTTGCCTCTCTCATCAATGTTCTTCTCAGTGTCTCCCTGGGTCTTCCTCTTTTTCTTTTACCTGTTGTTTCCCATATGAGGGCTTGCTTTGCTATTCGATTATTATCTCTTCTCATCACATGTCCAACGTATGACCATCGTCTTTTCTTTATTACTGAAGATATTAGTGGTTGATTGGCGATTTCTCTAATTTCCTCGTTTGTTTTGAATTCGTTCCATTCTATACCAAGTATTTTCCTTAGACATTTATTTTCGAATGCGTTCAATTTTGTTTCTATATCTCTTGTTGTTTTCCAGCTTTCACACGCATACGTAAGGGTTGATAGTACATTTGATTTGAATAGCCTAAGTTTTGTGTTTGTGCTAATGGGTTTTGATTTCCACAACTTTTCAAGGCTTCTGAAAGACATTGCTGCTTTAGCCAGTCTGATTCTAATTTCTTTGCTCGTATCCCCTTCTCGATCAATGTGACTTCCAAGATAGATAAAGTGATCGATCTCTTCTACTGGTTTGTTTTCCATGTATATTTTGTCACTTGTTGGAATTAAACTTTTCATGACTTTAGTCTTTTCATGATTGACCTCAAGCCCAATTTTGCTGGCTATTGATGATAGTTCATTTGTGTTTTCCTGCATCGTTTTTATCTGACTGCTGATGAGAACTATGTCATCAGCAAAGTCGAGGTCCTCCAAATGGTCTCCTTGTATCCATTCGATGCCTTTATTACCAGTGCAGCATTTCTTCATTATGAAGTCCATAACAATTCCAAATAACAAGGGCGATAAAATACATCCTTGTTTAACCCCAGTCATCCTTTGCAAGGTATAAAATAGATTGCTGATACATGAATGGAGCAAGTTAAGGCAACTAACATGGAGAACCATTTTTCTCTTCTTTCTTTACAATTAATGACTGACAAAACTAATGGTGCCTTATAAAGCAACAACAAAATCTCTTCAACAATGTTCGGTAAATGGCTATTCTTCACAAGATGCCTAAAGCCTGCACAACACTATGTTATCTCTACTTACATTGTTATCCATCAGGCTGGGCTAAACTCATTCTATCTTCTTTCACCTAGTCTTTCACTCAAAGGCAGGCTTTGTAATGGTTTCTGGATCTCTTATGAGTACTTGACCTTTCCAGCTCCGCTGCCTGCACCTTATCCCTTTTTACATTTCCTCTTAGCTGCACCAGTCAAGCAGTTCATATTTGCTGACTTTCATTGTTGGTCAAAATATTCTGTATGTTATTTCTAAATTGCCTGTTCTATCTTGCATGTGTTAATATGAAATAACTAGCCATGTAATTTTGCATTTTGTCTATCTTATCTCCCCAATCACAAAATAATCAAGAAGAGAATGGTCGATAGTGAATGCTCTTGATAAATAAGACTCATTTTTTAAGACTGACTAACATAAACATTAATGCACGTGAATTTAGTATCAAAACTTTCAATAATTATTTTGATTTTGTTAGAAACTCCACAGATTATTTTATTTTCCACAATCTGTATGCTATCAAAAACCTTTACATAACCTATAAAGTATATATAAATTTTTACATGTTATTCCAAAATATGTTTGAATAATGTTTCTGATGGTGAGGATACAACCTATGTAGCAATTGTTTATTATATGAATCATGCTTACTCTTTCCTTAGATACAGGAAAATCTTGATATATGATCTCGCTGAAGCTGAGTAACTTGCTAGACACTGAACACAGACTAATTCTTTTACAATTATTGCAATCTGTGAAGCCTTCTTTTCTGGGAAATGTGCAGAACTACTATTCTCATTGGGAGCCGCGATAGCTCAGTGGTTAGTGAACTGGACTACAATGGACAAGAGGTAGGGTTCGATCCCAATCAACGGCTTCCGGGCTCACCCAGCCTTAAATGGGTACCGGATTTTTTCTGGGAAAGTAAAGCGGCACAGGCGTAATATCGACCACATTACCCCAAAAATCATGTGCTGAAGGTCTGTAAAATGTATGGTCACTAACACCATATTCCCTATAAGCCACTTGGGGTGACGGGGGTACTTTACTTTTGTTTCTATTGTTAACTTAGTATTTAATTGTAAACGGGGCTCTTTACTTTTTACTTACTATTCTCATTATATAACAATATAAGACTTGAAAAAAAAGCTGACTAGTTAGCCTAAAAAAAGAAGCTGCAGGAATAGACAAATTGAGACAGCTAGCTTTTTAAATGCAGAAACAACTAACTACGGATGTTGTACTATAGCAAAGAGGACAGGCTGCAGAATGGATTCAGAATGTGTTATAACAACCAGCAACAACAACCATCAAAATGCATATCCTTCATAATCTGTTGAAAGGGAGTTAGCACCTATAGGGTTGTATGTAATGCAATAAAAAGTCAGTTCTGTTAACTAAAAGCAAACTTTGTTAAATATTCAAATACGCTCCACACTTATATCTGACATTTTGATTTTCAGATCTCTGATGAGCTGGTAGAAACAGTGGAAGATTAATTACTCAAATCAGAAACACTACAGTAAGTAATTTGTTATCAAATTTCTTCGTATGTTAAACTAAGAAACTGATCTGTGTAGGTAATCTATCCTACATATGATTGATTTCATAACCAATCCCATGTTCCAATAGACAGAAGAGTGAACACTCAATATAGTTTTTTTCTGTATGTCCAACAACAGAATTAATAAACAGATTTTTCTACATGGGCAGCACAAAACATAAGGCTTTCCTTGCTTCCTATTCTACAAAGCAAAGATGCTAGACAACACTTGGAGTAGAAGCAGTTAGCAACATATAGCTGAATGCTTCTGTCAGAAGTGATCAAGATCTTACTCCATCTCCCAACTGTAACTCTTGAAACAGAGTAAGAAGGCTGACCAAGTAGAGTAGGAAAAGGAGAGGTATGGCAAACCCAATACTCAATGAATGCCATGCTGAAGTAGGACACCAGGCCAGAAGGCATAGTCTCTGCAGTTTTCCGTAAGCCACAACAGCTGTCAGCTCCACAAACTTAACACCTCTTTAAAGGTGGATGATGGAGACGTTTAATTATCTGCTAACGCAGAATAAGACTTATTTTCCTTATTTAAGTACATTCATTTCTTATCCATTTTTGTCTGCAACTTGGAAAAGGATATTTGTTACTGGAGACAAATAATAATAAATGAATATTATTATGAACGGAAACTTTCTAAGGCGGTAGATCAATGAATAAATTCAGGGAAAGAGGTATTTTACAACACTCGAAAAAAACACAGATAATCAGCAGAAAGAAACAAAGAAGAATAGCCAGCCAGAAGCAGGATCGAAGCCATACTCCTTGACACAGGGCCTTGCCACAAAGGACTGCGGTACACTGCCAACTAAGCAACCTAAAAAAGTTGCTATCATTGGCAATGTCTTTCATACATGTATACTTGTGACCATAGCATAGGGTTACAAACACAACTCGGGGAACAAATTGAATATCTGTATTTTCCTATTACGACAAGCATCTCCCGAACAGAGAAGGGCTGAATGCTTGTGTTGCAGACGAAACAGTATGAATAGTAGATTCCAATGGTTTAGACTGGAGACAAATAATAATAAATGAACATTATTATGAATGCAAATTTTCCATGGCAGCAGATCAATGGATCAATTCAGGGAAAGAGTATGTTTACAACATTCGAAAAATAATACACAAATAATCAATGGCAGAAAGAAACAAATAACAACAGCCAGCTTGAGCAGGATCAAACTAATACTCCTTGACACAGTACCTTGCCATGAGACTATGCACTACAGTACACTGTCAACTAAGTAACCTAAAAAATTTGCTATCATTGGTGATGTCTTTTATACATGTGTACTCGTCAATATGTCGTAGTGTTATGAACACAACTCTGGAATAAATTGAATATCTGTATTTTCACCTCATAGTGGTGAAGTATGGTTTTTCATCCTCTCTGAATAGCTGATCCTGAAGCCAACAGTCAGCGATGAGTTACTGAGTGCTAAAAGCCGTCTAATACAAACAAAATATGCTAACAAGTTCTGTTACTCTTATATTTCTCCATTTTTAAACATATATATATTTGTTTTGCATTCACCAGCTTTCCCCTCTGGTGAAGTCCCTTGAGACTAGGAACTGAATTTTGCATGTTAATCCATTTTCCCTGGCAGCTGTGTGCTCAAAGGTCACTCGCCACACAGGCAGATAACTCTAAATGTCATTGGAGGTACTCATATTTTTCCCATCGATGAGATTGATGTTTCAAGTCGGCCCTTGCTGCTGAGACCAGGGGTGATTGCCACAGAGAGAAATCACAAATAAAAATCCAAACTAGTGAAGCCGGGATTTGAACTCACAACCTCTCAGTCGAGACCAGCGTCTTGCCTCTAATTTCTTTTTAACATTTAAGTCTTTTAATATGTCTTTATTGTTCTTTTTCAGTATCTAAAGGGTTTTTCTGTAGTATTTTTATTTTGTTTGGAATAAATAGATTTTCTTCCTTGTTGTTTGAGAGTTTGTCATGATTTGATTGACAACCATATGTTGTTATCAGGAAAATATAGACCCTCAGTAATTTTAATTTTACTGCCTTGCTGGTATTGTGCCACATGCATTTAAATTTTGTGTTGCTGTTGCTAGTCTTATTTTTGTCTCTTTCTGGCAGTCTTCATTGTTAGTTATCTACACTGGCAAAGTAAATTACTTCTTTTTTAAAGTAATGTATGTGATATATTTATGTTGAGGTGTGCAATATAAAATTTTACCAAATTAGGCTACAACATTTGGTGGTGAGGGGTTCAGAACTCTCCCTTAAAGTGAGTCAGGGACCCATTCCTTTATCGGGTGTGTTGAATGGAGAGATCCAAGCTCCATCTGAGCCCTAATTATTTTAACTGACTTAAAAAACACATAAATCTAGCAACATGCTGCAAATATATTAGGAAAAGCTTTTTAAATCACATGCCGAGTTTAATTACCTCTTTCACCTATGAGACCTTGTGACAATTAATGGAGAATTGAGAACTAAAATTATCTATTTCACTTATAAGACAGTGTGACAATTATTGGAGAAATGAGAACTATAGTTATCTGTTTCGCCTATAAGACCTTGTGACAATTAATGGAGAATTGGGAACTAAAATGATCTATTTTACCTATAAGACCTTGTGACAATTATTGGAAAATTGAGACTGATGTCCCTAGACACTATAAAGCATGTTATAAATGAAAGCTAATAAAAGTTATATATATAACTGTACAAGATATCTGATCATGTAAAATTAAACAGATATTGAAATTATCAACACTACAATAGGTCGAATACTTAAAGGGAGTTCTCTACAAGACTTTATAAATCATGAAATTTAACTGTGAAAAGATGAATATAAAACATACCCCTGTATTAAAATCTACTTGATTTGGCATCCGAATGGGTACTCTTGGACCACTTGGATATCTGGGTGACATAAATGGCTGTAGAGTATATAAGAATATGTATTTACTCATTCGGTGATAAATCTTTCATAGACTAAATATTTTAAAAATGCTAAGCATCCATTAACTTTTAGTGTACAGCATGTAAAACCACATTTATGTGCAGCCTAAAAAATGAGTGAACAACATGAAATCTTAACATTTCTTAAACTTCAAAAAAAAAAAAAAAAAAAAAAAAAAAGATATGAAATATCAAAACTTGTTTAACTGAATGATCATTTCAGAAAAAAGTATTTAGAAACATATTTTTGCAAGAAAAGTGCAAAGATTATGATAAACCTAAGAAAGAAAAAAATAGAAATTGAAAACAAAATAAATGCTGCATTTTATATGATACTTACAAATTTATGCATGTCATTGACTCCAGAAATGTCAATTGTTGTTAAGTATATCCATATTTACACAAGTTCAAAATGTTTCTACTCACTAACAAAATTTCAGTAATTTTTTGTTGACACATAATAATTCTGAGTTACCAATTTTCAACTTCACTGTTTAGGTCCATCATATTTTAACCACAAAATCACAAGAGTACATTAGCAGAACAACTAAGTGCACCTTGAAGGGGAGAACATATTTATTTTTATCACTTTCATTTTACATGAACTCATAACTTCCATAACATATCTGCTATTTCTATATAACTAGAGCAAGCAAAAAGAAAAAGACTATGCCCCCTTATTTTTATTGTTTATGTTGTGATGATCAAAATCAACACCAATTAACATAGAATTTGAATATTTTTCCCCAACACTCAATAATCCATTATTTCTATTGTCATTGGTAATCCACAAATTAAATTTTGAGGCCTTTTCAGTTGAAAATCCCTGCTTATGACATTGCATAAGACAAAAGGTAGCCAATTTCTTCTAGGAAAAAATTTACTTACTCAAAAACCTGATCAATTGTTAACTAAAAGTGCTGAAATATTCAACAAAACATAAACAAAGACTACATATTTACAAAAATGAATATCCTGAAATTTTTTTATAACACAGGATTGAATGAATGAAAAATCAAGAATTTTATTAACTTAGAAAATCATGAAAAGTCTAATAGATGAGCCAAATTTTTGGATAGGGGTTTCCGAATGGGTCACCAGACAATAAGAATTAATTTATGAAGATTATTATAATCTTTATATATATATATTATATGTTGTTTGTAGATTACAAAATTACATCATGCAGGAATTATTCATTTAGTCAATTGTATGTTCATGGATTTAAATATAATACAACTACTTATGGATCTTGCAGTCACAGAGGGTTAAAATAATAGTTACCATTAACTGATAATGTACTGTAAAATGTATTTTTTTTTTTTTTAAAAAGTACCCAAACTCCTAACCTACATATATTATAATGGGGATAAAAGAATGGTACCATTAAACTCATAATGTGCAAGTACTGTAAAAGGCAACTATGAAGGCCTGTTTGTGGCTAGCTAATTTATCATGCAAAGTAGACTAACTACAATAACCATCACTGTAAATACACCTATAACCATCACTGTTAAGTGTACCTATTAATTTACATATTATTTTGGCATTGTGCTCCAGTAATAAAATCCAACTGTACTAAGTAGGAGCTCCTATACTCCTATTGGATAAAAACAAAATCTAGCAAAGTGATAATAAATATAATTAAATATTTTCATTTACTTAAAACATTTTCCCCTTTTTTTTTCCAGACAAAAAATTAACAGGATGGAAATAATAGTTTGGAAATGGTTCATAAAACATTCCAAATCAATTTTCTTCATTTTTATTGAAAACACAAGTAATAAATCTAAATGGAATACAGTAATCCCTCAGTTATCACGGTTAATAGGGACCAGAATCAGCCGTGATAAGTGAAAAACCGCGAAGTAGTATCACCCTCTCATTTTTAACACACGTACATTATTTGTGTATGTATAATATCTATTAGTGTATATAAAACCATATAAGTGCATATGTTATCATTAGAACATTAAAGAATAGTTTCAAACATGTAAATAAAATATTAATAGTATAAATAACATACATAAAATAATGTTTTTTTTTTTATAATAATTCCTCAATTTTGAATTTTTGAGCAATCCGCGATGTAGAGGCAGCGGTAAATGAACCGCGAAGTAGCGAGGGATGACTGTACTTTAATTATAGCCTCCTTTAAAAATTAATCTTAGTCTCAATTTGCTGTTCCATTTATATGGCTTACTATCAACATACAAGCACAAACAATCACATATTAAATGTTAAAGCATGGTTATTTTACCAAAAAAAACTTTATTTTAATTATGAGTAAAATTAAACAAAAGTTGCTTAAATTTACTATCTCAAAATACAGACAATAAATCATTGTTTTTAAATGTTGGTTGATTGATCTAATCAACTGAAAATAAATAATATTATAATGAATCCTAAAATTGTATTATTTTGTGCTTCTGATTCATCTACATTGTTATATGAAAATTTAAAGTTCATAACCAGCTTTATCAATTACAATGCACTTTTAAATATGCTTAGCTAACCCAAAAAAATGTATTATCTAACAATAAGGTAGCACAGAACAAGCATACAAGTTGGACAACAAAAAGCATTCACTTTCTATCATCATCATCATCGTCATCATGTGCCATTACGGTTGGTGTTGGCGATCATGTCCTTCCACAATCTTCTATCTATAGTGCATCGTATCAGTTCTGTTGTTGACTGTTTTCCATGCCATGAAACCATGCTATTCAGTATTTTCTCTCTTGTCATCCGTGATCTCTCTTTCCTTTTATTTTGCCAGTTGTAACCAAGTATTCCAACTTTCCTCTTCTCATGATGTGCCCAAAAAATGTTGATTGTTTCTTTCTGATGTTTTTCAGGAGCTCCCTTTCTATAACACTCAAATTTTCATATTGTTAATAGTTATGTTATTTAATTAATATTAGTTTAGCAGTTAAGGAATGTATGAACAGTAACATAATTCTAAACTACTGGATAACTACTTCGAGTGTTTTTACTTAATGAGATTTAGCAAGCATAAGATCCATCTAGGAGCAGAAAATGAGCTTATTTGAGAGTGTATAACCAAAGCAGATACAAGTGCACACACACTGAACAATCAGCCTCATGATAAAACTAGTCTATTTTGTTAAGATCATGCACAATTTTTTTAGTTAAATAGATAAAATTAATTAGGATACAATCGGTTTTATAATGAGAAATATGAACAGGAAGATACACTGTTTTTAGTAAGAATATTAGCACACAAAAAAATATGATTAAACTATTGTATCAATGTCTCAAGAACTAAGAGAATGTTTTTGACAGAATCCACATGAAAGGTTGATGAAATGCCTCCAAGAAATGGGATCTGACATGAAAAACTTCAGATTAATTAGTAATCTAAATTTAGAACAAGTTATAACAACAGGATCATAAAATTATTACTTCCCTTATAATGATATTTAGAGAAAAAGGGAATAGGGGTGTGTGTGTGGGGGGGGGGGGGGGAGAAAAATTTAGCAAGGAGTTGGTTATTCTGCACAATTAACATCCATATATATACACAACTAACATTCAAATAAATCTGAAGTATAATGTTCACAGAAAATATTAAACAAAGTTAGATATATATAGAAAGAAAGTGATTTTGAGATAAAACTGGAAAAACTATTGGAATAACATTTATTGAAAATTTTTTTAAAATATAAAATAATTTTAAAATATAAATGTTTCTTCGTTAACAATAAGAAAACACAAATTGATGCAATCATACGATTTTTTAAAATAGTATCATCTGGAACCATGCCTTCTGACATAGGTCATCAAGACTCTCCATAGCTTTCTATTTCACACTTGTTATCAACAATCATGTTGGTTTTGGTTTTTTTATCAAATCATTCTCTTAAACTGTTATCTTTTCTTTATGTATTCCTCTATACTTTCTTCCCTCAATTTTTCTGATTGTCACAGTATATTCCAGTTGTTCCCTTCTCATTATATTATAATGATCATCACTATATGGTCACAAATTTATGATTACTTCCTGGTTGATGACAAGATTTTCTTTTTCTTGCTCTAAGAAATATAACCCTGCATTAATTATATATAACAGCAGTTGTAGATCAAATTAAATCAAAGTAAAGTTACTTTATTCAAAGCACACTCAAAGATGAGGGTTGATGGTATAACTAGACA
This sequence comes from Megaustenia siamemsis, assembly GCA_032433765.1. Classification (NCBI taxonomy): domain Eukaryota; kingdom Metazoa; phylum Mollusca; class Gastropoda; order Stylommatophora; family Ariophantidae; genus Megaustenia; species Megaustenia siamemsis. The sequence goes on along the minus strand of JAVIAB010000160.1, from coordinate 31,649,160 downwards.
AACACATTACAAAAGAGAAGTGTCAGACTTATATCCATTCTCATAAATGTATGGTACCTAAACATGGAGATTTTTTACAAGACTGTACAAGCCATACAAGACAAATAGCCAAGAGGAATACTGTCCATATAATTTTTTTTCATTAAAATATGCTAAATAAAGTGTAGTTAAAGTGAAAGGCTTGAAACCCATTGCTATCAAACTTCAATATGAATGTAGCAATTACATCATAATTTGAAAGTTCAACTTTCAAATAGATGTTCCTACATAATATTATGATGTTTTTTAGAGAGCAATTATGTGAAATAAATTTTAACAACAAATAAATAGTTTGAAAAAAAAAAAACACACACACACATACACAAATCACAAAGAGAAATCATTTCTCCAGAAGATTTACAGAGTAATGCAAACTTATTACTAATTGCATTACATTTTTCTAAGACACAAAGACACCTCTTGGACTAGTGATTTGATTTTTGGCTCGCTAAGTAAACGCTAAGACCAAATTAACTTTTCATTAAAAAATGTAATTGACTTTTGCCCTTGTGGTACAAATCGTTTGATACTATATTCTGTGTAATTAATGAGTTATGCTTTCTTTAATTTGGTATTTAAAATGTTTACTTAAAAGGGGGGGGGGGGGGGGACCGAAGACACACTTGACAACATTATAGTATCAAAAGAAGACCACAATTTACAGAAAACAATATCAAATAAATTCATTCACACTTACAAAAGAAATAAATTATAATTCACACATTTACAGTAAAAAATTAAAATGTTAGCACTTCAACTCATGGAGAAACAAAACAAACAAAAGCCATAAGAAAATTGGTTTGTTACAAGCATTAAAGAAGGCTACATAGATCATTACATGGGCAATGAAATATCTTTAATATTAGGTGAATGTTATAACTAAAGGGCAACGAAAAAACAATGCTGTGCTGAACAGAAATAAGCTTAGAGTGCAACTTCTAGAGGTGAAAATGTGAAGACATTGAAGAAAAAAAATGTACACAATAATTAAGATGATATAAAGAGCTGGATTGGAATCTTCTGCCACAGCTGTCTCCTTACTACTCACCTGATTCTGACCCATCATGGGATTGTGAGGTGGCGGATGGGGGGATGGCTGGGATGCGGGAGGCTGCAATCACACACACACACAAGGGTAGAGAGACCAGGCCATCAACAAACATCAAAACATAAACAAACCAGGAGAATTATAAATCCTTTCATTAACAAAGTTAGGGTATGTAAAGATTAAACAACACAATGCAATCAACCAAAACACTCCAAGAAACACAACAAAGCTATTGCAGAGTTAAATCCAAAACTTTTTTTTCTTCAGAAATTAACATACACAATCAATTGAAATATTTTAAAACAAGAAAATAACTTCTTTGTCTATTCTATATTTCTTTCATGTTGCTGCCTCTTTATATTAATTTATATTTCCAACATTTTTGTTTAGTTATTATTATCATTTGTATTGTTCAATTTCCCAGATAAATATCTTTTGGCTGTGATGTAGTTCCCTTTACTGCACTTTGTAATTGTCAATATAAGCCTGTTTTGTTATAACCAATTCCATTCTTGTTACCTTTGCCTTTTTTTTTTTTTAAACTTCAACACCAGTTCTAATTTTTTTTTTTAATATAACTAACAACTTATCAATATAATTGTTATATTTTTGCACTCTATTCTTTCTAAGCATAACCTATAATACTTGCAAGACAATAAAGAAATATGATTAAAGGAACCTGAAAGTCAAGCACAAACTGCATCTGTATTGTGTGTGTGTGTGTTTTTTTTTTTATTAAACACCCTGGCCTTCTATAAAACACTGTTAAAGAATGATCCAAAAAATGATACAAAAACATATCACATGATTAATGCGGTTAATTTATTTTTTAATGCTCAAATATAATAATAATTTTTTTAAATGGCAGTCTTGTCAAAGGTTCCACAAGATAATTAAACCATTCATTAGTTATTGTTTCAATTTCATCACAACTGGTTTGTGGATTCTATTGAAGACAGAATGAGTGGTCCAAGGGAGGTAACAAATAAAATGTCCAGTAAGGACAGAGAAGTCCTGAAACCAAAATGGCTTTTCTAGTAATTTGAGTTTCTCCCTTACTACATAAATTGTTCAGGTTTAAACATAGATTGAGTAAAAGTAAGTAAAGTACCCCGTCACGCCGAGTGGCGTATAGCAAATATGGTGTAGTGACCCTATATTTTACAGACCTTCAGCGCATGATTTTTGGGGTAATGTGGTCAGTATTACGCCCGTGCTGCTTTACTTTCCCAGAAAAAAATCCGGTACCCATTTAAGGCCGGGTGAACCCGGAAGCCGTCGGTTGGGATCGAACCCTACCCCTTGTCCTTTGTAGTCCAGTTCACTAACCACTGAGCTATCGCGGCTCCCATAGATTGAGTGGTAAAACGAAAAAAAAAAAATCTGCACTCACTTTTAGCTACATGTTTTAAATATGTTACAAATGAGGATTATTATTTGTTGTGTGTATTAAATACTACAGGGCATGTCAAAATACATCAGCTTATGGTATATAACAAAAAATAGTAAAAATATTATGGATTGTTTCTCCCTTTACTAAAATCAGGGATAAGTGAAATTTTAATAACTATTATGAATACTTCAATACCAGTGGAATAACAGTGTTACAAGGGTCAATATTTGTATAGCATGTCTCTGATTAATAGTTTTGTAGCAAAGGTCAGCTAAATATTTCTTTTTACTGTTTTTTTTTTTTTTTGGGTGAAATTCACTCAAACTACAATGTTCCCATTTATTATTGGTTAAATTGTCTGAAGTGTGATACAGTTATTAGCAATAACCTATTACTTTAACAACAGCATCAACCAACTGTTTTATATAAGTGCCATTATCCCCATCACAAGTACATTGCTAAACAAGAAGCCACAGTTTTCTAATAGTGAATGACTTATGTGCATCTATAATATGTGCACAAAATGCAAACTGTATATGTGCAAAGCTGTGATAACAAGCTGTGACTGCTGTTCACAGTGCATAATATCACAAAAGTACTGGGTTAAATATATATCTATAAATTTTTGTATGCAAAGAAAAAAGCTATAAATTAACAAATTACAAGTATTATGCCTTCATTACCAATTAAAATGTACTTTCAAAATGTTATATGATTATTATGCAAAATAAGCACTTTCTACCTATGCTACAAATACTTCCTTTCAGCCTAAACTGTGCTAGAAGTTTGATTATTCACATTCCAACTTCTGTGTGTCTTCTGATGTATCTTTTATCTCTTTCGGTTAATGTAAACTTATTTGATATATCGTGATACGTGACAGAGTGATATGTTTTATCAATTAAAACAAAGTATCTTTTTTTTTCTATCTACTATTTCTTTTAGTTTCATTACCATATTAGCTAAAAATGATCACTGCAAATATAGAATTAAATATAATCCAGGCAAGCACTGCACTAAATACTCTCTCCCTAAATATCAAATAGCATTTAATGGACGTGCGAGAAACCAATTCAAGTATACAGAAATATTCCATGTTAATTTTCATTATTATCGGACAAAAATAATTACTGATTCAATTCTTGATTATTATTCCAACTATTATAGATGTTCAAAGATGTAGGATATGAAACAATGATATTGAAATTTAGCTTTAAACCTGATCCAAACTACACCCAAAGCAAAAACCTCACCAACTGTGTTATAAGGAAATAAGAACAGGAATCTCTCAGGGTTAAAATCAGGAATTTCCCATTGGTAACCCCCTTCCCTGGTAATCATATATTTGTTTTAAAATATATATATATATATATATGTGTGTGTGTTTACAATAATGCTAAACAGTAGGTGGTACATCAAACTGTCTTTTAAAAGATTCAGTAGGTTACATACTACATTTATTGGAGAGACTAGAAAGAGGATGATTGCTCGTTAGCAGAGAATGAACATTAAAGAGAAAATAATTTTGATGACACTGTATGTGAAAAGACTGTATCGTGTGAGCAATAAATGAACACACTTTACAGAAATGTGCAACCACATAACTGTTTAACAGTGACATAATATACAGTAACTAAACAGCACCAATAATTTCATTTACCAAATTCATCTGCTGTCCTTTATTCATACTTCTAACAGAGAGTAAATACTACCTTTTAATTCTAACTGTTTAATTCACTTACAGGGAAGAAACTGGAGGCATAGGACCACCAGGCATACCGTCTTGTGGTGGCATCTGACCCAAGGGACTTGGAGCTGCAGCATTCTGGAAAATACCAGACACAAATGTGATGTTTACGTATGTTTCATTATTTTAATTTTTCTATCATTTCTTACTTCACAAATATTCATTATTAGTGTCTAATTATAATTACTATTTGTGAGCTGACAATCATTTTTGTTATTCTGCATACTCATTGTAAAAAGGTTCATTACAGCTATTTTACTGTCATGAAAAAAGTTCCCAAAAATGGAATCATAGACTCTTTTAAATTGATAATTTTTAATAGCAAAAAATCACAGCTAGACTTTAGATAAATATGCCCGAGACTCTCACCTATGTGTGTGTATAAGATTTTGGCATGTTTTTCCCCTTTCAAAAAGATTAGATACCACCTGACAATCGTTATGCAAATTAATAATATATATACATTCTATATATTTCTACAACTATATATATTTTTTATTATTGTAACTCTGCAAATGTCTCGGATACAAATATGAAGCTAGATATTGATAAATGTTTCTCCTTCTTAAATTTTTTAAAAATGTTGTATACATATTAGTATAGTTAATATTTGTGTTTATAACAATTAATAAAAGTAGCGTCAATGCATGACTCCAATATAAATTAATATACTATTTCAATAAGTGGTATTGTGATGAGATGGTGTAACTTTTTTTGTTGCTGTTTTTTCCATTAGCAAGTCGATGTTGGTGTTACAAGAGTGTCTACTACTTATTTCCGTGATTGCTCTGAAATAATTGTTTTCTATTTATGCATGACTTCCCCTTTGTGGTCTTTATAATATTAATCATCATCATCAAGTACCGGGCATGCTGGCGTTAGTGATCATGTCTCTCCACAACTTTCGATCTCAACAGTTATCATTTCTGTTGTTGACCTTCTGCCAAGCCATTCTCTTAAGCTGTCTGTCATTTTTTCTCTTTGCTTCCCTCTATCTCTTCGTCCCTCAATAATATTAATATTCATATATGAATCACAAGTCCTACTTATTTCCGTGATTGCTCTAAAATAATGTTTTCCATTTATGTATGACTTCCCCTTTGTGGTCTTTATAATATTAATATTCATATATGAATCACAAGTCTCGGTTTCCAAAATTCTCTACTTCACCTATCTACAGTCTACGAAACAATTAATCCACAGTCGTCCTTTCGTTTCGCAAGGGCACGCTCCGAGTTTTACAACTGCTCTCAAAACAGGCTGTTCTATTGGTATTCTGCCCTCCCGCCACACAACACACCTTGGGTAAAGTGTGTATCATAACTACACACACGCAGGCCTTCCCTGACCCAGCCGACCTGAGACGAAACCATTCAGCGCTCGAGAGGGGTGGGTACATGGACATTTTTATTTGAGAAACAACTGGCCACGAGTCGCTTTATCGGTGGCGCTAAAGGTGGAGAGGAGGAGTGAGTGTGGGGTTGAAGTAGAAATCAGAAAGCTGTGACAACACGCGCCATGCTCACGACAAGCCGGGAAAACTTTTTGAAAAATGAGTGATACGATTGTTATTTGTTGGTGGATGTATGGTTTTAAAACAACAATTAAGCCTCTGAGCTTTTCTTCTTCTTACTTTATGAGCGATTAGAGAATCACAGACATTGAAACCCGAGCACAAATAAGAAGTATTTGACAGAATAAACGCACACGAAACAATTAAACTGGTCTCAAAACAAAAGTCAATCTGCAAGTGTCTATAATGTATCTTCAAGTAGATCCTTCTTGTGAGTTGTAGGATTTCCTCGAAGATCTCTGATACGTCTTCTATGATGGTGAGATATCTTCCAACTGAATCTGGTGTCAAGTAAAGCAAGCCCAACAGCAAGGAACGAAGAAGGAGAAGAACCTCTAAATATTTTCGTTTAAAACTAGTACAGAAAGAAACATGCAAATAAATTACAATAAGCGGCACGAGTCCGCTGACTTGGCCAATGTGTTCATTCGTAATAGAGTACCAGCTCGTACAATGGACAATGAACCCTATTGAAGCCTCGGTGGCTAAGCGGTTGTGCGTGCGTGCGCTCGCTGCTCATCAGAAGTGTTCGGGATTTGAATCCCAAATATGACGATTTTCTTTTTAGAATAAAAAATGTATCGGAGTTCGTTCAGCCTCTAAAAGTGGACGCCTGAGATTTTTCTGTGACTAACACTCAAGCTTTTGGGCTCCTTCGGTGGCCTGCATTAGAAGCAAACATTCCATCAACTGCTCCTAAGTAGTTTTTACTTTCATTTTGTATTCTTGAACTGATAATTGCGATCTAATATACCACAGAAGACAGTCTCAGGTTGAACAGCACAGCCAAGTAAGTGGCAATCACCCCCCCCCCCCCCCCACTCCCCCCCCTCCCTTTTCCCGCTAGCAACATGTTCATGTTTTGGTGAAGTTAAAAGACGGTCTGGCGTGATACAGACCACATCAACCAAAAATATACAATTGACATTAACACTGCGTCGTATACCTCAAGTGCCTAACTAGATGTGAGGGGAGAGACCTGATGTGACATTATAAACGAATATCTTTTGCTCTTTTATTATGTTTTTATTCAGTGTATCTCTTCGGTCAATTAAGTAATGTTGAATTCATATTTGTATTTATTTTCAAGAAACAGAAGCCCTCATTTAAAAACAAACAAAAACTGCCAAGTGTATTAATAACCGCATTCCTAAAAACTCTCCGGCAATACATGTACATTTTTTTTACCCCACAAACCTATTAATGCTAAACCTACATTTCACACACTTCTCGGTGTTGTATTATTTTTGGTGAATTTAATTTAGTCTTGTATCGCTGTTTTTCCAACTTAATGTTTTACTCACTTTACTATGTTGTTTGCTTCTAACTATGTTATTAACAAAGTGCTCTCATGTTTTTCCTTGTATTTTAATTTATGTCTATTACTCTACACGATGTTTCAGCTACTTTTGTCGCACACAATATTTTGCTACATGTCAATGTTTGAATCATGGATTCGTTATACAATTAACGGCATAAACATCATTGCCTGAAATTTGTGAGGAGATAGAATGAGGGAGGGAGAGACTAAATTAAGCCCGAAGTGAAGATGAATAGAACATTCACAAAACTAATATATTTGAATGTGAACATGTATGGATTATTGCTTTGCCCAACTAAAAGTGAGCAAAACTATTGAGTTAAGATACTACACAAATAACCATAACGCGAGCTCAAAGTAGATATATACTGCATGACTCAGTGTGAAGAGAAACAACACAACAGACAGCTCGAGGTCGGGGTATGAGAGACAAAGACTAGAGAGAATCAATAAGTAACTTGAAGCAACAAGCGATTAATAGGTGGCAATAACTACTCTAACTACCACTACACCCACACTATCACTCAACACATTCAATACTCAAGATAAGTGTGTAGTCATACAGATAAAATTGCCTTATTGAGCGTGACGTGCTTGAAAACTCATAGAAATATGCCCTAACACCTTGATGGTGAGATGGGCAGCGCTTTTGCCGACACTTTGTAGCCCTGTCTCGTCTCTTGTTAGGTTTAGCTGCTTAAGATTATTTTCTTATTTATAAGTATTCTGCAGCTTTGCTCGCGGCCCCCTAAGATATTTAATGTATTACATCTTATTTATTTCACATGTATGCCTATCTCCAATATATTTGATGTTTTAATTGTACAATCTCGGAAAGTAATAACCTCATGACGTATGGAATATTGTCTTAGTACCCTTTCTCCTTTGACCATCGAATCATTCATTGGGTGCCGTCTCCACATCAAAAGGTCGGCATGGAGCGCCACTTTACTGTCTATTGTCTTGATGGCGACCATGATTACACAAAGAAGTTACGACGATGATTTTCTGTTGCCTTCCGTCGGTTTGTTTACGGTTGACTCCGCTAGTCCTTGACTAAAAAGTCTCATCAACAAGGCAGTGGGGTTGTTTTATTTTACCCTCCCTTAGCCCTTTACTCTCTCTAGTATACATGCAGGGCAGCCGCAGGTTGTACTGTCTACTTCGTGTAATAGCAGGTAAAATTACCCGACCTGAATAATGACTTCCCCCCCCCCCAAAAAAAAAAGGATACTTAAATGTTATGTAAAGCCAGTCTTAACATATGGATATGAATCATGGACAATAGGACAACAGACAGGAAATCACCGGAGGCTGTAGAAATGTGGTTTAACAGAAGAATGTTGAGAATACCATGGACACGGATAAGAAGAGTAATGAAAACGTACTGAAAGAGGCCAAAGCAAAAATACAGCATCCAAAATTAGGAAGAAACAATCATAATTTTTTGCCATGTAATGAGAAGAGAATGGCTGGAATATATTGTGACAACTGGGGAAATTGAGGGACGAAGAGATGGAAACAAAGAGAAAAGATATCAGACAGCATAAGAGAATGGCTTGGCAGAAGGTCAACAACAGAAATGATAAATAACTGTTGAGGTCGAAAGTTGTGGAGAGACATGATCACTTACGCCAGCAAGCATAATGATTATGATATAATGATTATGTCATGCTTACACATGCTCATCTTTTGGTGTTAACAGCCCATTTTAATCTTGGTCTACCTCTGTCTCGTCTACCTTCAGTAGGGTATTGTGTTTCCTAACATGTCCCAGGAAATGTCAGTTCTCACACACGCACGCGCACACACACACACACACACACACACACACACACAAAATTGGTATAATAAATGTGGTCACCGGTCAGCATTAAGTTAATGCCGTCTAACAACACGATGGTTTTCTAACAGCATCTTAGTCTCCCAGAAAAAAAATATAGTATTCACTAAAGGCAGTTTAACTTACGAGACGGTGCTAATGTATAGCTCTATGAAGGCTTTAATCACATGCCTGTGCCCGCATTAGTTTTAAGTGTTTTAGATACGGCGAATACAAACGTTCAGTAACAATTTGCCAGCCAAATGGAACTGTGGCTAGAGATACGCACATGTCACTATGCACGTGTTTGTGTGACCTTTATAGACAGATAATGGATACAAATAGCAGTCGATATAAGGTCACTTGAGTAGTATACCAATTTGACATAAAATTACTAATAAACGCTTTGTTAATATGGTGGGGGAGCCGCGATAGCTCAGTGGTTAGTGAACTGGACTACCACGGACAAGGGGTAGGGTTCGATCCCAACCGACGGCTTCCGGGTTCACCCAGCCTTAAATGGGTACCGGATTTTTTTCTGGGAAAGTAAAGCAGCACGGGCGTAATACTGACCACATTACCCCAAAAAATCATGTGCTGAAGGTCTGTAAAATATAGGGTCACTAACACCATATTTCCCTATACGCCACTTGGCGTGACGGGGGTACTTTACTAATATGGTGGCTATAACCTGAGAATCAGAAAAAAAATAATAATAATAACTAACGTCATCACAAAACAAACTACAGAAAAGTCGACTGCATCGGGTGGAACGATGACTGCTTTCTTTGAGCACATTCGCAAGGTCTGAAAATGTGAGGAATGAAGAAGAAACAGACAAAATGAATAATTCACCAAAAATAGGTACGTCTTTTTAAGATGATTATATTTTTTTACGTAAATTTTAGGAGGATTACATCTCTCCAACAACTTAATATTATTTTCTAGAAGAACGCTCAGTTCACAGCTTCTGTAGCGTCCAGACGGTGGCTCCGTCATTTGAAAACTTCGAACCTTCAAGATACTGCCTGGATCTACTGACCCAGTAACTTGGGAGGACAGGTGATAATGAGAGTTAAAATCTCGCTTCGAGGGCATACGTAATGGGGACTTTAGAGTAAGTAAAGTAAAGTACCCCGTCATGCCAAGTGGCGTATAGGGAAATATGGTGTTAGTGACCCTATATTTTACAGACCTTCAGCACATGATTTTTGGGGTAATGTGGTCGGTATTACGCCCGTGCTGCTTTACTTTCCCAGAAAAAAATTCGGTACCCATTTAAGGCTGGGTGAACCCGGAAGCCGTCGGTTGGGATCGAACACTACCCCTTGTCCTTTGTAGTCCAGTTCACTAACCACTGAGCTATCAATGGGGACTTTAGAGCTTGACAATAAAGACATTTGAGTACACGTGTATGCAGCTGACTGTTGTACCTGTTTGTGACACAGAAACAAGGACCTAGGGTTATTTGATTGGCAGGTTATTAGCATTAAAGCAAGTATGCATACAAAGAGTATCGGTGGCGTTCTGAAAGAGTTCACGGCAAAAAGTAAGACTATCGTCAAACATCACAGAGGAGAGGAGTCATTATTTTAGCATGCAATGAGATGGGAACAGCTGGTATATAGTGTCAGCTGGGGAAAATTGGGAGCAAAAAGATAAGGTGGGAAGTAGAGAGAAAAGTAAAACCAAAACGGAGACTATGGTTGTCTAGGGGTAAGGTGTCAGTCTTTGAACAGGAAGGGGGTTCGAGCCCTGCCATAGGCGGTGGTAAATTGTTCACTTGTAATAAATGCTCTCTTCGTGTCTTTACTCTCCTCAGGTTAGTCAGATTCGATGTCTGATCCTCTTGATAACAGTAAATAAAGGAGGTCACGTGTGCACTTCCGCACGTTAAAAACCCTTGGCAACAAATCGAAAAGAGTAGGCCAAAATAGTCGCTGCCTGAGCGAAAATTGTTAACAAAAAACGACCCTTGCCTAAGTCGGATGTATCGGGCCGAAAGACGCAGATATGGCGACTTTGCTGTAAACTAGTGCAACATAAGGGTTACAACTAAGAAGTTTAATTTAAAAAACTTTAGTAAGAAGTGAAGAACACATAAATGATAGACACATACCTATAGAAGGTTGTGGCGAGATATGATTACCTACACGAGGCATGGTCATGATGATGATGATGTCATCTTTCGGATATGTTATTTGATGACAAATATGCTCATTTTAATTTAGAAAAATAAATTATTTTTCTTTTTTTTCAATTTGAAGATAAAATCGGAGCTGACAATGACGAAAAAGTTGGATCTGTGGCAGGCAGCATCGCCTATCGAACGAAACTATAAAGCATTTTTAAATGTGACAAATTTCGTTCCACAGACGACGAGGAGTTGTCTGAAGTGAGCACACCACTAATCGCGCGACATTTGAAAAATTTGCAGCCTAGTTTCTGTGAATATTTTTCTGTTCTTGATTCAAGCAAACGCAGAATTAGAAGTTTATGAACAAGAGGGGGCTTACGGTAGCACAGGAAGGCAAACTCATAGAAACGCAAGGATGGTGTTCTGGGATTTCGGTTAAAGAACGGCTCATTTTAAATGTATTGGCACAACTTACACAGATTGTTAGAAGCATCAAAGATAGCAATATGAAATAAGTGAAAGTATTGATGCTTGCTGCCTCGCTCGTGTAACACAAACCGTTCTATACTCTAACAGATAAGAACTGTAATAGTTAGCTGAATGACAAGAGTCAGTACTATTTAAGGTTACCTCCTAAAAGAGACTAAGGAAGCGTCAGAAGGCAGCTTTTCAGCTCACAAGGCGATAGAGCCGATTAAAGGAATTGGTAAATGGCTCATGAGTTAGGAATAAGTAATGACAGCCAGGAAAAAAATTGGCCTTCTCAGTTCGGAATGTGCAATCCTAGTACGATGAAATTGTCTATTTCACTTACGAAATAAGTAACACAGTTCCCTCTCGGTCCGAAAGCGGCGCACGATAGAGCAGAAATAATAACCCTACAAGTCTGGCGATTCACTTGTAGGTCTTGTTTTGTTCTTGAGCCATAGCTGAGCCCTCTTAATTCATTGTTCTTCTTAAGAGTTTCTCTTGGTCTTTTTTCCTTGTTTTCTTTTGCCAACAAGAGCCCACGTGAAGGCCTGACGCGAGAATTTCTTTCTGAACATAGTATAACCGATCAGGCGATTTTTTTTTTGTTTTAATAAACTTCCCCATGAGCATTTTTGTTTAGTTTCTTCTCTTATAAATTAATTTCAGAGTTTGAGGTTTTGCCAACTTCTCGGCGAGGCACGATCTACTCAACCTCAAACTAAGTCGTCCATGTTATATCTGACCGCAGTTGCCATCAAAAAGAAAGCAGGAGCATTTATTATTTTTTTAATTTTATTATTGTGTGTACCTCGAGTTCTACCGAATTGTATTCTAATGCTTCGTGTATGAAACTCAGTAGTGTACCGATTTTTTATTATTTTTTTTTTATACTCGTTTGTTTCTTCTCAGAAGAATGTTGAAAGTTCCATGGACAGCTAAAAAAGACCAATGACGACATTCTCAAAGAGGCAAAAACAAAAAGGGAATTCCTAAGAAACACCAGAAAGAAACAATCAACATTTTCGGGCACATCATGAGAAGAGGAAAGTTGGAATACTTGGTTACAACTGGCAAAATACAGGGAAGGAGAAAGATCCCGGACGACAAAGTGAGAAAATATTATAGTTCGCTCACAAATTCGTGCCCACAGAGTTTATTAATTATCTCGGAAACTGATGAATTTCTGTATTTCTTTTTCGTCAAATCTTATTTTTTCACCGACCTTTAGTCTGATTTTATGCCCTACTGTCATGCATTTAGGAAAGATTTTTGCTTATTTGAGGTATATAAAAATATTATTTTCTTGCTTGTCCTAAGTTTTAGGATTTTACAATACCCACATTTGTTGTAATCAACTCACCAATTAAATATGCAAATTTCACGTGCACACCACACAATCTTAGGACCGTTTCGCACTCTTAATTTGTAAGACGGGCGCCACTCCGAGGTTTTATTTTGTCATTTCAGTTCCGGTTTCTTGTTAAATTGTCCCAGAGGCGTATTTTAACGAAATATTTACTATGAATGAATATTCCTGTATGTGTGATAATTTGTAAGCTATTGTGAAGTGATTACATTATTTTTAAAACCATGAAGAGTTTAAAGTGTAAATTCATCACTAGGCAAAAGGTAACTGTGTTATTGTACATGCACTTTTGCAAGAATCTAAACTAAAAGGGGTCGGTTATATTACGATATTAAAAAAAACAGAACACGGGCAGCTCTAAATATAGATAGAAAGTCTTTCAATCGATGGATAGGACAGAACTTTGACTCTGCGGAGGCGACGGTCAAGCAAGGAAGTTTACCTATCTCTATGACGAATATATAAAATCAAATGAAAAATGTTTCCTTATTCAATGCAATACGGATACGCCTTCGGCTTGCATTGTTAGAAAATTAACATAATTTACAGTAAAATCTAATGTTTAGAGCACGCGGTTTGATATTTTCCTAAAATTATATAACAAAAAACTACTTGTGCAAAATTCAGACTACCTTTGTACTTAAAATGTTATAAAATCTGAAGGTCGGTGAAAAAATAAGATTCATGAAAAAGAATTACAGAAATTCATCAAACAGTTTAGATAGTTTGGTGGTATCATGGCATGGAAAACTGTCAACTACATAATTGATATGATACACTGTGGGTAGAAGATTGTGGAAGGACATGATCGCCTACACCAACAGGTATGGTACATGATGATGAATGTTTCTGTGATAAGAGATCACTTGAGTCTGTTGGTCATTGGTTCTCTGTAGGTTTCACATAAATGTCGCTTATAGTATCATTTGGTGTCAAATCTCTCCAATTTATACGACATTATATACACGGGAGATTATTTTACAGTCAGAACTCCGAAACGAATTTTCAGTTGTTAAACCCAAAATATAGCAAAGAATAGCAAAATGTTACATTTTCTCAATATTCCTGTATGGCGCAGAAACATGGACATTAGACAAGAAAACAGAACAGAAAATTGAAGCCTTTGAAATGTGGATTTATAGAAGAATAGGTGGAATTGGATAGAGGGAAAAGAAAACAAACGATGAAGTTTTAAAACAACTAAAAATAAAAAGAGAACTACTAAATACAATTAAGACAAGACAAATGACATTTTTGGGGCACGTTAAAAATTATTGGGACACAACAGCCTACTAAAAGTAATATTGGAAGGGAAAATACAAGGTAAAAGAGGCAGAGGCAGACCAAGACTAACATAGATGAGTAACTTCAAAAGATGGACAAGCCAATCTATGACAACCTGAACCATCAAAGCAAGAAACAGAGTGGAATGGCGATCCATGGTAGCCAACCTCCGTTGCGGAGACGGCACTCGATGATGACGTGAAACCCAAAAGAAAAAGTCCCACAGCGACTGACGACTCTAGTTCTGTGTTGGTAGATAAGCTCTCTTATGCGCCCATTAAGCCTCTCGTTTCTGGAAGTACCTATTTTAGAGGCTTATATGTGAATCGCCTAACCATCATTGTTATTAATTAAATGGCAAATATATAACCAATAATAATACTTTATCTAGCTACCTTTTGTTCGCCTGAAGTATTGTCTATTATCTGCAATGTCGTTTCCTGTATACATTTTACAATCTTTTGTAATTCTTGCAGTGGCCAATATAGTTTTGTCTGTAGTGTTGTATCTATGGGTCAATGGATTTTCCTCAGTCTACTATATTCAGTATAGTCTTGAAGTATGTGGTTCAGCAGTCTGGGGCGCCCATCCACATGTACATGTAGTTTAGGTGCCGATCTTGAATTTTTTACACATGTGACTAGAGTCGATTGTGCCCTGTTCTGAGGCGTATAATGATAACTTGTTCTCGTCTATTCAAATTGTGAAAGGCATCCTGATTTGGCAGTTTTGGTCTTTTGATTGATTCTATTATCTGTTTCTTATGATGGTTATGTAACTGGTGCATCTGATTGTGTGCATGTTGCGCCTTCCTTTGCCAGCTGATAATGCTTATTTAAATTGTCACATGCTGATATCACTCATGTCACAAGTATGTACATTTCTGTCAGTCAGAGTTGATCGGCAATAATGAAACCGTGAGTCGGATCTCTACACTACGAATATAACAGTATATGTGTATTTGTTTCTTTTTCACATCTTAATCAAATGTGCAGGCTTCCGGTGACAGACTTTAAATAAATATGCACTTTAGGCCCTAAAGTTGATTTGTAATGTTAAATGTTCGGGGATGCCTGCGATAAATAGTTACAGGCAGTAAGAAAGTTAGGGATAGCCATCGAAACACATGGAAGTTTGTGGCGTATACTGGTTTTGGGATCTGGACTACCGCTGACATAATAAATAAAGACATACATTATATTCAGTAGGCTAACCGGAAGTAATATTTGCTAATGACTTCACTACATTTAAATTACTTACTTATTTATATGTAAACTCGATTCGTCTTGTTCGGGACGAAAATGTCTCGATGACTTTTCTTTGAAAGTACTGTCGGGTTGGTTTCTAAGTTTCTGAAGAAATGATTTCTCAATGGACCTTATTGTCAAAACAAATAAGCGTTCTTGTGTCTGAGTTGAGCGACAATAAGATTTGATTCTCTTGAGAGCAGAAAAAGTTCTTTCTACAGATGCTGATGCGCATAACGTAGTTATAAATAGGTTAGGAAGTTCCGGTAATCAGACAGTTTCACTTTCACTTTATTACGCTTCTGATTGGCTAGAGTAAAAATAACCAATGAAAACCGCATTTTGTATAGGTAGCTCTCGCCCGTATAATTTGACGGGAATTTTTGAATGTCAAAGTCATTAATTCTAAGTCGGAGAGAAGATAAATGTACCGCTGCTGATTAGCGGTTTCATGTACTATTTTTATAGTAGTTTCGGCCTCATTCACAAACGTTATAGTGGCCATAGGAAAACCTTGCTTTTATAAATGCAAATCAAAGCAAATAAATCATATCGGCCTACTAAATGTGTAATAGAATATTAGAAAATTTGTAATATAATTATGCACAAAAAAATATAATAAATTATCATTTCCTTTTGTATTTCGTTAATATGTTCAGGCTACCGGTGGTAGCTGCGGTAGAATAGAGAATACGCCACTGATGGAAGTACCCCAGCTTCATCACTATACAATGTACAGATATTCACTTTGCACGACCGTAATACTAGTTCAGTTTAGTTTAGTTGTTTAGTTTAGTTCAGTTATTTAGTTTAGTTTAGTTTAGTTTAGCTTAGATTTAGTTTAGTTTAGTCGAAAGATCATTTTCATTGCACAACGGACAACTCCATAGAGCTCAGAAACCCGAAAATAAAGCACACACACCAGCGAAAGCACTAAAGATGGGTTCTGCTCAGAAGCATGAAATCCATTGTACCAGCGAAGACCTTGTCCCCAAAACCTCTTCAGACGCCTCTTACATGTGACAGTGGCTATAATCTTTCCTCCACTCACCATGGCCAGGGTCTCCAGTAGCCACAGGGGCGACTAATACTGAATGGGCTAACCGGCACACCAGGAACCGCGACAGATTATTGCGGTTATCGCCAATACCATTAAATAACAAAACTGCAAGAAGTTAAAACTATCTTACTGTGACATAAAGTTAAATTATTTGACCGTGAGTGACTACTACTACTACTGCTTTAGTTAGATACATCCGAAGATGCATTATTAGCCTCATGGTGACCACATCTTTCTTTGGAACTTTATATACATTCCAAGAAGTGACCGATTTACAGAAATCATAGTTTTATGCATATGTTCCAAACAGCTTTAGAGAGGCTAAAAAATGACAGACTTACAGTGACTACAACTTGCTTTTGATATATTTCACAAACAATTCTACACAGACTACAACTTTATTTCAAACAATTCTACATCGACTACAACTTTATTTCAAACAATTCTACACCGACTACAACTTTATTCCAAACAATTTTACACTGACTACAACTTTATTCCAAACAATTCTACACCGACTACAACTTTATTTCAAAACAATTCTACACAGACTACAACTTTATTTCAAACAATTTTACACTGACTACAACTTTATTCCAAACAATTTTACACTGACTACAACTTTATTCCAAACAATTTTACACTGACAACTTTATTCCAAACAATTTTACACTGACTACAACTTTATTCCAAACAATTTTACACATACTACAACTTTATTCCAAACAATTTTACACTGACTACAACTTTATTCCAAACAATTTTACACATACTACAACTTTATTCCAAACAATTTTACACATACTACAACTTTATTCCAAACAATTTTACACATACTACAACTTTATTCCATACAAATTCTAGGGATGCTACAACTCTCTATCTATCGATATATATATATATATATATATATATATATATATATATATATATATATATATATATATCGAAAGATAATTTACGAGTTTAGCGTCCCCTTGTACTTTATTCGGTCGCTCTCGAATCTTTCATCAAAAGACCCTGGGTCAGTTTCATAGTTTGGAATAATCTACAACTAAACCTAACCCTAAACCTACACCTTGTTTAAAAATTAAAATTAAATATACAAAAACTAGAAACAGTTGATAATTCAAGCATGCCCTGTCATATGTAATTCAAGTATGTCCGGTCAGTGAAGGGAGAACACTCGTTTAGCAAAAATAATTTGGGATGCTAAACTCGTAAATTATATATATACCAACCCAATTTTGCTGTGACTACAACTTTCTTTATAGATATATATTTCCAAACAATGTTACGGATACAACTGTTTCTTAAAATATTATATATATATATATATATAAAAGTAAAGTACCCCCCGTCACGCCAAGTGGCGTATAGGGAAAAATATGGTGTTAGTGACCCTATATTTTACAGACCTTCAGCACATGATTTTTGGGGTAATGTGGTCGGTATTACGCCCGTGCTGCTTTACTTTCCCAGAAAAAATCCGGTACCCATTTAAGGCTGGGTGAACCCGGAGCCGTCGGTTGGGATCGAACCCTACCCTTGTCCGTAGTAGTCCAGTTCACTAACCACTGAGCTATCGCGGCTCCACTAATTTTTAATATATATATATTATATATATATATATATATATATATATATATATATATATTCCAGTTAAATTTTGAACATCTGCACTATGCCACATAGAAGAAGCAGTAGGCCGTGACGTGTGGGAGATCTTTCTACTACTAAACAATACTAAACTTTTTTTTTTTTTATCGAGGTGACCTATGCTCCACTGAACTTTATTTATCAGCATTTGGAACGTTACAATATTCCTGGTATTATTTTTTTTTTCTGTAACATTCTCAATCGGCACAATATTAGGGTGTCTAAAAATAAAGGATTTACAGTATAATGTTGAAAATCGATTTCCTATGGGAGGCAGTCAATGAGAATCTTTCTAGGCGAAGGATAGGGATGATGTGTGGGGGACATTGACTAACTTTGTGCTTGGCGACTTGCTGTTGTAGGCCCGCTCTGCTATCGTCTCTCCCAGCTATCTACCTACCTATACACGAATACAGCGTGATGAAACAAAACAAAGACAGGCGGACTAGAGATAGCAATTTTAGGGGCACTAGGCAGGGCATACGCGAAAAAAGGGGGGAGGGGCGGACGGGAGGGGGAGTGGGGAACTTAGGCACATAAGAATAGCTTTCTCTATGATTAGTGAAAAATAAAGTTATATTGCTATGGCTAGTGAAAAATAAAGTAACGGTCTATATCTAGTGAAAAATAAAGTAACATTTTCTGTGCCTAGTGAAAAATAAAGTAACATTTTCTATCAACAGCTAAAACTAAGGTAACTTGCTATATCTAGTGAAAAATAAAGTAACCTTTTCTATCTACAGCTAAAACTAAAGTAACTTGCTACATCTAGTGAAAAATAAATTAACCTTTTCTATCTACAGCTAAAACTAAAGTAACTTGCTACATCTAGTGAAAAATAAAGTAACCTTTTCTATCTACAGCTAAAACTAAAGTAACTTGCTACATCTAGTGAAAAATAAAGTAACCTTTTCTATCTACAGCTAAAACTAAAGTAACTTGCTATATCTAGTGAAAAATAAAGTAACCTTTTCAATGTGTAATGAAAAATAAAGTAACATTTTCAATGTGTAATGAAAAATAAAGTAACATTTTCTATCTACAGCTAAAACTAAAGTAACGTGCTATATCTAGTGAAAAATAAGGTAACCTTTTCTACCAACAGCTAAAACTAAAGTAACTTGCTACATCTAGTGAAAAATAAAGTAACCTTTTCTATGTGATATATTTGTTTTGGGCACTTTGGTGCGTTATGAGTATGCAGTGGTCAGACATCATGCGACAAATTATGATTGGCTAGAGTTTCTGCTGTCTTCTCCAACTATAAATCTGTATCCCGGTTAGACAGCACTGCTTGTAATAAACTGTTCTATGGAATAGGCGTGAAATGAGTAATGTGTATAAAGAAGTGATACCACTGAGCTACTTGTATAAGGAAAAGAAAACAATACAGTTCATTGATTAGTGTCTGCTAGAGTGACTGATTGACCGGTTTGAACATATGAAGATGGGTCACGAGCATACAAGCACGTAACAACTGTCAACTATTTGTTGAATACTGGAATGATTGTAAAAGTCCTTTGGTGTCATGTAAAGCCAGCCTTCCTTATGTAAAGGCAGTCCTGGCATATGGACTTCAACCTGGACAAATTAGTACTTTCAAGAAAATCGTTGCCACGGAAATGTTTTACGAAGAATGTTGAGAATACCATAGGCAGCTAAAAATAGTAACGAAGACGCTCTAAAAGAGAAAGCTAAAATAAAGTTTATTTTCAGTATCAGGAGGAAACAATGATCACGTGAGGCCACGATATGATAACTGAACAGCTGCAATATATTGTGAGATCAGGAAAATCGAGGGAAAAACATAATCCACAGTATTGTGGAGGGAGAGAGAGCAGTCTATTTATCTACTTTTCGTTCGCCTGAAGTATTGTCTGTATCTGCAATGCCGTTTCCTGTATAAATGTTCTTTTGTAATTATTGCAGTGGCTTATATAGTTTTGTCTGTAGTGTTGTATCTATGGTCCAATGGATTTTCCTCAGTCTACTATATTCAGTATAGTCTTGAAGTATGTGTTCAGCAGTCTGGGGAGCCTGTCCACATGTACAAGTATACAAGTAGTTGTTGAGGTGCCGATCTTGAATTTATATACATATGACTGTGGAGTCAATTGTGCCATGTCCTGGGGCGTTTTATAACTTGTTCCCATCTATTCATATTATGAAGGGCATCCAGATTTGAGGCTTGTGGTCTTCTGATTGATTTGATTATCTGGGGTTTTTTTTTTCTACTGGTATGCAACTGGTGCAGAGAGAGCAGTGAAGGAGAAAGGAAAATTAATTGTTCTTTCTGCTCCTTAATAATTTCTTAACCCAGTAAGTAGCCATTCTTTCTTTAGCTCTGTGGATTGGAGAGGGTTATAGGAAGGAATTGAAGGGGCTAGAGGCAGAGATATTGAACAACGATATCTTCTGTATCGATAAACCAGAGCTCCAATCATTAGTTTACACTTGAGCTCTCTGACGCAAATATAAATATGTGGAGCTGAAATAGGAACGCACGCAGCACCATGGAAAACGAGCAGATGCAACAAAGGTAGTTAACAGGTGTCTGATGTTTCAACCTTCAAGCACTGCGTTTCATCCGCCAACATGGCACACGATGAATGCTAGTACTGCGCAATTTACGCGGCGGAGTGCGTGTAGTAATCACCAAGTTGGCGCGAGAAGAAAGTGACGCCATAAACAAACAAGCGGGAAGAGGAAAGACAAAAGTGGCGCACAGCGTGGAGTCAGGAGTGGAGATCTGCGGATCGATTTCACAGTACGGTTCGTCCGATAGCAGACGTTAATGATAATGCTGTAAAACAGAAATTTGTGTAGGCCATTTTAAATGCGTTATATAAAAGATGTGTCACAGCTGTTCGATACAGCAGGGGGGGGGGGTGGCAATTTATCTATAGCCATGGAGTTGTAACTCCGTTAGTGTAGAGATGCTGCATTTCAAGGACGATAGGGGAAGAGTTTGGTGGGAGTGTTTTACTCACAGCAGTTTGTCATCGATACTTTAGTTGTCTTGCTCATTTCAGAAAAATAATCTCTCCGCATATATTCATATTAGTTTCTTTGACGCAATCTTCTAATCAGCGTTCACCCCTTAAGTGGGCGCAGGTCAGTAGTGTTGCTACTCTCTTTACAGCATAGCAACGATATCTGTGCCTTTCGACCCGTTACATCAGTCTTCGGCATAGGTACATCTGTTTAACAATTCTTCCCAAACAGCGGCTTATTGAGTTATTTGCGGGTCATCATCATTGCACTCCGAACATGTCCATAGGTGCTCAGATCCCCCTCCTCAGCAATTCCCTCAGTGTCCAGCGACTGACGACTCCAGTTCTATGTTGGTTGATAAGTCTTCTTACACGGCCACTAAGTTTCTCATTTCTGGCCGTGCCCATCTTAACTCCCATTTCCATCATCCGAAAAAGTGACGTTGATCTGTGTTTGTCGTTCTGTGCTCTTCCCACATCTCGAAGGGCATTGATGATGTCCGCCCGATCCATCGGTTGCCCGTCCTCAACGACAGCGCAGCTAGCCAATCTGTCCGCTCTTTCATTTCCCCGTACTCCCGCATGTCCAGGGACATAGACAAAGGTGGCCTTACGTATTTTGGATTTCTGCAACGACTCTACCCATTGCATGCGTACAAAGCCCGCCTCCGTTTTTTTAATCATGCTCGGCTATTTCGGTCTACTATTTTCGGCCTTTAACTGCCAAAGGTTCTTTAACGTGCGCGAGTGCACACGGGACCTTCTGTTTTTTTTTTGTGTTTTTTTTTTTAATCCCCCACACCCGAGAGGGCTGGACATCGGATCTCTCACTACCTAGAGACCACAAGAGGGTAAAGCCACGAAGACACTACACATGCGAAGTGAACAATTTCCAGAACAATTACCTTTTTATTCAGAGACCGACTCTAGACCAACCAGTCCTCTGACGCATTCAAACTGATTACAAGTAATAAATAGCATTAGTGGTCAAATATTTCACTTCAGTGTCCAATTTGCCGTCTTTGAAGCATTTATTATACACAGTTATTTGTCATTAATACTTTAGTCGATTTCCTTATGTGTATATTTCCGTGATCGCCGTGATGTGTTTTAAATTTTAACAACTTTTGTGATTTAAAAAATTAATATTCATCATCATCCGAAACTCCCAAATGTGTCAATCGTTGATTTACTTACTACGAGCATTAAATACTAAAAGATCACTTCTACATATTTACTTTAGTTTGAAATGTTGCGTTTTGCGTGTAATGTTACAAACGGATGTTACTTCCATACAATAGATCCATTTTTAGAATGAGAGGAATCTACCACACTCAAGGCATAACATCGCAAAGCAGTCTGTTGTTGATATTTTAGTAATATTTGTAACTTTTCTCAGTTATGACACTGGACTTGAGTAGAATTCTACATTCTATTTTATTCATTCAATATGAACATTTAAAATGATCATAAGAGACGCTAGAAAAAAATATATTTTTCTTTACATTTGTGATTAAAATATTAATGTTTTAGACGCTCTCTCCCTCTTCTACCTTTCAGCTCTCTGTGGAGCATAGGTCTTCAACAAACACTTTCCAAGTTGTTCTGTTTATTGCCATTCTTTTAAGATCATTCCATGTCTTCCCCATCATCTTCATCTCTGCTTCTGTCTGTCTTCCCCAAGAATTTCTTGGTCTTCCTCTTTGTCTTTTCCCCTGGGGATTCCAAAAAGGGCCTGTTGTATAATACTCTCAGTTGGCTTCCGTAGTGTGTGTCCTATCCAGCGCCATCATCTTCGCTGTATCTCTTTATCTACTGGTATTTGACTGGTACATTTCCATAATTCTATGTTAGTGAGTTTATCCTGCCATTTCCATCCTTTTATTCTGTGTAAGCATCAATTAATGAAAGTGTATAACTTCATGATTGTCAATTTTGTTGTTCTCCATGTTTCACAGTCATATAATAGGACTGACTTAATATTGGAGTTGAAAATTTTTATTTTTTTGTATTTAATTTACTTCTATATTTTTCCTAGTGCAACAAAATCACCTTTTGCTTTTGATATCCTTATTTTGGTATCATCTTCTGTTCCTCCCTCTTTATCTATATTACTGCAAATATATATTGTCTGTAGAAATGTGGTTTTACAGAAGAATGTTGAGAATACCATGGACAGCTAAGAAGAGTAATGAAAATGATCTGAAAGAGGTCAAAGCAAACAGATAGCTAATTTCCAATATTAGGAAGAAACAATCATCATTTATTTTTTGGCCATGTAATGAGGAGAGAACAACTGGAATATATTGTAACAACTGGAAAAATTGAGGGACGAAGAGATAGAGGGAAGCAAAGAGAAAAAATACCAGACAGCTTAAGAGAATGGCTTGGCAGAAGTCAACAACAGAAATGATAATTAACTGTCGAGATCGAAAGTTGTAGAGAGACATGATCACCTACGCCAGCAGGCTCGGTACTTGATGATGATGATGAAATGTAAAATTGTACGTCTAGTAGAGGTATTTCTCCTAATTTTATTTGGTTATCGCCAACTGCATTAATTCTCATAACGTTGGTCTTATCTCTATTAATGTTCAGTCCTAGCCGCTGTGATCTCTCATCAAGTATGCTCATTTTCTCCTGCATTTGTTGATGGCTGTTTGATAGGAGAGCTATGTCATCAGCAAAGTCTAAATCATCAAGTTGCTTGGTCAGTGACCACTGGATTCCATTTCTGTTGTTTTGAGTTATTTTCATAATACAATCTATGGCCAGTAGAAAGAGAAATGGAGACAGAAGGCAGCCCTGCCTTACTCCTGTTCTTATTTCAAATGCTTCTGTAAGCTACCCTTCATGCATCACACTACATTTCACTCCGTCATACATTGCTCTTATCAGTTTAATAAACTTGGTGGGGGTTACATAATGACTCAGCAACTTCCAAAGCATTTCTCTTTCTAAACTATCAAATGCCTTTTTGTAATCTATGAATCCAATATAAAGTGGGGACTGTAGTTTTAAACTTTGTTCAACTATTATACGTAGAGTAGTTATTTGATCAGCACATGATCTGCTCTTCCTAAAACCTGCTTGTTCATCTCTCAAATGTTTCTTTATGGCCTCTTTTAGTCTCGCCAGAATGATTCTGCTTACTATTTTTCCTGGCACTGATAGTAGCATAATTCCCATATAATTGTGCACTCCTGTGAACTTCCTTTCTTTAGTAGTTTGATCATATAACCTTCCTTCCAGTCCTTAGGTATTTCTTCCCTCTCACAAATTTCTTCTAATAGATTATGTAACATCTTGGTAGAGGTGTTAATATCTGCTTTGATGGCTTCCGAAGGAATTTCATCTGGTCCTGTGGCGTTACCATTTTTTAATAGCTTGATGGCTTTCATTATTTCTTCTTTGCTTGGTTGTCTTATCTTTAATAAAGGTATTGATCTGTTTGTATTTTCCACTTAATTTCTTTGTGCTGTTGTACAGTTCTTTCATATTTCCTTTATTTGCTGCTTCCTCTGCCTCTTTAGCTAGTTCATCTATATATTTCCTCTTATCCCTTTTAATGCATCTTCTCACTTCTTTGTTCACCTCTGTGTAAGCTTCCTGTGTCTTGGCTTTATTACTTCTCGTTTTGTTTTTATTTATGTCTGCTTTTGTTCTTTCTTTCTTTAATTTATTCAGGGTCTATTTGCTGTCATCCATGCCTTATTCTGGCGTTCTCTTTCCCAGCATGTCTTCACATGTCTCTTTCCATATATCTTTTACCTATTTCCAATGATCTTCTATATTTATTGTATTTTCTAGTTGTTGGTGGACTTGGTATTTGTTTGATGCTGTGACTACGAATTTATCTTTAATCCCTTGTTCTTTTAAGAAACCCTACATTAATATACTTCCTACCCTTATTCATTGTAGTATATCTTTTTAGTTTAAGTTTAAGTTTGGCTATAAGAAGATGATGATCTGAAGCTATATCTGCCCCTCTGTATACTTTTACACTTATGTAAGGATGACTTAAACTTATTATTAATACATATGATTGATTTTCCGTTTTATGTTCTATGTTTTAGACTAGAATGGGTCAAATTTGTCATTGAGTTATTAGCGGGTCATCATCATTGCACTCAGAACATGTCCATATGTGCTCATATCCCCTCATCAGCAAGTCTCACAGTGTCCCTCCAGTGACTGACGTCTCCAGTTCTGTGTTGGTTGATAAGTCTTTTTACACGCCTACTAAGTTTCTCGTTTCTGGCTGTGCCCATTTTAACTTTCATCTCTTTCATCCGAAGGAGTGACGTGGAAAATTTGTTATATTATTATATACAATTTAGACATGTTTATTCTCATAAACGTTATTGGACTGAAATTTAAAATATCAATAGCATAACAATTAATTATCTATAATATTAATATGTTTCGTAGTGTGTCACACAAACTTGAACCACTCCAACAAAATATCAACCTCAGGAATGAATGGAATGTAGTTTCCTCGGGACATTTACATTGATACATGCAGCATCATTTTAATGATTAAAACTTTCACTACTTGAGATTAAAGCAAGAGACTGTGGTAAACGCTGCCAAATTCTCATGATTAGAACTAATATGCCAATTTGAGGTGAGAACAAACAGTTGTGTTCAACAAGTATTAATCTACTAAAATACTAACAGAACATATCTCAGCATTTTAATTACTTTTAAATACTTTTTTGTGGTGTCACAAATTGGAACCACTCCTGTAGAATATAAATCTTATACGTGTGCAGAATGTAGTAGCTCTAGCCACTTTCACAAATATTTTATTGTCAAATATCTAGGACTATAATTGAAATGGCACCTTAAATTAATGACTGTAATGGCAACGGGGCATTGTAATGACAACTGTTGTCTGCCTGACATGACAACGTTAGCCTCTATGAACCAAGTGAGCGATATGTTTTCCTAACCAGTTATAGTTAATGGTGTCGCTATAGGGTCAAGTTCTTCTACACCAGGGCCGGATGTGAGCATTTGTTCTGGGCGCGACTATAAAATGACGAGTACTTGAGATGTAAAATTATATACAGATTAGAAGAGCAGACTGTTTTAATGGCTTTAAAGATTAGAAGTTGAAGATTTATGTTTGAATACCAGGTCATCTGATAGAGACACTGGGCGATCCTGCTCTTTGTTTTTATAAGTTTCTCGATTAAAGAAGGTAATGATACAGACTGACTCAGACGAGCTCATTAAAAGTAGTACAGACAATATTTGTGAAAGAATAACGTTATTACCGATGGGGCTTGGGAAGGCGCAAGATTCTCAACAGCATCTGAGCTAAGAGTATTCAGCGTCCTATAACTAAATGTGTGAGCCTGGATCGACGAGCAACAGATGTCCCGGAGTTGCTTTTGAAAACAGACTAGCCAGTCTACCAAGCGAATAGGGATCTAAGAAGGTAGTGCAACCCGATGCTCTAAAAACGCCGTACAGAAGTCCATTGCGTTAGGCCGAAAGCCGCAAATATAAGAATTGCTGTAAATCACAAGACAACGCATTTACGCCCACTTAACCTCCTTTTTAACACAGCTACTTGGTTTAGTCTAAAAGTGGCATTTTAGATACAATCTTTTAAATCATTGCAACAGATTTTTGTGAAGATGCCATGAACCTAGTACATTCTACTCATCCTTAAAATTGATATTTCATGGAAGTGGTTTAAATTTGTGACACCACATACTAAATGTAAAGTTGTTTAGCTAAAGTCAATATTTATGAATGAATGATATTTTAGTTGAATAATGATTGCAACAAAAAGATTTCAACAATTGTTCACAACATCTGGGGTGCAATATTCAAATTTTAACGACAAAAGTTTGTAAGTTTTCAGATATAACTTCTAACCAGAATACATATGTAATATAGTATGCATGTGTCTATAATATTGATAGAAAGGCACAAATGAGGATATTAACTAAAGTATGAGTGGACGACAGCTGTGCTAAGGGCAAACGATGAGTAGTAGTCGCCATCGGGTGAACGTTTCAAGAAAGAGTTCAACTAGTGACCTCAAACTCACTGAAGACGGGTGATAAATGACTGGCAATAAATTAGCTTGTTATTTTAAACAATGACAATTGTAGTCGTGCTTAAGCAACTATCAGCCACGAACACGCTTAAATACCTAAAAAGCAAAGGGAGGTGGCAAATAACTTCTAAGAAATCAAAGAGGGTTATCAGAAACAAATACATGAAAAAATAGAATAAACAACGCCAGGGCTTCCAGGGAAGTTTCCCTCTATAATAATATTCATTTATTATTATTTGTCTCCTGTCTTCCAGAAATATTATTCTTACTGCCCGCTCATAAGATAAGAACAAGTAACTTTTTGTATACTCAGAACAGGTCACAACAGACTGAAACCCCATCTTTTCAATATCCTAAGGACAGGAACCTCTGATTAATGTGAGACTGCGGCACTGGCAAAATGACTGATGAACATCTGCTACAATCATGTCAAATGTATGGGATATCGCCAGAACTATACCGGAACAAGCTAAACGAAGATGTCACCAGCATTGAGCTGACAAACACCTTCTTTGAACGTATTAATATTGAAGTCTAGAGGTGTAAGCAGAATGAGGAAATACACAAGAAACGACTGTAGAAAATGAAGATATCAGTGAGGTCTAGGAATATATTAGGAAATTCTAAAAACATAGAAAAAACCTGAACTGTTGATTCACGATGTAAATCAGAGAGTGGACACATTATTACATAAGCCTGAGCATTGAGCTGTGACAACCTAGAGTCATGTTATAAGGAGGTTGAATATAGTCGCTATACTATCGACTTTGTAAAAATCAATTAATGGCGATAGTCAAATGAGAACTAGACTTATAGTTTGCTTTTCAGCATCGAGGAGAGATATCATTTGCGGTCTTTTGCTCTTCTGTTCACCTCTGCTGCTGTTATGTTTCCTAATGCTTCTAAAATTCCGTCAATCCATCTTTTTCGTGGTAGGCACTTGGGTCTGGTGTTCTTGCAACATTTATTGAAGGCTCGTTGTGTTGTGTTTTGATCTCTCTGCCTTGTCACGTGGCCAAACCATTTTATCCGTTATTTCTTTATATATTCTATAGCGAGGGTTATTCAAAGCTTTTTTCTCAGTTCTTCACTTCCGATCTTATCTCTCAGGCTGTTTCCTGTCATTCGTCTAACACATTTCATCTCAGCAGTGGTTATTTTTCTTGTTCTTGCATCTCAGGTCCAGGACTGGCATTGGTAGCACAACGTTGGGATGAAGATTGTATTGTAGAGTGCACATTTTGCCTCTATGACTTAGTTAATGTAATATAAGAGTCGAAGCTGATTACAGAAAGTTTATTTTATTATAGCCAACCAGTCATCCTCATTGTACATCGGACAAGTCCATGAAAAAGCATCACACCAAATAACATAAAAATAACGTGAACTTACAAATAGAAATATGTTAAATATTCAACATTAGTTAGTTTATTTAAATTACACAAGTGTCATTATTATTATTAAATCAAGTGAACTATTTTATTAAAATTAATGTATTCATTTTCTTATAAAGTATGTGTCTTCTGAAAGTGAATTCAATTTATGGTTTTAAGATAAGAAATCATGTTGTTTAATTGTTTTCTTTTTTTTTTTTTTTTTTTACTGTTGAATATATATACTTTTGATAGACATACTTTTGGATTATTAATTTTTTATTTTGTCAGCGGCGCTGTAGATTAATGTTAATGCAATAAAATATGCTGATGGTCAACAAATCTGGACAATAACGATATAATGTCACAAACATCACAACCAAGGCGTGATATGGCTCCTTCTTACTTTCTATCCTTCATATATATACATACACACACACTTGCTATTCAATAGTCACATAGAGAGAAAAAATTAGGAGGAGACTGGGAGACGTATACAAACTTCCATGTGATAGATAGACCGATAACAAACAGATTTTCTACTCCAGATGGAATATAATCCCCTCTACATCTTGTCTTCACCACAGTGATCATGCAGGATAAATTTACCAGGCACCGCTTGACTAGCCACTGATATAAATATCAATGAGGTTTTAATATGGAACTATAGGACAGCTGACTGTGGCAAATAATATAACAATTGTCTTTGATTCCCAGGACCAACAATATAACGGTTGTCTTTGATTTCCTGACCAATAACATAATGGTTGTCTTTGATTTCCAGAACCAATATTTTAACGGTTGTCTTTGATCTTCTAAGCCAATAATATAACGATTGTCTTTGATCCCCTGAGCCAATAATATAACGGTTATCTTTGATTTTCCAGAACCATATTTTTTATAATTAAATCATACTGGATAAATTATATAGTTATAAGAGCATGGGTGTGTTAAAACATAAAAGAGAGGCAATAAACAATAGATAGGAGCAAACATTTCCCTCAAAGACACTGCTGTAAAATACAAACGAACATATGTACCAAGCAACAAAGGTTTGTTTTGAAAATATATATATATATATATATATATATATATATATATATATATATATATATATATATATTTGTGTATGTGTGTGTAAAGAGAACTTATTAAAGGAATTATCTTGTGGTGTTGCCCCTAGCTTTTAATAACAGACTCAATAACAAATTATAAAGGAACTAACAAACAAATTACAAGGACCTATAATAAACAACAGGGAATCTAACATCAGATTAAAACGGCATCAATAACAAACAAGTTATAATCAAACAATGGGACAGCGTCGCTTAGAGAAAAAGAATTGCAAGTAATGAATCATGTTATTTATGCAAAATCACATACGTATACCCAGCAGACAGAAAAAGCCTTCAGAGTTGAGCAAACAAATCACGTCTATACTAATCTGCTGCTGCTGAATAACATATGATGGCAAATTTAACCATAGAAGAAATGCACCAGGCGTTGAGATCTCTACAGAAAAAAGAAATCACCCTTAGAGCTATTTCAGAACAAGTCTTTACTATTTGCAACAAAGAACCTGGTCTCACTAAAGTTTACTCGTTTAAACAACTGAACCCCAAAGTGTTAAAATAGAAAGCTTGAATGAATATTCTAAAACCAGAACGAAATTTATAAAACAGACACAGTGGCGGAACTTATCTAATAACTTTATCCCCCATACATTTGTTTTTCCAAATTGCGAGGGGTACCCATTTTATACAACGCAACAACACTTTGGTTTCTACATGGCTAGTAGGACCAAGCAATTTCATTTCTCTGGCAGTTTTGTGTTTGTCCTGTGAGATTCAGAAGAGACGTTCAAAAACGTGAATTAAAAATAACAATGCAAACTTTCCATGTGCAAACTTCAGTTGGTCTATTATGCCAAAATTGTAACCTAGTTACCACGAGGAATAATATTAGCTCCGGCGTAACATGTTACACCTTTACAGTATAATACCCTTTCAGGCTAACTTTATTATAAGTTACATTTTTTTTTCCTTGAACCTAAAGTCGTTTTGATTATGTGAGTAATACAGATCAATCTCTGTCTATAACACAGCTCTTAAACAAAACTATTCTTATGCTGTCATATTTTGGACTAACTGTCGTATTATTTCCAAAGATTCGGTTGAAACCCATTTTCCCCCGACCAAAAAATATTCTTCCTAGTTGTACTTTCAATGATTTACATTTCTTTGCGGGGGAAGGGTGATTTTGTTTTCTACAGGATAAGCAGTACATAATCACTATTCTCCCACTCCTTAGTCGCTTCTTAAGACATCAATTGTATGCTGTAGTTTCACTCTCTAACCAGATTCATCAACGTAATGATAATACTATACTGCACGTTGATGATGAAACATGTCTAGAACTGAAGGCTGTAGTACATCAATGTAGTGTAATACACACACGGGAAGTTTTTGGTGTTATTAATTTCATTTGTATAGTCTGTGTGTGGGTGGGGCGGTGGGGAAAGAACTACTCAGAATATCAACAGAGAGATAAACAAATATAAGCGCGCGTCGTTATAAGCAATAACTGAAGATCGTCCAACTTGAACATACAAACTAAAACTAAGAAACCTAAGAGTTGCGCACTTCCAGCTCTGAATAATATAAATGAAACACACCAAAACATAAATATGTCCAAATATTTTGACAAAATACACATCAGCGACCAAGACTGCAACAAAGAGGAAATGTGTGGTATAGATGTATGAAGTAACTTCACGGTTTGAGGTCAAAACATCTAGAGGTGTTTGAGAAGTGTTCTTTCCTCGTTGTTATTACTACCCCATGAACTCTGCGAGCCAGGTACAGCATTTACCAATATTCTTTTAAGTAAGGTTAACAACTGGACATGAAACCCAACGACCTCACTAAGTTCCATGTATTTAAACCCGTCCCCACCTCCCTAATGGCTACGCCCCTATTTAACAGTGAAATTAACAAACAATATCCAAATGGTAGGTTAGGCTTTATGCCTTGTGCATCTTGTAAGGGCGGACACAGGTAAGCAAAGCTCGCTAGTTGCAACTTTCCGCCTAGACCCGGTCTAGTTGTGGCACAGACAGGGCAAATAATGCAAGAGTTCGGGGGAAAAATAGGTGAGACGCTAAAGGGAGGGGAAAAAATTACTTGAAAATAAAAGTTTGGCTAAGAGTCGGGCACACGCTCAATTTACGGTAAAACTTCGGTACACATGTGTTTGTGCGGTGTGAAATTTAGGACAGCAAACCTACTGTACTATCACATTCAATTTATTACTTTTTTTTTTAAACAACCAGGGTGTTTTGTGTATGTCGTCCTTTCACTGTTGGGTGGCCTTCAAAGTGCCGTTCTATTTGAGACTAGAATATGTGTACTCTTCAGATTGTCAATTGCGAATTTCTGGACATTTATTTTATTTCAACTGATCAAAACCCAACTTATTTGTCCTAACCAAGTATGCAGTGAAGATGTTGCAAGATCTGCCCTTTAGTTCTCGTCACAAGATTTATCCAATATTGCCCTATCCATTTGCACCCTGGTTTTCCCTCAGCGTTGAAGTATGATCTTCGACTGCTATAATTAAGCACATTATTGTCTCTGGTCAGCCTAAAGTCTCATGAGACAAGTCGAACAACTTTTATCTTCTGTCTCTGTACGTGTCTGATATATTGGGTGTTGTGCCAACAATGTTGAAGTAACTTAACTAAAATGCAATTTAGTTGCATCTAATGTTGTTTCCTATACATTGTGTCCCTAATGTCTGGACACATAGGCACATATTTTCAAAGAATGAAATTTATTAACAACATTTTATTCAATTGGAATATTAAATAACGTCTACAATATGATTTCCATGATTTGCTTCAGCATACCCCAGAAAAAAAAGTGAACGAGTAGACCACGCCACATGACCACGTCTTCCAATCCAGTTAATGAAAATATCATTTTTTAAAAATACTATCAAGTATCTTTGCCTTTGAGTCCAGGGACACCCTGCACAACTGTCGCAAGTTGTTTTATCACCCCGCCCCCTCCCTTTTTCAAGACATTCTACATTAGTCCTAGCTGTAAAAAACACATCTACATCTGGAATCCTCTGTTTTCGTGTGAGGACTACTATTCTTTATCACCGTTCTACCTTGTTACTTATTATTTAAAGGCGTTATGTGGGCGCAGATTAAGTGTCTTTGTGGTTTTTGCAGAGAATTGTAATATCCGCGCCTTTCGGATCAGCAAGTCTGACTTTAGTATGTTACTTGTTGGATATCAGTTTACCTTTCTCCTTTGATTCCTACTCTCTTAGACGGGCTGGTTGGTCTGTAGGTGAAATGCAAGGAAGTGAAATAGAATCTTGATCAATTCTTATTTACTGATCCTGGCGCAAACGAAGTGAAATAAAAATCTTGATCAATACTTATTTACTGATCCTGGCGCAAGCAGTCAGCTATGAGTCGCTGATAATTTTCAGCCGAGTTCATTCAGAAGAAATAACAGAAAGTAAGAGCACTATCATGACCGAACCAAAAACTGTGTTTCTGAATTATTTATGCTTTTTTCTAGCTTCACTTACACTATAAACATGTTTATGTATTTATTATTCTTTTTTTTTAAATATCTCACTCACTCACTCACACACACAACCACACCCACCCCACACACACCCCGATCATTTACAGCAACATATAACTAAGTCATCTATATCTATTTCTACTTTTTGACAATTTCTCGTGTTGTGTCTTTGTTGGAATATTTGACCTGAAACGAAATATGTGTATCTGTGCGCGTGTGTCTAAATGTGTGTACAGCCCAGATTTACACAATAATGTAATCCTACACGCTATGGAGTTAACGCTCTGCAAGCTCGACAGTTGGGGCGTAGATCATGTCAACAACAACAGGGCTGAAAATGGTCAGACTCATAGCTGACTATCCTTATCCAACTCCACCGCTTCATGGGGCTCTTAGAATAATACACTAACCAGTTCGGTCTGACCATATGAGAAGAGTTCGAGAGGGAAAGCACCTGATGCAAAAAAAAATACAATGCTGAAATCGGATGTACCGATCCGAAAGAAGCAACTACCACAACTAGACTCATTCACGTCCACTTATCGTCCTAGTAACGGCGGGCTATGAAGATATTTTTTTTATTTTAATCGTCGGATGAATTCAAAATGAAGAGGTGAAACCCCGACAATGAAACTGAAACTATTCTTTGTTATTAAACAATATTTACATGACCGCAAGTTAGCTTTTATTATAATTGAATTATTTGAGGGTCATCATTATTGCACTCCGAACATGTCCTCATGCGCTCAGATCCCCTCCTCAGCAAGTCTCACAGTGTCCAGCGACTGACGACCACAGTTCTGTGTGGGTTGATAAGTCTTCTTATACACCCACTAAGTTTCTTGTTTCTGGCTGTGCCCATCTTAACTGCCATCTCTTTCATCCGAAGCAGTGACGTAGACTCGTGGTTGTCGAAGCCTTTCCCATTATTACAATTATTGTCTCATAACTTCTACCTCGTCCATCTGACGTCATTAAAGGGTGCATGATTATGGGTACCAGTCTTTGTAGAAGAAAAACAGAAAGAAAGGGACAGACCATGCAACCAGTTAACCAAAGCCCTTTAGATCCCTGGAGCCTCTGTACTCATTCCTATTGAACATTTATCTACTTCTCTCCAGTCTAGGCCAATATTCTTGAAAGTTTCCATGACGCCCCTGCTCCGTGTATCCTGTGCCCCTCTAGGTTTTCTTTTTTTCAATTATTACTGATGTTGTGATTAACATTTGCAACAACACGTGGTTATAGTTTAATGCTTTAAAACCAGTAACTGTGTTTTAACCATGGTCCAATTGTCTTGTCCTGTGGTTTTCTAGGTGACCGTTACTCTTGGAGATAGTGAATAGGATTAAGGGTGTATCAAGGTGTGATGTGCACTCACATAGACAGGGAACGTGAGAGAGAGACAGGTAAGCAGAGATTAGTTACAACAATTATACTTACAGGTGCCATGCCATTTACACTGTACCCTGAATTTACAAAACCCTGTGAAGGTAAAAAGAATATGAACAGGATTAGGATAAAACATTAGTCAGATCAGAATTGTAAGTCTACAAGAACGCTTGTCAACCACATACACCCCAATGTCAATGATGATTTAACTGCACCGGCCTTTATCAAACAAATATTATAAAATGTTTTAAAATACACAACTGCGTATGTTACCCTCAAAGTGGCATTTTAGTTGTAATACTTAAAAAGTTACAATCAGTTATCAATAAAGATACATTGAGTCGACTATATGCTCCCGATTCACAAAATTTAAATTGTGGATGTGGTTTCAATCTGAGACATCACACAAAGCAATTATACTTTTCTAGCCTCAATTAATGTTTCCGTCATTGATATTTTAGTATATTAATGCTCATAATAACAATCAACGTTGGAAAGTCTGACACCGTTTGGTGAGGAGAATATTCAATATCCCACAAGTGGTATTAAAGATTAAGCTGTTAACTTCAAAACATCGTCAATGTACAAATATACACAAATCATACAGAGACAATACTTTTCTGCGGCACAACTAACATATCAGTTACAAACAGCCGTGAATGAGTTTAGTACTTTGAAATCAATACCTCTCAGTAAGATACATTTAATAAAGAGGGAGGATATGTATATAGTAGTATATATATATATATATATATATATATATATATATATATATATATATATATATATATATATATACTGTAGATAGAAGATTGTGGAGGTACATGATCACCTACGTCAACCGGTATGGCACATGATGATGATGATATGTACCCACATTCTTTCAATCTTGTCTCTGATATAAGTAAAAAGTAAAGTAAAGTACCCCCCGTCACGCCAAGTGGCGTATAGGGAAATATGGTGTTAGTGACCCTATATTTTACAGACCTTCAGCACATGATTTTTGGGGTAATGTGGTCGGTATTACGCCCGTGCTGCTTTACTTTCCCAGAAAAAATCCGGTACCCATTTAAGGCTGGGTGAACCCGGAGCCATCGGTTGGGATCGAACCCTACCCCTTTGTCCGTTAGTAGTCCAGTTCACTAACCACTGAGCTATCGCGGCTCCCACTAATTTTTAGGGAATTAGTAAAACCCAGGTGTCCTCGCCAGGGTACGAACCCGGCTGTTGCCGTGGTAAGCCAACCGCCTATCGATTGCGCTAACCGGACACCCATTTGTCTCTGATATGCCTAAGATATATATATTTATTCGTTCTGCTTCTTGAATCAGATTATCCAATTTCCCTTCTTGATATAGAGTTCTAACATTCCAAGTACTTATTTTAAGATCGTTTCTTCGATATAAGTTCGAATTCCTCTCCAATTTATTACACTATAATTATAATTATATAAGTGTAATAAATTGGAGAGGAATTCGAACTTATATATATATATATATATATATATATAATCATAGTTTGTTATTTCCTTCCTTCAAAAGTTAAAAAAGAAACCACTACACGATCAAAAATTGACTTTAGAACAGAATGGCTTCACTGCAGATAGGGCATTCCCATATCTGTTCAGCTCCCGTTCCAGCAACCAACCAAATGTTCATCCGGATCGTCCATACTATTCTACTGAACGTGTTGCATTACGCTCTACAAATGGAGCTCCTAAAAATGGACACTTCTGGGTTGTTGTAACGGCCGCCACGAGCAGCATAATCTCCATGCGCCCTCGCGAAGTACAGAATTCGTGATCAGTAGGCGTGTCCAAGAGTCGCTGTCGCAACAAATATAAAGTCAAACCTCCACTTCAATGAAAAAATACTCGATTCGACAGCAATCCAGCTGGCGGCAAATTTGCAGCCGAACACAGATCACACATACCGTCCACGGGCAAAACCGGGACCTGGTATCGTTCTACTACACACCATGGCCAGTCACCTGCAGCACTATCTCAGTGCGTGGGCGTCAAAACCATGTTGATTTTGTGGCCAGATGAATGTGACTAGACTACTGCTGTCTCCACAAACGAAAACCCAAACTATAAAGAATCAGTTGAAAACACATTGCAACAAAAATGCCACTAGCCTAGCCAGCTCCAAAAAATATTGGGAATGATGCTAGCAATATTGAAAGCGATAGCAATGTGGCAAATGAAACGTGTTGCGCACATAAAGAGAAAGTACACCGTACATGGCAAACAATAAAGGGCAAGGTTGACAACAGTCTGGCAAAATAAAAAAGATAAAGTTTAGTATGGGAAAGCAATATCATGATATGAACAGTCAACAGTTTCTATTAGTTTCTTATACTAGTAGACAGCACAGCAAGGCGGGGGGGACTAGCTGAATTTTAAATCCCATTGCGGGAACCTTCGATGCGGAGACTACTTTACTTGGGCACCAAAACCGCGGCCCACTTTACAATACTTGCACATTCCTCTCACTTAGCGTTTTGTCATTTTATGTATATAAATATATATGTAATTGTTTATTCAAATTAATTTATAACCATGCGAGGGTAGAGAGAGAGAGAGAGAGGTTATTTAAGGAACGCACTAGGCCCTGTCAGGTAGGACTGTATTTCCGGCTCAAATTAAAACCTGGGATTAAACTATAACCCACCCCCCCGCGCAAAATAACAGTAAAGTAGAGAGAAAAGGGGGGGGGGTATTTTTAAAAAAGTATTTTACAACGTAGAGACGGTCAATAAAGAAGTGAGTTAGAAGACAAGGTTGAGGCTTTGACATAAGTCTGGGATATCAAAACAAGAGAAATACATTTGATAAACAACACTTGTATTCGTGTAACTTCCGCTTCTACGCCGGTTCTAGAGGAAGGAGATACAAAGTTCTAGATAACTCCCAACAACTATCCCTAAGTTCAGCTGTTTAATACCATTTGATGTTTATTTTATCAATGTCCTTCTGCTCTACTCGCGGCCTCACATTTAGTGTATTCTATGTCATATATAGCGCGTGGCCGTGCGGCTAAAGCCACTGTTCCGCTGGCTGAAAAAGCTGACGTACGGTGTTCGAAGCCCGTGGTAGACAGAAAGGATTTTTTCTATCGGTGGTGAAATAAAAATCCTGAGTCGTGTACGTCGTGGCGACTGCTTGACCAAGCGGCCTTTAATTTATCCCTCTGGTTCTATCGTTGCCCCCCGACATACACCAGCAATGGTACTATGTGTCGTAAAGATAGTTTTTTTTAATGTCATATATTTGTGTTTGTCCCAAAAATTTTCATCTGATGCTGTTGCAACGTTCCCTTGATGCTGTCATCAACCTTACTTGAGCTCAGTTCCCTTTTCATGTAATGTCTTGTGTATTATGGAACCATTTTCTCTAGGTGGTATAACCATCGTACCTGGTCTCTTTCTACACTAGGCAAATGTTTTTGCTTACTGTCACCTTAATAATGGCGTCTCTTCTGCTCAATTCAGTTGCTTTCCATAAACATCACATTTCTGATGTAACTCTACTTCTGAATTATCTTGAGTGAGACACTGGAAGCATAAGGCGATGAAAATATTATGTACGGAATGTGTTTCTATTTGTGTTCACTGGAAATACTTATTTGTATAGCTACAAGGACATGGAAACATTTAAAAAGTATCAAAGTGATAAGAATGGGACAAATAATTTACACTTTTTAATTAAATTTTAGTCTAAAGAAAACAAAGAAACTAGGAAAATATGGCTGCGGATCGTAGCACAAGGAGAACACAAATTTAAAATGGCACAGCATCTTTCGAGGCAATGCTGATATCAAATTCAGAAGACAAAAGGTGCAGGAGAAAGGAGACAAGGCTATGCACCACGAATACATATTGTTCGTTCGGCAGATGAATCTGTCTATCCAATATTGGCAGATTTAGCGATGAGAGAAGCTGTTCAGCAAAGCAGCATCGAGCATAAGACACAAATATTTTTACCAAATTACTGACGTATCATGATTGCTTGCTACCATTGGTTATTGGTTATGGAAGGCCTCAGTATCACAGCAAACGAATTAAAATCCATAATTGCTCAACCGCCCGTGCCATTGGAATCATCCGAATTACTAACTCATCTCCAAACAAAGAAAGGTAACTGTAGTCCCCATCGTAGCAGTCTCAGCACACGCCAAAAGACATAAGGCGAAACCGCGCAGAAAGTGAACACAGCCAACTGTTCCCTGTCATACGACATCATCATTCATCGTAAACAAGCGGGATATCGAAGCAGGATCAAAACGGATGAGACACACAGCTCACGGTGTGCACAGAGCACTTAACTCAGTAGCTCCTGCAACAAGCCGGACTTGGAATATGAGGAAACTGCAAGAAGGAACACTTTTCAGACATAGCCTTCAATGGTTCCTGCCGCCTATCCACCATATACCATGGAAGTTCGCGTCCTCCCGAAAATGATGATCGTCATAGCACTTGATGATATTAGGCCATCGTTGATGACTCCAATTCCAAACATATAGACACACAGTGGTGGTAAGTTATCATTTCCAATCCAACAGAAGCCACATGACCTGTAGTTAGTAAAACCACAGAGAGAATATGATTTTGTGACCTTCACTGATTCACTCTTAGATGTGAATGTGTAGTTTACACAAGAGGAGAAGTTTTCAACTACAGTGATCCCAATTAAGGTAATTCTGGGATAGCAAGGCAAGTCTCCTTTATAGCAGCAGAACTTGATGTTCTCTGCTCCCTTCTTTTAGCTGCCGCCACACGATTCTGATGTCTCATTAACTTGGACATCATTCAAGAACAATGTCAGATTAACATTCCATAGATATGGCTCTGCTGATGAAATGCTTGGTGCAACAGTTGTATCAATCATACTGGAGGCTCCTGGTCTATGGTCATTAATATCACAGACGGCACATGATGTTGTTATATTCAGTGTTTCTTTCTGGGGTGTAAATATGTGGCACACACATGGAGAGTGGTTTGTGGTCACAGTAATCCCGTTAAAGGCAATTCTAGGGCAGCATGGCATAGCTGTTTCAGAACAGCACAATCCTATGATGTTTTCTGTGTTCGCTATAAAGCTGCTGCTGCTACACAATCCTGACCAATTATAGGTGTGGACATTATTCACTTGCAATGACAAAACTGCTTTGTTTACATCATAAACCTCTGGAAGCGAATCATTTATGGGACTAATAGTACAAATTACTCTTCCATCGGGGATATCTTCATTGAGTCCCCAAAAAAAGGTCTTTGGTTAAAAAGCACATATGCTTTGAGTTAAACACAAAATGAGCCCACTTCATAGATTCAAAATGATCCTTGCCAATGCCATCCGTTTGCACAAGTTAGGTCCTTAGCTACCAAACGTCCGAAACGAAGCCATCGAATTAACGACTTTATCTACAGCGAAGGTTAACGAACTGTGAACAAACATTTATGTTCAAACCCTTGAAAACATTTTTTTTTAAATCTGCCAACTCGCTGCAATAACATATATCGTGTTGTTCAATGTAAACATTGCTTAGTCCATAGCTCGAATATAAATAAGCTGCCATTTTGGTGCGTTCCAAAGGCCATATATAAAGAAAACAGAAGTGATAATTATCTAAAAAAAAAACTTAATCCACCAAAATTTGCAATCGAAATAGTTGGAGTAGTACCAAAACAGGTTGACAACTATAAATGCCTAAATAAAACGATTACTTCACATGACAGATGTTGCTCTGAAGTGGCATGCATAAGAGCCCACATATACAAATATTTTCTGTAACAAGTCTGTTACAAATAAGGGGAGGAGCGGGAAACAGGCCTTCAGCGTTTCACAGATCATATCGTGGCATACAGAAGGGAGCCATTAACAAAAATACAAATTAAAAAACAGATCATTGGAAT
The DNA here is from genome assembly GCA_032433765.1 of Megaustenia siamemsis. NCBI lineage: Eukaryota > Metazoa > Mollusca > Gastropoda > Stylommatophora > Ariophantidae > Megaustenia > Megaustenia siamemsis. The sequence goes on along the minus strand of JAVIAB010000160.1, from coordinate 31,608,642 downwards.
AAAAATACAAATATCATTTATTTTATAGAAAATAAGTTGATAACACCAGACAACTAAAATTAATTGTGAAGACGTATTTAAATGAAGCCAGTCAGTGCACAGAGAGAACTTTTAAAGAGCACCCACATATTTCTACTTTCTTTCAACATATTATGAGAAAAGAACAAGAAATATTTTGTTTAAAAAAAAAAGAGAAAAAATTGACAGAGGAACATTCCAATAGAAATCATTACACAGTTTAGCAGTAAGGCATGGGGAAAAAACATCACCAGCATTATAGCATGATGCCCAACATTCGTAGACATGACACATGAAAGTCTTGCCTGACAACTACTCTTCAAAGCAGGCCATTAATTGGACGCTAGGTGTGTTGTGGTTTATACACGATACATACATCAGTGTTGTTGTTTTTTTACATTTCAACAAAACTCATCTGTTCTCAGAGTTGCGTTTCAGGGTATCGAGTTGTCAGTCCTTCCTTATCTCTATTTGCTTGACCTGACTGGTTAGTCTGTTACCAGAACTATTGTGAGAAGGGAGGGTAGGATCTTGCTCAGCTAACGGTCGCTGATCATGGTGCAAGTAGCCAGCTCCAGTCGCTGGCAACGTTTAGCCCCAGTGCAGCTCGGGGTTCCCCGCCTACACCTGATACCGTTAACAGTATGGACACGTTGATAAGAAACTGTATGTGATATCAATAAACAGGCTCGTAGCTATCTGTAAAATTTAAGACAAGAGAGAGATCCCACTGCCCATATATGACAATAGTAACAGATCCCAGAACAAGAACTACAGGAATCCCTAAAACTGTTAAGATTACCTAGCCAGACGTGTCCAAGGATACCATAACGAGTAAAAAGCTATCGAGTTACTAAAGATCAGACCTGGATAAGAGTTTTTCTTCAGTCAATATGCCATTGATAAGCATGAGCACCACCTGAACACAGATCATGAAACTGGAGATTCATTGAGCCAAACTTCAATGCGAAGGCGCCACTTGACTTGACGCTAGTGAAGAGTACCTAACGCAACACACTTTCATCTTCCGGGTTACAATGCACATAACATATCTATCTATATGGCGACATTTTTCTAGTTTTGTTTTTATTTGTGCTTCTGCTTTGTCTTGAGGAATTGACAAACCCGAATGTATTTATTTTTAACTGGTGCAGGGTGACGGTGGATGGAGTGTGAAGGAAAGAGAAAACAAGTCGTGACGAAGAATAGGCCAGTCCATTGCGGTGTATCTGAAAGGGGTGCTGGGGTTCAGCTGTGAACGCGTTGATAAAAATCAATTCTTCTTCGCCTTTGCTCTCTGAGCGGTGGTACTGTAATAACTCTACACATATGGGCCCTGCTCTATGCAAGTTAAATGTTTTGTTGCGAGATAGCGTCAATTTAACATTTTCCCCCCTTGACCAATGTGCCAGTTTGTACCCATAATGTATGCAAAAGAGACGGGGGAAAATAAGTATTTTCTATATATAATAATAGCCGAAGGCCAAAATAAGAAATAGAACTGGAATGTAGAAAGTTTGAAAGGTGTAAAAATGTAAATGAAATCACAAACAAGTTAAAATTACCAGTGTTATACTTATTCTTTGTGTACTATACCGTGCAAAGATTAAATCTTTAGCAATATAGATTGACATATCTTATGATATTTAAGTTCCGGGGGAAAAATAGGGGTAAAGCATGAATACGAATAACAAAACTAATTTAAGAAACACCAGGAACTTTGAAAGATCATTTTCTATTCAAATAAAAATGTGAAGACCTGTAAAAGGACAGCACTGTAATGTATATATGATGGCCGCAGTCTATAAAATGTACTAGAATTGTGTCTTAGTGTTCGTAGCTTGGCAACACTTCCAGATAAGTTGCAGTACTCCGGCAGTGGATGCCGCACCGTCTCAAACATAAAGCTCTTCTAATTGCACTCTTCACTGATATATGTTAGTCACAAAGACGAAGATTTAATAACACAACCCTGTCAATCATTGTAACACCACTCACACATGTCACTCTTTTATATAATTAGCTTGTATGGTAGTATAAATATGGGCTCTAATGACTTTGCAATTATTTTTACCAGTACCAACAGGATTAAGACCTATTATAGAACCCCAGTCGGCGAAAGAACAGATGGCGTTTAGAACAAAAAAATTAGAAGCTGCACAGATGCAATATTTTCACTCAGGCAACTTGAAGAGAAGAACAAAGAGTGTAACAAGAATCTGTACATAGCATTTATGGACTAAGAGAAAGCTTGCGATGGGGTGGATAGAAATATATTATGGCAAACATTGGCTCATCACTGAGTAAATGACCACATTATTAGATGTTACAAGAGCTTATTTAGTAACTGCAGAAGTTTGATTAGAGCGAGTAATGGAACATCAAAACTATTCACTGTAAAAATCTGGAGTAAGACAAGGCTTGGTGTTTGTCACCACTCGTTTATCACGCACATTGAGAAAATATGCAAGGATGCCAAATCAAAGTGTGAAGATATAATAAATGTACCATTTTTTGCTGACGACCAGGCCTATATGGCGTTAGAAAAAAAAAAAACATAACTTCAAACATTAACTGTCCTTGAATAAAGAATGTAAAATAAATAACATGAAAATAAGTACTGAAAAAAAATTATATCAATAGGTGGACATAAGAAGACACTAAACATAGTTACAGAACATCCAAGTAAGAGGACTGGTTGGCCTCGAGGCAAGACACCTCGAGACAGAGAGGTTGTGGGTTCAAATCCCGGCTGCACCGGTTGGGATTTTTATTTATGATATGCGGCAACCACCCCTGGTCTCAGTAGCGAGGCCCGGCTTGAAACGTCAATTATTCATGGACGGAAAAAAATATGAGTACATCCGAAGACGGAGTTATCTGCCTGTGAGGTGAGGGACCCACTTCTGCGCTCACGGCTGCCAGGGAAAAATGGATTAACGCGCAAAATTCAGTTCCTAGTCTCTAGGGACTTCGTCAGAGGTAAAAGCTGGCGAACGCAACAACAATAAACAAACAAACAAAAAACGCTCAAAGTTTCAAAAAAAACCACACAAGTAACAAACTCTAAATATCCCGGAACAACATTTTCTGAAGAAGGGAAAATCGATAAAGAAATAGATTTTATTTATTTTTAAAATAGCATTTATTAAAAGAGAAGAAGGGAGAAGAGCAGGAGGCAGACCCAGAGTAAGGTGAACAGACAACATCATAGAAACGCTAAAACAAAATCAATTGACAAAAATGAGTGAGGCCGCCAAAAGGGGCGGTAACCAAAACTTTGTATCTCCCTCGGCACCCTAACGGATACAAGATTAAGTGAAGAAATAAAGAAAAAAAGAAATATAAAAAAAAGAATAGAAAGATAGAAAGACCACAAGTATTGTATATAATCCTTGACTGTCTTCAGTTTTTCTACAAGGCAAATGGTGAGTACGAGCTCAGAGTTGTCCTCCAAGTTGAACTACCTTATTTAGATGTCTTTAGTCTGAGAACTAGATACGTTTAGGCAACATTTAGATTGATCCTATCATACCCTGTTATTCTCTGGGTTGAGTGGCCTCTTTTTGTGACCCACACTCTATACCCACGCACATCTCCTATACAGATGTAAATAATGTATAGTGATATCTTAACTATTAGTCAGCGCGTCAACCATTTCAATTATAACCCTCTTCTTCATTCAAGTGTTACTTTCTCTCTTTAGACTGCTGTATATTTTATTTGGTGTTCTGCACACAAATTCGCCCTACTATGCGACCTAGTAACTCCGCAACTACATTAAACGTTTCCGAATACTTTCCAGTACATACTGCCAATAACTTTAACTACTAGTACTTCCATAATAAATATAATTACAGCTATCTTACTATGTACTATTAAATGTATTGGTATAAGTGGGAAAAAGTGTATTTTTGTAATATTAAAGTAAACTTCAGTGACAAACTACCTTTCGCTCCTTCGTCGAGAAGCAACTACCATAAGCCCCCTTAACATCTGTATGTACCAATACCTCATCTTCATAAAACTCCTCAAGTTAAAAAAAAAAAAAAGAAAGAAAGAGACTGATTTCTAGTAGTGCTAGCGATGTACTCTTCTGTCACTAGATGATCCCTTTCTATTCCATGTTATAAATTCAACTCTTGAGTCATCAATACTGAACATATTTCATTGTCCACAAATAATTATGTTTGAATACATGTCTTTGGCAGTTACATATTGTATGTTCATTCCATCTTTTGTTTCTATTAGTGTTGTATTCTCTAGTTACAGTATTATTCTTTTTTTTTTTTCAACGATAAAACATACATCTACAAGCTAATTGAGATCACGGCCTAATATATCACGATTGTGAACTTTCAAACACGCGGCGACTGCACTGGACATGCGGCCTATTCCCCGATCCTACAATCCCGTTTTACAGACCCCAATAATGGGAAAATGCCGTAACAGATAGTTTTATTATGCCCAGCGTTCCACCCAGTCCACCGTAACAGATAGTTTTATTATGCCCAACGTTCCACCCAGTCCACCGTAACAGATAGTTTTATTATGCCCAACGTTCCACCCAGTCCACCGTAACAGATAGTTTTATTATGCCCAACGTTCCACCCAGTCCACCGTAACAGATAGTTTTATTATGCCCAACGTTCCACCCAGTCCACCGTAACAGATAGTTTTACTAAATCGACAAGGCACTCGCGCGTTTGATACACGTCTATAAAGTTACTTATTTCAATCAAGATTTAAAAGGCCACACAATCATTGTCATCTGTACATGAAAGATAATTTGCTAATAACGATGTTTAACCACAACTGTGAAGTCGATAAACCAAACCCTTGTATACTAACTCTTCTATTTTTCTCTGCCAACTTCAATTCAGACTCGACTTTTTTTCTTCTTCATAAATTAGATTACAAAATTGCATTGTTGAAGATGTTTCGGTAGGATATCACGATGTAAGAAATGGACAAGACGTTGGAGTCAACACACTACCATGACTTCAGCAACCATATATAGACTTCAATATCCAAGAGTTGACTATTTCAAAACCTGACCTAAACCAAAAATTGATATACATGTTGTCACTGTCCATTTCTCAGAATCACAACATCTGATCTTATTTTGGACAACGATGAAGCCTGATTTCTATAATCTTGAGTGCCCCTATGGCAGCGCCCTCCAAATTAGTGAACCTTCAAATTATCAACAAACATCTTTGCTGATGCAACTCAATGTATCTATTTGCTTCTTTTCTTTTTTTTTTAACTTCATTGGTACTTGTTGAACCGTGTCACAGTCCGCAGCAAAGTGTTTATTCCTTGACCTCATCTCCAGGTTCTGTGATCTAACAATGTGGAACACTGCACTCTCATTATGTTACATTCTGGCAATATCTACTAGGGATATATTTTTACAGTTTCTTTTGACTTAGCACTGCTTGTTTCATGATGACTGTCCTCCCCTTCTTCCTCTGTTTCTACCTCCTCGGCCCGACAAGAAAGTTTGTTTCCTGGACCACCGGGTTCGCTGATCCTGACGTCAGTTGGGTCACTGATAAGATTTCATCCACTGTCTTTATATCTGATACAGCATACGGGCGTTCCACGCGGCGCCAACACATATTAAGTCTTACAGTAACTATGTAAACGCACACACACACATACGATTTTTTGTTGCTAATAGAGAGAGAAAGAGAGAGTCAATGGTATTTTTAAAAGGAAACCGAGGATTACAAGTTCCGTCAGCAAACAAGACTATTTATACTGTTTATTATAAGCATCATCGTGTGCAGCACCATCATAAGAAATGACAAGTCACGTGGACGATCAATTTCACACACAAAAACAAACACCCATACAATACCGATCTGTTTCTATTTCTGCCCTTATGTAACCCCTAGATGTCGTCACGTGTATGTATGTCGGTATAATTCTACTTGTTATATTCTCTCTTGATATGTCACGTTTATAGTGTCTATTTCTGCCTCTTCCGTTCCTCATTAATATGTCACGTGTATATCTGTCTATTTATGCCTCTTCTGTTCCTCCTTGTTGAAGTTGTTGCAATATATATGAGGCTCTGCTTTTGTTCGTAACAGTGAAACCTCTGTTTAATAAACTTCCAGGAAGCGTAGAGATTTGGTATGTTCACATATGTCGGGTACTATAACAAATGTTCAATCATCATGTTAATAGTGCTACCAGTCATACTCATACCACAAGATACGATCTTTAACAATTGTGAAATGCGTTTGTAGTTTGTGACTACTAGTTATAGTACTCAATCATATGGAACTTCCCTAGTCTACCATAGTGTATGAACTATACAATCATATGGAACTACCCTAGTCTACCATAGTGTATGAACTATACAATCATATGGAACTACCCTAGTCTACCATAGTGTATGAACTATACAATCATATGGAACTACCCTAGTTTATGGACTATCATTTTAAAAAGCAGCAGTAAGTGTTGTCACCTCCATTCTCGTTTATAAGCAGCACTTTACAGTGTTGTCTGTAACTATGGTCTAACTTATATTTCATTCTCGTATCACCCTTCACTATGATATTCCTAATTGATCCCAAGTTATAAACAATCATTTAGTATCAATATCTGTGTTACTACAAAACTGTGTCATGCATTCTCTGTATAAATTACAATTCATCATCATCATGTACCATACCGGTTGGCGTAGGCGATCATGTCCTTCCACAATCTTCTACCCACAGTGCATCCTATCAATTCTGTTGTTGACTGTTTTCTATGATACGACACCAGCTATCTAGTATTTTCTCTCTGTGTCATCAGCTATCTCTCTTTCCCTGTATTTTACCATTTACAATCAAGTATTCCAACTCCTGTTTTCACTGTGTACCCGAAAAATGGTGATTGTTTCATTCTGATATTTTTAGAAGACCTCTATTTATGTTGGTCTCTTTGAGAATTTCCTTATTGATCGTTTTAGCTGTTCAGGGAACTATGAACATTCTTCTGAGAAATCCCATTTCTGTGACCTGGAAACGTCATTTTAATTTGTTTTTGTTTATTTACTGTCCATTATTTACTTCCATAGGTCATAATTTGTTGCATAAGACGTTTTTCATTTTCTGAAATGATATTATGCTCTGAGCTATTGTGCTTTTTATTTCTGTGGTGCATCTTCCATCTGATGTTATTATTGTGCCCAAGTATTTGACGCGTTGCACTTGTTTCAGATTTGTCCTGTTTATTTTTATGCTGCATGATGGTGATGATTGTTTCTTCGATATGACCATTACTTCTGTTTTCTTATTCAGATTGAGACCTTTCTTGTTACTTTCTTTTACTATTAAGTATAATATTTCTTGTAGTTCACTCTCTGTCTCTGCTATTAAGACTGTGTCATCCGCATATCACATATTGTTTATGTTGTGACAGTTGACTTCAATTCCTTCTATATCTACTATTGATCTCATAATATTTTAGCTGTGAAGTGAAAACAAATCCTGCGACAGAACAAACCCTTGTCTGACTCCTTGTTTTATATTTGGAACTGTCCTGTTTGGTTGCAGTTTGTTGCCAGTACATGTTTTTTTTTCATGAATCGTAGATCCTTGCCATCAATGTTTAATTTCTCCAGTACATTGACTATTTCCACTTGCTTTACTTTGTCAAATGCTTTTGTGTAGTCTATAAAGCACATACATAGATCTTTCTTTACGTCTATAGATCTTTCTATTGATGTTCTCATGAAGTATTTGCAATATTGGTGCTCTTGCCGTCCACAAATCCACATTGTTCCTCACTTTTTTTCTGGTTTTATTTGGTTCCTTACACGTCCCATGATGATTCTTAGTAATTACAATTGTAATTACCATATTTTAATTTTGGTGTTTTCTCACTCTATCCCCAGAAATAACAGTACACCTCCCACAAACGTACTGAAATACCATATAAGGTACAAACAAAAAAAGAGCAGAGGTCACAGAGCTTAAGGCAGACCTAGACTATGTTGGAATGATAACATAAGAGAAATTCTACAACAGCATCAAGTGTCAGTGGTTAATGCTGCCAGAAAAGTAAAAGATTGAAGATTTTTTTGTTCTATACATTATTTTTTTAAATCCACGCTGGAGGAGCAAGATAGTCTTTGAAAATAATCCACTTACTTAAAAGAGGGAAAAACTTGGTGTAAAAATGGATATAAAGGGCATGTTAGTCTGGTAAGAACTTCTTTCCTAGACATATAATGTTTATATAAAGTGTTTCTTGCTGTGCAAAAAAAATGAATGTCACAGGTTAGTAAAAAGAATTCCTAAATAAAAGCATGTGGAAGACCAATGCTGTAGACCATTAGATACAAAACAATTACAACACAATCTGCTTTATAAATGAAGAAGACTTATTGTGTCACCTTGAATATAGCCTCAACTGTTATTCCCACTTCAACTTCTCAGAACATATCCCAGGATTTTTCGAGTCACTAAAGTTGACTGTGTGTTCCAGTGCATAGGATGTGAGTATATGATAAATTGGTTTCTAGCGAGAACTTGATGTGATTGTAATCATCCTTCTGTCTTCTCAAAGTATAGAATAAGTCAGCTCTGATGGTCTCACCCATGACCTGCCACCATTTCTCAGTAAATGGTTACTATAAAGTGAGGTCATCTGCACCAATATGTCCTATTAAATAATATGTATACACACAATGTGGTTGGGAAGGTGCCAGATCTATACAGCACAGAGCTTGAGACGAGGGAGGCAAACTGGACTGCATTCTTGTCATTGAAACCAACTGCATAGACACAGTGGCTCAGGACCTGTGGATATATCCATAACATTCTGCTTCTTCTGCTGCAATCATGGTTCATTTAGACTTAGGATTCCAGACACTCTTATGAATGCTGCTGCCTGTTTCAGCGATTCAAGTGCACCATAAGTTTCTCTCTCAGAGTGGGTGTGTGTGGGCCACATTGATCTCTTCAGGTCTATGTGCTGGGGCTGATCTTGTAGGATGTGCTTTCTTGTCATGCCATCTATGGTACAGAGACATAGACTGGTAGTTCTTATTTTGAGTTTGGTAAATCCGTAAAATGATGGAGAAGTTCAGTACAACCAGCAGACAAGTGATTGTTGGGAAAGAGCACAGTGAACCCTGCCTTGGCTACTGTGTTTTGGAGCAGACCATTGTTGTAACATACGTCCCACATCAATGTGACAACTCTTCCTTGTCTGACTCCAGACCTGGTTGGCAAGAAAATCCAGTCTCTTTAATATAAGAAATGTCATTTTTATGTAAGGCCAGGAGGACACAGACTAATGGTCTAATAACCATCTTTTCACAGGGGGCACATTTTAAGGAAAGATGATGGACTTAAAATTCCAAAACAGGCTTTTCTATGGGAAACATCAGGATACAGAAAAAGAAGACCCAAAGAAACACTAAAAAGAACACTTATAAGAGAAGCAAGCAAAGTTGGCAGCCAAAGACTCATTAGATAAGACTGAACATCATGCCAAGTATAGAGATGGGTTGAAAAAAAAACACTACAAGCCCTAAGTGACGTCTAATGGCGCGGTAAGGATCAAGATTAACTGGTGCTGCTCAAGACAATTTACAATTCTTCATTGAGCTAATTTAATCTACCATTTGCAACTGAAATAATCAACTACATCAATTTAGCTGCATCTATTAAAATACTGTTGTTGCTAACTCAGGATCTACCATTTGTTAATGAAAGTATTTGTCTGTCCTGCTCTTAATCATCAAATTGTTTAAACTGTAAGACTACAGTCAAACTAAGTCAAATAAAGAAGAAAAAAAATGTGCAAATAAATATCAACTCTTTTACAGGATTTACACAATACATCAAAAGAGAATTTCTCTTCTGTCACAGGAGGTGTGCTCTGAGGTTACAGTGACCTATTCTTAGCTTGAAAACATGGTCTTCCAACCTTGTTTAAGCTGTCATATTCTGGCTTGTACAGGGGGTCTCGCTACCAAATCAAGCATTTCCTCAAAAACTTCAATAATGAAGATATTGCAACAAAATTTTAACAAGCATGTGTTGACATCTAATTGTTGTGACACAAGTTGGTCACCAGGTATGTTTGACACACTTCTGTCATTTGGTTCAGGCTGTCTACACAATACGGTTGTTGTCCAAGAGTGTTAGTTTACACATGTGTCCACACAGGATAGCTTTAAAATGTACTGTATAATTTAGAGTAGGGAGTGTTCATTATTCGCACTAATTTGAAAACAGATTTGAATTGCTGGTGATTTTGGGAGACGACATCTGTAGAGCAAGTCAAGTTGGATTAAATTTTATGGGAAGAATGGGAGTTCATCTAAACTGACCACAAACCATAGATGCCTTGAATGTAAACATCACCAAAGAAATTCAGGCAGTGACAGCATACATACTGGCAAGGATTTTCCAAAATATGCCACATTCAATCCAGTTTGAACACAAACGGGTGGTCACTTCCAACATATGTTAAGATGTTGTAATTATTTCCTACAAAATCAGATAAGTCTGCTTCAAATTTCTTCGCGATATCCTCATCAGTGTAAAACTATTAAAGAAATGTTGTTTTCTTATCAAGTGAGACAATACATATTTCACAATTCTTTCCACCCTGTTTCCCTGACTTGTTTCACAAGTTAGTTTGCTTCTCTGGAGTTGATTGGACTGTTGAAGGTTTCCACTTACTTTTGAAAATGTGTCTGCTTTCTCATTTTCAGGAATGCCAGTGAGCTGGTATCCACTGCAAAACTATTTATTTTTTTACAGCATACATATATTAATTTCTTAGATGGGGCTGTCCTGTTTTGGGCTTAATACTTGTATAACTGACCCTAAGGGATAGGAGAGATAGGTGCAGATAGGGAATCAGTCTGGGGAAGAAGAATGAGAGGACACGCACACACACACACAAAAACTCAGTGAGAAGGGTGGCATAAATAGTGAGTATAAAAATAACATGCATGCATCAGGACTGTGGTTACTTTTTGACACAGCTGCATTACAGAGACTGTCTCTTCCCAAAGTCAATCAATTCTGTCTTTATGTTATAAATATAACCTATGTTACAGTTAAGTGCATATAATGAAGAAGATCTAAACAAAAATGAATGCAATAAACAGCAAGATAACATGCTTTTCATCCTCTAAAAATGTTAAGTTGGCATGGTATCAGGTTTAAAGCAAGCTACAATATCTGCTCAATACATCAACTGCAGCTAGCCATTTTGCTATCAGCTTGTCATTCCTCTTTGATCCCCACTCTCCTGGCCAGGTTGGTTAGTCAGTTTCCAGACCCACCACAGATAGGTGGAAACAGATCTTGATCAGGTTTGGCTCACTGATCCTGACACAAGTAGTCCACTGTAAGTCTCTAACCTCAATCAGCACATGCAATGTCTTGCACAAGACCACAGTCAATTAGGCAAGATTTCAGAAAATTAAAAATATACCAACTAAATTTCCAGGCATCTAAAGTAAGAAAATGGTAAAGTAGAGCTATAAAGAATCATTATTGTTGTATAGTTGTGAACTTGAACTTAAAATGTGACAATAAACAATTCAAAAGGGCATCTACAGAGAAATAGATAAGGTCTCTAGTGAAATTAGTAAACATTACAGAAAAAGCATGTAGTCTTTGAAAATTAACCTCTCATTTCGGAGACTGAGTGGTCTAGAAGTAAGATGCTGGACTCTGGACAAGGTAGACACTGCAGGACTTGCTGAGGAGGGAATCTGAGCACCTATGGACATGTTCGGAGTGCAATAATGATGACCCAGAAATAACTCAATATCTTAATTTTTGTTGATCGGTTTTGTTTTATCTTATTGTCAACTTCTGTAGTTCATACAAGATATATTTGTTGATCATTATGTTTTATCGTACTGTTACTTTTATCGTAACTTCAGGCCTAGTTAAAATATAGTGAACAGTTTTCAAACTTGTTTCGAGTAATTGTGTAAAGTATTGTTTTTCAATATGAATTAGTTTTTACACCATGACGATGCATGAGAGAGATCGCGAATGACAAAGAAAAAAATACTAGATAGCTTGGTGTCATGGCATGGAAAACAGTCAACAACAAAATTGATACGATGTATTGTGGATAGAAGATTGTAGAAGGACATGATTGCCTATGCCAACTGGTATGGCACAAGAGTTGGCCGACCTGCCCTACACCCCCACCCCTGATTCGTTCTCAAATTGATACTTCATTTCTTGACTTCAGTGTTGACTTACGGCAGAATTAAAATGTGATTGTTAATATAATCGTTATCATTGAGTGCCGTCTCCGCATCGAAGGTTGGCTACCATGGAGCGCCATTCCACTCTGTCTCTTGCTTTGATGGTGCAGATTGTTATAGGTTGACATTTGTCTATTTTTTTATGTTACTCGTCCATGTTAGTCTTATTTACATCTGCCTCTGCCTCTACCTTGTATTTTCCCTTCTAATATTACTTTTAGTAGGTTGCTGTGCCTTTTAACATGCCCCAAAAATTTCATTTGTCTTGTTCTAATTGTGTTTAGTAGTTCACGTTTCATTTTTTAGTTATTTTAAAACTTCATCGTTTGTTTTCTTTTCATCCAAATCTATCTATTCATCTATAAATCCACATTTCAAAGGCTTCAATTTTCTGTTCTGTTTTCTTGTCTAATGCCCATGTTTCTGCACCATACAGGAATATTGAGAAGATGTTACAATTTGCTATTCCTAGTTTTAGCCCTGGTGTTATTTGTTTTGATGTTAGTATATTTTTCATGGCATTAAATAACTTTTTGCCATACCTATTCTTTTGTTTATTTCAGTTATACATTTTCCATCACTGGTTATAGTATGTCCCAGGTAGTAGTAGCTCTGAACTGTCTCCAGAGGTATAAGGTCCTAACATTCCATGTAGTTATTTTAAGCTCGTTCTTAAAACAATAGTTAGAATTTCCCTCAATGGCTTTCTTTGGAATATTACGTGATGAGGTTCCAATATCTTTCACAGTGGTCTGCCATATTCATCTTTTGTGTCCTGAATATGCCTCATGTGTACCACACTTTGCCGTTTTCACTTTCTGGGCCGTTGATCATTTCTGATTCTTTCCCCCCATCCACCGTCACAGACTTTTTACATTCAGTTTGGACATAGCTGGGCGAAATTGTTGTCGAACTGTGTTCGCCTGTCGAACCGCGAACACACAACACAAAGAATAAATCATATTCCACTTAAATATCGTTAACGTTCACAGTCCATCCGCTCGTCAGAAGTAAAACATAAACCAAAACGGGGAATAGCAACACATTATTTCACAACTAGACTGTCGCGTAAATCATTTAATATATCAGCAAGAGCCGAATTATAAAAAAGACCAACACGTAGTCACCATAACACCGGGGTTAATATAATAGTAGGAAATTAAACTACCTGCCCTTACCAAACTTCATACTAGTGCTTATCATGTGTAGATTACTACAACTGTTGGTTTTCTATGAACTTTTTAGTTTCTTGTGTTCATGTGAAAGTTTTATATTACAACATAATTTATCACATAAATTGGCAAGTGGTCATCTGTTTCCAAGAGAAGCATAGTAATAGGACCAAACCATGAAAGTTGGCCAGCTGACTTTGAACCCAAAAAATGCATGAACTGAGATGCTGTGAAGTTAAAGCAAACAAGAAATGAAAAGACCATAATCTAGGGAGACAAAATGTGTCACTGTCTCCAGCCCACACAAACAACATTATGAATTACAACAATGTAGCCATATCCCTGGTAGTAGAAAATGTGTGTAGACATCATCCAGTGGTAGTAAAATGACAGAAAACTGTTCTAAATATTAGAGGATTGTAACAGATGGCAGACATGGAAAGCAGATTTGATCAGAAAATGTTATGCAGTTTGTAGGCTAAACTATTAAATGCAGGAGTTAGTCTGATCTTTTAAACTTTCTATCATAATGCAGCAGGATGCTGTCACCTGAAAGTGGCAAGAAGCAGAGGAGAGGGGGAAAAAATCACTTTGAGGGGTATTTTCAGATGATCAGATTTGCTACCTGCACTATGGCGGCACCCCTGCTACAAAGCTCTATAAAATAAGGTTTCTTCCAAAAGAAATATCCACATTAAAAATGATGTAATTATATCTCACTATCTTTACAAAATTATATCTTCTTCTTCTTCTATCCTTCCTCCATTGCCATTGGCGTCGAGGGGAGATACAATCTGCGATTCTTTGCTCTTCTGTTGGCCTCTTCTGGTGTTATCCCTCCTAGTGACTCTAATATTCCCTTTATCCATCTGTTTCTCGGTCTCTTCCTCTTATCTGGCATTTTCGTAGCGTTTGTTTATGGCTCTTTGAGTCATTGTTAGTTCTTTTTATCTTGTTATGTGGCCGAACCAATTTATCTGGTGATTCTTTATGTATTCGATGGCTGGTTCAATTTCGAGTTTCTTCCTCAGGTCGGTGTTTCTTACTCTGTCCCTTAAGCTGTTTCTTGTTATTCTTCTGACACATTTCATTTCGGTGGTCATTATCTTTCTTATTGTTCTAGAGTCCAGCATCCAATTCTGGCACTGATAGCACAGAGTTGGTAGAAAAATTGATTTGTATGTTGTCCTTTTTGTTTCGTAGTTATTGCTTTGTTTTTCAATAGTGTTGATACTTGGCCTATAACTTGGCATGCTTTGTTACACCTTATATCTATCTCTGTCTCTTGGTTATTGTCTTGTGTTAACGTGCTACCCAGATATTTAAAATTGTCTACTTGCTTCAGAGTCGTATTATCTATTATGATGTTTAGTTTTTCTTTGTTTCTCGCTATTGCCATTACTTCGGTTTTGTTTATGTTGATCTTCTTGTTGTATTGTTTACAAGTGTTGTTTAGCCTGTTGATATGTTCTTGCAGGTCCTCAGTTGTTTCATGTATTAGAACTTGGTCATCTGCAAATAGTATTTCATTTATTTCTTCCTCTCTTCTGCTGTTTTCTGGTATGTATATTTCGTTCTCTTTTGTGTTATCGCTTGTTATCATCCTTGTTGGTATACTTCCTTTGATTGGCATGCTAATTTGCATATATTGTCCATATATGTGATGAAAAGTAAATGGGAAAGCACGCAGCCTTGTCGTACTCCGGAGTTAATGGTGAAATGTTTAGAGTAGCCTGTTGAAGATCTTACTGTAGTGCGACTACTTTCATAGAGGCTCTTGCATATCTCTACTAGGTGGTGACTCACCCCGTACAAGGGCAGTACGGACCACAGTTGTTCCCTGTCCACCCTATCGAACGCCTTTTCTTGTCAATAAAAGCTGTATATAGTGTTTTATTATGCTCTATTGTTTTCTCCGCTGGTTGTTTTATGATAAATAGGGCATCTGTGCAACCTCTGTTCCACCTTACAAAATTATATGGCTGTGATAAATATCTCTTGCTTAACTTTTATATTTGCCTTTCCACCAACACATCTGGACATGTGGTCCTTAACCCCTTCAAGTAAAACACCCTTCCCTCCCCCCCAACCATGAACGGATAGACAATGAATAAATGGTGAGGGGACTGGTTGGTATTGAGACAAAACGCTGGCCTCAAGACAGAGGTTGTGGGTTCAAATCCCAGCTGCACCTGTTAGGATTTTTATTTATAATTTCTTTCTGCTGCAACCACCTCTGGTCTCAGCAGCAAGCCCGGCGGGTAAAATGTCAATTACTCATGGACAGAAATAATATGAGTACCTCCGAAGTTAGAGTTATCTGCCAGTGTGGCGAGGAAGCCCTGTGCACACGGCTGCCAGGGAAAAATGGATAAACATACAAAATTCAGTTCCTAGTCTCTAGGGACTTCGTCAGAGTTTAAAGCTGGCGAATGCAACAAACAAACAAACATCTTAAATAAGTGTTACTATATCCAGCAGCTTGGCACTACTATATCATTGCATTCTAACTTTGTACTTTATTTTGTATTATAAAATATTACCTTATGAAAGCATAAAGATTTTATTTTAATATAGTATGTGATTTGTGCTTATAGAGATTTTAGAATTGAAGAGTTCAAAAAGAGAAGACACAAAGTATCCTAAATTGAGGAGATAACTGTTATATGATAAACTTACATAATCATGAAATGCTTTAGCTTCACTGCTATGATCACAGGTTTCTCTCCTCTCAGGAGCTGCACAATATAAGTCCCAGAAAACACTGAAAAGAAATGTCAAAAATGTTAAGAATATAAATTGCTTACAACCAAAGTAAGGGAGATAACATAAAAATTATATGTAAAATATGTAGATGTGAAGTATAATCAAAGTAGCCACAAAAGACTTCTATCTCATATCATTACTATTTAATTCTTGTAAAAAGAAGCAACAATTATAATATTTAATCACTTCCCTACTCAAATATTATAAGTAAAATACGTAGATGTGAAGTTTAAAAGTAACTACAAAAGACTTCCATATCATGTCATTACTATTTAATTTTTGGAAGAGGATGCAATAATTATATTTAATCATGTCTCTACTCCTCTTTTTTTCTTTCTTTAGATCTACCAGGGATGAGGATGTGGTGTTTTATTATGCATCTTGTAAGGCTTGACTGGAACATGAGAAAACAGACAGGACTCTAACTAGTCTTGTGACAATTGCTAACATGGACAGGCCACCTGTAATCAACTCACTACACACATGGCTTGCCAAATCAGTTAATAAACTTCTAAAATTTGTTCATGATTTACTTTGATGCATATTAGCTCTAGCAATATCAAAACTTACCACCACCATGAATGAAGAAACCCTGGTGGCTCGCCTAATGTTATGTTTTTCTCCCATCTGATCTGTAAATATAAAAAATAAACAGTAAATATGATAATTGATCAGTTTGACAGGGATGTATAAATTGTTATGCTAAAAATTGTTGTGCTTTGACAAGTGACTGTGTTAAGTAATTGTACATCATCATCATCATTGGGCGCCATGTCAGTCAGCATAAGCAAACATCTCTCTGTCCTTCATGCATGTCATAATTTCACTCAGTGATCTTTTATTATGCAATTTGGATAAGCTGTTCAATCATTTTTCTCTTGGTTTCCTCTATCCTTCTTTCCATTCAATCTGCCTGTTGTTATAGTCTCATTGCTTATATTTTATTTATTATAATTGTATATGGGAAATTATTATATACAACAAGAGTTTCCTACGGACTGCCAACTAATTTGCAAGCTTTCAGGCTCAAGATATAATATGAGAAATACATAATATTAGCAAGTCCGTATCTCTGGATGTTAGGAAACTAAAGGCAAAAAACTAGCACTTGATGAAGAATGCTTCTGATAATCATATTTCTCCTGCTGCATATTCTACATAAGCAGTCTTTGATGTCACAAATTACCGATGGATACATTACTTGTAAGGGAGCCACGATAGCTCAGTGCTTAGTGACTGGACTACAAAGGACAAGAGGTAGGGTTCGATCCCAACCGACGGCTTCCGGGTTCACCCAGCCTTTAATGGATACCTGATTTTATTCAGGGAAAGTGAAGCGGCACGGGCGTAATACTGACCACATTACCCCAAAAATCATGTACCGAAGGTCTGTAAAATATATGGTCACTAACACCATATTCCCTATACGCCACTTTGCGTGACGGGGGTACTTTACTTTCTTTTTTACACTACTTGTAAACACAGAGTATCACTCTCTCGAAAATTAACCACACAGAATGACCAATATGATGTTTGACAACATCATGCAAATATAGTGA
The DNA here is from genome assembly GCA_032433765.1 of Megaustenia siamemsis. Classification (NCBI taxonomy): domain Eukaryota; kingdom Metazoa; phylum Mollusca; class Gastropoda; order Stylommatophora; family Ariophantidae; genus Megaustenia; species Megaustenia siamemsis. The sequence continues at coordinate 31,590,868 of JAVIAB010000160.1, read as the reverse complement.
AGGTAGCAAATTACTCGTGACTTTCAGACTCTTAACTAAAATTAAGCATTCGGGATTATGCACTGTACTATGTCATCTGTGTGGTGCTCAATATGATGTAGATGGGTAACCAGCTTTCTTCTTCTTTGAATAGATATATTAAGTAGGCATGGATTTGGGAGCCACTATAGCTCAGTGGTAAGTGAACTGGACTACAAAGGACAAGAGGTCGGGTTCGATACTCTTTGATGGCTTCCAGGTTTCATCATCATGATGAAGGTCACTGAAGCCAAGCCATTCTCTTAAGCTGTCTGGTATTTTCTCTCTTTGCTTCCCTCTATCTCTTCGTCCCTCAATTTTTCCAGTTGTTACAATATATCCAGTTGTTCTCTTCTCATTACATGGCCAAAAAATGATGATTGTATCTTCCTAATATTGGAAATTAGCTCTTTTTGCTTTGACCTCTTTCAGAACATTTTTTATTGTTGTGGCGTGGCGATTCATGATTGTACAAAGACGTTACGACGGTGGTTTTCTGTTGCTTTCCGTCGGTTTGTTTACGGTTGACTCCGCTAGCCTTTGACTAAAAAGTCTCACCCACAAGGCAGTGGGGTTGTTTTACTTCGGGGATATCCTTCCAGGTTTACCCAGCCTTAAATGGGTACTGATTTTTTTTCTGGAAAGTAAAGCGGCATGGGCGTAATACCGACCACTTTCCCCCAAAATCATGTGCAGAAGATCTGTAAAAATTATGGTCACTAACACCATAATACCTATACGCCTCTTGGCGTGTCTGGGCTATTTACTTTACTTTTTAAGGATGAGTTGTGTCACCAGTTTATAGCAAGCTGCACCTTTGGCCCAACACATCTGTCTTCAGAATGAGCAATTTCTAATTTTACAATTTTTGCTAAGGCTGTAGTCATTTTTTGGGCTACTCTTTGTGACTTTTAACTACAATGGGTTCTTTAACTAGTGCAAAGTACACAACAGACCTACTGTTTTTCACCATTATCTGAGAGAACAAGCTATTGGATTTCACTATTCAGAAACCAGGGGAGGGTAAAGTCACAAAGAAACAAGAGATTTGAAGAGAATTCCCACAGAATTTGAACCCAGGATCTTCCTGTCCAAGGCCAACATCTTCCACTAGACCATCCAGTTTCCTAAACTCTGGCAACAGAAGCAAGCAGGGATCTTCTTTCTTTCTTTCTGTTGCTCATCCAGTTACTAAATGAATTGTTTGTCCTTTTCATCATCCATCCTTAGAAGAACCTTAAGTGGGCATATATGCATTATGTTGTGGTAGTAGCACTCTGATATTTGTACCTTTCGGCTCAACACATCCAACTTCAGCATGACATTTTTGAATAATGGGTTGTGGGTTGCCTTCCTTCTTAGATGCCTACTCACTTGGCCAGACTAGACAGGTTAGTGTTTTTAGAGACATCTAAGGTCTGGATGGTTCAACTGATCCTGGGGCAAGCCATCATCCATGAGTCGCTGACGTCTTGCCTTCAAGTAGGTATCAAAGAAGGAAGGCAAACTCTGTACCCAGAAAGTGTGATGCTGAATTCTGAGGTATTTGGATTAAAGGTTAATGTAAGCTACAACACAAACCAAAAATATGGGATCCTATTGCTACAGTCAAACCCACCTTTGATGAGTACCTTCCTATTGCTACAGTCACACCCACCTCTGATGAGTACCTTCCTATTGCTACAGTCACACCCACCTCTGATGAGTACCTTCCTATTGCTACAGTCACACCCAATTCTATTGAATATCTTCCTATTGCTACAGTCACACCCACTTCTGATGAGTACCTTCCTATTGCTACAGTCACACACCACCTCTGATGAGTACCTTCCTAATGCTACAGTTACGCCCACCTCGGGTGAGTACCTTCCTATTGCTACAGTCACACCCACCTCTAATTAATACTTTCCTATTGCTACAGTCACATCCACCATCTGATGAGTACCTTCCTATTGCTACAGTCACACCCACCTCTGATGAGTACCTTCCTATTGCTACAGTAACACCCACCTCTGATGAGTACCTTCCTATTGCTAGTCACACCCACCTCTGATGAGTACCTTCCTATTGCTACAGTCACACCCACCTCTGATGAGTACCTTCCTATTGCTGGTCACACCCCACCTCTGATGAGTACCTTCCTATTGCTAGTCACACCCACCTCTGATGAGTACCTTCCTATTGCTACAGTCACACCCACCTCTGATGAGTACCTTCCTATTGCTACAGTCACACCCACCTCTGATGAGTACCTTCCTATTGCTACAGTCACACCCACCTCTGATGAGTACCTTCCTATTGCTACAGTCACACCCACCTCTGATGAGTACCTTCCTATTGCTAGTCACACCCCCTCTGATGAGTACCTTCCTATTGCTACAGTCACACCCACACCTCTGATGAGTACCTTCCTATTGCTAGTCACACCCACCTATCTTCATGACATTGGGAGTGTTTCATTCTAATATTGCTAGCAGAAGGGATATAGATAGCTGTACTTTAAAGCTACAATGGTAGTACTGACCATTTTTCTTTTAATTTTAATGTTCTGTATTCCATTTTTTCATACTTGACAATCTTACATACTGTTAATATGATCTGATTGAAATAATAATAATTCATTTGCAAATTTGTTATTGTCATTTCCAAGAAAACTTAATAGAGATGAGGCTAACTGAGTATCTTTTATACTTTACACATGAGGCTAACTGAGCAACAACTCTTTTATACTTTACACATGAGGCTAAATGAGTAACAACTCTTTTTTATACTGTACACATGAGACTGAGTAACACTCTTTTATACTGTACACATGAGACTGAGTAACAACTCTTTTATACTGTACACATGAGGCTGAGTAACAACTCTTTTATACTGTACACATGAGACTGAGTAACAACTCTTTATACTGTACACATGAGGCTGAGTAACAACTCTTTTATACTGTACACATGAGGCTGAGTAACAACTCTTTTATACTGTACACATGAGGCTGAGTAACACTCTTTTATACTGTACACATGAGGCTAAATGAGTAACAACTCTTTTATACTGTACACATGAGGCTAAATGAGTAACACTCTTTTATACTGTACACATGAGGCTAACTGAGCAACAACTCTTTTATACTGTACACATGAGGCTAACTGAGCAACAACTCTTTTATACTGTACACATGAGACTGGGTAACAACTCTTTTATACTGTACACATGAGACTGGGTAACAACTCTTTTATACTTTACACATGAGGCTAACTGGAGTAACAACTCTTTTATACTGTACACATGAGGCTAAATGAGTAACAACTCTTTTATACTGTACACATGAGGCTAACTGAGTAACAACTCTTTTATACTGTACACATGAGACTGGGTAACAACTCTTTTATACTGTACACATGAGGCTAACTGAGTAACAACTCTTTTATACTGTACACATGAGGCTAAATGAGTAACAACTCTTTTATACTGTACACATGAGACTGGGTAACAACTCTTTTATACTGTACATGAGACTGGGTAACAACTCTTTTATACTGTACACATGAGGCTGAGTAACAACTCTTTTATACTGTACACATGAGGCCTAACTGAGTAACAACTCTTTTATACTTTACACATGAGGCTAACTGAGTAACAACTCTTTTATACTGTACACATGAGCTAAATGAGTAACAACTCTTTTATACTGTACACATGAGGCTAACTGAGTAACAACTCTTTTATACTGTACACATGAGACTAACTGTGTAACAACTCTTTTATACTGTACACATGAGACTAACTGAGTAACAACTCTTTTATACTGTACACATGAGACTGAGTAACAACTCTTTTATACTGTACACATGAGACTAACTGAGTAGCAACTCTTTTATACTGTACACATGAGGCTAACTGAGTAGCAACTCTTTTATACTGTACACATGAGACTGAGTAGCAACTCTTTTATACTGTACACATGAGACTAACTGAGTAGCAACTCTTTTATACTGTACACATGAGGCTAACTGAGTAGCAACTCTTTTATACTGTACACATGAGACTGAGTAGCAACTCTTTTATACTGTACACATGAGACTGAGTAACAACTCTTTTATACTGTACACATGAGACTGAGTAACAACTCTTTTATACTGTACACATGAGGCTGAGTAACAACTCTTTTATACTGTACACATGAGACTAACTGAGTAGCAACTCTTTTATACTGTACACATGAGGCTAACTGGGTAACAACTCTTTTATACTGTACACATGAGACTGAGTAACAACTCTTTTATACTGTACACATGAGACTAACTGGGTAACAACTCTTTATACTGTACACATGAGACTGAGTAACAACTCTTTTATACTGTACACATGAAGCTAACTGAGTAAACAACTCTTTTATACTCTACAGTATACAGTACAGAGTGTTGGTCTTAGAATAACAGATCATTGAGCTTCCTTTTCTGTGATTTCCCAATACTCTAACCACTGTCAGGACATACTTGAAGAGCACTAAATTTATTTTTTTTTGTTCCTTCAACAGAATTTCAGTAGCAGTTTTCTGAGCATCTCCTACTTAGTATTTAGCACCAGCACTTTAATACTTTTGACTGCACACTACACTCCCAACACTTGTCTCAAGATCTAGGTCAAACAGACTCTTCTTTGTCCACTTATATGTGTTTGTGTATATTTTACTACACCAAGCAAAAATAACCGTACACCCAAGTATTTAAAAAGAGAGAGGGGGGTACTTAAGTTTATGATTACAGTGACATTTGGGCTAAAGACACTTGCCACAAGCTATTAGATCAATAAAGAACAAAGCAACCAATCACAGCCACTTACTTCTGATAAAAATGTTTGTGCTGATTTTTGTGCTCCAACATGTAGTAAATATTCATAAACCGTATAAAGCAAGTCTGAAAGTGAAAGAGAAATGGTATTACATATATAATTGTGGGAAAATTGCTATCAGGTTCATAACTATCATTGAAGCATTTATCTCATTTCTAGCATGTGTTGGGGATTTTCTATGGGGCAGTTTACAATGAAGTGTTTGGATCATCATTTTAATTTCAAACTCTGAAACAAAAACTTTAGACTCAAATGTGATGCAAGTCAGCTTTTATCTATGTTTAGTGCTAAATATAGTGTCAGCCTTCAGGTTCAATGCAACAGGAGGCAGATGTCTGGGAGTCATGGCCCAGGCAGACCCATCTCTCCTTGAATGTCAATAAGTTAAAGGGCTGAAATACTTGCTCAACTGGGTTTTACTTCTGATGATCAGATTGCCTCCTGCTGCAAAATTCTGTATAAAGAGTTTCCTATTACTATCTTATTTACAGCAAGGAAGAACATTGCTTGCTACCTTCACCTCCAAGCGCTGTAAGCAGTTTTGTGACCTTAGTGAGGTGAAACTTTATATTTCACTCTTCTATGTTATTGGGTATTTATCATGGGACATTAGTTTTTATTCATCTTATTTTGAAAACAACACATTTTTTTATCCATTCAGTCACGTGGTCTCTCTTCAAGTTCAATGCTTATGATAAAAGTGTCACAGATAGATCTTGATCCTTGCAGCACCGCTAGACATCACATAGGGTATTTCACCACTCATCTTTATTCTTGGCAAGATGCTCAATTTTATCTAATGAGTCTATGCCTACCAATTTTGCTTCTCTTATAGTGTTCTTTTTAGTGTCTCTCTAGGTCTTCCTTTTTTTTTCTGTATCCTGGATGTTTCAAACAGAAAAGCCAAACAGATAGTTACTGCCTGTTAAATCAAGTGATTTCTCTACAAAGAGCTGATAAATGGAACACTATATATGGATCACAATAACAACTCACAAACACTTTCAGATACCATAATATGGCCTATGGCCCTTTATTCTGGGACTTCGCTGCTGATCAACAACCAACTAATTACTACAATTAAACTGACTGCAATCTTGTTTTTTTTTTGGGGGGTAACTGTAGGATGTTCTAAGAAACCAACTGATCATATTTTGTATAATTTGTGTAGTGTTTGTATCTATTTCAGCGTCAACTGTATCCCTTGTTGCTTCTGGTAGTATGTTTTTATTATGTCCATGACCATCCTTCCATGACTTCATCTGGATGGCAAGTTGTGACAAACCAGCTGATCATATTTTGATAATTTGGTGTTGATTCTGTATCTATTTCAATGTCAATTTCTTGTTCCTGATAATAATTTTTGGAATGATTATGTCTGTCTTTAGATAACTCCATCCCACCTGTAGTACTGTTAAATGTTGTCAGGGCACACAGTGACGTAATTACAAAGAACTTAAGGTACTAGTGTTACTGTTCCTAGTAAATTCAACGAAACATTCTCCTCTTTAAGTGTCAATTAAGCAAGCAGATATATTATTATGTTTCTTCCAACTCTTTAATTAATGTATAGCCTGGGTGTTGGACTGTTATCCCCTTGCCATAGTGGAAATGAAAGATCATTTTCTTCATCTTGTGAAGCTATCCTCCATCTATTCCACTGTTGCCCTCAGTGCTATATTACAATAATTCAGTTTCTTGATACAATTTTCTCATCCATTTCTTCCTTGTGTCCGGTTAGCGCAATCGATAGGCGGTTGGCTTACCACGGCAACAGCCGGGGTTCGTAATCCTGGCGAGGACACCTGGGTTTTACTAATTCCCTAAAAATTAGTAGGAGCCGCGATAGCTCAGTGGTTAGTGAACTGGACTACTACGGACAAGGGGTAGGGTTCGATCCCAACCGACGGCTCCGGGTTCACCCAGCCTTAAATGGGTACCGGATTTTTTCTGGGAAAGTAAAAGCAGCACGGGCGTAATACCGACCACATTACCCCAAAAATCATGTGCTGAAGGTCTGTAAAATATAGGGTCACTAACACCATATTTCCCTATACGCCACTTGGCGTGACGGGGGGTACTTTACTTTTTTTTTTTTATTTCTTCCTTGATCTTCATATTTTTCACTTGCTTTCGACAGACGAGCTGTATCCAGTGTTAAATGTTTTATCATTTTATTTTATTTGAAACATTTGCCCTATGTATCTTTCTATTCTAAATTCCTCCAAATGGCTCATGTTTCTTTGTTTTCTTTTCTAGTCACTAAAAATATTTGTTTTAAATAATTTATTAACATGTGAGTGAGTATGCTGCACAACAGTTGAATTGTTATTCATTGACTGAGTTACAATAAGAGAATAAAATGTCGAGTCGTAGATGAAATATACATACAATTAATAAATAATACTTTATACAGGACTAGATTTACTATTTATTTTAGTGTTCTGTTTACTAATGTTGGGAGTATTTAAAATAATGTATTTCAGTTTTTATATTATTTTTTATATGAATGTACTTAATTACTTATAATATAATGATAGCCTTTTCTCTTGCTGTAGTCTTCTGACCATCATGCTTGTGACTTGTTTATTTTTTCACGAATTGTACCCTACCCCTAATCATACCTAGATGAGTAGATCTTAAGTTAA